>CM053573.1:107471187-107677969 GCA_028646485.1 Cryptoprocta ferox
AGTTAACTCCAGGGACATTAAAGTGATAACCTGGGAAAAGTGGCTGACAGTGGAGTTCTGGGCAGCTTACTCTTAATGACTGAATACAGTTCTGAATTCCAGCCTATGACTCAAGATTCGTTTTTTGTTTTTTTGTTTTTTAATGCTGATTTATTTTTGAGGGGGAGGGAGGGGCAAAGAGAGAGGGAGACAAAGAATCTGAAGTAGGCTCCAGGCTCCCAGTTGTTAGCACAGAGCCCAGCACAGGGCTCAAACTCATGAACTGTGAAATCATGACCTGAGCCAGAAGTCGGATGCTTAACCAACTGAGCCACCCAGGTGCCCCAAGATTCCTTTTTAATCAAGCTCAGTCTCCCTGAGTCTATCCTTAAATAAGTAGCTCTGTGACCCTGAACATTTTACAAATCACTTAGCCGTTCTGTGTTTCAATGAGCTCAAATGTGAATTGAGGGTATGTATGCAGTCTATCTAGTGATATGGACAGATTCAGGCTTTGTAGGGCTTGAAATGTATAGAATTTTGAGAGGCCCTCTTCACAACTGGGCACAGAATCTTGGAAGGACTCCAAATGCAAGCAAGGGGGCTTTATAAGCTTCAAGGTACATCTTCCCCTGGGTAGCTTCTGAGTTATTTTGTGGAATGAGTGAGATAAGGCAGATACCATGCTTAGCACATGGTAACTGTTCAAGAAAGGTTAGCTGGCATGATTAGAAATAATTTAACATGTAATTTAGATCTAGACTGTAGAAATACACAAATATATGTAACTTTTTAAATTTTTGTATTGCTAGTTTTAAATCTGTTCTCACTTTTGAGCAAATTATTCCTCCTATCTCCCTCCCCTTCACTCTATCTCTGGGACCAATTTAACCATGAGGCACAGTGGGCACAGTGCCTTGGGCTCACGGTGCTTTTAGGAGCACACAAAAATATTTTTCTTTCTTTTAAAATCAGAGGGAAAAGGGGCTCCTGGGTGGCTCAGTCAGTTGAGGATCCAACTTCGGCTCAGGTCATGATCTTGCAGTCTCTGAGTTCGAGCCCCTCATCACGCTCTGTGCTGGCAGCTCAGAGCCTGGAGCCTGCTTTGGATTTTGTGTCTCCCCCTCTCTCTGCCCCTCCCCTGCTCATGCTCTCTCTCTGTCTCTATCTCTCAATAATAAATAAACGTTGAAAAAAATTTTTAAATAAGAAGAAAAAGTGAGCTCTCATTCTTGAAGAAAATTTTGATACATAAGAATAGTATCGATGCTCTAATGAAATCTAACTTTTAATACTTTCTTAGGGAGGAAGAGGCCCACAAAGGCGAAAGTTCCCAGGGCACACAAAAGTCAGAATACAGCCCTGCTATCCGCTTCTCCCCTTTGTGTTGCCTTTTCTCTATTTCCATTACCTTTCACACCTTCATCTCCTCCTCGCCTCTCTATACTCTCCACCATTTTACTTCTTATTATTCTCTCACCTCTAGCATTTTCTGGTCCCCATCCATATGACTCTCTTCTGTAAAATGAAAAACTAAAAAATAAAAACAAGCATTCTCCACACGTCAGTTTTTCTTTCCTGTCTCAGCTGCTCATTTCCTCGGGTTATCATCTTTCAGGGTGAAGACACAGAATCCCTTTTAGAATGGAGGACTCAGAATAGAGTCTGAGACACACCTTCTGAAACAGCAGCCTCTTGAGAGCCTGATTCCCACTAAAGAGTGTTGCCGCTCCGCATTTTTCACACTGAACGCAGTGAAGACAACGAACATTAATTAGGATTACGGAGCCAGGGAGGCTTACGGCCCTGTGACAGCTCACAAGAAAGAGAATGCCACTTCTTTTTTTGGATGCCATTCTGAGTGTCATGTATGTATTAATTCTTGAGCTCCAGCCAAGTTACTTTGGGGATGAGATGTAATCTGTTATTTTTAGGTCATATTGGGTAGGGGGATAGGCTATTCTCTGAGGTTGGTAAGAAGGTAGGTTTGGCTAATTTTAGATGATCAAGTTTCCTATTATGAACGTCCCTTCAAAAACTAATTCTGAAATGTTATCATTTATTGTTCATGCTTATGAAGAACATAACGTTGGAAGCATTCCTCAGTTCAAGGGGATTTCACGCCTGGGTAGTTTTCAAGTTTTATTGTTTTCCAGCTTACTTGCCTGACTTAGGATCCCTACTGCTTCTTAAATTTCACAAATTAAGTGAAGTAAAGAAAAAAGCATACACACCAAAACCAAACCAATACTTAACTCCTTCTTCCAACAACCCCACTGCCCAGAGGGAGATGTACTTATGTGTAAGAAATCAAGTAAGAAGTAAAGTGGCAAGTTTCCTGTTTCATGAATGGCTTGAATTCTAATTATTTCTTACAGACAGATTTAAAACAAAAGACTTACGAATAATGTACAGATCATTAAGATTGTAATCTCTAAACTCTGGCATATAATATAAGCCTCTGATTCACCATATGAGTTTACGCTGATTACTCAGGATGATTTCCAGATGTTTACTCTCTGAATGTAATTAAATTTTGGTAAAAATTATAACTTAGCTGCTTTAAAACAACAACAGCAACAACAAAAAGCCTCTCAACAGAAACATGAAAGAAGTTTTCACTGAGACATGTTTTCCCTTGCAGAGTCACTTCTTTCATGACATAAATCTCCTTCTTCAAAAATCTCTGGGTTACCTCAACCCACTCCTGATTGTAACCAGAGAAGAGAGCGTTACTCGAAGACATGTGATGGATTGATCACCTCAAGTCCATCATTTGAGAGGAAATTGCCACAGAATTTACAGAACAGATAGAAAACTGGTACAATTATTGAGTCTGTATGCACAGATTTAAAAGGGAATAGGAAAATATTACAAGTTAAATCTTCAGGGAGAATCAAAGTATCATGGAAAAACAGGATATGAGCATTGTCTTTTTATGTGTTGGGAATTGAAATAAGTTTGAGAAAATCTGTGCAATGCATCTACTGGAACGTGACAGGATGGTGTCCGATAGCTAACAAAGAGACAAATGCCCCACGTTGAAAAAGGAACAAAAGTTAGATACAAGAAAAGAGTTCAAAGGTGCATATTACGTTGAAATCACTTAAATATATCAGAAAGGAAACAGTAAGATAATCAAATACAGAGTAATAAAGCAGAAGGGAGACACTGAAAGATGACCGAAGAGGCGGAATAATTTGACAAGAGAGAAAAGGATGGAGAGGTAGAATGAGAGCAAGCAGTAGGCAACGGTTCTGTAATGACCTGTTTCTCATGAAAAATGCATTATCCTAGAAGAGAATGATTTTTCTCCTCCTTCACACTCCTTTGATTTGTGTGTCTACAACACGCCAAGCCCATGGGGATGCAGCCAATGGATTCAGAGTTCCAGAATGATCAACCAGAGACCGCCATTCCAGACACCAAATGCAGTGTAAATAATTAAATATCAATGCAAGTCAACTAACATTTATTGAGTGTGCACTCCCAGAACAAAGCACACGTCAACATTCTGACAGAAATTTAGGATCCTGACAGAAAAAGCAAAAACCAACCTTGTGGCTAAGGGGGAGGGGGACTCAGAAGGGTTAATGTAACTCAGCCCAGAAGTTCTTGATCTTTTTTGGAATAATAGACTTTGCATATTTGATGAAAGCCTCAGATTTTTACCCAGGAAAATATACATTTGTATGTACTGACAACATTTTGCTTATGTTAGGAGGTTTAAACATCTTCTGAAGTCTAACTATGGTCCCCCTAGTGAAGGAATTCTAAAAGTGAAGAAAATAACTTAGAGTTCTGAATTTAATAGAGATACAATTTTTAATACACCACTAAACTACTTGCTGATTCAGTTCAGTTACAATCTTAGGAATAATTGGAACTACTGAATTTAACTGAAGAGTAAGGCACAGATGTTGTCTCTGTGAAATCTTTATTTAAAAACCTTCTTCCTCAATCTTCCAGCAGAATATGAGTTTCAAAAAAATGATTTTCAAAATGTATACACAAAATTACAAAATCAATTCTTGGAAGCATTAGAGTAAAAGGAAAACAGTTAAGAAAAAAAAGAAATAAAAAAACATAATCCAGGGGCACCTGGCTGGCTCAGTCAATAGAGCATGTGACTCTTGATCTCAGGGTTGTGTGTTTGAGCCCCACATTGGGTATGGAGATTACTTAAAAATACTTTTTAAAGAACCAACATAATCCAGAGATGAAAATTAACAGAGTATATAGTCTCATGGTAGACATACAGTTTTGTAACTTCCCCAAGTGGCCAAAGCTAAGACAAGAGACTTGCTTAATTACAAGATTTACAACAAGCCATAAAATGGAAATGAATTTGGTTGTTGGATTAGAGCATGTTAGGCTGAAACTAACAAAAAACCCAACTAATAGTGATCTACACAAATAGGTGGTCATTTTTCTCACTTAACAAGAAGTTCAGTGGAGGGCAGTGTGGTCCAGCCATGCTGTCAACGATTCAGGCTTTTCCTGTCTTTTCCACTATCCTCAGGGGGGTGATTTTCTTCACTCTTTCTTAATTCTTTTTCTTTTAAATTGTTTATTTTAGATGGGGAGACGGGCAGAGAAAGAGAGAGAGAATCCTTAAACAGGTTCCGTGCTTAGCATGGAGCCCAAAGTGGGGTCCCGACACGGGGTGATCCCATGACCCAGGGTTCATGACCTGAGCCTAAATCAAGAGTTGGACACCCAGCCAATTGAGACACCCAGTTGCCTCGGATTTTCTTCATTCTTATAGTCTCATTGCCTCAAGTAAAATGAAGACTACATTTTTTCATCAGGGAGGCAATTGCTATTCAAGAAACTTCCTTGCAGACTTCCTTTTATGCTTTATGGCCAGAACTGGATCATGTGAATATTCCTTGCCCTCGGAGAGGCTGGGAAATTGAGCATCTACCTTTCTGGTTTTTATAGAAAAAGGAGGGCAAGTCAAGTCTTAGCGAATGGCTTTGGGTCAGTGTCTTCTATACACAAAAAGGACAGTTTTTCCTACCGTTGAGCAACCTCACTTTTGGGTGTTCTCAACAGGAGGACACTATGTGATACTTCAGATGGTGCCCTAAACATAACCCCCTACAGTAAATGCACCAACAATTTCCATCCTGTTTCATGGAACTTAATGTTTCTCTTTGTAGGCTGATGGTTTAGGCTATGGCACAAATCTGGAAAAGGGAGATCTACAAGGAATCAAAACAATACATCAAGTTCACAGCCATGTTATGACCTGGTTTAATCCAACGGTAACATTTAGCCTATCTAGAATAATGTATGGGCAGCAATGCCCTTGAACCACTCCTTTGTAAATATTATTTCTCACAACTGGCCTTTGAGTAAGAATAAATCCACAGGGAGTTAAAGCCTGTAATCTCCAGGAGCCTACCTGGAGCACAAAAGTCTGCATTGCTGATAAGGGCAGGTGCTAGTAACAAAGGAGGGTTAAGGGCTCCTCATACAAATTCAGAGGCATAAGAAAGACATATGCCTGATGGCTAAACATTCATTGACTCATGGAGATGAGCCCCAAAAAGAGGTAAATCATTCTTTCTACTATATTCCCTTAACACTTTGTCTATCTCGACTATAGTATGTGTAAGCCAGATTTATGTAGCTCTGTTGCTGGATATGAGCCTCCTTATTTTGTAGCCCCAGACCATGTTATTTTTCATATAACAGACTTATGTATGTTTTTAGAAATAGGAAAAAATATTCTTTTGAATAACAGACAGTGGTTGCTTAGGTAATAATTGGAAGGACAACTCTGCACAAAGAAATGAATGACGACTTACTTCATGCTTTTTTTTTCAGGAGTAATTACTTGAAATAAGAATTATTTGAAGTCTTAGTGTTTGAAGACTGGAGTAGTAGATGCAATGCTCTGGGCACTAGAAGAGGAAAGCTCCCAGGAGGGAGGCAGTAGTTTCCCTTGAGGAACCTATGAACTAGTGTGGGAGGAGGGCCAGGAGAGGAAAACATATCTCAGAAAGGAAACCAGAACATTTACAAACACTTAAAAAAAAAAAAAAAGGAGGGGGGGCGGTGCTGAATTCTACGTTAGGCAGAAAAAGGTACAATTTAATTACAATGCTTTTGTATCTAATCCACGTTTGATAAAAGGATTAAGGTCTATGACTTGTTTTATAATTGGAGGTGTTAATAAATGAAAAGAATTGGTAAATGGGTTACCTGATGTGAAACCTTAAGATGTACCTGTGAAATATATTCTTCATTTTTTAAAGTTTATTTATTTATTTATTTATTTATTGAGAGAGAGAGAGAGAGAGAGAGAGAGAGAGAGAGAGAGAGAGAGAGAAACAGGTGGGGGAGTGGCAAAGAGAGAGGGAGAGAGAGAATCCTAAGCAGGCTCCCCACTGTTAGCACAGAGCCTGATGCGGGGCTCAATCTCACAAACCATGAGATCATGACCTGAGCTGAAATCAAGAGTTGGATGTTTCACTGACTGAGCCACCTAGGAGCCCCTATTATTTATCATTTATAATGAAGCTACATCTTTTGCTTTGTTGGTTTAGAGTAGAAACACAGAAACACAATTTGCTAATTCTTTCTGCTATAGACACTAAGGAGGCATTCCCATCTTATTTGGGGTTTAGTAACAGATGGAAAATAACATCATACAAATTACATACTTAGTTGCAAGAACAACAGGAAAAGGAAGATGAACAAGACGTGGGGAGAACAAAATGCTTATTTATTGTCACAGAAAGTTCAAGAATTAAGAGGTGGTATGTCAGCTGGGGAGCATGAAATTCTGGGGACAGAAGTTCAGATTTCCTACGCTAAGAAACAAAGTGATGGTGCTTTAAAATTTTTTTTCATTGTTGGTTATAAAATTTTTGAGAGTAATAACTGTCTTCAAGGTTTACATCTATTCACTTAAACACTATGGCACTATGAGGGATCAAAAATAAATAAGAAATAATCCTTCCTCCTCCGTGGCTCATGGTCTACTAGATGTTTATATAAAAAGCTGTAATAGAAGGTAGACTGCTTTAAATCCCATGGCAGAAAAGTAGATCAAGTTCCAGGATTCCGATATGAAAGATTATCTCCAGCTGTAAGGCATCAAGAAAGGCTTCATAGAGGAGGTGACTTGTGAGCTGAACACTAAGGGATCAGTAGCACTTTGACATAGGAGGATGGAAAGAAGAACATTCTAGGAAGGAGAAACAGTGTAGCTAAAATGTTGGTGGCAGAAAAGAGAGCCATATGTATAGAGAATAGAAAACAATCCAGTTTTGCTCGTCCATAAGAGCTCAGTTAGTAGAAAAAAAGAGAGATAAGGTTGAAAACATGAGCAGAGGTCAGATTCTCAGGAGTCTGTTCGTTTTAAATGAAGGCAGTTGAACTTTATTTGGCAGATAATGAGGAGCTATGGATGGTATTTTGGGGTGCCCGATAGAAGCTGAACATATGTTTTTCAAGTGGAAGAGGTAACAGATGATGGGAACTGTGCCATCACTCTGCACACTCTGAGGTGCCTAACACAGTGTTAGCATGTAATAAATGTACAATGATATTTTTAAATGGTCTATAGAGAAATTTATCAACAGGGAAGCCATCTAAGAAAGTTATTGAGAATGTCCAACATCTTAGAGGGAACCAACAAGGGCTGGATCAGATGTAGTCTGTTGGCACTCAGTATTCCTATCTACCCCTGTTCCGCACGCTCCCTGCATCACATGATGGCTGGATGGCTAGCAAGTGCGCTTCTCAGGCTCCCTTCTGCTAGGGTGAAATGCCTCATATGTGATGTCAAAGGTGAAGTGCAAGTCGAGGTCATTTTTATTTTTACAGCAGTGACGGGTTCTGGCAGAAAGGAGTTTTTGCTGTGGACAGACTTCCCATCCCACCGTCTAGGGACCAGCTTCATGAATGTGGGGCAGCTGTGAAATCGGCAGCAGTTCCTTGACTTCGGGGTGTTGACAGTGACCTTCTAACCTCTGATTCACAGCTTCCAGGTTTGAACCTCCAAACCTGGCAGCGGCCTGATCCTTCCACCTAACAGGACCTCCTCCCTTACATTTCTGCAGCTCTTCCAATATTTGGAAGCCAATTCCATGTATCAAATTCCTTTCTACTTGAAACACCTAAAATGGGTCCTGTTTCCTGTAAGGAACCCTGACAGGAAGAGGAGGCAAGGAAACTTGTCATTTGAGGACAACTCATTATGGGATGGAAGGGCAGAAATTCAAGTCAGGGGCACCTGGGTGCTCCGTTGGTTAAGCGTCCGACTCTTGATTTCAGCCCAGGTCATGATCTCACAGTGAGATCAAGCCCTGCATCGGGCTCTGCGCTGACAGCATGGAGCCTGCTTGTGATTCTCTCTCTCCCTCTGTCCCTTCCCCGCTCATGCTCTTCCTCGCTCTCTCAAAATAAATTAAAAACATTAAAATAAATCTTTAAAAAATAAAGAAATTCAAGTCAGAGGTCCTCTTGCACTGCGGAGAGCATCAATGTGCCTTTCAGTCTCTGAGGGCAGGACTTCGTTTTCAGTCCTCTCTTCTATCTGCCTCAAAAACACACACTTTCCCCCCAATTAAAAAAAAATGTATATTCCTTATAAAAAACCTTGGGAAATATGGAAACTTATGAAGAAAGAACCAAAAATCACCTGTAATTACACTAGAGCTACTTCTTGAATCTATAAGGATGAGGTTCTGCTGTGACACTCTAGCAGTAGCTTAAGTAAAGTAGACATCTAGGTCTTTCTCACGTAAACAAATCAACGGGTAAGCAATTCAGAGATGGGATGCTGGTTCCATGACCACGAGGAACCCAAGCTCCTTTTCTCTTGTACTTACACTTGTTAAAATGCACTCCTGCTTATTTGTCCAAGAGGATTGTTCTCATTCACCCCATTGTACCTGCATTTCAGCCAGCAGGTACCTGGGAGGGAGAAAGAAGATTAAGAGCCTGCTCTTTAAGGAGACCGTATGTGACATTTTGCTCATGCTCCTTTGTTCCCAATAGCCACATCTATTTGAAGAGCAGGGTGTGAAATGTAGTCTGTGTTCTGTACAGCTATGTACTCAACTAAAAATGGCAGGAGTGGGGGATGTTAGAGCCTAAGGAAGGAGGCAAGAAAGGATATGGGAGGTCAGTTAGCACTCTCAGTCACATAACCCTAACCATCCCTTCTCTCTCCTACAAGTTCATTGTTTTCCTTTACTTGACTTCTCAAGTCCCAATACCACCCCCATCCCAGGTGATAATCTCGATGCTACTGCTGATGTCATTTTTTGTCACTTTGCCCACTCCCCCGTTTGGACTGTTTTGCTTAGAGTACTTCACTTAGCCTTAGTAACTTTACTTTTAAAATTCTTTCTGGGGCAGGCAGTTAAGTGTCCGACTCTTGATTTCAGCCCAGGTCATGATTTCACAGTTTTCGAGATTGACTTGCATCCAGCTCTGCGCTGACATATTCTGCTTGGGATTCTCTCTCTCTCTCCCTCTCTCTCTCCCCCTCCCCCACTCAAGCCCTCTCTTAGTCTCTCAAAATAAATAAATAAGCTTTTAAAAAAACAAAACAAAATAAAATTTTTTCTCCATCAGCTTAACCCTGACCATCTGACTTTCCCCCTCTCATCTTATAGGACTCCTGAAAATGTAATACCCACTGGGTGCCTCAGGCCAAACGTCTATGAACCCTCTTGTAAAGTCACCTTGACCTGGCTTCTAGATCCTTTTCCAAGAAGGGCTTCAGACTGTATTGCCCTTCTCCTGACCCACCATTCTATTTTTCCCTCTAAAAGTCCCTCTAAAAGTTCCCAGAAACAACATCTTCCTTGAAACGTATTTCGACTAATACAGCCCTTTGACACTTCGCACAAAGCTCCAACCGATGTCCCTCTGGTGCCTTTCCAGGGCTACAAATTATCTTCTGTAGTATAAACTGCATCTCTTCTGATTTTCAGCCAGTATTCTTTTGGATCCTTTGAGTCTGTGAGTTTTCCCCAACCAAATTTTTCTTTTTGCATTTTTTTTTCACTTTCACATTAAAAACTGCTCAGGGAGTGAGGCCCTCTGACCTCAGAAATATACGAAAACAGACACTTAATTCATGCATTCTGTTGATGAAGTTTCTCTCTTGGCTCCCTTTAGCCTGAGCAAGACTCAATGAATATCTTCCTGCATCTTCTGGGACTGCCATAGCTCATATCTGCAACACACTGGACTTCTCAAAACTTAAGGCTTTAAGATACAACTGTAGTCAATCAACTTCCATGCAATGCCCTAGAGAAATTCCCCGGCTGTGCACACTCCCACTGCTTAGATAAGGTGAAGCTGCTTTCCCAAGGAAGTTGAGGGTTCTACTTCAATATAATTCTGTGAGTGCAACAGGGCAAGGAAAGGAGACTCTTCTGAGCCTCCAACAATTACAATCATCTAAGTTATGTTACTAGAAACCCTCAAGTCTTAGCAGCTTTAAACCAAAAAGGCTGATTTCTTGCTCATGCTACTTATCTCTTGTGGGTTGGCAGGAGGACTCAGGCTGGTGGAGAAGCTACCATCTCAAATACTGATGGTCCCCATTGCAAGGAAGAAAGCAAGCTCTGGAGCATTTTGCATCAGTAATTCAATACTCCAGCCTGGAAGAGACCCTTATCACTTCTACTCATTGGCTAGAACTAGTCACATGGCCCTATCCAACCACAAGGAGACCAGGCAGTACAATCTACCTTGAGCTTGAAAGGGCAGAGAACTGAAAATATTTAGGGAACAGCACTAATAGTATCTACAGAACCTAAGAAAAGTTGAGTCAATTGTGATCACTAACCTTCATAGGCCACTATTTGGCCCAGACTAACTTGAGGCAATTGCAATCCAGATTTCTAAACCGCTTTGTGTTTCAATCAGAGGAAAGAATTTTCAATATTTTGCTCCTAGTTACCCTGTATTCCTCTCAAACTGTTCCCACCTCAAGGTAAAATGTTTTGAGAACCCTGGTATAAAGTCCCAGGACTGTCTCAGCTTCCTCTGAGAGGAACTTGGCACTTGGGCTCTCCTGGAGCATCCTCCCCACCCCCACCACCAAGCCCAGCCTCCCACCTCCCTCCCGCCTCCCCTGCCACCCTGGGAGCTGCTTGCTCAGTGGATGGCAGCAATACACAAGGGCACCTCACTGTTGGAAAGGAACTGCCTTCTGCCTGCCAAGGACAAATGCAGACACACAAAGCAGTATCAAGCAAGACTTCACATCAAAGGGAACCCTGACTGGGCTTGCCAAGAGCAGGGCTGCTTCGGAGCCTCTCCCTTTAGCCTTGTTAGTATTCTTAGGGCCGAAGGGGCCCATGGTACTCCTGCCAGGCCCCCCCATTTACCCAGCACTCCTGTTCACTCTGACACCTGAAGCTCAGGCTCTCCCTGAATCTGGCCTCAACCACTTGACAGAGCAGAATGCCAAGTGTTTAACAATGTTGAGTGATTAGGAAAGAAAATTCATGAGAAATATTTACTCCATGAACTCTCTTTGAGCAGGAGAACAGAATACTTAACTTCTTCGGTGCAACAACACATCGAAAATTAAAAAGTTCCTGCCTGAGGCCTCAGGGGAAAAAAAGCACACGAAGGAAGGCTTACCTATTGAGGAAGCAAGGATGCTTTATGAGCAGAGATTGGGAACACTGGAACCAAGGTTAAAAATGGAGACTGGCCACTTGTAGGCATTTAGACCTGGTGAGAAGTGGTGTGCTAAACTGAAGATCCAGACAAATTTCTACTTTAAAATCAACCTAAGAATCCTGGGGTGCCTCGGTGGCTCAGTCAGTTAAGCGTCCGGCTTCGGCTCAGGTCATGATCTCTTGGTTTTTGAGTTCAAGCCCTACATGGGGCTCTGTGCTGACAGCTCAGAGCCTGGAGCCTGCTTCAGAGTCTGTGTCTCCCTGTCTCTCTGCCCCTCCCCTCCAATCTCTCTCAAAAATAAATAAACATTTAAAAAAATTAAAAAAAAAGAATTCAGGTCCTGTTACTTTAAGGAAAAGAAAAAGTCTTTGTTTTAAAAGAAGGATGAGGGGAAAAGGGGAAAAGGGGAAAAGGGGAAAAGGGGGAAAGGGACTGATAGTGACAGAGAAAGGGATAAAAACTTTAATTTAGAAAACAGTTAAGGCTTTTTGTTCTGGGGACTGAAGACATTATCAAAATACAGTGAAGTTTTAAAACGTTTTAAAGCCACATATTAGGAGAGCTGGAAGGGGAACTTAGGGATTGTCTTTTCCAAATTATTTTTTTGAGTTAAGAAAATCTGAAACTCAGGGATGTCAAGGGGCTTTTTCACAGTCACACAGCTGATTAGTCGCAAAGCTGGAGTCAGAGATCCAGCCTCTCAGGCTTGTTAGAGCAATGCTTGGCATGGCATGTGATCAGAGTACACAGGTCTACAACTTCATCAAGTACAGTATTTTTAACGCAGTGGCTTCAGCCCTTTGACTAAGAACTTCCACTGCGGCCAACCCTACCACCCTGTTCCAACAGCTTCCCAGAATAGTAGTAATTAGAGCAAAAAAAAAAAAAAAAAAAAAGGAGAGGGCCCAGAGAAAATGTCACATTTCTAGAAGTGGGAAGAGGTGGAGATAATGCATTTACATAATTTCCAACTTTCAGAGCACATCATGTGACCATGGGTCCGTGGAAAGAACTCAAGCATTCCACGGTGGGGGAAAAAAGGTTACATCTTTTATTAACCTCCCGTTGAAGGAAGCATTTCCTTCATTACAAAGGTAGGCAACAAACACAACAGTATTTGTACTACTTGTCTTTGTCACTAACAGAAGTAATAAGTATTCTCATATTAACTGTGGTAGAGATCTTGAAATAGTTTTGCCCTCATTATCACTCTGCAATTATGGTAGTTAGATCTTCCACTAGATATTGTTATTTAGTGTTTAATAAATAAGCACATATATTACTATGCCACAGATTTTTATAAATATTTTGATAACAAAATTTGAACACTATCAGATTCCTTTATGTGTTTTATTTTATGTAGTTAAAGGTATTATTCTGAGAAGGATCGGTAGATTTCACCTGTCAAAGGGGTAATTGGCATAAAAATTAGCAACCCCTGACATGTGAGGGGTAAACAAATGTCAGGTTGCTGTTGGATACCCATGACACTTGGTCCCACATCCCTGGTTCCATCACCCTGTGGGCTAAGAGTGACAGGGATGCTCACTTGTCATTCTGGGTTGGAGAACTGCCAGGGTCTCCTGCCACAGCCTGTGTTTGTAATTTCAGGGCACACCAGCCTTTGAAAGCTGGTATGACTGTATCACAAAATGTGACAGGAGAGAACCCATTGTTGGCATTATTATTAAAACTAAGGCTGATAGGGATTTTGTGACATTCATTTTAAGAGGGTTGTGTTCACATGTCCCATGGAAGTTGACTTTTCTCAGGGACTGGTGCTCCAAGTTCTACTCAGAAGGAAACTAGTTTTTTCAAAGATAGCTAAGCTGGTTTGGCATGGCAAATAAATGCTCAGAAAGAAAATGAAATTTTAAAATATCAAGGCACCATTTTCCATTTCTCAAATATGCAAAGAATTTTTAAGATGATAATTCTCAGGATTGGCGGAGTGTAATGAAATGGATGTTTTCGTAAATTTCCCACAAGACCAAGAGTTGGCATAACGTTTCTAGATGCCAGCTTGAGCCCTGTTTTAAGAGTTTTTCACCCAGTAATTTCACTTCTAGGAATTTATCCCATAGACAGAATTATAAAGATATTCTTAAAATTAATATTTTTATGAATATCCTTAACACAGTTAAAAACTGTAAACAACAGGAATGCCAACAATGGGAGGCTGGTGAAATAAATTATTCTACATCTGCACGACAACTATAATGTAGCTAATTAAAAAAAAAAATAGCCGTTCCAGGGTACCTGGGTGGCTCAGTTGGTTAAGTGGCCGACTTTTGATTTTAACTCAGGTCATGATCTCACGGTTCATGCAATCGAGCGAAAATCCCAACCCTGCTTGGGATTCTCTCTCCCTCCCTCAGTCTCTCTGCCCCTCCCCCCCTTCTCCCTCTCAAAATAAACAAATAAACATTTTTAAAATATACAAATAAAAATAGCCATTCCAAGAATACTTAATGATATGGAAAAATGTGTAAATATAATGTTCGGCTTAAAATGCAAGGCATGAAACTGCAGGTGTAAGATAATCCTGTTTTTTAGTATGAAAAATATTCATCGTATTTCTTTGCAATCTTACATATATACATATGCATGTAGAATATATATGTGTTTTAAGAAACTGGTGGGAATGTGTTAGTATTGGCAGTCTATGAGTAGTGATATTTTAATTATTTTTATTTACTTTTTATACTTTTTTGTATAATGTAACAGATTGTTTTTAAAAAGACGTTTTTAAGAAGATGAGCTAGTACCACATGAGCTGATCCTGCGTTTGCAGTGCCTTCTCGTTGCTCCAGACAAAAGTTTGTTTTGCTGGTTGCTACTGAGTGTTATTTTTCTCCTAACCTTTGCTCTCTTTCTCCACTGTTGGCTTCCAGATGTCTGATTTAACCAACTTCAGGGCACTCGACTCATGTCACTCTCTCCTCTAGTTTGGACAGAAACTTCAGAAACTACATCCAGGCTGCCAATCTGATAGAGTCAGCACCCACATGAATGTCAGTCAGAAACCTCTTGGCATAATGAAAAATAGTTCAATAGGGAATTTGAAACTTTTGTAAACAAAACTGAGGACTGAGCTTGAGATAGGGTGCGAATTTGGGGAGGCATCTGCCCCTCTACTCTCTTCACCCTGGACTGCACCTGCAGTGGTGTTTTGCGTTTGTCCAGGGCCAGGAAGGGAGATGAGGAAACATCTTGCAGAACCACTTCACCTTTTGCTGATATTTGCTTGAAAGGGATACATTTTCAACGTCCAGCGATTATTTAGCATGTAGTATATAAATCTGGGGGAAAAAATCTGGAGAAATGAAGACATTATTTTCTTTTGATTTTACCTTGAAAGTGAGAATTAGGAAGGTAGTTTTCCATATGTAAATGTTTACGGTTCTACTATTTGCAGTGCCATTTAGAATTTTGCAAACACTAGAGCCTATATTCCATTCCTTCTCTCTTTCTTAAACTTGGATCCATTTTCTCCTGGGTGAAGTTTAAAATAATAAAAACCGAGAAAACCATTTACTCAATGCCTCCTGTTGCATAGCAATCTAAACAAACAAGCCCCTTTCCTCTGTTAAGAACTTCCAATAAAACAAATCACAAAGGTTGTGTTTTAAAATGATGCTTTCCAAGCCTTTTTTTTAAAGCTTCCTTTAAAAAAAAAAATAGAGGCCAAAGATTGCAGGCAAAAAAACTCAATTGGCTTTCTAGTGACTCACTTTACTTCTCATGCTACTGAAGGGATTTGAAAACGTTTTTGATTGTGGTGAGGCCAGAAGGGCTGAGCTGGATACAGGGATACCAAGCCAACCAAAGCAGGAAAAACACTAAGAAATAATAATAACCATCAAGTCTTCAGTATCTTCTGTGTGCCAGGCTCTGGGCCGTGTCGATTATCTAATTCCGTAACAAACCTTCCATGTTGGGTGTCTTCCATTTGCACCCCTGGGTCACTCTCTACTCTTCTCCATCCTGTCCTCTCCCCAGGAACAATGACCTATATGGACTGAACAGAGGGCTTCCTTGCCCAGGGCACTGGCAGGAGAGAGGAGGGAGGAGGGAAGATGGGGTATTTATTTTCCTGGCTCCTTCCCTGCTAGTTACAGCAGGTTGGCTGTGTCCCTCCACCCAGAGCCACAGCTCCTGCCAGGCAGCCCTCCCCTCCCTGAGTCCAGGAATTGTACCTCACCCTCTGGCCCCTCAGGGCTCGCGGTGGGAAGAGCTGCCTGCTGTTGCTAGCTGCAGAGGGTGACTCTACCCCTGACGGGAGTCCAGCCCTAAGAGACCTCTGGGAAGAGTCTCTCTCTTAACCCTTTTCAGCCACCCCTTTTTTGTATGTCATTGGTCTTCTGCTTATCTGTTTCCTCTGCCACCACTCTCAGGGAGACCAGTGATGGTTCTGGTTAAGAGGACCGCACCGGTCCGATAATTGACTCTTACTTTCCAGCTTAGAAAATATACTCTTGCAGAGCAAACCTTCCAAAGGCACTGCTAAGGCACTCAATCAACCCCCAGCACCCGGAGGGAAGTATTCAAACCTGCCATCTTTAGACTTTCCCGAGCTCTTGGCTTGGTCAACCAGTTCGTGCTCTGTTTCTCAGAGAGATGATGCAATTTTCTCCTTCCACATGATTGCTCACACAGTCAACGGGCCTATTCTACCCTTCCAAAATTACACTCATCCTTCAAGGTCGTCTTCTAACCCCACCTTTTCCAGTCAGACTTCCTTCCCTGATGTTCCATTTGGAAGTGAACTTACAACAATGTCTTCCTATGCGATACGTTGGGAAATCGATCAGCTATCACCTTGCTATACCTCTTCTGGGGGCTTGGAAACAATTACATTTTAAAATTATTTGTCTTTTCAAAATCATGGGCTTTGGTACCAAGGAGTTTTGACCTTAACTGTAAGTTCTGTCAACATTGGAAACTCGTACAAGTTATGAACCTGGCAGAGTTTTCCTTACTCAAAAATGAAAGAGTTATAGTAATACCTGCCTTATACTATATTGTGAGGATGTTTATATATATGTCATATTACACAGTATGACAGATAAATATTATTTTACTAATCTTTTTTCCTTTCTCTTCCAAATAGTGCTCAAAACTAGCTAAAATTCACTGAGAGCTTATTTGTTATGTGTCATGTACTATTAATAGTCATGTACTATTTTAAGCATTTTGTACATTATATGCACTATTATTGTACATTATATGGACTATTATTCTCCCTACTTTCCAGATGGAAAACCTGAGGTACAGAGAGGTTAAGAAACTTGTCCAAGGTACACCAAGGACATAAGATGGGAGCATTGTTTCACAACTAGATCATAGATTTTCTGAGGCAAAGATCTATTTTACACCAGATTTCTTTCTCTCTTTCGCGAGGTTTAGCGTGATGTCTTACATAGAATATAGTCAGTGTTCAATAAATGTTGATTCAATTCCAAGAGGCAGAGGCAATTAAGCTAGTGTCGCAATAGGCAGGGGGCTAGAAACGTACTTGGTCAAAGCAGCAGCTGCTTGCACGAAGCGAGCCGTACCGTGCGCAGCCGGGAAAGGCTATAGGATGCAAGGTTCTGGCAACTGACACACGCGGCCACTGCCGGAAGTCAGAGAGCGGCCAGCGAGGGGCTCGGCAAGAAAGAACCTGAGCAGGGAGCTCAGGCATGGTGGAAAGTTGCTCAGATGAAGCCTGAACTCCTCTCTCAGCAATCCTCCTGGGTCTGAGGAGACAGTAAATCTCACTCCATCCTGTGGTGATACCTCTGGTGCATCTTTAAAAATACTTAGCCCCAAGCTGAGGAGCCCTTTCCTGCTGCTTTTCTACCTGAGCCAGCAACCTCAGAGCTCTCTGGGGTTTCTGTTAAAAACACCCAGATCCCAGGAATCACTCTCCACCGACACAATTGTTGCTCACGCCAAGCACGGGACATATGGCTGAGCATCTGGGAGGGGGCAGATTAGCCAGGAGTGCTGGCGAGCGGCACATGCTTTCATTAGGATGGATGTGTCACAGTAAATCATTTTGTAAATGTTCCCTCCCTTCGCTCTGCATAGCGAAACATAAAGGAAGATGAATTACCCAAAGCACCATAATGCTGTTTGAATATGCCAAAGCTTGTGCCTGAGACACTTACTGACATTTCCTTAAATATCTTTTTAATATCTTGGCCAGGTCAGGCATACCAATGGCATTACAGAGCTTGCAAATCAATGCCCCAGCTGTTTTGGTTTTTTAATAAAACTGAATGTGATCTCTTTAAAATGATTGCCGCCCGCCCCCCCCCCCCCAGCTTTTTACAGGGCTTTCAGAGAGCAGGACTGTGGGAGCCCTGAAGTCAGGAGTTGGCTCTGAAGGAGTGCTTGTTCCTTTGGCTGGTGGAGGTGGGGGTGGGGGGCAGAAATCAACCATTGCTGGATTATTGCCGTCATCTTTTCCTAGTCCCCTGCCTCACAGATCCCATCTACACGATTCACAAGACCAATTTGTGGTGTGCTGGTTTTAAGAAATGGATTGACCAAAATCTTGCTAAAAATCTAAAGGTTTCAACTTCTAAAAATTCATCACATCGGTTTCGGCATCTGGGATCAGTCCAAGTGATTTATTCATAATTTCGTTAGAGATCCTTTTCCAGGGAAATTCTTTGTATCAACATAATGGAAATTGAAAGAGCCCCCTACCAAGAATCCGAGGACCGTATGCATGTGACTTTTGCCCCCTGGAAAAAACGGAATATGTAAAACTGTCATCAACAGTAACCATCTTGGCCACTGGATATCTACAGTCCCCAGTCACAACAGGAATTCCTCATGCAAATAGGGATGTGGGCCTGTCAAACTTGAGGTCCCAGTAGGAGGAAAAATCCAATAGAAGTGCCTATAAATCAGAGTTTTATAATGATATTAGTTGACTGCTACTTATGTGGGTCATAAATGTGACACCACAATAAACAGTCCAGTTTCTTTGAGGATATTTGAGGACTCTTTTATTGGCTTTGAGAAATCACAGCACCTCCATCAGGAAAGTCTCATCTGCTTTTGCACTTTATTGCTTTTCTTTTCTGTAGTTTGTACAAAATGTCTAAGCTTTTTTTCCTTCCAATATTTTGCCTGGGCTACATCAGTGCAAGTTTGTGTTTTCCCTGGGCCTGTGGAACCACAGCCAAATAAAGACGAATGCAGAGCTGGAGCTTCAGCTGGGCCCCCGGCGGGGCTCTCTCCCACTGCCTTCGCCTGCGCCGACTTCTCACAAACCAGCTTCGAACCAACTGAAATTTCCCTTTTTGATTTTTTTCTTTTTCTGACCACAGGCAAAGTCCTGTCTCCTCAGTTCTCTGAAAGTTATCCGTTCCTGAATTTTACCCTTAACCACAGTGGAGGAAAGGGAATAGCTGAGGTTAGGAAATATGGAAAGAATGTTAACAATGTACCACTAAAATATACATTAAGAATATTTTCAGCAAGTATAATCTCCACGTTGAACTTCTAAATCTAGAATCCTCCTGTCATGTGACCATCTTCACATTTACGTGTGCCCCTTTGGGCCTCAAGTCAGCCCTTCCTGAATGACCGCTCTGTCAAAGGTAGGACTGATTAAAAATAGACAGATTAAGTCTCCAAGTTTTCCTCCCTATTCAACATTTGGCTGCGCCGATTATAAATATTAAAGTGGTTAGGTTAAAATAGTTGTCTTTTGCATGAGCCAGGATGTGAATATCATGAGAGATTTTAATAGGCATAAAAACAGAAGTGAAAATACATGCACAGATAGTGCCCTCAATCGAACACTATTTTTGTTAATAGAAATTCAAAGTCATGAGTACTTTTGCTTTAAGAGTGTCACAGAATGGGCATAGAAAGGGATTTAGAGATCCTTTCATTCATTCCCTCATTTTATGTAGGACAAAATTAACAATAGTCACCATTGCCAGTGTATATGTGTCACCTCATTTAATCCTAACCAGCCTACAATGGGTCATCCCCATTTTGCAGATGGGAAATAAGGCAGAGAGAGGTGAAGTAACTTGCCCTAGGTGAAATGATAGAGGGAGGATCTCAGGTTCCCAATTCAAACATTAGGTTACAGAGCCTCCAAGGTCTTGAACCCTTGTGTCCAACAACCGGCCTCTTTGCCCTGCTCTGGGGCAAGCGGATGGCTGCTGGCTGCCTGGCTTTGTTGGCTCCGTGTGACATGTCTCCCCCTCACACTCTTCTCAGGTTGGTGTGGAGTGGCTGTCATGATCCAAGATGAATCTGCCTTAGTCCCAAGGGCCGGAGCCAGCCTCCCCAGACATGCATGCTGGGCTGCATCTGTTGCT
The DNA here is from genome assembly GCA_028646485.1 of Cryptoprocta ferox. Classification (NCBI taxonomy): domain Eukaryota; kingdom Metazoa; phylum Chordata; class Mammalia; order Carnivora; family Eupleridae; genus Cryptoprocta; species Cryptoprocta ferox. The sequence goes on from CM053573.1 coordinate 107,491,173, forward strand.
AATGGCATTTCCAGATTTCTCCCTCTTCGTGAGCCCCCTACTTGGCAGCCTTGCATGGCCATGAATCTGATGTTTATAGTCGTGCTCCTCAGCTGTTCCAGTCTGGCAGGAAAGCAGGGATGTCTGTGGCCAGGTTAACTCTGAGGGCAGGTGCATTTGGAAGAGATGACATCTTACAGGGTTTAGGTTTCTGAGTCCATCTCTTCAGGGCTAAAGCTACCTTGGGAATGCAACATGTAATGTGAGAATGATGGCCCTGGACATGCGCAACACTTATTTCGTTAGTTACCAAGCACTTGACATATTCTTTCTTTGTAAGTGAATTTTCCTTAGAGGTGTTTTTCCCTTCCCCCCCTCCTTTTTTCTTAGTGACATAAGAACTTGAAGGTCACTGTCTTGTTCAACTTCATTTTTCTGTTAGCTAGCACAGGGCATTCAACTTTGGAAACCGACAAATGGTTATTACACGCAAAAAAGAATAGCCTGCAGCAAAGCCCTCTTTTCTTATTTGATATGTGTGGTGGATTTTGGCATTTCTCAGCTACCCACAACAATTCTATATCCCAACATACCCACTTCCCTTTTAGGGAATTCTCTCTCCCTCACTGTGTGAGATTTTAGCAGTTGGTAAGTTCAAGCACCCACTGCCTACTCTGGAAGCTGAAAGGGGAGGTCCCTGTCTCCTAGGGTGATGACAAGTGTTTAATGAGATAATGCAGAATAGCATCTAAAACATGGGAGTAACTGCTCAGTACTTATTCTTCTTCTTCATCTTGATCTTCCTTGCCTTCTCTTTTTTTTAAAAATTAAATATTCCCTCTTCAATCCTATTTCAATCCTTTTTTTCTTTTTAAATGTTTATTTTTGAGAGAGAAGGAGAGAGAGAGAGAGAGAGAGAGAGAATGTGTAGGGGAGGGGCAGAGAGAGAGGGAAACACAGAATCGGAAGCAGGCTTCAGACTGCACAGCACAGCACAGAGCCTGATGTGGGGCTCGAACTCACGAACTGTGAGATCATGACGTGAGCTGAAGTCGGACACTCTTGCCGTCTCTGTTTACTATTACTCGATTGCTATTCCTCTATGGCAGGCAGCAGCGTGAACTTGGCCACTCAGACCCTTTCCCCTGGTATACTGAATGTTGACGTTGTATGATTAATACAGGACAGGAGGTAGGGTTGTATTTTTTTTTTTTAACTATGCAATATAACAACACTTCGGGAAGAGTGCATGAAACCATATGAAAGGTTTACAAGTAACTGAAAGCAAGCACCATGTAGCACCACTGTCATGATTATTTGTCTCCTGCAGCCTTCCAGGAGTCCCTCGTCAATCCAAACCCTCTTCCTCACTCAGGGACGGCTCCATGGGTGTGCGACCTGTGCGGCCGCACGGGACTCCATCGTCAGAACTGTCCGGGGCTTTGTTTAATGCTATGCAGGTGCCATCTTGAAACTCTATAATCTTTAAACAAATGATTCTGCATCTTGCACTGGGCCCTATAAATTATGTGGCCAATGCTATGTTTACTTCTTGAGGTAACTATTATCCCAACTTTTGTGAAAATGATTTTCTTGCTTTTCTTTATAATTTCACCCTCTACCTGAGCATCTGGAACTCTTCCATCCTAGCGGCATGCTCTGACATATTGCTCCTGCTGGAAGGCTTACCAGTCCTGCGATTCCTGTTTCAAGCCCCCAAAGATGCCGTTTCCTTTCAATAGTCTCCCGATAATTTTACTGTGCTTAGATTTGCCAGTGTTGAGGTCTGTTGCTTGCAACCAAAGAAACACAACTGGTACTGTTTGTTACTAAGACTCTTGATGGAGAAAACGTGTATAATAGCTTTTCTTTGTTTTGTTCCTTTCTGCACATACCCCAAAGTCTTATGAAGGTTCTACAGATTTGAGATAAACCCCAGCTAACGATCAATCTGACAAATTCTTATCTTCTAGCAGAAGAAGTTGAAGCTTGAAAGCATGTGAAAGCATTTACCTATATTTAGGAAAATATCATCTTCAGGACAGACCATGAAGCCCAAAGTACCTGCCAAGGGCACTTTTTTTCTTTTCAGAAAAATTACTTCAGATTGCTAATGGATTGCTACTTTTTTGGAGACTCCTTCCCCCAAAATGTAGCTGAGCTAGGGCTCTAAATCTCTGGCAACATGGATATCCTATCCTCCTCGCCTCAGTGATCGGTGCAAGGATAGGCATGTGACCTAAAAGAACCAATAATAATTCTCTAGAAGTTTTCTGTTTGAACTATCAGGGAAGTTGATCTCTTAGCTTTGGAGATTCTGGAAAGATACAGGCTTAGGATGGCCCAGGTGTAGAGACTGAGATCAACACAAAAGGCGGTAAGCGGAAGCCATGAAGCAGTAGAAGCTATGAGCTACTCAGGGATTTGATAGTTGATTATGGCATAAAAGCAGAGGCAGAGAAATGCCAGATACCAGACTGCTTTGAGCCTCTTGGGTTACTGTGGTGTCTAGAGGAACATTTAGTGCTCCATGAAGCCTGCCTTTGTCTCTGTCAAGACGGTTTCCTCTGCTTCCTTACTTCCCGGCATGTCCTAAAGTAAACTTCCAACACCTGTCTCAGCCTCTACCATCAGAATTGGTGCCTATAATGAAACACATTTACAAACCCTGGACTTGGTCATTTGACTTGAGACCCTTAAAAGAACCCTTCTGCAGACTCACACTGCTTAACCAACCACTGTTCTTACTAACTATGGAGCTTCTCTATGCTCAGTCCCTGGTGAGAGAAAACAGCTCAAAGCCAACATCATCAAAATGGTAACCCAATGAAGGGGAGCAGGTGAGAATTTCCTACAACATTGGGATATTGACCTGATAAGTCTTGAATTCTTTTTTTTTCTTTTTTTCATCTCCACTCTCTCTACTGTATTTCAGGCTATTAGAATGCTTTATCTGGATTAAGGCTCCTCTCCCTGCTTGCAGTCTGACTCCCCTCAACTCCACAGAGCAGCCAAAGCAGACATTATAAATTAATATTAAAGCAGCTACCCATTGCTCTCGGGATATGGCCCTAAATTCTTAGGATGATTTTGATACATTTATAATCTTGGCCCTTGCTTACTCCCCCAGCCTTGTTCCCACTACATTTTCCCCGCCTCTACCCCATAGCTTACATTCTCTGCTCTAGAACCTCACCCTCTTCCCTGAACTTACTCTTTTGCCTTCTTGCCTTTTATACAACTTTCCCCACTTCTTCCTCTTGCTTTTTCCTACTCTTCTTCAAGGTTTTAGCATTAATGGCCCTTCCTCCAGGAGATTTTCCCTGAGCCCCAAAGACTGGGGTTCATAATCATGTGTCTGTAGAGTTCTTTGTTTAAAATTAGGATGACCCTTCAACGTTTCTCTCTCTCGTAAGTTCCTTGAGGGTGATTGGCTCACTGGCTCATATTTGGTGCACAGATACATATATGAGATTGGAAGAAACATGGAACGCTTCTCTCCTGCAGCTGGAGCCCAAGGCTATGGAGAGGGTAAAAGGAGACCAGAGGGCTGCACCAGCAGCTGGGACAAAATGTGGGCCAGGGGTCCCAACCACTGGTCTAATAAGATTACTAGGAACCATGAATTACTTGGGAAACTACCACCTCAGTTTCATTTAAGGCAATCCAGCAAACCCAACCATCTTCTTGAGTATTTTAACTGGCAGAAACTAACAGACCTTCCTAGCCAGTCAATACTTTTGTGTCAGACAAATTGCTTATTTCATCATTTCTAATAAAAAACAAAGCCAAATAATAATAATAATAAAGTAACAAAAATCACCAACTAGGACGCCTGATGAGCTGTACTAAAATCTTGGCTTGGGACCTCATTAGTTGAAATTGGACTGGTGGAGACTCTTAAATACTGAAAACAAACTGAGGGCTGCTGGGGGGTGGGGGAGAGAGGAAAGTGGGTGACGGGCATTGAGGAAGGCACTTGTTGGGATGAGCACTGGGTGTTGTATGGAAACCAATTTGACAATAAATTATATTTAAAAACAACAAAAAAAGAAATTGGACTGGGGGAAGCATGAAGTGGACATTGTTAAGCAGACTCCTTAAAATCTGTTAAAACAGGAGGAAAGATAAAGAAAACCAGGAATGTCACCCCTAGTCTGGCCAACATGGGAAGATAGGTAGATGACAGTATATTTTCATCATATAGGAATGTTGGTTTCTTTTCTTTCTCCTTTTAAAAGATTTCCTTTCTTAGGAGACCCTGATAGAAGCAAAGAGACACTGGAAGGTAACATCTTATTGAGAGAGCACTGAGCTGACAAGAAGATTCTGGGTAAGTCACCTGACTTCTCAGAACCCCAGTTTCTTTATCTGTAAAATATGAATAATGATGACAACCGAGCTTTCCTGCCTGCTGAGAGACACCTCAGGAAAGAGGGTTTTAAAAGCAGTTTTGTAAAAGCCAGAGGCATTTGTAAATGCAAGGCAGCTTTAACCCTGAGCATCATGGCCTACAGAAGAAACAAAGCTAAGGAAATGGAGTCAGTACACATTAGCTTTGGAGAAGTGTTTCTGAATAAAAGTCATGAGATTGAACTTTATGATTCCCATAAGTAGGAGGGAAGCACAGAAATCACATTTTCTTTGACCAAATTAATTATTTTAAATAAATTCCCCTTATCAATTGTACTATATTGTTTTGGGGCATCCCAGTTTTATACAATGTCATGTTGTATTTAATGCTCTTTGTTCATCAATTTATTATTATTTTATTTCTTTTAACACTTATTCATTGAGAGACAGAGAGAGACAGAGCATGAGCAGAGGAGGGACAGAGACACAGAATCCGAAGCAGGCTCCAGGCTCTGAGCTCTCAGCACAGAGTCTGACATGGGGCTCAAACCCATGCCCTGTGAGATCATGACCTGAGCCGAAATCAGACACCCAACTGACTGAGCCACCCAGGCGCCCCGTTTTTGTTCATCAATTTAAATCAATTAGTTAGCAAAATAGTTGTAGGAACTGAGGAACTGTCTGAAGAGAGAGGGGACACCAAAGGAATGTTCAAGAATGCATTTCTCTCTGGGTCTAAAGTAAAAGTGGCCATTGGTAGCAGTTAGGACCAGACTCAGGATAATCACAGGACATGCACATAGCTACATCCCCTTACCATCGCAGACATCAGCAGTCAACCACAGCATCTTTTCCCTCCTTCAGCCTGGAGATGGCCTCAGAACCCTTCCTAACTCAACAGTAACTTGATCAGGTCAGGGTAAAATCCATTTGTCATGCCTGGTCTAGAGCAGAGCATGGCTCTTCATAATCAAAGTGTTAAGCAGGTATTAGGTTATGTCCTAATTCCCTACTGAGAAAATTAAACCAGCAACGTATGGGTTTGTGACTTATTCTTTCATTTTCAGAACACTTATTGGTTGCACTTAATTCTAGGCAAAGCAAACCAAGTTAGCAGAGTTAAATGGAAATGCCTGGGTTGTAATTCCATAGAAGTTCCTCTCTCTTCATGCAGCCATACAGGACATTTGATCTTTCTAATGCCATTAGCTGTTGGCTTCAAACAACTGTGAAGAAGAGGAAGAAACCTGACACTTTAACTGGATGATGTTTATACAGATGCAGCTTCTTCTTCAGCATATTTGGTTAGGAAGAGCTCAATGAGCTAGAGGCTGAATCTCAGGAATGTGTAAATAAAGTGACATTGACACAGACCTTTAGGAACATTTACAAGCCCCATTCTAACCCCACTTAGAGCAGAGGTTCTTAGTCTTTATTGGGCACGGACCACTTCAGCAGTCTGGTGAAGTTAATGGAGAGCCCTCTCAGAATATGGTCTTTAAATAAAACAGTAAAAGAAAACACATGGGCTATACAGGAATCTGGTTGTATTGAAATACAATTATTGGGATATTTTTTTAAATCTGTGATATAACATATGTGCTTCTTTTTTTAAATTTTTGTAATGTTTTTTATTTTTGAGAGAGAGCGAGCAGGGAGAGAGGGAGAAGAAATCCCAAGCAGGCTCCGTGGCATCAGCACAGATCCCAATGCGGGGCTCAAACCCACGAACCGTGAGATCACGACCTGAGCCGAAAACAAGAGTTGGACACTTAACTGGCTGATCCACCCCAGCACCCCATATATGCTTCTTTATTAAGCAGTAAATAAGATCTAACTGCAGGTTGAATAACTACCATAATTCTGGACTAGAGAGGAGAGCAAATATTTTAAGATGTCTGGAACAACTGTCATGTTGTATAAAATTATCTGTAATTTCTATTGGTGACTAAGTCACAGGTACTGACTGGTAATACTGCTGTGGTTTGTGAGCACATATAATAAAGGAAAAAAGTTATGAAGTTTCAGAAAGAGGTCGGTAAAAATGTAGATTTTTGTGCCCTGCATCCAACTAATTGATGAACCCTCTGAATTATGTCCTAGGATTCCAGTTACAAGCCTCCGACTTCAACAACTTTGGACTTGGGAATCTCTGGGCTTAGGAGGGGCAACATTCTTACCTCTAGTTCCTCATAATTTAGAGAACACTTTATGCAAAGTACAGTTCTACACGGATTGCTTTGCTCTGGTGTGTGACTGTCAGGCTCTCTACTGCCAGCAGAGAATCTTTTCTACTTTCAGAGCTTTTCCCTCGAGGGTCACACACAGCTTAAACACATTCTTTGGCATAGAAACTGTGTGGATGTGCGGAAATGGGGGCTTAAGCAGGTTAAGTGACCTGACCTACAGAACTAAACATGGCAAAGCCGTCATACCCTGCAGCCTCTGATTTCTAGAGTCAGGATGATGGCCATTTTCTATCCCTGGCAAGTTGAGGGTTAAGAAGGCCAGAAGCTCTTTCTAGATCTGATTTGAACCAAAGGTCCAGGAAAGGAATCTTGCAGATAAATCAGGGACTCCTCATGGTCTGGTTGGGTTTATTTGACATAGCACCTACCCTTGAAATTTTCTTCAGGCTTCTGCAGGGAGATTCCAAAGAGGTAGATGCCCCCCCAAGCCCACCTGGTGTTTGGGAAGTACTCTAACAGTGTATCACTGAAGCATTGTCAGTGCTAGATATTCCTGTTTTGTGGTCGGTTTTATAATAGGTCAAGTGAAATTATGGATGTATGGGTGGGGGTGGGGACTGGGTAAGAGGAGATATTAAAAAAATATTTTCAACATTTATTTATATTTGAGAGAGAGAGAAAGAGAGAGAGAGAGAGAAAGAGAGAGCATGCGCGCGCAGGAGAGTGACAGAGAGAGAAGAGAGGGAGACACAGAATCCGAAGCAGGCTCCAGGCTCTGAGCTGACAGCACAGAGCCCGATGTGGGGCTTGAACTCACAAGCCATGAGATCATGACCTGAGCTGAAGTCGGATGCTTAACTGACTGAGCCACCCAAGAACTTTATTTTTTTTTTATTTTTTATTTTTTTTTACAGAGAGGAGACATTTTAGATAATATTACCCCCTAGGTCCAGTAGCCTCTGACGTGACATTATAATTTAAATTCACGTTAGAATTTAGATTATATTCTTTATGTCAGCATTAAAGTTGATAAATGATTTATTTTCATTGCAATTTCACTTTTGCAATGTGATGCCAATGAATACACAGGTGATCACAAAAAGTCTCCCTAGAGTGACTTCATACTAGAAAAATAACTGAGAGTAAATCAAATAAACCCTCTTCCTCCAGCAAGAAGAAAGTCTGCAAACACGTCCAGTACTCCTAGGACTCTACCCTGTATTGGCATCATTCATGATGGGACTTGCAGAGGTGAGCTTCTGGGACATCTCAGTTTCTCCTGGATTTAGGTGATTTTGGGGAGTGATGGGAAGGAATAAAGACCACTTTCTAGGACTTCTTGGAGGAACTTGGGCTTTCAATTGTTTTTTTCTCCTACTGAAAAAAAAATTGCCCAATACATGCTCATGTAAAAATGTAAGTAATACAGAAGCGAATTAAGTTAAAAGTTAAAGTCCCTTTTCTTTTGCCATCCTCCAACCCTGCTCCCCTCCCCAGAAGTTGAGTATCTTTCTAGAACCTTTTTCTATATATAGGTAAGTACACAAAAAATACATAAATGCAAATAAAACACATATCTCTTTACATAAATGGAACAGGTTATAATTATACATTTATGTTACTTTTTTATTAACAGTGTTTCTTAGATATTTCTGTGTTTGCACATGTATAGCTATCTTTAACATTTTTATTCCTTTTTGATAGAGAGAGAGAGACACGGGGGGTAAGGGGGGGCAGGGCATGAGCGGGGGAGGGGTAGAGAGAGAGAGAGAGAGGGAGACAGAATCCGAAGCGGGCTCCAGGCTCTGAGCTGTCAGCACAGAGCCGGATGCGGGGCTCGAACCCATGAACCATGAGGTCATGACCTGAGTCAAAGTCAAAAGCTTAGTGACTGAGCCACCCAGGCGCCCCTAGATCTATCTTATTCTTTTTAATGACTACATGTTGTCCATAAGATAGCTCGGTGTACTGTATTCATGTAACTATTTCTCCATGCATGGACATTCATGTTGTTTGCAGGTTGGGTTTTGTTGGTTTCGTTGCTACTAGAAACTGTACTCCAATATTATCCTACCTCCTTTAAGGTGCTAAAAACCATCCTTCGGTGTGCCCTTACCCTCTGCAGGAATCAGAGCTGAGTGAGGAGAATAGAAAAGGCAGAGGACACAACCCTTTTTTCTTCCTGCTGATCGCTTCCTTTCCACCTCCCACCTGAGTTTGGTCCAATGCACAAAAGGAGAGCTCCCCCTGCTGGGAATGCCCTTCCCTTCCTCCCTCTCACCTGGGTAACTCCTTTCATCCTGCAAGCCTCGGCCTCACATTTTATCTTCCAAGGCCCGGCCCCACCTCTGTGGTAAGTGGTGAGCCCCTCCTCCCTGCTCTCTTGGTTCCTGCAGCATCCCAGATCCTTTTACAATTACCTGCCTGGACACCTGGCCCCTGAGGGGAGGGAAGGAAATCACTGTGTTCACCATGTGTCCTCAGCTTCTAGTATCCTGATTCGCATGTTGCCCAGTGACACACCAGTGACCTGAACTGCGGGCCCTGCAGGTGAGCAGCTCCTGCCATAGTATACACTTGGTCTAGTTACCTTTAAATCTGTGTTGAAGTCAACATCAGATTATGAATCATCTGGAGAGCATCTGAGATGGAACAAGGTGTCCAGACTAAGAATAACATTGCAAAAAGATTATAATGACACACATGTTGCGGGCATCGGTCAGTCCCTTCTGTGGCCTTCCCCACACTCATTACATACTCGGGGATCGCTCTAATCTCGGCAAGTAGGCTCCAGCAGACTGAAAAATAGCAATACCTGTTCTGCAGGTTCTATTTTAAGTTTTTATTAGCATTTTTACCCATGCCCTGCCTGCTATCTCTCAGGCAAGTTGCTCTGATACAACCGGTTTAGTTATTCCCTTCCCAGCAGTAGCCCTGCCCATCCTCACGCCTCCATCAGGGCGGCCGGAATCTGAAGGGCTTCCCACCAGCACGCTCCTGACTATGTGAGACAAAGAGGGCCAGCAGGCAAACAGCTGGGGCCCGAAGGGGACTGCATTTCTCCAGCCTGCTTGACCTGGAAGGCAGAGCAGGAAAAGGAGGGAAGGCAGAGAGCACGGAAGGGCTGGAGAGAGAGTCCATCTGAAGCAGCAGGTCAGTCAGACCCCAGAGCTGAGGTGGCCATTTTGAATCCTAAAACTCTGGACTATAAGGCATCCTGGGGATCAGCTGGTAAGTATTGGAGCCAAAGAGTGGCTTGGGGTGGGGTCAGGGAGGACACCATCCTATGGAAAGCACAATGCATTCCAGATCCACCCTTCCACCAGGTTGCTGCACCCTAACCCAACCTACATAGAAATTCTGGGGTGACTAACGATAGGCCACAATTTCCCACTCTGGCTTACGCAGCTGGCCAGGATTTATCTATACAGTAGCCCCAACAGTGAGGGGGGAGGAGGAGGAGGATGAAGGGGAAGAGAGGAGGGGAAGAAGAGGAGACGGTGGAAGAAATGGTGTGGACTGGGGCTTCCTTCTATCCTTCATTTGACAGAGAAGCAAACAGACATCTAGAAAGGTGAAGGGTCAGGCCCAAGTCACTCAGCTGCCAAACCCATGATAAACCTCCACACTAGTCTCTACTCTTTTCCATGTCCCACGTTTCTGAGAAGGTAGAACAGGTGTCGGCCACACTTCTGGGATAATCTAGGTCTCGGGGAGGAGTGTAGCATGGCTAAAATGCCTCTTCCACCAGACTTGCAATTCCTCATATATAGTAGTTTTACTCTCTGACCTCATGTTTGGTTCTTTTACAAACGCAGATACCCTGGGGAGAAGCAACACAGTCTCAGCACGAATCACTTCATTAAATCTTTTCTGTAAAGGGGCGCCTGGGTGGCTCAGTCACTTAGGCGTCTGACTTTGGCTCAGGTGATGATCTCGCAGTCTGAAGGTTCTAGCTCTGCCTCAAACTCTGAACTGACAGCTCAGAGCCTGGAGCCTGTTTTGGATTTGGTGTCTCCAGCTCTCTCTGCCTCTCCCCGGCTCACGCTCTGTCTCTCTCAAAAATAAACATTTAAAAAAATTACAAAAAATCTTTTCTGTAAAGCAAATTTGAGCAAAGTTAAGTTGTAGACTAATAAAGGCCTGGGGAAGAGATGTGTACGTGTGTTAAGATTTCCAACACTCCTGAGGGAATACAGATGTCCAAAGGAAAGAGATGCTTCTAGGTTTACTTTTTGCCTAGAGACTGGTCTGACATCAGGGACTCTTCCCCTGAGACAGCGTGTGCATGCTCACTCTGGCCACAAAGTGCGATACGGAGTCACCATAGTTCACATTCTGGGCTGGCTGTCCTACAACTAGAACCTCCCACTGACCCACATACTTCTTGGCAGCCCACAGGAAGGTGAGTCTATGCTGATCAGGAGATTCGTTCTTTAAAGAGGAAGACAGCCTGGGAGATGCATCAGCCGCTGTCCTTGGCAGAAGGTAGGAGAGCTTGCCTTTCGAGCAAGGTGTAACCTGGGCCAACAGCTCATTTCTGGGCTCCTGAAGTCATCTGCTTGTTCCCAAGGAGTAAAAAAAGAGCTCCCTTTCTTTCCTCATAGGTGGACTTACAAGGTCATTGCTTTGCTCCAAAAGCAGAGGTCCCACCACACCCTGACAACTGCCCACATTCTGGTGGCTCTACCTTTAGTAGTTATTTTAGGTTCCTTCTAAGCTTTGTCAAGTCTCCACACATCTCCTTAGTTAGCGAAGTCCAGAACGGAAAATAACCATGGTACTACAACAGAGCATGCCGGGAAGATTGTTTAGAGTCTGGCTCCCTCATTTTCTTCACGTCCCTTGTGAGGATGAATAAAAGAAAGTAATGTATCCAAAGCTCTCTGAGCTCCTTGGGGAGAGGGATTACGAATGCCCAGATTCTGTGGTTATACAGGGCATTTAATAACACGCTAACAGTTAGACTTTCCCCTCCTTGGCAGAATTTGATTACATGAATCTCCCAAAGGTCTCCTCTGAAATAGAATTTTCTAAAAGTCAACAAAAGTGGAAAACATTGCAGTCTTCCAATAATGACTGACCCCAGGCGAGGTTCTGTTAAATCTGGGGGAGGGGCTGCATTTCCTATGGGACTCGCAGAATTCTTCCTCTCTGGAAAGTCTCAAAGACTGGAGCGGTAATGGGAAACACAAGAAAGAGTTTGACTACTGAGACTTAATAAGGCCTGACATTTCTATGCCTAATCCTCATATATATTCCATTATGGTGATTTTTCAAGACAGACACTAAAACGAGTCCCTCTTATGTACATGGCAGGGGGTGGGGAGGGGTGGGGTGGGTGGTGCAAGGCAAGGGATGAGGCAGGAGAAACTATAATCATTATAAAAATAAGAAAAATCACAATCCCAACCAAATTTCTGGAAAAACCAGCAATGACTTCTATTTCTCAAAACACTCTCCCTTTAACTTATCTGCCAGTGAAGTCCTAAACTACATTCTTATATGCTTAAAATATGAAATCCAATGTAAAGCTAAATGTTTTAGAAGTAGAGACACAAGAGGACATTGTGGAAAGCTGGGAGAAAGAAGGTTTGGGAAGTCAACGCTTTAAAATATTTGAGCCTGCCTGGACCTGGACAAGGGAGGAATTTGGAACCCAGCTACCTGGCTTCTCCCTGCTGCTGCTCAGACATCCTTCAGTGGCTCTAGTGGTAAAAACAAACAAACAAAAAACAAAACAAAACAAAAACCAAACTTGCGGCACAAAAACTGAGCAGCTCCTATTTGTGACTGTTAGAATGCACAGAAGATCGGGACTATAGTCACACTGTCCCCATCAATGAAAAATTACATGTCTTGTGTAAGGTTGCAGTACCTCAAACAGAATGAGTAATTTTGTGCTATTTTTGGATGGTGTGGTTCTTTAAAACAAAGTGATAAATTAAAGTGGCCTCAGTAATGCAGCAAAAATGTTAAGCTGTTTTAAGGCAAATGGAAAATGTGGTCGTGTACAAGGAAGGAGTCAGCAGATGGAAAGGTTTGGAGTCAGCTCTCAACGGAGTTCAAAAGAATTTTCAACCAGTCAGTCTGGTATTGAACTTTGGAAACTATGCTGTGCCCCGAATTGTGCCTGGGCATGAAGAGTTATTAAGGAGAATTTTTTTTTCTTCTGGAACTTCCAGTTAATGGAGAATTCCTTGAGGGCAGGCATAATGTCTGTCTTTTCATGATATGACCCTGACTTGCCTAGCCACGTTAATGGTCCACCTTCTCCGGCTCTCCCAGACCACTCAAATGGCTTAGTTTTGGTCACTGGCAGCATCCATCACCTTTTCCTTAATTTTTTTATTACATGTATTTATTTTTGAGAGACAGAGTAAGACAGAGTGCAAGCAAGGGGAGGGGCAGAGAGAGAGGGAGGGAGACATAGAATCCGAAACAGGCTCTAGGCTCTGAGCAAGCATTCAGCACAGAGCCCAACACGAGGCTCGAACCCATGAACTGTGAGATCATGACCTGAGCTGAAGTCGGACACTTAACGAACTGAGCCACCCAGGCGCCCCACCATCACCTTTTCCAATGCTCTCCAAATCCAGGCCCTACCTTTCCACATTTCTCTTAGCTAAATCCCACATCCCACGCATCCTCCGAGGTCCAACGTAAACCCTCGATTGCTCCTTAAAGTTTTCAGCCTGCGCTGGCCCCTCCTTCTTTACTCCCCTATTGCACTTGGCGTTGGATCCAATGGAGGCATTTAGCTGAGCAGTAGGGAGAAGGGGAACATCCAGAAATAGCAAGGGCAAGGCAGAGTGGGCGCACCCCAGTGATGCTGAGGATGGCAGAGAAGGCGAGAGAATGAGGGGAGCAGAAAGGCGGAAGAAGATGGATCCAAGTTCAAGTCCAGGTCACTCCATGCCTGAGGTGGGTAAAGTGATGTTATGTCCTGGAGAGCTGGGTTTCTCCACTCACAGAGAGCTCCCTTTGGTGAGTGACTGCCCATAGTATCTCTAAGTAAAATAAATGAATTTATGCTAAGCCCATGAAACTTAAAGTGGTGCACTGGCAGGAGGAGGGTATGCAGTAAAGGGAGCTTTAGGAAGTTTTTCTGAATTAGGGTCTCCCCCACAATCCCCTCCACAGCACCAAATTCTTTTGTTGTTGTTGCTGTTGTGCTGTATCAGTTTAAGCCCAGAGAGGTGCATGTATGTATGGGGGTCTGGCTCCCTCACTAGGCTGTATGCTCCCTGGACAGGGATGTGGTATTTCGGTCACTCTTGTATCCCCAGGGCCGAGCCCACCACCTCAATGGGATAAATGAATGAGCTGGTAGCATTTTAAGAAGTGCTTTAGAAAGAGTGTTCTGGCAATGGTGTGCTGTGCAGGTGAGAGAGAGAGAGGCTCCGAACCACGGCTTCAGTAGCATATCTTCTGGACTTGAGACATTTCTGAGATTTGTTACTGCATTGTATTTCTTGACTGCAAGAAAACCCCTCTTCTCAGTCCTAGCAAGATCTTCCAAGGGAGCCCTCCATGTAGCAGCAATGAACTTCATCATGTCTGGTTCAACATGATGCATCTTAGTAACAAGATTTATTGTGTGCTTGGTGTGTGCAAGGCACTGTCCTAAGGACTTGACATGTTGTATTAGTTAGAGTTCTCCAGAGGAACAGAAACAATATCATATATACATACATATATGTAAAAAGATTTATTATAAGGGATTGGCTCACATGAGTATGGAAGCTGAGGAATCCCCAAGGTCTGCAGTTGGCAAGCAGGGACCCAAGAGCGCCAAGGGTATAGTTCTAGTTCAAGTTGAGTCTGAAGACAGAAGAAGACTGGTGTCCCAGCTTGAGGACTGTCAGGAAAGGAGAGACAGTAATCTTCAATGGATTGGAGGATACCCACCCACACTAGGGAAGGCCATCTGCTTTACTTAGTTTACTGATTCAAATGCTAATCTCTTTCAGAACAAGCTCATAGACACACACAGAATAATGTTTGACCAAATACCTGAGCGCCATGTGGCTCATTCAACTTAATACATAAATTATCCATCACACATGTGTTAATTCAATTAATCCTCACAACAATCCTATGAAGTAGTAGGACCATTATTTGGGGATGGGGGCAGGATTTCAGCCCATCTGACAACAGGTTTCAGACACTGTAGTATTCTGTATTTCACCCTGCCTTGGAAAACCATCCTAGGGCTTTCTTTCACACTTGCAAGTGATTTTCATTTTATTTTATTGAATAAGAAAACTTAGCAACATCAAATAAAAATTTAAAAAATAGTTCATTTTCACGTATTACTTTCTGGTTCTTACGCACTTCTACATGTAATTTCAAAAAGAGCCTGGTTTGTCTCATTTGTTTATATGCAAATTTAGAAGTGACAATGGCATAAAGAGTGTCACCCTCACCTGCCCCTCGTCCCGAATAAGAATGGTAATAAAAACAGTATGAAATTATTACCAAATGTGCTAAAGAATTATTATTTAGTGAATATTTAATATACAACATTCTCTGGGTTTGGGGTTCACTTTGCTGACCATGAGCCAAAAACAAAAAAGTGAATCTATTAGTTGTCACAGAAGACATTTACATCAAATCTCTTAAAATCAAGGGAATACAAGATGTCAAATGTTGGATCTGAGAGATAGGAATACAGGTAATTTTCTTTTGGTCTCCCTTTTCTGCCCCTTTTTACATATCCTAATGGAAACATCTGTAATTCACCTTATGTTTTTTTTCATGTTGTACAATTACAGCACTAATTAAAACAAGACAAAACCAGGCCGGACTGCCCATAAAAAACACTTCCTGTGGCAGCTGGACCCTCAGGGCTGGTCCATATGCCACCCACACTTCCAAAGACCCCTTCACGGCCTCCCTTCTCATGCCTCAGATCACAACAGGGCCAGCACATAGAGAACCCAACATCAATAGCCCAACATACTGGTTTTCTCCAAGATTAGTAGTAATTTAGTGTCAGGCCAAAGAACAGAACCCAGGCTTCCTGATTCTCCGCTCTCTTATCTGCTAATTATATCCCAAATGAGCCAGCTTCCTGAAATTTTTTTTTTTCTAGAAAGGTTTCAACACATGCATTTTCCTGCTTTCTATTGGGTTCACAGGTTCATGGCTATAGGAACAGTAATTAGGTGCAGGGGTAGCAAGAACATGGCTTGCCCTCACCCTCCTCACCCATGGCCGATATCATTTCATGGGTCAGAGAACTCTCTTCCTTGAGCTCAGCTTTCCTTCAGATCCTTCTCAACACAGGGCTCCAGGAAGCCACTACCAACAGTTGGCTCGAGATATACCTACTTGCTCTGCCTGGATAGGGTGGGGATGTCCACATTGATTCTTTCTCTTCCTTCTATCTGGACTTGCTTCTATACTAATCATGGCTGTAAGTTTGTAGTTCTTGCTCACTCTGCTTGAGAGAACAGATTTTGAACATGGGTACTCAGGCTGGAGGCTACTTTTCATCCCAAAGCAGGTTCCTGACACAGGAGAGCTAGGGAATAATATCTAACTGGTTTATTGTGCATGCTTAGAAAGCCTTCAATGACCAGTTCAAGCTCACACAGCTGGATTCAGGACAGAGCTGAAACCAGCCCCCAGGCAAGCAAGCTGATGCTTCGTCCAGCGCTCTTCACCACCGCCTATCTGACTCTGGGCTTTATCAGACAGAACAGAGAAAATGTTCCTGGGATCTGACATGTGTAAACACTCCTCCATCACCCTGGCCATGGCCGCTTGCCAAGACAGGATTGAGGCCAGATTTAGTGGGTCCTTCAGCCCGATGACCCTGGTGGAAACAATCCCCTGATATAGAACAGAGAGAGCCAGAGAAAAATGTGCTGTCCTACAAAGAACAAAGCCTGGGATGATTCATTCTCCTGATCCTGGTGATTTACCACTGGATGCCGGTCACTCATACATGGCTGTCAGCAACTTTGCAGGAATTCTTAATCTGGATGCTTGTCCTGAACACATAATTCCCTACTTACTTCCTCATGGTTCCCAAACATTCAGAGGTTTCCTGGGAAGGCTTTCCTGGTTGTCCTCTTAGTACTTTGCAAGAGACCTTTTTAAAATGCCAAATAGCCTAGGGCCCTTGGGCATAACTTTCTTAGCTTCCCTGGACCTCAGCTTGCTCATCCTTAAAAATCAGGAATTGGACTAGCTGGCCTTGCAGGTCTCTTCTGGCCTTAAAGTCTTCTGACAAGACACATTTGAGGAAACCCTTTTGAATAGAAAACTCAAACAAGTTTTTCCTAGATCTTAAAACTTGACTGGTTATCTAAGTGCTAAGGGGACCAGGCAGATAGGTGGGCATAACCTCTGGGGAGAAACCCACCATGTCCCCACCATGTTCCCACTCCACTGCATTTGGTCTCCTGCCATGCCATGGAGGGATCGCTAATGCTCAGGTCACTAGTGATTTACTTTTTGCCAAATTTAGTAAACACTTATAAAGTAAAAGAAAAGCAAATTATACATGTACCACAAATATACTTTGAAAAATCAACATAGAATATGTGTGTATATATAAAGTCCTATGTATATAAACATTTACATATAAACAAACATTTACAATATGCCATTTGTAAGGGGACATATTCTAGGTGTTTTTTCCTAGGTGTATTAATTTAGTTTTATTTTTACAGAAATGGGATCAGTTGGAACACCTTACTCTGTAAGATGCTCTTTGCGCTAAATAGGTCTTGGAGTTCTTTACTATGTCAGCTCGTGAATCTCTTTTTAAACAGCTGCAGAGGGTTCATTGTGTGGATCTATCATATTTCAGCTACTCCTTTCTGTTAACCACTTCTCCATTGATGGATATTTAGTCTGCTTTTAGGGTGTTGCTATTTCAAAAAAGTATTGCAATAAATATTTTTGCCCATATATTTGATGATTTCTCTAAGATAGATATATCTAGAAGAAAAACTGTTGGTTTTACAGAAATGCACATCTTACATTTTGAAAAATTCTGCCAAACTGTCCTTCAATATGGTAATACCAATGGAAATAACCATTTCCCCATAATCTCACTGATCTTTTGTTTTATATTTGCATTTTCTCTATTACTACCAAGATTGAGCACATTTGGATTTTCTTTTTTAGCCATGTATACTTCTTTCATGGATTGCCTATTTATGCCCTCTGCTTATTTCTCACTTAGATTGCCTTTTTTCTTATCAGTTTATAAGAATGTTACAAAATGTTTTTAATGAGCTCATGTACTCACCACCCAGCTTTGGTATTATTGACTCATGGCCAATATTCTCCCATCCACTTCTACCACATGCATGGATTATTTTGAAGCAAATCCCCAACATCATACCATTTCATTTTTTTAGTAAGTAAATCTAAAAGATCAAAGCTCTTAAAAATATCCACATTATCATATCCAAAAAGAAAAATAATGACCTTAATATCATCAACCATCCAGTGTTCATGTTTCCTTCATTAGCGCTTACATTTGAAAAAAATAATTACCTCAATGTCATCAAATATCCAGTAAATTTCCTCTATTGTCTCATAAATCTTTAACAATTTGTATGAATCCAGATCCAAAGAAGGCCTATGAATTTTAATTGGCTAATAAGCCTTTTTAAGTCTCTTTTAATTTATATAGATTCTTTATCTCATTTGTTGAAGAATTCTGGCTATTTTTCCTTGGAGTTTTGCACAGCATGGATGTTGCTGATTGCATCTGATAGTATCATTTAACATGTTCCTGTACCCTGTGTGTTTCTTGAATATCTGTATCTAAGTCTTGCTTAGATTAGTCAAGATTGATGTTTTGACAAGAATACCTTATAGGTATGTATTTGCAACAAGGCCACATAACTCTGGCTGTCTATTTGTGAGGTTGGCAGCCATTCCTGATTGCATTAGTCTGGGCCCAGCCAGCAAACAGAAATCACACAGGAGTCCAAATAGTTGGGGAGGAGGTGGTAATATAAAGAATTATTAACCATGATAGGAGAGTAACTATGAAGAAGTAGAAATCTCCATATGTTATCCCATGTCTTGGAAAAAGGAGATTACAAGTGGGGTTCCCCAAAGCCTGGGCTCTGACTTAGTTGAAGCTGGTCTGGTTGCAGGACACTGGATGAAGGCAGTTAAGTTCACGGGGCTTCCCCACCAGAGCTAGTCCATAGTCACCAGGCAAGCCAGAAAGAATCCACTGGACGCAAGCAAGCACAGATGCAGAGTGCCACTAGGGGTAGAAGGCCTGGTGTGCAGCATTCATGCTGGGAGGACAGTAGGAAACAATGTTCTCAGGCCCAGGGTAGCTGATTGGTGGAGAACACAGCACAGGGGGAGCCGGGGCTCCTCGGTGGTGTGAGGCCTGGAATGCACAGGATCCACATGACAAGTGCCAAGGTGAAGGTGGTCACTGGACCCAGGCTGGGGCCCTGAGGTCTCTGAGGGACTGCATATTCTAAGCACGTGGCTGAAGCAGAGCAAGCACCGTTGAGGGGCCACGCAGCTAGAGCAGGAAAAATACTCAAAACACGGACTGAGAGAAGCCCCCTTCCCCCAGCAATGTCCCTCCTCCGCCCTCTCCTGACAAGGCCTAGCATTGCACTCATTGTAAAAGATGGTTCAAGAATCAAATCCATTATTACAGAGCAGGTACTGAAGGGTGGATGGGAGGGCTGAGAGGAAATAAATTGATACCTTACATATTGATCAGTATCTCAGGCCTTTATTCCATTAGGGGTTACAAAATAGTTAAGTTCTAATTCTCGCTATCTTTGTTTACTAGCTGGAATGCTCCTAGAGGAAGAAACTTCCTATAGCTCATTGGTTGCCCTGAGACATTGTATGTACAAGAACCTGGCTCCTTCTCCATTGCCACCATTTTCCCCCTTCTCACACAGTCTAAGTCTTTAGGGTCTCAGGTTTCTTTGCTCATTCACCAGGTCCAATGTGAATGCTAATTTTGGCTCCCTAGCATCCCCTTCTCTCTCTGGTCCAATGCCTGATTTCAGGTCAAAGCTATTTTATTAACACCTCTTGAATCCTGACTCTGCCTATAAATCCCCTGAATAGAACAAATGGGAAGTGGATCTTTTCATTCACAAATCACAGAATTGTCACAAACACCTTATGAAATGGGTGTTCTTGTCCCAATGCCACAGATGGGCCACCTGAGGGCTTAGAGAAGGGAAGCCAGCACTTTCAGGACCCCAGCTGGTAATGGGCAGAGCCGGGGCTGTATCTGCTTAACTCTTGAGTCATAAGAGCTTGCCGGCCCTAGAAAGCTCCCAGCCTTCTGCTTGTTTCTCTTCAGGTACTTTCAAATGCACTCGTCTCCTGACTTCCACAAGTTCTCCACTTGCTTCTGAATTTCCAGGTCATGAAAAATGTTCTCTCAGAATCATCACTAGAAACTCTCTTCCAGGATAACCTCCTCCAATATCCAACCCAGGTCTTAATTCCCAGGATGCAGTTTCTTCTCAAACCGGAGCCTAATTCCATTTAACTGCATTTTGCTCCATACAATTTAATTGCAGCGTATCTTCTCTGGTGTCAGGTTGACGGGACAACCTCTCTAGCTTTCAAGATGCCATTTTGACCTCCCCCACCCTCCACCCCCCCCAACACATACAGACAAAAGAGAATGAGGATAGAGGTGAGAAATTCTCTTCCCAAAGGCAGTTATGCTACGCAGGGAATTGTAAAGAAGGAAATAAACACCACCAAACTTGGCACTGACATTAAAAGTGCCTCTCTTCATTCTCCACTCTCAGGAAACCATGGGCCAGCTGTGAAGTCCTGACCATTCCAGCTGCGTAAGACTGCTGTAAATCATATGCAGCTCTTTTCCTCTTACTTCTCCAGTTCACTTTCCTTCCTCAACCAAACACCTGCCACTTTTCCTTTTCTCTTGAGTCACCTCCTCCACCCCACAGTTATCACTCCCACCTCCTGGTCTTCCTTAGCCCTCTCCCTTGCATTCCTTCCTTTTGGTCCGTGGCCCCTTTGTCTTCCTCTCTTTCCTTCCTCCTACCATAGCTTTACTGGCAAAATCAAGCAAAATAACAAAAGAATGGGGAATAAGTAAACAGCTGCCTATCCTCGCTTGGAAGTCCCTGGAAGCAGCTTCCTTCACCTCCGTTGATAGAGTGTCTCTGTGTTTCAAAGTGTTTGGCTCTCATTCAAGGCCAGTCACAGTGGCCATGGAGTCATTGTGTTGAGATGAAGGTAAATCCAGGCAGTTTCTATTTTTAGATGCAATTGTGTTTCTGGAAAAGGCTGCACATAATAGGAAATCCTGAGTGTGAAGACTTGTTTCCTGCCAGTTGAAGCATTGTTGTCTTTGGCTGTTCTGACAATAGCAGAAGCCTTCGAGTAAGTGGACAAAGGTGTATGGGCAGGGTGAGGAAGGAACCCACCGTGTGGGGCAGAGAAGCAGTCAAGTGTGGAGGAGTTAAGAAAAGTGGGGATTGCTGGAGAAGGGGATTTAAAACTCGAAGTGAAAGCAAAGAAGTTACAGAATCCTGTCAGAGGAGGGTAAACACATGGTTTACTGTATAAAAATATCTGTGGGGTCAACTAGGGCAAGGCATGGTTTGCTCAGTATGTGCCGTTATAAAAATGGTCTATGATGAAGTAAGTGCCTACTGCGTGGACACTGCTCTGTGGTGATCATGGGGACAATCACTGACGATGACAATGATAGGGATGGGGATGACGGTACTGGGACAAAGTTATTTTATTCGGGCCTAAGAAACTGAAGACTTTCTGCCAGGGTCTCTGGAAAGTTCTGAAAAAGGTCTTCTCCTCCTTTAATATGGACACAAATCACCTGGAATCCCATTAAAACAGATCCTGATTCACTGCCTGGGAGGAGCATGAGATTCTGTATTTCTAATGAATTCACAGGTCGGTTCTGCCAGGTGACCAATAGATCCATCCTGTTTACACACTGAGGGACCAGGAGAAGATATTTGGAAATGCATCTTGAGAGTGTGGAGTCAGGGGACAGGAAATAAGGTAGAAAGTATTGGTATAGTGGCACTCTTATGAATCAGGACTCACATCCTGGTGAAGTCATGGCAGACACTTTTGAGTAAGGAACCCATGAGTCGTAGGGCTGGCACCAACATCCCTGAGAAGCTCAGCAGTGGCCGTCTGCTGACGGAAGGAGGTGCTGCATTAGCTTTGGGATCTATTGTGTTTGCAGGAGCTGTGGGGGCGGTGGGGGGTCCTAATCTGGAATATCAGAGACCAGATGGAGGCACTCGTCTATTTAGGAAAGGTGAAAGTAATTGTCCTAATGGGAAGCAAGACAAAGAGACAACCCTTGGGCCTCTAAGGGCTTTTGAGGATAATTGATGGACCATAGCACACCTAGGGGTCAGATAGGGGAAGCCGGTACGGGTACCGCTTGGCCTATATAACCAAAAAGGTCAAGAGCAAATGAACAAAAAGCTGGCGTCTGCTGCCATAATGAAGAACTGTAACCCTTCGCCCAGTTTCTTGAGGTCAGTTCTCAGAGCCAGAGTGCACTGAGGAAGGACCCTGCCACATCAAGTATGTTTTTTAGCTCTTCCCCTAAATTTTTAAATTTATTTTTGAGAAAGCAAGTGGAGGTAGGAGGAGAGAGAAAGAGAAAGAATATGAATGAATCCCAAGCAGGCTCCATGCAGTCTGTGCACAGCCCAAAGCGGGGCTCAAACTCACAAAATCGTGAGATCCTGACCTGAGCCGAAACAAAGAGCTGGAGACATAACCTGCTGAGCAACCCCGATGCCCTTCCCCTAATTCTTTCCCCAAGGTTCCCGTAGCCATTTGCCCCAGTAACTCTACACCAAGATAAAAAAAAAAAAAAAAAAAAAAGGCTAGATCTTTTCAGGATTTGAGTGAGAACTGGTATCAGAAGACCCCAAAAAACCATCATAGCCCATTACAGTAGACCACGATGGAACTCGAGATAAACAGCCTACGTCAGTCTCAAAATGGGCCTTCTTTCCCCCACTCGAGTTGTTGCCCGACTCGAGTTCTTGGCCCTGAGAACAAAAACGAAGCACGACTCAGCCAAACGACGCACCAACACAGGTACACGAACACTCCAAAAGAACGGGGAAGCCTTACCTTATACAGGGAAGTTCCCTCTCAGGTTCCCACTCAGGTCCGATATGCTAATAGCAAAAAGAAAAAAGGTGCTTCATCCTGATTGGTTGGAAGAGACTAATCCTGATTGGTTGGAAGAGCTGAATCCTGATTGGTCAGTATTGGCACAGGTAACTCAGGCAGCTCATTGGTGCTTTTTGGAGCCGTGGTCTCCTGTGTTAAGACCTACAGTGTATCTGACCAACTCCTGACCGCGTTCTGGTTCTGTTCTGTAGAAGTCGTCTAACAGTAACAACCAATAGAAGGCACCCTGGCTGCACGATATTTTTCATTTTGAACTTGTTCCCATGGTCCCTGTCTCACAATATTATGCTAATGATCCTGCTCTCTACGAAGGAGGAGGAGTGGGGAACGAAGGGGGAGCAGGGTAAAGAGAGAGAAGAAAAAAAAGCTTGGATATATGGCATTTGCTGATTTTTAGTTTGTGCCAACTCCCACGATGGCCAATTTCAAGCCACCAACATGAAGTCATTGAACACAAAGTTGGGACAAGATGTCTCAGTTCCTCAGTGTATAAACAAGGTGGTGACAGAACTCACCTAGGAGCCCATTAGAAATCAGTCCAGGTCCTGTGAATGATACCTGCCTTCCCATAGCTGGGGTACTAATCACTTCCCAAGCCTTCCTGAGATTGTACCACAATTATTGATACAGTTGCAGTGAGATGCAGGAGCAAATCTTGAATCTAGCGAACACTGTCTAGCAAAGTGTCTGTTTTGGGGGAGGCCTTCCTCTAATCTCTAGGTAACAGGAGGCTGCTCTCTTAGCAAGTGATAGGGGGCTACTTTTGCCAGCCCAGAGGTTCTAGGGCATATCACCCCAGGTTTCCCATCTCAGGGTCCCACCCTCTTCTCATCAGGGCCCTCATTTTCCCATAGGAGACACATCAAGGCTATGACCCCAACTTCTTTTGTTACCACAACACCCTGACGATCCAGTCCAAGACCTGGTTTTGTTCATGATTGGCCCGTCACCTGCAGTCGATGAGGGTTTTAAAAATGCTGCCTTCGAAGCCTTCTGGCTTTCACACTGTGTTCTAAGCTGACGGTTGGCTCATCTGAAGCTGTCATTTTCTTCTACAACTGACCAACTCTATAATCTTTTGCCACCGTACTTCTGACGTGCCAGATCTATTGCATAAACTGACGCATTTCCTTCCAGCTGACTCCATCTCAGTTCACTGCAAATGAGTCTTAACAGAACTTATCCACAAGCCAAGTAAGAGGAGAATCTGCTAGAATCTTTCAAAGCTCCACGTATGACTAACAATGGGGTCTTGTTACCATGGGGCTGGTGAGTGATTCAATTCCACGATTCCATCCCAAGGGTCTGCTTCCTAGGATAACTTCCAGCACCAACTGTCTTAGGTTGGGTTCTCCTGAATCAGACCTGGACACAAGGATTTAGGTGCAAGTGGTGTATTGGTGAGGAGATCGCAGGAAGCACTTATAAAGACAGGGAAAGGCAGGAAGCCCGTACAGTGTATATAATCAAGAGCCCTCTGGGGGACACCAGGGTTTAATCCCACTGGGAAACATTCTGGAACATTCCTGTTACCCACTCCCCAAGGGATGAGAAAGTTGATTATTTATCCACCCATACCTCTGCTGTCTTTGCCTGAGGGTGCGTCTAGGGGCATTAACTTACTGGTATCCCAAAACAGCCCTCAGCAAAGAAAAATCAGGTGTTTACAAAAACAGCTGTTGGTATTTAGAGATGAGTGCCAAGGAGATATGGTCTGGCCGTGTCAGCCTCTGCTACAAACTTGTAT
The DNA here is from genome assembly GCA_028646485.1 of Cryptoprocta ferox. Taxonomy (NCBI): domain Eukaryota; kingdom Metazoa; phylum Chordata; class Mammalia; order Carnivora; family Eupleridae; genus Cryptoprocta; species Cryptoprocta ferox. The sequence goes on from CM053573.1 coordinate 107,515,638, forward strand.
CAGAACTGAGCTAAGAGGGTTACCCCGCTACGGCAGCAGCAGCAATACCAAAAAAAAAGGACCCAGCCCAAATGGGGATGGTGCTTGGAAACTCCTGGGGGAAAGAGAGACATGGTAGAGACCAGATGATGTTGGTGTTGGAGCCGTTGGGTGACACAATGGTGAGCAGTTGCAGCTAGGAAGCTAGAACACTGCCCTGCTGTGTGGGGTGAGTCAGTCACCAGGCCGGTTCCTACATGAGACTTTCCACTGGGGCACCAGGAGATGGAATTCACGCAAGGGTCAGTCTGACACACTAGCTGCTGCAGATTATCACTGTGCCCTCCAGGTACCCATGCCTTGCCCAGTTAGGAAAATCCCTTAAAGAGTGACTCCTTGGGTGAGAAATTCAGGCACAAGTTATAGGAAGGTTATTTGGAGAAATCCAGCTTTTTGTAGGGCCCCCCTCAAATTATATTGAAAATAATAAACAGCATCTCCCTGCATTTGTGTGGGGTTTTCAGAGCACATTTGCATATTAGTTCAGCTGACCGTCCTAACAACCTGGTGAAGAAAAACGAGGGGGGGTATTTTTGTCTTCATTTCACAGATGAAGAAAATTGAGACTCAGGTTAAGTGACTAATTTGAAGGTCACGAAGCTGCGAAGCGGTGGAGGAGACACTCAATCTCACATCTTCTGATTCTGTGACATTCAGTGTTTGCTCCTAGGCCAGCATTTCCTATAAACCGTCTCTCCCGTTAGCTGTAAAAGAGTGCCTTAGTAACAGGAACGGATCTGGTTCATTTTGGCGTCCCCAATGCTGGCATATTCTGATTGCTGAATATCTGTACGTGAAGCACATGGATGTTAAAATCCCCCCAGAAGACCTGTAAAGACATGCAGCAGGCTTGTCAAATCCCCTTTTTCTCTCCTCCCAGCTACATTTGCACAAACACACACACACACACACACTTTCACACATACCCTCACACTCTCGGACACACACACAAACTTCAGCCCTCTGCTTCAGCAGACTGTGCTCTTTTTTCCCCAGCTTTATTATGTATAATTGACCTGTCAAATTGTAAAACATTTTATATGTACATCATGGTGATTTGGTATGTGTATACATTGTGAAAAGATTCTCTCCGTCTAGTTAATTAACACATCCATCACTAATGTATATAATTAGATATAGGTATCTATATATATGGTGTCTATATCTATATCTGTATCTGTCTATCTATCTATATCTTTGAGAATATTTAAGTTCTCTCAGCAAATATCAATTAAACAACACAGAGTTCAGGATATGCTCTTTTGATACTTCCTGGAAACCCTCAAACCCAGGAGAAGCTGAGAAATCCTGAGTGGGTCAGAGGAGACCTCACGTTTATTAGGAGACGCAAACTGCTCTCTGGGAATGTCTTTAGAGTTAGAAGGTAGATTTTTAACTTACTCCTGACAACGTGCAGAATTGTTCAGCTACCATGGCGGGGGGGAGGGGGGGGGACTGCTCTTCAGTGTCAGTCAGAGTCAGACCTTTCTGGAAGAGACTGGCAGCCCAGTGGTATGTAGTGACCTTCTCCAGCCACAAGAGGGAGCAAGTGGTGCAGGGAGTGGGGCTTAAAAGAGCCTCCGGCGGCAGGAATGACCCCCCCACCCCAGGCTGGATTGAACCCACAAAAGGCATCTGGAGGGAAAGCCAAAGTGGGAGAAGTTGGAGGCCCAGGAGGGAGCAGAGCAAAGAGAACGCGAGAGAAAACAGAATTGTAGAGTAAAACGGGGGGAGGGTGTCACATTTGTAATTAATCATGTTCTATATAAAAAATAAATTGCTGGGGATTTTCATCCCTTATTTTGCACTATTCTGATTTTTTTTGAAAGAATCATACAATATTTTCAAAATTAACAGCACATAAATAAACATTTAAAACAAATGGGAAAAAATAGAACAAGCAGTGAGCAAAATGATGGAAAAATCCCAAAGTTGCTCTGGAGTTCTAGGAAAAAATCCATGTCTTTCTTGGATGTTTGCTTTGTTATGAGGCACTGCCCCCACGCTTTCACATCTGCACTCATTTTCCTTCATTCCTTTTCTTATGAATTGCAATTGCCTCCTGAGCATACTACCTTTAGCCTAAAATTAATAGAAATAAATTAATAGCAGATATTGTCAATGTTTTGCAGTGATTCTTAACTGAAGCTGTCATTTCCACTTTTTTTATGAAGATGAAACTCCAAATGATCGATGCCATTAATTGTTAGAATTCAATTGTTAAATTCAATTGTTAGAAATTCTTTGGAAACAATAGTGAAGCTATTTCAGTTGCCTCTTGGAAGTCTTCTATTTGGAGAATTTGTTTTGCATATCCTAAGAGGCATAGCTATAAAGCAGTATGAATGATTTTAATTAAACATCTTAGACGTCATGTATCTAATTGATGTCTTTCCTGCAAACCACAGGAACCAATATGATTATTGCAGGCATCAAAGCATTTGGCTTAGAAAATTGCCCTCTGAGTCCATTTAGGATTTTTTTTTTAATTATGCATGCCTCTTTGGGACTCCAAGTATTATTAGCCATCTTAAAATGTGTTTTATGCAAGTGAATTTAGCCTTGGGTGACTCAAAGTTTTTCTGGAAATTAATCCACCTTCAGAATTGATAAAGACTCCCCACCTCCCATCAGGGGCTACTATTCAAGACAAGGAGGGAGGAATGAGCAGCAGAATCTAGCCTTGGTGTTGGGGCTGCAGCTCTCTGATGAGAGAGGAGGTTGGATGCTCTAGTTGTCTTTATAGAATGCTCTCTTAGCCTCTCCCTGGTTCCCACACAGCTGAAGAGAAGCCTGGGAGCAGGGGGCAGCCTCTACTCACCCTCTACTCCTCTGAAGCTGGGTCTGAACTTGTATGGACCCTGAGGAAGTGGGCTTATACTGTCCCAATGCTTCCCAAACATTTGTATATCACAAATATATAAAGAGGGCTAATTTTTGTATAAAAAGCCAGAAACTAAGGGTATCTGGAAGCATCACCTTATATTACATAAGTATTGAATTTGTATGAAACTTCCAAATAAAATCTTTTAACACTCTTAATGAGAAGCTTGAGTGTGCTTTTATCACCAGAATTTTTTTAATCAGGTTTCTATGCTTAAAATGGCTCCTTGCAACAATTCCTTAAGACTTTTTAATCATAACCTCTGCAGAATTTTGACAGTCACTGTCAATGACTTTGTTTGCAATAGAAGGTGGTAAAAATTTTAAGACCAGCTTTACAGCCATTCAAATTTACACTTGATATTATGACAAAAGAGAACCCAACTGCTCTTCCTCTTCTTTCATTGACAAAGGGAATGTTGGCATTTCCAGTAGATTATGAATTCAGTGGAATGTTTTCAGATCAAATATTTCAAAAAAAGGGCTGTAATTTGCAGAGGGCACATGTGTCATTAAAGGGCTCACCCTGCCCTTGCTGTAAATGGCCAGAAGTATCCCAGGGATATGAAGACATATATTAGGGAGCTGTGAGGCCAGGAGCTGGGGCTTTTTGTCTCCTCATTCTCCACTGGCCACCATTTGGGCTTCAGTCTTGCTTCCTGGGTTCCTCATCCAGACTGGAACTGTGCTCTCTGCAGGGGATGTAACTGCCCAGGTGGGAGGACACCTCTTTCATTGCCTTCAGCTCAGCCATGCATGGCAACCAACACAGATGTCACTAGTGATGTCCCAGCCTCTCGAGCTGGAGACTTAAGAAAATTGGGGTCTTGGGCACATGGGTAACCCATTCGGAGCACCCCTCTATAACCCACTGTGGGAAACTCTTATACATTGAACTCAAGGAGTCTTCTCTACTCACATCCTGCTCAGCCAGCTCCTCAAGGAGAGGAGCAGATGAAGCTCTCGGGCCATGGCTCTTCCAGTACCAGACTGCCCTCAGCTGACTTTGCACCCAGGGCCAAGCTCTCTTGGAGCTCACCGAGGTTAGCCACAACCACAGGAAGAAGATGTTTTAGGGTTCCTGTATTTGGGTATCTGTTACTTTTGAGATGTGACCAACAACCTCTTTGCTGTTCAAAGTGGAATGTCTAAGAGGTTTTCCCAGATGTGGTTGGAACAATTGTGTCATTAAATGTACAGTCGCCCAAGCTGACTATTTTGAAGGGAATGGCGCTCGTTTTGATATTAAGCTTCTCATGTTGGGATAACCTATTCTCCTATCCTCATACGTAGTCCTTTTTCATCCATAGGTCAAGAATTCTGCGTTTCTGAAGCACTGTTATAATACTTCAGTAAGTCAGCATGAATTCAGCTTTGTGAGTGGGCTTCATCTGATATTAAACAGTTGTAGTTTTGTACCTCTCATTTGTTTGTAGCTCCTCACTAAGTAACAGATTACCCCACAGTTTAGCAGCCTAAAATAATAAACATTTACCACCTCATAGTTACTGTGTGTTAGGAATCAGGTGGGGCCCAGCTGAGTGCCTCTGGCTTGAGATGCCTCATGAGGTTGTCATCAGGCTATTGGCTGGGGACTGTGGTCTCACCTGAAGACTTGGCCCAGGGAGGATTAGCTTCTAAGCTCACTTCATGGCTTTTGGGAGGATTTAGTTCTTTGAAGGACCTCGATTCCTGACTGGCTTTTGGCTGGAGACTTCCCCCAGTTCTTTGCCACATGACCCTTTCCATAGTTCACTTTTTCAACATGGCCGCTATCTTCCGTCAGAGTGAGCTAGCAAGAGACAGAAAAAGCCCTTACAAGAGAAGCCACTAGATCCGGAATCTGATCTTGGGAGTATGTCCCATCACTTTAGCCTTAATCTATTTCATTAAGTCCAGCCCATACTCAAGGGGAAGAAATTATACAAGGACATGAAGAATGGGAGGCAGAGGTCATAGTAGCTGCCCACCATGTTCCCCCAAAACCCTTGCTCCCTCTCTCTGAGGCTCTATCTGGATTATGTGTTGGTTTTCCCATTGTTTTAGGATAGGAGCATTGCTTGATTCTCGTTAGCATCTCCTTTAGATTCATCCATTCACTCCTTCATTCAACAAGTATATAATGAGGCCTACTGTGTGCCAGATTCCATGCTAGGCACTGGGGGTGGGGGGAAGTGAAAAAGAGGCACAAAGCTCTTTTCCTTCTGATCTCTTGCCTACCCTGTGGCCTGGTGTAGTCTTCTCAGAGGCCAGCTGGTGCCAGGATGGCCCAAGTGGATTAGCCAAGGGAGAGCCACTGTGCCACCTGTCTGCTGATGGGGCCTCTTCCAGATGCTGCCTCCCTCCGGGCACCATGCTCCACCACCAGCCTGGTCACCTCCCCATTCTGGCAGCCGGACTTTGTTTCTCTCTCCTGGGCCTTCCCAGGTCAGCTCATCCTCCTGTCTTCTGAATGATGACTCAGTTTCCCCACAGGGTAATGACTTGGATAGTGAACTGAGTTAATATTTAAAAAATACTCGAGCAGTAGCTGCCAATAGTAAACACGTAAACTACATCCTTCCCCATATTGTTATTCTGCACACCTGTTCAGGCAGTTACGCGATTAGCCACGTTGCCACAGAATCATACCCACACAGTGGTGTGAATGGGAACATCAGTAAACAGTTATGCCTGTTTCCTTCCATTTAGTCATCACTTTGAAGCACTTTTCTTAAAGCACATCTGATTTCATCATGGAAACCTGAACATTTTCTCACCACCCTGTTTCTTTCCTCAGAGGCTCCTGCATCGCCTCCACCCAGCCCTGCTTGCTGCAAAGGTTGTTGGATGACTAATGGCGGTCAGCTGCACCTTGGCTTTGGGATGCTGTGGGCAGGAGGACTGGGGCTAAGATTTTGCTTCCAGCTCACCGGGATAGGCTGCCTATACATGCCAACATGCCATGTGATAGACTGCACACCAGCCATTTGGAAAGGATCACTCAGAAGCCCGCGACTGTGTTGAAATTGGGGTCCCCTCCTCCAGCTGTTGGTGAGTCTAAGGAAGGGAGGTCCCGGGAAGGGATTGTTGCCCCTCCCCACTCCATTCCCAGGAGTCTCTTCTTGGTAGATGCACCAGCAGGTAAGCTGGGACCAGCTCCACGTCTCTGTCAGCTGCTTCCCCTCCGCAGGGCAGGTGTTGCTTGGGTATAAGGAACCTTGCCCTCTCTCTGTTGATCTGTCTCCACCATGTCCCTGGCTCTGAGAATCAGGGACTGGCAGCCTGGCTCACTTCTTGTGGTGAAAATAAGTGTTTGCATTCTCCTCTTAGCCCCCATCTGTGGCCTGATGAATAAACAATTAAGGAAGTTGGAATGTTTATTGCTCACCACAAGCCAAGCTTTCTAGGAGCTAGAGAAGAGGGAGTGTGAGGGAGTGCCCGGGAGGGGGGTGGTGGGGAATTTAGAAGTGTTGTCACTGAAACACGGAGGTCTGCAGCACTCTCATCTGGGAGTTTCTCCCCTGATCTGGCTACACCTGCTTGCCCCTTTATGGTACTTTCCCCTCATCCTCTTGATTTTCCTTCTTATCCCTCCATCCAGCTGTCACTTCTCCCATAAAGTCATCTCCCTCTTGCAGGTGTCACTGCCTCACCCCTGATCTCCCATCCGAGAGGAAGCACCCTCCCATATCATAGATGCTCTGATCTTCCCTCTTCCACCCACATACCCCTTCCTCCTCCAATCCCTGCCTGTCTGCTGCAGCTGTGGTTGGAGATGGAGGGCAGGCATTGTGGCGGGGCGTCCCTCCATCCTTGTGTCACACAGGTTCACAGAGCTTCTGTGCTGGGGGTAACACTCAATAAGCACTGAGAAACAGAATGCAAAGATTTTCTTAATGGTACAGGGTGACTGCTTTAGAGCAGGGTAGGTGGGTATGGAGTCGTGGATGACTTTTCTTTCAGTTCCCTCCTGGTCTCCCAATCCCTTCTGCATTCCATGTTCATATCTCCTATTAAAGATGTGATTGTCTCCACCTGGGTCTCTAAGACTACCTGACAGGTGAGTGACTGAGGATTCGCAACTATCAGTCAAGCAATCTCTGGAATATATAAAGAACACCCACAATGCAACAATAAAAAGGCAAATGACCCCATTAAAAAATGGGGAAAGGACTTGAATAGACTATACAAATGGCCAATAAGCACCTGGCAAGATGTTCAACATCATTAGTCATTAAGGAAATGTAAATCCAAACTACAATGAGATGCCATTTCACACCTACTAAGATGACTATTGTCAAAAAATGAGAAGTAACAAGTGTGGCTGAGGATGTGGAGAAATCAGAACCCTTGAACATTGCAAGTGGGGATGTAAAATTGTATAGATACTGTAGAAAACAATTTGGCAACTCCTCAAAAAGCTAAAGATACAATTATCGTATGGCCCAGTAATTCCACTCCTAGGTATATCCCAAAGAATTAAAAACAGGGACGTAGGGGTGCCTGGGTGGCTCAGTTGGTTGAGCCTCTGACTCTTGGTTTTGGCTCAGATCATGATCTCACAGTTTGTGGGTTCGAGTCCCACATCAGGCTCTGCACTGGCTCTGCACTCTTTCCCTTTCTCTCTCTCTCTGCCCCTCCCACACACTCTCTAAAAATAAATAAACTTTAAAAAATTAAAAAACAGGGACTCAGATCCATGCAGTTCAATATTCATTGCAACATTATTCACAATAGCCAAATGGTGGAAACATTCAAGTGTCCATTAACAGATGAATGGATAAGCAAATTATGGTATACAATTGAATACGATTCAACTAAGAAAAGGAGTGAAGTTTTGACACATTCTACAACATGGTTAAACCTGAAAAAATTATGCTACATGAAATAAGTCAGTCACAAAAGGACAAATATTGTATGATCCCTTTTATGTGTAATATCTAGAATAGGCAAATTCACAGAGACAAGTAGATTCAAGGTTACCAGGAAGGTTGGGGACAGGAGGGAGTTGGAGCTTAATGGGCACAGTGTTCCTGCCTGGGTTGATCAAAGTTTTGGAAATGGATAGTGGTAATGGTCTCACAACATGATGAATATGATTAATGCCACTGACTTACACACTTAAAAGTGATTCAAATGACGGGGCACCTGGGTGGCTCAGTTGGTTAAGTGTCTGACTTCAGCTCAGGTCATGGTCTCATGGTTCTAGAGTTAGAGCCCTGCATTGGGCTCTGTGCTGACAGTTCAGAGCCTGGAGCCTGCTTTGGACTCTGGGTCTCTATCTCTCTGCCCTTCCCCTGTTTGTGCTCTGTCTCTCTCTCTCTTAAAACTAAATAATAAAAAAATGGTTCAAATGGCAAATTTTATATATGTTTTACCACAATAAAAACAACACAAAACAAAAAGAAAAGAGAGCCCCAAAGGGTAGATATATGAACTGGGGCTCTAGAGGTTGCCTTTTGTGGGCCATTTACTAAAAGAGTGAGCTTGGGCAAGTCTTGTCACCTTGGACAAATCCTGCCGAATGCTGGTGTTCTCACCTGGGAGCAGCACAGGGAAGTGCATGAGAGTATCGGCTCTGACTAGGACTGCCTGGCTCCAACTCTCACTTTGATAGTCATCGGGCTACTGAGCCCCCGTGCTCCATTTTCCCACCTGTGAAATGGAGACAATACTACTTGCCTCATTGTTAGTTTTTTTAATTTGTGTCAAGTTCTTTAAACCGGTGCCTGGCTCATGATCTCATGATTTGTGAGTTTGAGCCCCTCATTGGGCTCTCTGCTGTTAATGCTGAGCCACTTCAGATCCCCTGTCTCCATCTCTCTCTGTCCCTCCCCTACTCAGGCACACACTCTCTCTCTATCTTTCTCAAAAATAAACATTAAAAAAACAAAACAGTGCCTGGCACCGAAGTGCTCAGTATATATTAGCTCAGTGTATATTAGCTATAAAATAATAGAGGGGTAGGGTGGGGGTGGAATTTTTTAGAGGTTGTGAGCAATGAAAATCTTTTTTAAATTAAAAATTCTAAAATATGAGGGGCGCATGAGTGGCTCAGTTGGTTAAGCATCCGACTTCGGCTCAGGTCATGATCTCATGGTTTGTGAGTTCAAGCCCCATGTCAGGCTCTGTGCCGACAGCTCAGAGCCTAAAGACTGCTTCTGATTTTGTGTCTCCCTCTCTCTCTCTGCCCCTCCCCCGCTCACGATCTGTCTCTCTCTGTCTCAAAAATAAATAAACATTTAAAAAAATTAAAAAATTCTAAAATATGAAAACAAACAAAAAAATTTTTAGGCACACTAGCAATATAATACCTGTATTTCTCCTAAATTTTTAGATTTTGCAAATTCCAGGTAAGTTTGTTGAAGCTTAAATTGTCCTTTTTTTTCTTTTTCAATCCTGCTACACTGGTGCCCAATGCATTTTTAAGTCAGCCCAAGTGGTAATTCACACTGGCTATGGGGAGAGTTGCCAGAAAAATTTTATCTACATCCAGAGGTGATTTTGAGGCTTAAATAAGATAAATGTATGCAGAAAATTCCCTTTCATGGTATGAAATATTCCTCAGTTCTATGAGACCCAAAGCCCCCTTCTTCTAACAGATAATTGTTTACAGCCAGAGCAGGGAGAAATCTAAGAGTCCCCCCAATCCTACTAGGTGCATACCTTCTTTAATCCCCTCCCACAGAGTATGGGCAGGTCCAGTAAATATGATGGGATGTGGATGTCCCTCACATAATTAGGTGACTAATCAATTGATTGTGCATTAATAAAAAAAGGAGATTATCTCAAGTGGACCTGAATTTTACAAGAAAGTGAAATATTACATTCTCTCAAATAAACTACTACACTGTTAGATATTTTAAACCACTAAATCTGTGGTAATTCATTATACCACACTGGAAGTAATATCCCCTTTTCCATCTTGAAATAAAATTCAGAGATAATGTAGTCTGCTTATATGCCTCATATTAGAAGTTCAACGTAATGTCTTAACTATATTACAAGGAGAAATAAAAGGAAGGTTTTCTAAAAGGAGAATAATATATATTTCAACAAGTGAGTGCCCAGTCATAATCACACAAGAAGACATAAGAGAGAGCCAGATGTTTGCACCTGTGTATAGAACTGTAGAGAATGTCAAAGGTGCAAATGCAGACCCCCCAAATTTTCCAAACTAGTGAAAAATCCCTGGTACAATTTTGTACAAAGTACAGCCATATGTCCATATGTATGCTAGTTGCATTTCCCAAAACATCAGCGTATATTAACACCTCACAAAAAGTACCTTGTAATTCAAGTTGTTTTACACACATATAACTGTAAACAGCTCTCTCATTTACACAGCTGTCCAGTGGGACATTTACAAGTTATCCAGGATGCAGAAAAATTTTTGTTTGGGATGGAAGCCCATCCCCTAAAAGCCAGGAGCCGCCTTTCCAAGTCCTGGTGAAATCCCAGACCGACCCGCCAATTTCCAAAACGGCCCCCAAGTGCTGGGGCTACTGCAGAACATCCAGGTGCTATTATTACTTGGTGGTGCTCCCTTCCTGTGCCCTCCTGCGTTGGTCTTTTGGGCTGGTCATGCTGCAAAAAGGTACCTTGTGAAACATTTTAAATACTTTGGGTATAAGGTTTTGTTTTGGTTTGGTTTTTGTTTGTTTGGCAAGATGATAATATTGAAGTTAAAAATCCCAAGCCCTCCAATGGCGTGGCCAAGGAAAAGGCCACTGCAGGGTGTCCCTCGCCCTGCACAGCGGGCAGCATCCCGGCAGAGCCCTGCGTGGAGGCAAAGCTGTAAGGCCCAGTGGGGTGCGCCAGAATTCTGGAAGCACAGGAAACCAACGAAGCCGCCTGCCCATGGCTTTCCGGCTTTCCTTGGCTGCAAATGTTGTCGGTGACAAGGTCACCCTGGCTAGGTACCAAGATGCCTGGCCTGCTTTACAGGGATCACTGATGCTCGTTTCTGCTGCCCCCAAAGGGTGCAGTGGTGATATGAAGCATGGTTCCCAGCCAAGAGGCAAAAGGCACTCAGTGAGAGCGTCACCACCTAAACCGAGTGTGACCGCCCCCGCTTGCAGGGAGGGTGGGCAGGGGGGCCTTCCTCACCCCACCAGAGGGGGCCTGAGTGTGCAGAAGGAAGTTTCAGTCTGGGCACAGTAAACCAGCACCAGTTCGATCCTTCTGTGAGAGACTCTGAAAGGAGAAATGTTCAAAGGTCACCGGCTTCCAGTCCCCGAGCCCAGCACCCCAGTGCGACCACTGGAGAGTTTCCTGCTGGGATCCCAGCTGCCCAGGGTGTCTGCCGGGAAACAGAACAGAACAGCTCTCCAGCCAACCCACAGGTTCTCTTGACCCCTCGGGGCCTCAGAATCCTGCGTGGGGTTTGAACTAAGTGTCAGAAAAACCTCACTGCTTCCCCAATACCCAATACCCATCCACTCCCCGATGTGCTTTCCCCACAGGACCTAGAGCTTCTGATGTCCAGTTAATCTGGATGCTGGATTTTAGGTGAGTACGGGCCTAAGGGAATCTGGGGGAGAAGGCTACTTTAGCACTCAGTTCTGGTGTGGACTTGTCCTGGAAAGTGTGCGATATATTTGAGTCCTGTGCTGGTTCCCATTGATCATGAATCATCTCGTCTCTTGGATTTGCAGACCTGTTCTTCTGTAGTCTACACGCCAAGGGAATAGTTTGACTTCAAGCCGGGAATGGGAAGGGCCCTATTTCATGAAATTCACTGGTCAGACACAGACAAATCTCATAACCTCTTTTTGCTCAGACAGCAAACCCCAGGAGGCAGTACTTTCATTGCTGAGCAACAATCTTTTCTCCAGCAGATGGGGATAGCAAAGGGATCTTCACTCCGTTTAGCACGGCTGAGGAAAGAGCTGCTTTCTTAATGTGAACCTTGGTAAAGGAACCCAGAGTAAGACAGGGACTTTCAGCTTTAGGACCAGTAAGTACCATGGTCTGGAAATGCTTGGTTCTTTCTCCCTCCTAGAGCCATGCCTTGTACCCAGGGCCATATGGTCCTCAGTTACAAATGATACATTTCTTACATTTCAACATCTTTAATATTAGATGTGTCTTGTATATCTCTTAACATAATGACACAGTGTGGACCCCGCTGAGATTCTCCCTCTCTTTCTGCTCCTCTCCCCTGCTCTCTCATTCAAATAAATTTAAAAAAAAAATCCAAAAACATTTTTTTTTAAATAACAAGAGCATTAATCCTTTCATGAGCACCCAACCTTCATGAGCTCATCCAAAACAAGTCACTTCCTATCTTAACCCGTTCCAGCTGCTATAACAAAAATACCGTAAACTGGGTGGCTTATGAACAGCAAAAATTTATTTCTCATGGTTCTGGAGGCTGGAAGGTCAAGATCAGGGTGACAGCAAGGTCAGGTCCTGGTGAGGGCCTTTTTCTGGACTGCAGCCTGCCAACTTATTATTGTGTCCTCACACGGTAGATGAGGTAAAGGAGCTCTCTCAGACCTTGTTTATAAGGGCAAAATCCCCTTCATGAGGGCTCTGCCCTCATGACCTAATCACCTCCCAAAGGCCCTATGTTCTAACACCATCACCTTGGGGAGTAGGATTTCAACCTATGAGTTTGGGGGAGGGGCACAGAAACATTCAGGCCTTAGCACCTCCCAAAAGCTTCACCTCCAAATATCATCACATTGGGGGTTAGGGGTTCAACATATGAATGGGGGTGGGGAGTACAATTTAATCCACAGCAGATGTCATTGCCACTGAGGTGTGATCATTTGGATGCCAATTTTCCTAAGTCATTTCTGGTTGAATTTAGCACACACAATATAGTGGTTAATTTCTGTATCCAGCTGATGATTAGTTTTTGATGTGCTACAAAACACCCAAACTTGGCTCTTTTCTGGTCAACAATTTGCTTATTTATTTATGTAAATATTAGTTAACATGCAGTGCAATATTGATTTCAGGATTAGACTTTAGTGATTCATCACCTACATACCACACCCAGTGCGCATCCCAAAAAGTGCCCTCCTTAGTACCCATCATCCATCTAGCCCATCTCCCACCCACCTCCCTTTATCAACCCATAGTTTGTTCTCTATCATTAAGAGTCTCTTGTAGTTTGTTTCCCTCTCTTCTCTTCCCCCTCTGCCCATATGTTCATCTGTTTTGTTTCTTAAATTCCACATATGGGTGAAATCATATGGCATTTGTCTTTCTCTGATTGACTTACTTTGCTTAGCATAATACATTCTAGCTCCATCCATGTCATTTCCAATGGCATGATTCATTCTTTTTGATGGCTGAGTACTGGGCAATGATTTTCTATCAATAATTTTAACAAAGGTATCATAAAGTTGTCTATCTAGTTATTTATAGTTTATTCAAAGCAAGGAGGACAACTTATATCCTACGTGGAAAATAGTTGAAATCAGCAATGTGAAATTTAACAAAACAAAGGAAATATTCATTTGGATTCAAAGAATCAATGGCATATGTGTGAGTTGAGGAAGAAGGTGATCAGACCATTCCTTATAGAGGAAGGTTTAGTCAATATAAAGTTTGATGTGAAGCACGACTGTCACAGAGTCATGAATATGGGTAGCAAAGAATTACATTTTATTTATTTATTAAATATTTATTTATTTTGAGAGAGGGAGGAGATAGAATGTGAGCAAGGGATGGGCAGAGAGAAAGAGAGAGAGAGAGAGAGAGAGAGTTTCAAGCAGTCTCCGCACTGTCACCACAAAGCCCAATGAGGGGCTCAATCCCGTGAACCTCGAGATCATGATCTGAGCCAAAATCAAGAGTCAGACACTGACTGAGGCACTGACTGAGCCACCCCAAGAATTGCATTTTAGAAAATATCCTGACCTTAAAATAAAATGGTTCTACTGGACTCTGGACGCAGATTCATGTATAAAGCAAAGTTTCTCAACCTCAACACTATTGACACTTTGGACCAGGTAATTCTTTGTTGTGGGGAGAGAGAGAGTGCAAGTGAACACATGAGCCATGCTCTAGGGGTGGGGGAGAACACACAAATATGGCAATATGCTAACAATTGTTAAAAACTAGGTGGTGTATATGTGATTGTTTTTGTACTAGTTTGCTTTTTCCATATGTATGAAAATGTTGAGGGAATAAATGATTTGGGAGAAAAGCTGGCCTCATTTTTTAAATGGAGACCAAGGAATTTTGTTATTTATTTTTAGAGCCAAAAAAGATTGACCTTTTATCCAAATAGAGCCCAAATAACTTATTTATTTCTCTAGCCTTTTCTCATTTGTGAAGGCACTTGGAGTTCATCTTTGAGAGTACAAACTGTCCATAATAATTTAACCTGAAAAAAAATTTTAAATTACCCCTTTGGGGACTGGTATGTGCTTACACAAGGGGGTGTCATCCCCACAGGTGACTTCATGAAGACTCCCCTGCCCTGGCAGGGGATCTGGAGCTGTGCAGGTAGATGGTCAGTGTACCTCAGTCTGCCCCGGGTGGTCCCAGTGGTAGCAGTAAAAGCCCCTCCTTGGTGGTGGTTGGTCACTCTGTGTGCAGTACAGGAGGCCTGGCTGTGTGTACAATGTTGAACAAGGAGGAGGAGGACAGTGTACATCCTTGACACTTTATAGCTCACAAATGAGATGTTGTTCTGTTAGTAGATGGTTCTAGCTCCAGGCATGGTCCCACTAGGCCACACCGCTACCTGCCACCAGGCGCCTTCCACCCACAAAAGTCTAGTCCAGGGGCGCCTGGGTGGCTCAGTCAGTTAAGCGTCCAACTTCAGCTCAGGTCATGATCTCACGGTTTGTGGGTTCGAGCCCCACGTCAGGCTCTGTGCTGACAGCTAGCTCAGAGCCTGGAGCCTGTCTTCAGATTCTATATCCCCCTCTCTCTCTGATCCTCCCCTGCTCGCGCTGTCTCTCTCTCTCTCTCTCTCAAAAATAAATAAAAAACATTAAATTAAAAATAAACAAATAAAACAAAAAAAAGTCTAATCCAAAGGGCTAGACATCAATGTCAAGGACACTTTTCGGAGACTATGACCTAGACTAGAGGCTCTGAAATAGGCAGAACAAAAGGCCAACATCACCAGCCCAATATGAGAAACATATTTTTGACCTTGTTGCCTTTTCATTCCCCTCTTAGTGTTTATAAACTTTTTATTTCATTCTTCCCTCATCCTCTGCCGTCTCCACTCTTTGTAATCATGTAAATACCACTTCAAAGAAGATTGAGACCTGGAGAAATTATGCAATTTGCCCAAGTTCCCAGAACTGGTAAGGGCAGACACAGGACTTGAGACCAGGTTACTCTGAATCCAGAGTTTCTGCTGCTAATAATCACTTCGTTCCTGCTGTAGACTGAATGTCTGTCTCCCCCTAACACTCATATATTGAAATCCTAACCCATAATATGATGGTGTTGGGAAATGGAAGGTGCTTAGGCCTGGGGGTGGAGACCTCATGAATAGAATTAGTGCTCTTATTGAAGAGGCCCCGGCTCTACCATGTGTGGATACAGTAAGAAATAGCTTGTCTACAACCCAAAATAGGGCTCTCACCAGAACCCAACCGTGTTAGCACCCGGATCTCAGGCTTTCAGCCCCCAGAGTCATAAGAAATAAATGTCTGTTGTTTACAAGCCACCCAATGTATGGTAATTTGTTTCAGCAGCCCAAACAGGCTAAGACCATTCCCTTCCAGCTCATCACGTTCCTGAGCAGTGAATTCACCTCATTGGTTCTGCCTTCCCAGGAAGAGTTTGCATTTTCACAGGAGCTTGTAAAGCCAGAAACCCCTGTAGAACCCCGAGAAAGGAGAGCACAGTTGTAGTGGTGGCATTTCTCACAGCACAGAGCCATGGAATGCTTGCACATATCACAAGGACATCCCACCCATCACTGGGGGTTCTCAGCCTCCTACCGATTGGTATAGGGGAGCAGTTGAGAGCCACACTTTGGCAGGAGATCGACCAGGACTCAGTACCTGGCTCTGCCACACAGGCAATGACCTTGGACAAGACAGTTAAAACTCTCTAAGCCATAGTACTCCCAAGTGTAACCTGGGGATAATATAATAATAGCCCCTAAATCATAACATTACTGTAAATTTCAACCAATTAGTTCATGTGAGGTAGTGAGAGCAGTGCCTAGCCCACTGTGAGGGAATCTTAAGAAAAACACTCTAAGATGCCTTCAATATTGAGGGGAAATCATGTGTTCCATTTTCTCTATAAGATAAACTAACACTTCATGTACCTTGGTGGAGCCAAGCCACACATGATTCAAACTGAGAATAGAGTCATATTTTTAACATTTAAATATGAAAAAAATTAGGTTTAAAAAATTCAGTTTTTATTGAAGTCTTTTGAAGGAATGTCAGGGTAATCAAATATAATCCTTAATCATCTTTCTAGTATCTCCTTGTCTCTTCTTCCTGTTTTGATGAACCTCAGAGTCTCCCCCAGCCTCAGCTAGCTCACCCTAAACCCTCCCCCTCATCCTCAATCCAGCAGCTCTTGAGGACACTGCTTTTGACCAGTCCTTTCCACTTCCCACTCTGTCTACCTCTCCCCCACTGCCCTCCCCCTGCCCACCCCTCCCCCACTGCTCTTTCCCCTCCTCCCCCAGTTTTGCTCACCTCCACCCTTCACTGTCCCTTTTATGATTTTACAGCATGAGAGTGTTGGAATTATATATTTTTTGTGTGTTTCGGGAAACACACCGAAGTATGTGGGAGTGAAATAACATGACTTTTGAGATCTGTTTTAAAATACTTCAGGAAAGAAAAAAAATAAATGAAATGAATGTGGCAAAATCTTGACAATTGTTAAATCTGGGTGTTGGAAATATGGGTGGTTTTGTTTTTAATTATGCCCTCTTCTTTTGAGGAGGTTAGAAATTTTTCACAATTAAACAAATATTAAGTCTTAGGCCAATGTTGCAGAAAGACTCTCCACAAAATGGGAAGGGGGGGAGAATTAGGAGGGAAGCAGTTGAGTCAGGCTTCATGGGGGGTGGGGCAAGAACCAGGAACTATAGGCCATCAGGAACCCAGACCATCACTCCGGGGGTGGGGGGGGTCTCTTTCTGGGGCTTTGTGGTTTCTAGTCCTTTTTTTTTTCTGTAATGTTTGTCTATTGAGAGAGAGAGAGACAGAGAGAGAGATTGAGAGAGAGAAAGTGCGCATAACGGAGGGGCAGAGAGAGAGGGAGACAGAATATCAAGCAGTCTCTGCTATCAACACAGAGCCTGATATGGGGCTTGAACTCACAAACCACCATGAGAATGTGACCTGAGCTGAAATCAAGTCGGATGCTTAACGGACTAAGCCACCCAGGCACCCCTCTAGTCTTTCTTCCTTCAGCATAATTACCTCCTACTTTTTCTTTCTCTCCCATCTGGCTCTTTGTGTCTCTATGCAAAAGGCAGAACATAGTCACTCCCTACGTCCCAAGTTCTCATATCTTTGGCTAAAGGTAAGTGGTAGAAACTGCAGGGATTTTCCCTCTATTCTGATTTTCCACTTGCCAGGAAAGAGAATCAGAGTGTCTCCCTTTGGTCAGGGGTTCCTCCTTGTCCACTTATCTGTGGTCAAAGGGCCACTCAGTACAAATATGTTCACTAGGTGTGTGCATGAATATGTTGGGGTAAGGAGAATAATTCTCAAAGAAGCACTCCTCAGCTAGAATGGGGGCTTTCTTCTGTAAGTAACCGTAACTTCAGTTTATAAAAATAATCAGTTCAAATTTTTTTCAATTCTGAAATAGAAAATTGAGGCCTTGCCAGACCCCGAAATGCCATCTGAATCACCCCATCAAGAGAAGGTTGGGCAGACCCTGTGTCATCCTTCAGCGCTTTCTGTATCATTCTGAGTCTTTATAAAAATCTGTCATTTATTTCTGAGCCGGGTGGGGATGCCCAGCTCACCAGAATAGCCTATTCTCGGGTCTGCCAAATAAATAGGGGTTTACAGTCTTCCCTGGAGTCTGGAATGGTTTTGGTCAAATAGGCTCCACATTTCCATGAGTTTTAAGATGCTGAATATGAGCCAGCTCCACCCCACCAAGTGTAATTGTTGACAGCTGTGTCTTGAAAAGACTTTCTTTTGTTGCTCATCCTGCTGAGTGAGCCGAATTGCTTCATTAACATTTAGGCCATGTTACACGTTCAAGTGCTTGCGAGGTATTTGGATTTCAGATGAGGTTGTTTTTTTAAAAAAAAAATTCTTGCAACCATGACAAGCCTCCATTTTTGTAATGAGTTTTTGTGTATATGGGTGCTACTGAAAGCAGATTTGCATCTTTGTTCATTTGTCATGCAAAGATGTACAGAAATGATTGGTGTGGGTTGACCTAGTTATTAAGGCCTTTTATATTTGTGAAGAGCAAATTTCAAATCATTCCCTAGAGTGGCTGCCCGAGAAGACAGTGTCAGTTCCAAAGGATGCTGTGTGGGGGTGGGGGAGGTGCTCCCCTACTAAAAATCACAGGCTTCCCTAAGCCATCCCAGTGAACGTACAGATGGATTTAAGCAAAAACAAAACAACAACAAAAACCAAAAGACAAAAAACAAAAAAAATGAAAAAACAAAAAACAAAACAAGAACAAAAAAAATCAAAAACAACAACAACAACAACAACAACCACAACAAACCAGTGAACTTGCCAGGAAAGTTCAGCTTCAAGATAAGATCAGCTTCCTTCACCTACCTTTCTGAAGAGATCTGTGCTTTCAACCATTACTCTCTAGGAATGCAGGAGCTATAGCAGCAAGCAGCTCCTTCTCTGCTTGAGGCTCCAGCATGAAAAGAATTCCCAGTGGCATACACTCACACACTATATATAATATAGTGATATATCACTATATTATAATATCTAATATAGATATTAGAAGGTCTAATATCCGTTCTTCTTTCCTAACTTCAGTTATTATGAGGATGGCGATATGCTGTTCTACAATACTTACCTTCTCAGACTCCTTTGCAGCTAGAGATGGCCCATGTGATCCAAATCTTGTCAGTGAAATGCACGGGAAAGTCACTGAATGAAACTCCAGAAAAACCTTTCTGATGGAGCAGATTTGCCTGGTGATCTCATCTGCCTTTGTCCCCTCACTGCTCTGCCCTCCCCTCTTCTCACGGTCTGGACCACTGCTGCAGTGGCTGGAGAGACTGCAGTCATCCTATAGAGCAGGAAGGCAGAAGGAGCCTAGCCCTTGAGGGCAGACTGGCCAAGTTCTACCATTCCAGGATGCCTATCTCTGGACTTCTATTATCTGTTTAAGCCACTAAATAGAGTTTTCTGTTATTTGCAGCCAAACACATTCTTAATTGAGACCCTCCGTAAGGGCACAGAAAGGGGTTTATGGGTTTTGTTTGGATCCTATTCTGTTATCTATTATTGCTTAACAAATTACTCCAAAACTTCTAGCTTAAAGCAACAACTATTTTATTATCTTCCTTGACTTTGTGAGTCAGGAATTCAGGCAGTGTCAGCTGAGCAATTATTCTGATCCATATGGCATCAACTAAAGTCACTGGGTGGTACTCAGCTTGTGGATGGTCTAGTCTGGAGGGTCCAAGGCAGCTCCACCCACATGTCTGGTGCCTTGGCAGGGAGCCCCTAAAGCAGGACTCAGTGGGATCTCTCAACGATAGCACTTCCCCCTGGTTTCTCCAGCACCATGGTGGCTCAGGGCCCCCAGGAAGAAAGAGCTCAAACAGAAGTTTCTAGTTTCTCAAACTTGACCCTGGAAATAGACACTGCATCACTTTTACCATATTGTATTGGTCAAAGCAGTTACAGAGCTTATCTAGATTCTGGAGCAAGGGGACTTAGACCTACCTCCCAACTGGAGTATTTATAGGAATTTGTGGCCATCTTTAAGCCACCAAGGGGACAATGAGCTATAGATTACCTGGATGAAGTTTGATCTACAAGCCTAGAAAGATAGGTATAGGTCTGAGAGTAGGCCTAATATTCACTCCCCTTGGTATCTGTAAGGAATACAGATTGTCTATATGGTATCAGGAACTAGGCTGGGCTCTGGAAGGTAATGATTAACACAACCAACAAAGTCCCCTTCTGTTAAGTCTGAGGTTCTTATTGGACATACAAGAGGAGATACAAGACATAGTTGAAAATTTTTGGTAACTATCATGGTTAATTTTATGTATCAGCTTGACTGGCCAAAGGGATGCCCAGACAACTGATAAAATATTATTTCTGAGTCTGTCTGTGAGGATGTGTCTGGAAGAAATTATCATTTGAATCAGTACACTGAGTAAAGAAGATCACCCTCATCAATGAGGCTGAACGTTATCCAATCTGCTGAGGGCCTGAATGGAACAGAAAGGAAGGAGGAAGGACAAATTCGCTCTCTGCTTGAACTGAGACATCCATCTTCTTCTGCCTTTGTACCTCAGTGCTCCTGATTTTGTGGCTTTTAGACGTGGACTGGGACTTATACCATTGGCTACCCTGATTCTTAGGACTTCAGGTTTGGACTCGAACCAGCACCACCAGCTTTCCTGAGGCTCCAGCTTGCAGACAGCAGATCATGGGACTTCTTAGTCTCCATAATCATGTGAGCCAATCCTCCTAATAAACCTCTTTATGTGTCTGTATATGTCCTTATTGGCTTTGTTTCTCTGGAGAACCCTGACTAATACAGTGACCTAAAGTAGCTGCTATGATAATGCAAAGATCCTGGCCCTCAGATGAGGAGTCCTAGGTTTTCATCTTCAGCTTGGTGCTAAGGATCTGTCACCATGAGAAAGTTTAGTTTAGTTTCATCATCAGTAAAATGATGGGACTCGATTTTATAATCTCTGAGGTCTCTCCCATTGTAAAGTTTTATGGGTCCAGGCAATCACTATTTATGATTATGAAAAGAACTGGAGTCATGATTTCTTCTTTTAATTCTCAAAAAAGAGCATGCTTTTTCTGTTGTCAAATTCCACTATACCTTTCATCCACAGACTTAGTTCATTTATAGAGAGCAGACCTCAGAGAGAACTCAGGGTAAAGGCAATATTTTTGTGAAAGTTAAATCTTCCCAGATAATTTGATTTCCCTGACTTTCCCTGAGAACTTGTTCTTTCCAAACTTACCCTGCTGTTCTCTTTTTAACATTATAATATAAAATGTTTCCATTGTCATTGGAACATGACAGCAGGCTCAGGATGGCCAACTGTTCCAGGGTTCATTGGGTTCTGGACCACAAGGGAATCTGAGAAGTCTTCATAACAAATTGAATGAACAAGAGCCTCACAGGGAGTAACTTGGGGGTTCAGTTAAGTCAAGCAAACCTTCGTGACAGGAAGATGAATATGCCTGGAGTATAATATTGAACTTCGTGGTGGGGAAACAACCATAGTTACTTTGTTCAGGCAATCTATTCCTTTCTTTCCACCTCAAAGATTTGTAGTAATAATAAGTAATTTTATCCTATAAAAAGTTAGGCACGTCTAGTGAATTCATTGAACATTGGGAATAAGTAATTTAATCCCATAAAAAGTTAGGCATGTCTAGTGAATTCATTGAACACCTGAGTGGCTCAGAGAACTGTGGCAAGTCTTGGGGATGTGAGACTGTCAGAAAAAGCAGAGCTGGAGACTAGTTCAAGCAGTAAAAACTGATTTCATTTAGGACTGTTGCAATAGGAGAAAAGAAACCTTGTCACAGAGCTGGGCTCAATTCTGAATATGATACGGGCAAGTGGGAATTGATTTCCAAGGAGCAGAGTGGGACTCAGTGGATGGAAAATTACTGCGAGGAAACATCAGGTATAAAGGCGAATCTGGCTTAATCGACCTAACAGGATTCCTGCTGCAGACAGGCCGGGGTGACCAGATATCATGCGGGGAATGTGGAAGGTGAGGAACCTGGATATATATCCAGAGTGATCAGATATGGAGGATGGGGGATCCCTGGTAAACTGACTTAGTGGGGTTTTTGCTGAAACCGAATTTTGTAAAGAATTGCACCGATGGGCATAGGAAAAGCTTCAGGAGCCTGATGAAAGTTTGGTCAGGAAAAGAATCTTTGTCAGGAGGCAGAAAATCCTGGGTTTCTTTCTGAGGGACCAAAATATGTGTGTCTTGGGCTTTGACTTCCTGCAGTTTTCTGGGTAAATCTATTAATTATTTTATGATTATGTTATAGATATGTTATTTGGGTTTCTAGAAGAGAAAAAAAGGACCTACAGTATATGCTATCTACTATTATATTAATACAAAATACTACCATGTAAGGCTTAAAATCTGGGGAAATAAATGTTATAAGACCTCCCTGTAACTCTATCCTTGGGATCGATTCCTGGAGACAGCCTTACAAAGTAAGACTGCTTCATACAGAGGCCTTTGTGATTCTTCAGTAACTAGTCTTCTTTGGACCAGCCCAGGAAAGATGCAATGCTCACAAAATGACATTTTATAGTAAATAGTGTTATCCTGAAGATTGACATAATAATAATAATAATATAATCAAGACATTTATCAAGGGCTACATGCCAACAATGTGCCAGACGCTGTGCTAGAAACTTCTTTATACATCGTTTCTAATCCTCACCAATAGTTCTGGAAGGTGTTACTGTCTCCATCTGAAAAGGCTGAGGTTCAGGGATGCTGTGTCTTCATACTAGTGAGTGGTGGGGCTGGAATTCTAACCCAGTCTGTCTGTTGCGAAAGCCCAAGTTTTCTTCGCTTTTGTCTGTATCCAATGATCCCTTTGTGGGTAATGCAAATATTGGTAGAACACCATAGAACAATTGCAAACAAGCAATTTGTGTTTTGCTCACTTGGTAACAAAAGACAAGACAATGAGGCAGCAATTAATGTTGTTGAAACAGGATATTTTCCCTTTAAGATTTATATGGTAAATACCCATTGTCAAGTATTTCTGGATTCTACTGAGCTCTCTCTCACCTCAATAAATGCTATTCAGAGGTTCATAGAAACCACAACGGAAACTAGCTTTGTCTGGTGGGTGAGAAGTTAAAATGTTCATAATTTTATCAAGTACTGCCTCTTTGGGGATTATTTTTATTTTGAATTTATAGTCTCCTCCACTCACCTTGTCTTTTGAGTGAATTCTTCTCTTCTAAGTCTCTTCTTTGTTACCTTCGGTCTTTTTTATTGCACCCCCGCCCACCAAGATTCCCTGTTTTGCCTTTTCCTTTGCAAGCACCTCCTCTCTAACACTGTCTGGCTGCCCTGACTCCTGTCTAGTTAAGATCATTAAAAAATAAACATCTGGGGGAAAAACATCACTTTCTGTAATGACTGCACCTAATACTCCCCTGCCCTTGTTCTTGTTTTTTTCACTCTCTTCCTCTGCTAGGTGACTTTGTAGATATTTCATTTCAACTCAGGGTCCTTGTCGTCAATTTGTGAAGAATAGATAGTAGAAAAATAAGTCACCTCAATTTACTACTTGTTGGCATCTTCTGTAAAGATTTGGAAGAAAGGAGAGTAAGACCAGTGACAAAAATGTAGTATTTAAAAATTTTTCTCATACTGAAATAATGATAAATTCATAGGAAGTTGCAAAAGTAGTATAGAGAGGTCCTGTGTACCCTTCACCCAGTTTTCCCCAATGATAACCGCTAACGGCTATA
Organism: Cryptoprocta ferox; assembly: GCA_028646485.1. Taxonomy (NCBI): domain Eukaryota; kingdom Metazoa; phylum Chordata; class Mammalia; order Carnivora; family Eupleridae; genus Cryptoprocta; species Cryptoprocta ferox. Next base: position 107,539,164 of record CM053573.1, read on the forward strand.
ACACAATATCAAAACAAGGAAATTGACATTGGTATAATTCACAGAACTTTGTCACAGTTTTTGGTCTTTTTTTGTGTTTTTTATTTTTTAAATAGGCTTCATGCCCAACACAGAGCCCAACAAGTAGCTTGAGGTGAGACCAAGAGTCGAACGCTTAACCGACTGAGCCACCAGGAGCCCCAAAATCTCACCAGTTTTATACACATCATTTGTGTGTATGTGCACGCATGCATGCATGCATGTTCTATGTAATTTTATAACAGGTGTACATTCATGTACCCACCATCACAGTCAAGATATAGAACTATTTCATTACCACGAAGATTCCTCATGCTACCTCTTCATAATCACACTCACCCTCCTCTCTCTCCCATCATCTTCTAATGCTTGGCAACCAATCATCTGTTCACCATCTCCATAATTTCCTCATTTTGAAATGTTGCATAAATGATGTTATATACCTTTGAGATTGGCTTTTTACTCAGGACAATTCCATTGAGATCATTTTTGGTAAAATGTTGGTGTCTTTTGCCCATTTTCTAATGGAATTATTTTTGTTTTGTTTTGTGTTACTGTTGAGGTTTTAAATATATATGTATTATAGATATGTCTTTTGTCAAATACATGGTTTGCAAATATTTTCTCATAGTCTATATCTAGTCCATTTCCTTAGCAGAGTCACAGAGCAAAATTAATAATTTCCATGAAGTTCAATTGACCAACTTTTTTTTTAAATTTTAAAGTTTATTTACTTTGAAAGAGAGAAAGTGTGAGTGGGGTAGGGGCAGAGGGAGAAGGGAGAGAGATAATCCTAAGCAGACTCCACACTGTCAGCTCAGACCCCAGTGCAGGGCTTGAACTCAGGAACTGTGAAATCATAATCTGAGCCGAGATCAAGAGTTGGACACATAACTGACTGAGCCACTCAGGCACCTCATGTATTTCTTAAATCTTAATTATAACCCCCAAAATATATAGACTTAAAGCTAACTCTCCTTATTATATATGTTTTCATCTATGTGCATTGCTATACATACAAAGGAAAAGCATGAAAATCCACTTTTTTATATCTAATAAAAGATTAGTGGTTCCATATCAAATAATATTATTGACAATAAGCTGTGTTTTATTCATTAGAATTACAAATACTACACATGTCTTGTGGACTAGTCAGTGGCTGGGAAAAATATGACTATACAGTTATCTCATAAATAGATTTTCTTGAAGCACAACTCTAGCTATGTGCTTTCTAAATAAGAAAAAAATATGCTGAATACTTTTGCTCTAGCATATGAACTGGTAAAGGGTAGGGTGGATAATGGAAGGTAGTATATTCAGATCTGCCTGTACACCCTGAGACCTTAAAACCCAGGGCCAGGTAAGTGTCAGTCTAGTTAAACCAGAACTGGTGTCCTGGTGTCCCACTCTATCTGACTGGGGTAATACCTAAGTGGACTAAACATCATATTTGTGGTGAGGAAGAATTAATAATGTTTCTATTCAATATGCTATGCCTAAGGTAAATTATTTGTTTTGGGGCATTTCTTCAAACTTATATTTTCCATTGATATCCTTATTTTTGTACTTAAATGAAGTTTTAGTATTTGTCCTCCCAAGCTTTTCCTCCCTTAAAATTAGTTAAAACAATTAGTTTAAAAAACCCTAACTCTGGACTTCCAACATCTGGAAATGGGGAACTAGATAAATGAGACCAACCCACTCACTGAGAAAAATGAAATAAAAATGAGTAAAAAACTGAATAAATTATGTATAAATAGATATGTCTGAAAACACGAGATAGCTTATAAGGCCAAGAGTGGGAAGAAGATGAAAACCCATAAAGGTGATACTTATGCCTTAAAGTTTTTGTTGATTTAGAAGAGGCAGCTGAAATGCCAGGAGGCCGATCAGTACTCTGGTTAGTTTTAAAGAGTTAGAGAGATAAAAGTTGGAGTAAACGATCTGCCAAGATAGGGCTTTGGTGAGTCCCTACATTTTGGTCTTGGACACAAAGAGCTATACCCTGGAACTAAGAGTGAACATAAAAAAAGTCTCTCACAGCCCTTTTACAGACCTCACACAGTAACCCAATAATGCTAGGGACTCCAGGTGCTTGCCAGAAGGAAGCCAAAATGCTCTCTGGAGAAACAGACTATGACCTTGACTTCAAATAATTTCAACGAACAATTTTTCTGAGTACAATGCCTGGCACACAAAGGTAACTGAGCCCACAAGAAGATAGGACAACATGACTATAATCAGTAGAAATTATGGTGATAGAAAAAGATTTATGGAAACTGCATCGCTATTGGAGTTATCAGAAACAAGTATTAAAATAACTGCGTTCTACATTCAAGAAGACAAAGACAAAATTGATTATCTGGTGAAAGAACTGGAAACATTGTATAGCCAATTAAAAAAACAAATAGAAATTCTAGAACTGAAAAATACAACAGTGAAATTAAGAATGCAATGGATGGGCTTAATAGTTGATTATTCCCAGCTGAAGAAAAATTAGTGAACTGGAAATAAGTCAGAAGAAAATACACAGATTGAAGCACAGAGATATGAAAGAATGTAGTAAAGATAAAAAAACACAATGAGAGGATCTAATTTAAATTAGAGTTAGAAAGAAAGGAAGAGAAAAATGCGGCAAAAGCAATATTTGAAAAGAAAATAGCTGAGAATTTTCCAAAACTGTTGAAAGATAACAATCCATAGAATCAGAATCCAAATTAATCCCAAGCAGGATAAATACATAAAAATACATATATATGCATCTAACCAAAAGAGAGAGAGAGAAAAAATCTTAGGAAGATTACTGAGAATACTCAGTCAATTTGAAAGACGTCAAGTAAGGAATTATATGTGAAAAATTAGCACAAAGAGTAACAGAGATAAAATCCAAATATGTGCCAATTACAGTAACTATAAATAGAATAAATCTTTGAGTTAAAAAAATAAAGATATTAAATTGCTTTTAAAAATAATGGGACTTTCAGTTTCTGGTCCAGCTTTTAAGGAGTTTGGAAATCATTGCTCTATTTTAAAACAAGTAAAGCTGAACAAATGGAAAAATCAATTCTTTTTGGATTTGTCAAGAAAATTGAGGCAAGAGGGCAAACCACTGCCCCCTAAATTAGAGAGACAGGCAAATACAGAGAATCCCAACTTACTGAAGCAGAAACCCATGAGGAGAAACCTTCTTGGGAAACAGTCCTGGGGTAGGAAAAACTGGACAGTACTTGATAAGTTACTGGAGGCCTAGTGTGAATCAGTCTGAGAGTTAAAATCCCAGTCCTAGGGGGCCTCCACATATTTGTGAGTTTTATGTCAAAACACAACAGATTTCAAAGCAAGGAAAATGTTCCAATCAGTTTTGAGCATGAGGATGTCCCAGTAGAACTTTCAAAACTGAAAAACAAAAAGGCTGATAAAAGCAGAATATTCCCCAAAGTGAAATACTTAGCTATAAATTTAACAAAATATGTTCAAGATACATATAAGGAAAACTACAAACCTTTGATGAATGAAATCAAAGAGGAACTAAATAAATGGAGATAGTCCATATTTGTGCATAGGAAGACTCAATATTGTCAACATGTCAGTTCTTTTCAACTTAACCTATAGATTCAATGCTATCCCAATCAAAATCCCATCAATTATTTTGTGTATATTGACAAGCTATTTCCAAAGTTTACATAAAGAAGTAAAAGACTCAGAATAGTCAGCCTAACAATAAAGAGAAGAACAAAGCTAGAGGACTAATATACTCAACATCAAGACTCTCTATAAAGCTACATGGTCGTCAAGACCATGTGGTATCAGTGAAAGAATAGACAAATAGATCAAGGGAACAGAATAGAGAGCCCAGAAATAGACTCCCACAAATATAGTCAAGTGGTCTTTGACCAAGGAACAAAGGCAATACAATGAAGCAAGGATAGTCTTTTCAACAAACGGTACTGGAACAACTAGACCTCAACAGGCAAAAAAGTGAATCTAGACACAGACCTTATACTTTTCACAAAATTAACTCAAAATGGATCACAGAGCTGAATGTAAAATATAAAACTATAAAACTTCTAGAAGAGAGGAGAAAATCCAGATGAACTTGGGTTCGATAAAGACTTTTCAGATACAATACTAAAGTCATGATTCATAAAGGAAATAATGAGTGATCTAGAATTAATTAAAATTAAAAATTTCTACTCTGCCAAAGATGCTGTCAAAAAGAATGAGAAGACAGGTCATAGATGGGGAGAACAAGATATTTGATAAAGGGCTACAAAAGACTTATCTAATGAAGGGCTGTTATCCAAAATATACAAAGAACTGTTACATACCAGTCATAAGAAAATGAACAACGTGATTTTAAACCTGGGTAAAATACCAGAACAGACAGATACCACCAAAAAAGAAATACAGATGGAAAACAAGTTGTATGGAAAGACACTCAACAGCATATGTCATTAGGGAATTACAAATTAAAACAAGAATGAGATGCCACTAGACACCTACCTGAATTGCTGAAATCTGGAACACTGACAACATCAAATGCAGTCAAGGATGTGGAGCAACAGGAACCCTGATTCATTGCTGGTGGAATGCAAAATGGCACAGCCACTTTGGAAAACAATTTGGCAGTTTCTTACAAAATGAAACATACTCTTATTATAGAATCTAGCAATCACAGTCCTTGTTATTTACCCAAAGGAACTGAAAACTTATGTCTACACAAAACCTGCACTAGGATGTTTATAGCAGCTTTATTCAAAATTGTCAAAACTTAGAAGAAACCAAAATGTCCTTCACCCAAGCCATGAAAAGACGTAGAGGAGCTTTAGATGCATATTACTAAGTGAAAGAAGCCCATCTGAAAAGGCTCCTGGTGGTATGATTCTAACTACAAGACACTCTGGAAAAGGAGCAACTATGGAGATAGTAAAAGGATCAATGCTTGTGAGGAGTTAGGATGGAGAGAGGGATGAATAGGTTGAGCACAGAGGATTTTTAGAGCACTGCCACTACTCCGTGTGATATGACAGCGGAGGATAGAGACACACGTCATTATACATTTGTCAAAATCCATTCAATGTACAACAGCAAAAGTGAACACTAATGTAAATTATGGACTTCAGGTGATAATGGTTTATCATGTGTGTTTATTGGTTGTAACAAATGTGCCACTTTGGTAAGTGATGTACATAATGGGGGAAGTCATGCCTGTGTGGGGGCAGAGCATATACGAGAACTCTCTGTACTTTTTTGCTGTGAAGCTAAAACTGCTCTAACAAAGTCTATTTTAAAAATTACATGTCGTATGTGGGTGATGAATCACTGGGTTCTACTCCAGAAACCAATACTACACTGTATGTTAACTAACTTGAATTTAAAGAAATAAATTTTTAAAAAAAATATAAAAGCAGAAAACAAATACCTAGAAATAAGTCCAATAAAAGATGTCCAAGATCTCTATATGGAAAATTACAAAGTATTATTGAGAGAAATTAAAGAAGACCAATTAAATAGCCATGTTTATTGACTGCATACTTAATATTATAAAGATGGCAATTATTTTCTAGTAACCTATAGATTTAATGCAGTCTTGTGATTTTATTCAGAAATAAATTTTATTGAGAAATACAAAGGTTTAAGAATGGCCAAGACACTTGAACGAGGCGAGAGGAGTAGCTGTCCATGATATGAAGACATATTATAAACTTGTAGCAACTGGGACAGTTTAATATTGGGCCAAGGTGGAATAGTGGAACAGAACAGAACATTCCAAAACACACCTAACTTAAGACAAGAGTGGTACTGCAGAACAGTGGGAAGAGGATGATCTTTCCAATAAACATATATAGGAAAATTGGAAATCCACATGAAAGAAAACAAAATATGAGTGCTACCTCTTACCAATCAAATTTCAGTTTCAGGAGAGTACAGACATAAATGCACTCTGAAGGAGTGCTTCTGAAGGATAAATAGGGCAATGTCTTCTTGTCCTCAAGGTAGGAAATATTTTAAAAATAGGACATAAAATACAAACCATAAAAGAAAAAAAATTATACACTGACTTCCATTAGAGCTTCTGTCCATCCAAGGGATGTCGTGAAAAGGAAAAGCATGAGACATATGCGACAAAAGCCGCTTAACTAGAATATGTAATAGTACAAATAATTAAGAAAAAACACAGATCATGGAAAAATGGCCAATGGGTAATTCATAAAGGAAGAAATCCAAAAAGCCAAGAAAGTGGTTGACTTCACTACTAACTAGGAAAATGAAAATGAAGACAACGCAAGTTGTGGCCATAGCCATCAGAATGACAAAAATGAAAATGGCTGATAATACCAAGTTTTGGAGACAAGGAATAAAAGGAAGTCTCATGCAGTGCTGGTGAGAGCATAAACCATTATATCCCATTTTGGAAAACAGCCTGTCATTATTTATGAAGGCTAAAGATATGAGAACCCATGACACATCAATTACAAAAATAAAGCTCCAAAAAGTCCTATACGTGCAGGACTCAGCTTATATGTCTCCCCAGAGTCCTCTGGATGTTGTCAGGTCTCCAGGCCCTGATTTTATAACAACCAATGAACATGCACATAGTGCTGGGGTCTGCTCTTCTAGGAAGAAACATTTTATCCGTAGTCACTGATGAGCAAGATCCTAACACCACTTAGCCTTCCTTCCCAGACAAAGGTGAAGCTCAAATTCTACTTTGTGCCAAACTCCCACAACCCAGTAGTTCTGGCTTTTTAGATACTATTTCTTGACACAAGACAAGGAGTGTTGGTCCACCTGACAAATCGTTCAGGATGCCTTTGGTCTTGTTTTGTAACAACACTAGATGGAGCTCCTTCTTTTCGTTCCCTGCCGACTCCTGCAGGCAGCTGGCAGCACGCGTGGGCTCAGCAGTTTCTCAGAACCTGGAGCCCTGGCACCGCCAGCTTTCCAAGGACGTCATCATCCGCCAACACAGACGTCTCTACTCTGGGGGAGGGTGGAGTGCGTCTTCCCTCAGGACAGCTAAGGAGCTTAAGCGGTCTTTTAGTCAGCTTTATTCTTCTGCCTCAAGACAAGTGTGAGATCAAGTCATTTCAAGCAGCAGATCACTGCCTTTTCCTTTGGGACCCGAGGGAAGCAGAATCCATAAACCCCTTCTTCAGCAGCAACCTTGATTGTATCTTTTTGAGTGGCAAATATCTCTCCATGGCATACAAAGAAGGGTTCAATACGTGTTTATCGTCCATTGAAAAAGAACTCTACATCATTGTGGAGAAGAGGGAAAGAATTAGCAACAGAAATGAGGAAAGGATTAGTCTGTAAACTATATGTACAGGAATGGCTGTGCTCCTGGAAGACTAGACTTCCACCCCCTAAGATGTTAGCAAATTGCTGATGAAACAGTCTCCGTTCCAATATTGCCTCTGCAAGGTGACCACCCATTCTCAAGTACAGCCTCCATTCACACCACATCCCCTGCTTTGTTTTCTCATGTATTTGTCCAGTTATATATTGTCCACAATTCTACTAGATTGTGTGCTCCCAGAGACCTTGTCTATTTTGTTCAAGGTGTTGTCCTCATGTCCTGGAATAGAACCCGGCACATATTCAGTGCTCAAACAATGTTTGTGATGTGAATGGTCACCTATGATTCTGAGCTCCCCCAGGATCAGTTTTGTTCATAGGTCTTCATCCACCCCACACAATGATGTCCCTGATACACAGTTTGTCAAGTAATTTGCAAAATTCTAGCCCTTTCTTGGGGGAGGGGGGGCTGAAAAACCTCCCACAGGAGATGTTTTTGGTGTGAAAGGCTTCACTGATAATGGAAGAAGGAGGGCCTGACGTGGAAGTGACCAGTTTAACACTGAATATCGGGGTTTCCTGCATGTGGAAGCTCCATCTTCCTCCCCATAACATCCCTAATGCTCTCAGTCTGCCAACCTTCTGGCATCTCAGGACTTTGTTGTCACTTCTCTCTACCTTTCTTTCTTTCCTCAGTTCTCATCCTTACACTTCCACCTAGAGTAAGTCAACACAACTCTTCTCCAGTCGCTCCTCCCAAACTGGGTTCTCAGCCCAGCTTTTGCCCACCTAAAACCTATGGAATATTAGCCTGACTAGAGAACACCTCCCCTAGCATGCCCACAGGTCAGAGATACTATGGCGTGCTCTTACCAGTAGCACTGCCTTCTTCTTCACAACTGATTTTCTCTTGTTTGTCTGATTTTGTTACTCTACCTCTTCTTCCTGCAAAACAAAAAACAAAAAACAAAAAACAAAACAAAAAAAAAAGAGGCTAAATACCAAGTGTCCTTCCAATTCTACCAGGTTTTTATCTAGAATCAAAGTGGTTTAAAAGATGACAAATGAAGGTCTTAAGAAAGAGGAATCAATCCCCCTAAAGTCTGGAACTTGAAGCCTAGTGTAGAAGTCGGAAGGAGGAGGGAAGTTTCCCTTTACTTGACCTTGGTGGTCGCCTAAGATGCACGTGGGGTAGCCTGTGGTCTTTTATTTGTGCGGGGCAGTTCAAAAGAGTCATCACCTTGATTTTTGAATTACTTTTTTTCCCCATAGGCCTCCTCTGACTTTTTATTAGTGTTAGGTAAAGCTAACTGCTGAAATACATAAACTCTGAAGTCTCAGAGACTTAAAACAATAAAGTTTCAGGGCACCTGGGTGGCTCAGTCAGTTATGCGCCTGACTCTTGATTCTGGCTCAGGTCATGATCTCATGGTTTTGTGAATTTGAGCCTATGTCAGGCTCTTCGTGCTGACCTGCTGCTGACCTGCTGACCACACAGAACCAGCTTGGGATTCTCCCCCTCTCTCTGCCCCTCTCCCACTTGTGCTCTCTCTGTCTCTCTCAAAATAAATAAACTTAAAAAAAAAAAAAAAACCCAGCAATGTTTCTTTCCAATTCCTGTTGCAGTCTAATGCTAGTCTTAATGGCCTTCCATGTGATCATTAAGAGGCCCAGACCACTTTCATCTTGGGTTTCCTTCTTCCTCTTCATGTACTTAGAAGCTGGCAAATGGAGAAAGAGATTATATGGAGATATATGTGTTTCTTGGCTCATTGGCTCACTTGACTTTTTATAAAAATCTTCTGCTCACATTCCACTGGTGAGAACCAATCACACAGCCCCCCTCCATGTAAAGGGTGGGAAGGCGGTGAAATGTAGCCCATGGCTGGCCAGGAGGAGTACCACCAAATTTCCATCTGGAGATTTGTCTCATAGTGGGCCTCCCTGCCTTCTTCTAGGATAGTATCTCATCTTTCCAGCCAAGGCTGATATTCTCAATCCCTTATAAACTCCCCAAATGCTTTCCCTTCACTTCTCACAGACGGTACCTAACTTAACACCTTCCTTCTCCCTGAAAAAGCTCGTTTATTTGGGAGGCACCTATACATTGACCTGTTTCTTGACCTTAGCTTCTCCCTTGCTGGCCAAGCCTGTGTCTCTCTATTTCTGACTCTTCTTCATGAACGTGTTGTCACCCCGCTCAGCCAGGGGCTACATTTCTCAGCCTCCCCCACTGATTCTCACCAAAGGAATGTTAGTGCAAGAGTTTTTTTAAGACTTGAGTGGTTAAAAAACAGGAGCCTTCTCCATAGTCTCTTTCCCCATCTGCCAACTGCTGAGAGGAACAAGGTGCCATTAGGTGCAGGCTGTTTGGGCTCCAAATGATCACACAGTCTATACACCTTGCCTTGGACTCCTATCTCCCTTTCCGGAAAGCAGCATCTATAGTAATGATGTCATATGTATGAAAGTTAACTTCCGACATCAGCTCAACTTGTTCCTGACTTCTGTCCTCCCATGTGCCCACTGTCCCCTGTTTTTTCCTTCTTCCTTCCTAGACTATTAAAAGCTTAAGGTATAAGCCCTTCAAAATAGCCTCTTCATAAAAGTCTTTTCCAATAAGACTTCAAAACTCAGTAAAGGAATTATAGGCACTGGGACAGGTGGAGAGGGAGAGACATTTCTGAATAAGGTGCTTGCCCACAGTTATTAATATCTACCATTTTTTGATGATTATCACATATTGTGTTTAGTACTACATACATGCTCTTGCTAATTTTTTTCTACAAACTTATGAGGTTTATATTAAGATTTGTCTTCTCTAACCTTTGGGCATCTGAACTAGGGACCCTTCCTGGGAAATTTGCCAAGTTGTCTCCCTCTTTGTTCCTTTCTCAGTTTAAAACATCTGCTTATTTTCTCCTGGCATCATAGTTCCATTCTATTCTCTCCATCTCCCTAGGCTGTAAGCTGATGTCTGAGAACCTATTTGTGTACCTTTCTAGCCCTCTGTTCATGTTTAAAGGCATGTGAGGCAGCCTAAGTCTTACACACATTTATAATCCCCACAGAACTTAACTAAGTAACCTTTCCATAGAAGATGCTAAATAACCATATATTAGAATAATGGATAAATTCCAATGATTTAAATGTTACATTCTAACTACCCCTATAGTTCTTAAACCTAATTGCATATCAGACTCAAACAGGAGAAATTGTAATTATATTGAAATTTTTTAGGATGGGTTTCAGAAATCTCTATTTTTTAAAAATGTTTATTTATTTATTTTGAGAGAAAGAGAGTGAAAGTGAGCAAGGAGGAGAGGCAGAGAGAGAGAGAAGAGAGAGAATTCTAAGCAGGCTCCACACTGTCAGCACAGAGCCTGATGCAGGGTTCAATCCTATGAACCATGAGATCATGACCCATGCCAAGATCAAGAGTCAGATGCTCAATCAACTGAACCACACAAATGCCCCCAGACATCTCTATCTTTAACAGGTTTCTGAAGTGATTCTGAAGCAGCCAGCTTGATCCCAGCCTGCACACTCGCATTTGAGAACCTGTAGAGCACTCTATCTTTCTTCACCTCAGAACCCATAATATTTCCCCTTTCCTCCACCATCCACACTGCCCTATTTTCTCTTAGCAACCAAAAACGAGCAACCAAGTTGATCCATTCTAAGATTCTCACCATGAGACAAAGATCTGTCCCAAAGTCTAGCAAATGGTAAGCTCCACTAGACATCAAAATTCTCCCCTACCAATCAGCCCCTTCCTACAAATGGGGGGCTGTTTCTGTAACTCAAATAAAAACAAAAACAAAAACGAAAAAGACTGATTTCCTGGATATGTTTCAGCGTGTTGCATGTTTTACCCAGTGACAAACCCTTGAATATCTCCACACTTGAGTTTTGTCTTTAGACTGTCTTCATGTCTACTTGGTGTTTAGGGGATCCCATGTCCAGATGATCTGAATCCACTATTTTCTCATGCTGACCCTACCTGCAGCAGACTCTTTGGGGAGCTTTTTGCAGAGAGACTGTTAAAGTAGAACAGGCAGATTCAAGAAAACTGCCATCTGGTTTCCATGCTGCAGATGCCCACACGAGTCTTGAAAAATCTAGCTGGGGAGGAGGTGGAAGATCCTGTGGGCTGGCTGATAAAGGAAGAGATGAGAAGGGTACTTTTTTCCCCTTAATGTTCCTACAATTGGGCCTAATCACCATAATTTGAGAAAGAGAAAGGGAGAATGAACTCTTATCACTGTTGGGTAGAGAGATCTAAAGGCTTAAGAAAACTACCTTATTTTTGAATTCTATATTCTAGAGACACACAGTATATGGTCCCTTGGTAGCTCTTCAGGGCTGCCCAAGAATGGAGTTCTCATCTCATCACTCCCACTTTTTCCCTTGCTTGTACTTTCTGGCCAAGCTCCTGTTGTGACAAAAGGAACAAGATGATTTTTCCATCTATTTGAATGCATGTGTGTATCTTTTCATTGTATATATAACATAGGATTATTTTCTACATTTACTAAAGACAAGGTAGAAGTCAGGCTATGAAAATTTATTTTGATTTTTAAAAATTTAGAATTTTAGAGCTAAAAGAAATCTTAGAGATTAGCCAATCAACCAGCCCTTTCCGAGGAAATAAAATTGAAACCCAAAGTGATCTGCCCAAGTGTACAGACTTGGTTAGGACCAGCTCCACGGTGGTCTCAGTGATGGGTCCCCCAGATGTCTCTTGAAGCATTTGTTGCCTGTGCTGCAGGGAGTTCCGTTGGGCTGGCAAACAGCTTTTAGTTGTCAGCCCCTTTAGGATTTGCTTCAGTTGCAGACAGTAGCCTCACCCAGGGACAGGCCTTTCCCAGGGCAGCCCATATCCCAGTGACTGATTGAAGTTGCAGTAGAAAAGCCCAGCCTTTGAACACCTAAAAGGGCCCTATTAGCTCCAGAGATGTCCATAGTACTGGCTAGGGCTCTCAGTCAATGGGCCTGATTCTTCCTCTGCATTCTTTCCCCCTTTTCACAAATGTTGATCCCAAAGGCACCACTGAGGAAGCATCCTGCACACTTACCTTCGTCTCAGAGTGTGTCCAAGAGAACCAATCTTGAATAAGACCAACAATAAAAATTGTCTAGGGGCTCCTGGGTGGCTCAGTTGGTTAAGCATTTGGCTCTTGGTTTTGGCTCAGGTCATGATCTCCCAGTTGGTGAGATCAAGCCCTACATCAAGCTCCACAGTGACAGCATGGAGCCTGCTTGGGATTCTCTCACTCTTGCTCTCTCTAACTCTCTCTCTGCCCCTCCCCTGCTCATGCTATCTCTCTCTCTCCCTCAAAATAAATAAATGAACTTAAAAAATTATTTAAGGGGTGCTTGGGTGGCTCAGTTGGTTGAGCATCCAACTTCGGCTCACGTTGTGATCTTTTAGTCTGTGAGTTCCAGCCCCTCGTCAGGCTCCGTGCTGACAGCTCAGAGCCTGGACCCTGCCTCAGTTTCTGTGTCTCCCTCTCTCTCTGCCCCTCCCCTGTTCATGTTCTGTCTCTCTCTCTCTCTCTCTTTCAAAAATAAATAAATGTTAAAAATTTTTTTTAAATTATTTTAAAAATAAATAAAAATTGTCTAAAATAAAGACTGGTTCCTGCTAAAATGTCAATGCCAGAGGTACTTGTGCGTTTATGTGTAACTATCAGTGAATGTGTGTGGATTTGTTTTTTAATTCAGAAGAAATTATAAGATAACATGACCAGAAGGAAAACAAACACACAAGTACAGTGCAGATTTCAGTCAGACCCAAACTTACCCCAGAATTAATCATCTGTTCTTAAGGATCTATATAAATTATTATGTATATATAAAATAGCCACACATTTAAAAACATTCTTACAAATCTGACATTTAAAAAGGAATTCTAAATGTATACCACGTTTTCGACTGCTTTGCAAATAACTTAGTTATTTTCATCTCTCTCCTGCTCCATTTATATTGCACGAACATTACGTTGTAAATGTATTGACACACTGACATTTTAAAGCCTTTTATTTTAAGCCATTCATCTTTGAAGATTTTTCACCACCACCACCATCCCCTGTCTACTCCCTCTTAAGAATGAAAATATCAGAGGGATAGGGGATCAAATAATACAACTAAAAACTGAGATGCATGTTTGATGAGCAGACAGCCTTACTGGATTATAGAAAAGACAGACTGCTATTTCCAAATACATTTTGTAACTCTAGAAGGCCCCAAGTTTATTTCTTAGTGGAGAATAATCAAGATGGAACAGAAGAGAGGAAAAATATACTGAGGAATGAAAGTAAAGGATATTTATGTTTTAAAAATATGGTATATATTTTTGGAGAAAATCATCATAAAACTGAAAGTTGATAGATACGGTAAAAAAAAAAAAGAACAGATTATGAATTTCCTTATGCCCTTAGTAATCCCATCTACCTCCTAAAACATATTTTAATACTGAGGTTTTTATTCTTAAATTGTGATATTTTGTTGATGAATTTATTTATCAACATCATCATTTGGACCAAATCCTATCCTCCAAATTTCTTTTTAAATTTTTTAAAAATGTTTATTTATTTTTGAGAGAGAGAGAGAGAGAGAGAGCAAGTGGGGGAGGTGCAGAGAGAGAGAGAGGGAGACACAGAATCCCAAGCAGGCTCCAAGCTCTGGGCTGTCAGCACAGAACCCAATGCAGGGCTCGAACTCACAAACCACGAAATCATGACCTGAGCCAAAATCGGATGCTTAACTAACTGGGCCACCAAGGCGCCCCATCCTCCAAATTTCTAATAGAACTTACATAGAATAAAGAAATGCAATCATTTTAACAAAATTCATACAATGAGAACATAGGGCATCCTTTCCCTCTAATGTTGATCTAACATTTATGGAACACGAACTCGGTGCCAGGCACTGTTCTAAGTGCTTACACATATTAACTCACTGACCTTTCAACATCCTCTGGTCCGCCAGCTACTTCACCTTACAGTAGTTGTGTTTCACTTTGCACTTTACAGTTAAAGAAACTGACGTAGAGATGACTCTGGTCTGGAAGGCCTTGTCTCTCTGCTGGTTTGGACTCTGCCACAAGTTGTAACAGGACGTTGAACACCCTCCCCCTTCCAGACTGCCAGTTTCTCACCTGAGAAATGTGGACGCTTTCTTGGTATCCTTTGGAAGGACTTCTCTTCCTCTAAAATAGGATTTTGTGCTTCTGTGTGTTGTTCCTAGAAAACTTGATTTTGGAATTCCTCAAACGTCTTTTGTTGTTGTTGTTGTTCAACAGAAAACAAGTTAGACAATGAAAACATCAGCATTTGTCTGAAGGTGCATAATGGTGTTGCCTGAAGAGTTTGTCTTGGAAGTGAGAAAAAATAAGAAATTACGGTTGAGGGAATCAATACTTCAAAAGAAAAATATATAAATATCTAAATAAAAATATAAAAAAATATAAAAAATACACACACACACACACATACACACACGCACAAGCTTACAAGAGGGTGGCATGTAAAAAAGGCTTCCAGGAGAGGTAAGTGAGGGATATAAGAGAGGGGAATTGAACACCACAACATATTTTTCCCTTTAGAAGACCATCTGCTGAAATTCTGAGCATGAGAACAAAGTAGGATTTGAAGGCTCTGGAATAAATGAAGTGAAAGAAATGCTGAGAAATCTTTTGACTGAGCAATTTCCAGACGAGCGAAGGAGATCATGTGACCTGCCCTTCTGGTCCAACAAAAGTATGCAGGTTCTCAGAGGGCAAACTGTGTCGAGGGTTCTTTGGCTGAAAGCATGTGATTCAAGGACCATAATAACAGCGGCGCAGGCGATGAGGCACCCCAGAAAGGAGCAAAGAGGGCAAACACCGAGGCCCAGGGAAGCGAAGGGATTTTATAAAGCTCAGCGCTCTGGGAATCAATGCACTTGAGGATTCACAGTGTGACTTTTAAAAATAAGATTGATGCTTGAAAAATATTCTTTTACTCTCTTAAAATATAGGAATAACACCAAGAAGGGAAAAAAAAGCTTTTCCCAACAAAGGCACTAAATGATAATCCTTAGGCCCTTCAACAATCTTTTTTGAAGGTTATAGTATTAATTTATCATAAATTCTAAAGCTGCTGATTTGTGGGTTTTTAAAATGTAAGAAATTATGAATCAGCTGAATTAACAAGCTTATCTACTGTTCTTATAATGTCTAATTTAGGATAACATTAATAACAGAAGATGTTCTAAAATGCAAGAATTAGAGCAACAGAAAATATGTTTTAAAAACCTACCAAACAAACCCAGACAACCTCCTCAGAGGAAAGTAGCAAAGCTACAAGGGCCTGCTAAACTGGAGAAAAAGAGAAAATCTACCCATGGTTATTTTTAGCAGTTGTAATTTTTAAATTTTATGCGTTAAAAGTAAAAAAGAATTCCTCAGAATAGAAATTAAGATTCATCACTGTGAAAGAAAAATAATGGTAGGAGTTTTCAGTGACTTAAAGAATGTTTTAATCAACCCACTAGATTTATGACCTACTAAAGTTCTCCACGCTTCACATTTTTAAAAATGGCAAAATCTGCAAATAATAAAGTGCTTTGGAAGTATTTTGCGGGGGGGAGGGAGGGGAGCGGGAATTAGAAACTGAGGTTTTAAGCAGAGAGCCGGGCCTCCGGTCCTCTGTCTTGTAGCCAGTATTGAGTCTATTGCTTGGGTCTAAGGGATGGAGGTGTGGCATCTTTTGTTTCCTTTTCTGTCTTAAATCTAGCCTTTCATCCCTGCCTTTCTAAGAGGAGCCAGTTTCAATCCCTGCTTTTTGGCTACTGATTCACTCATGAGTGCCTTGGAAATTATGAACTCCGTACACTTTAAGGAGGCCAGGAATGGAGGGCATTGGAACAGAAAGAGCCTTTGCCTTCTTTCCTTTTAATTAAAAACAACAACAACAACAACAACAAAAACAGCCTACTGGTCTCTGACATGCAGGACCCAGTGAGCAGCATCTGCCTTAGTAAAGGGCAAGAAGGGGAAGAGGCCATGACTGACACACCTTTCTGGAGCTGCCCTCCACTGCCCTGAGATTTCTCCCAATCAGGCCAAAAGCGCTGACTGCAACCAGCACAACAACCTGCCTTCAGAAGGGTCCCTTCTATGGGGCGACTGGGTGGTTTAATCTGTTAAATGTTCCACTTTTGATCTTGGCTCAGGTCATGATCTCACAGTTTGTGAGTTCAAGCCCTGCATTGGGCTCTGCACTGATGGCATGGGATTCTGTCTCTCCTTCCCTCTGCCCCTCCCCAGCTTGTGCGTGAGTGCATTCTCTCTCTCTCTCTCTCTCTCTCTCAAAATAAATAAATAAACTTTTAAAAATTTAATTTCGAAAAATAAAACAAAACAAAAAACCAGTCTCTCCTAGTGGCTTTGAGGACCTAACTGGGATAAGATTCATAGGTAAATGCTATAGTTGGGATTCAAGCCATTTCAGCAAATCAGATACTTCTTGGTAAATATTCTTTCTGAGAGTAGCCTGACATGCCATTTTATACCATCTGTGGCTGCCAGGAGCCTCTCAGGCCCATTTAGGTAATGGCTAACCCTGTACAGTCAAGCTCTTTCCTGTCCTTGAAGTCACATGGTTACACTACAAAGTAGTTTTGAGTTCCTCTGTTGCATAGCTTATTGTGAACTTCAAAATTATTTGGGAACTGGTTTGAAGGGTTTAGAGCTAACATTTTTAGTAAAGATGTCTCCTTCGGGGCACCTTGGTAGCTCAGTCAGTTAAGTATCCCCTCTTGATTTTGGCTCAGGTCATGATCTCATGAACTCTCATGGTTCATGAGTTTGAGCGCCTGCATCGGGCTCTGTGCTGATGGCTTGGAGCCTGCTTGGGATTCTCTCTCTCTCTCTCTCTCTCTTTCTCTCTCTCTCTCTCTGTCAAAATAAATAAACCTAAAAAAAATGTTTTTAAAGATTTCTCTTTCAAATTAATTTCATTTCCACTATCACTTAATCCAGCCACCACTATTTCTCCTCTGGATCACTGTGTCTGCTCTTAATTAGTCTTGTTGCCTTAAAGCCTCCATCTTCCCCACACCTGAAGATCTTCCCAAATTGACTGTCACTCTTCCATGCTCACAGCCCCCCCTGCATACCTGTCATTCTTATGGGCAGCAAGGCCCACTAAAGTCTGGCTGTCCCTGTCTAGCACCACCCTTCATCACCTCCCCCTTCAGACTCCTCACCCCATCATGCAAGGCTCCATGCATCTCCCACCTGGGCCAGCCTTCTACACTCTGATTTGCTAACACCCACTACAGACTCACTTTCAGACATCAGGCCCAATGTAACCTCCTGCGGGAAGACTTCTCTGATCCCCTCACCCTGGGCGGAACATCCCTCTGCTGGGCTCCTACAACCCTTCACTGCTGCCTGTGATGAACATGTTCATCGCCCTGGCCAGAGTATGAGTTTCTAGAGACCAGGAGCCCTGTCACCCACTCTGGTCCCCAGAGCCTGGTCCGGTCCAGGGCTTGACATGTACAAGAGCTCAACACATGTCTGGGGAGTGAGTGAAGGGTTTCATTGACCCCGACAACCAGAGAAAAAGAGCCGCCTGCCACTAGTAGCTGATCTGGCTGCTTCTTCCATTTTCCTTTCCTCACTGAGATCAAGAGAGTGCCAAGATTCCCCAGTCTCCTCTCAGCAGCCAGGAGGAGGGTGAGGAGAGGGGCCTTTGTTCCTCCTCCAGATGGCTGGAGCTGGGATGGAGCCCAACAGCTGTGTTTGGGTGGAAGGCAAGAGGGCAGATGGCCTGGTGTCTGTTTGCAGACAGCCTGAGAGGTCGCAGCCCTGGTGCAAGACATTCTCCGAGGTAGACTCACCAGGACAGTGGTGAAGTGGGGCCAATGCCAGGGCGGACCACTGTGTTACCATTCACTGCGTGAACACTGGCCGGCATGATTATGAAACAACAAAAAGAGAATCCTTTATGCATAAGACCCTTGTGTTTCTTTTGGTCATGGCTTTTAATGCTTCAATCTAAACAAAGACTTTCCTATATGAAAACTCTCTTAATTACTATCATTTAAAAATTGGTTTAACACAAGCAAAGCCTCATTAGATTTCAATTTCGTTTTCTGCAAATTTTGGCAGCCATTGAATTATTCACCCAACCAGTACTAGGGGCAGGGGGAAATAAGTAGAAGAGAGACTCTTCATAGCTCAACATTTTAGAACATAATACAAGGCCTAGAAATTTCGACCAGGGCAGTAGTCACGTGGTTACAATCTTAGATCAAAATGAGCTCATTGATCTCTTCATATCATCAAGAAATTCTTTCATTAAAAAAAAAAAATGGATGGGATCCTCAAGGATCAGAGTAAGAGCTGAGGGTGGTGCTGTCACCACCTGGCTGACTGCTCCTCCTCTCTTGATCCAAAGCCAGTCAGTCTGAAAAGCGAGGCACAGTGTCACACTTGTGTCCTGGGGATGCATGTATGGCTTCCCTGAAATGCCAATTTGTAATGGACATGTTTACAAGACAGCCCCCTCCAAGTCTATGATTCTTTGATCATCCATTTTGATCATCTTTTTCCTAATTAAACACTGAAGACATGATTCGAAATCACTTTTTAGTTTCTGCACGTAGTGACACAGAGCATTTAAAAGATGAAATGTCATGGTGCTGTCACATAGCGTAGGTATAAACTACCCACCCCCTACAATTAATTTTTAACAACAATAAGGAATCTAATTCTACCCAGAATGACTCAGGGGCACCCCAGTGATGAAACTACAGTTGTCTTCTTTCTTCCCACTCTCTTGCCCTCCATCCCTAAAATACACAACCTCACTTACTAGGTGAAGGGAATCCTCTAAGGCAGGAGCATTCAAATATCCATGATTCTTTGAGGTATCTGTAACAAAACAGGGCTGTGGCCAGAGGGGATCCCAATTTTCTTTCTTATGCCTGATACCTTAGTGTCCTCTCACCAAGGATTCTTGGCTGCCAGATAGGCTCTGGCCTGACCTGTCCAATATGGTGGCCAGGCCACAAGCCACATGCAGTTAGTAAGATATAGCTTCAAAGTAAGTGACATTAAATAAAATAATATACTTAGTCCCCTGGTCACACTAGCCACGTTTCCAGTGCTCAGTAGGTGCACGCTGCTAATGGCTACCATATCAGCACAGATGAAGAGCATTTCCATCATCACAGAAAGTTCTATTGGATAGCACTGTTTAAGACTATTTAACTAGGCAATTCACTTTGGCATCAATTCAGGCTTGCTGGATTTCATGACTGAATTGACCCACTGTTCGAACTTACTAATCAGCTCAGTTGGGCTAACTGTGTACCAAGGCAGCTGTTGAGGAGATGACAGAAGTGATTTGTTCCATAAAATGGCAATGGTAAAAGTAAAAGTATGAACAACAGTAATAGCTGACATCTATTGAGAGCTTATGATCCAGGCACTGCGCTCAGTATTTCACCTGGGTTATCCTACAATCTTCACAACGCTACTATTATCTCAGCTTAATAAGCAAGGAAATTAATAGCAGAAGCAGAAAGAGTCTTTAGCATTTACCTAATCTGACACTCTCAGTTGACACAGCTCAGACCCTGGAGTCAGACTGCCTGGGTTCAGTTGAGTGACCCTGGGCCTTTGGGTCTTTGTGTTTCAGTTTTCTCATCTGAAAAATAGAAGAAATAGTAGGATCTAGCTTATTTGCTGTGAAATTTCAACAGGAATAGTTCCTGTAAAGTACTAAGGACCCAGTGAGTGTTAACTGCTTTGATTATTTATTATAGGTAAGAAAAATCCAGGAGGGTTAATGACATGCCCAAGGTCCTACAGCTGATACCAGTCTAGCATTCGCTCTATCATACCGAACCCCTCTTGTATATAAGTCACGTGGTGCCCTCACTTCACTCCCCACATGCTCCTAGCTGCCTTGCTCCCTTTTATCATAACCACTTGGCAGCCAGCTGCTAGTATCATGAGCTGCATCAGCGCTTCTCCATTGGCAAAGTGTGCAATGACTGTCCCATGGAAGTAGCCAATTTCCATGACTTTCTGGCTCGTTGACATTTGGAGAATAGCCTAGATGGTCGTCAAGGTCCCTGTCATTTCCAATGCCCTCAGAGGATTTGAGCTAAGAAAGAAAAGCCAGGTTTCCCCTTTAGATAAAAGAGAATACATCTTTTGACCCAGTTGTCTGGACTAAAGATAAGACTCCTTAAGATTTTCTACAGTAGGATAATATTTGAGGGGGAAAAAAAGGAAAGGAAAAAAATACTTCACTAGACTGGCCACATCCAGGTACAATTTATCTATGGCATAAACCTTTCAGCCTCACTTAACTGCTGGTGGGTACGTCAGAGTGGCCCCCAGTTCCAAGCCCTGCCTGAGATGCTCTCTTTGGTTTACTCTTGTGCTGAGCCAAGATTCTCACATTAGAGTCCTCATCCTAAGAGGACATCAACTCACGTCCTAAGAGGACATCAACTCACTGAGGAAGCTCAGAACCAAATTTACAACTTGTTTCTAGTAAAGTAGTCTCAACGTGGCATAGATTTGGTACATAAAGCCTACTTGTGGTGGCTTTTCATATTTTTTTTACCCTTATTTCAATTCTTCAATTCTTTTTAGCACAATGTAAAATACAGGATATAAATAATAAAGATGATCTCTGGTGTCATTTCAGGATCTGGAAAAATCCCCGGGCATCCCAGTCTATTGAGCTTTCTCCAGAAGGCTTAGGTCTTCTCCTTTCTTAACTGGAGAGAAACTATAGATTGTAGACAACTTTAACGCTATCGTTGTCTGTGGTGTGATGACATTTGGAGTGTTGCACCGATCATGTTGTGCTATAGGAGAGGGGTAAAATAAAGATAAAGCACTGGTTATTTTAAAAAGTCAAGAAGAAAAGGGAGGACCTCAAATATAAAAGGAAAGAATTGGAATCGAGGGGGTTGGTTTAGGGACACCAGAGATAAATTTGCCTGTTATTGTTTTTTTCCAATCCAGTCTCAAGTACCAGCCAGCTCCATCTGGCGCAGGTACCCAGGCAGGCTTTCTGCAATGCAGTTAGTCTTAAAATCTATTTTAGGTGTCCTATAGCAGCAATTCTCAAACTATAAAGTGCATACAGATCACTGTAATTCTTATAAAAATGATTTTGAGTCAGTAGGTCTGGGGTAGGGCATGAGATTCTGTATTTTTAACAACCTCCTAGGTGATGTAGATGCTGTTGGTCCAAGGTCCATGCTTTGAATAGCAAAGATCTGCAGAATATTTATATCAGCAGTTGGCAATCAGAAAACTCTGGACTCAAAATCTTCCTGGTCAATGTCATCTCCTCCAGTCTTGCTGGCGCAGATATCTGAGGCTTACACTCAGTTCCTTTCCAAGCACTTGCAGAGACCCCAAAATGCTTTTCTTGAGAACAAACTTGGCCAGGCAATCCCTACTTAGGTAGGCTACCTCTTACAGGACAAGGTAACTCTTCAGTAGACTAGCATTTACGTTTACTTCTTTCTCTTTCCTGTAATCGCCAAGTTAGCTGGCAAGGACTATCCTTTGGAGGGGGAGGGAGGGGGAAAGCCTTGTATCCAGAATATATAAAGAACTCTTTCAACTCAACAACAAAATTAAAAGATGCTCGACACCAATAATTACTAGGGAAACACAGATCAAAACCTCAGTGAGACACTACTTCATCCTACTAGGATGGCTATAACAAAAAAAAGAGAATATCAAGTGTTGGCAAGAATGTGGAGAAGTTGTAACTCTCATACATGGGCGATGATAATGTAAAATGATGAAGCCACTTTGAAAAACAGTCTGGCAGTTCCTCAGAATGTTAAACATAGAGTTACCACAAAACCCACGATTCTACTCCTAGGTTTATACTCAAAAGAAATAAAAAGCTATGTCCACAAATAAGCCTGTACAAATGCTCACAGCTGCATTATTCATAATAGCCCAAAAGTGGGAACAACCCAAATGCCCACCAACTGATGAATGGATGGAAGATGTGGAATATTCAAGCAAGGGAATTGTCTCAGTTCATTCAGCTGACTATAACAAAATACCATAGAATGGGTGGCTTAAATAGTAAACAATTCTATTTCTCACAGTTCTGGAGGGTAAGAAGTCCAAGATCAAGGCACCAGCAGATTCAGTATCTAGTGAGAGCTCACTTCCTGGTTCATAGATTACTAACTTCTCACTTCGTCCTCACATGGCAGAAGGGGTGAGGAAGCTCTCTGGGGTCTCTTTTATAAGGCCACTAATTCCATTCATGACGGCTTCCCCTCATGACCTAATTACCTCCCAAAGGCTCCATCTTTTAATACCATCATACTGAGGGTTAGGGTTGCAACATGTGAATTTGGTGGGAGAGGGGACATAAGTATCTAGTCCATTGAAGGAATATTATTTGGCAATAAAAAAAGAATGAAATACTGATACAAGCCACAACATGGATACACCTTGAAAACATTATGCTAACTGAAAGAAGCCAGTCACAAAAGGCCACAGATTGTGTGATTCCACTTATATGAAATACCCCAAACCGGCAAATGCATAGACAGAAAATAGATTAATGGTTGCCAGGAGCTGGAGGGAGGGATAGTGAGGAATGACTGCCCCTGGGTATAGTGCTCCTTTGGGGCTGATGAAAATGTTCTAAAATTAGATTGTAGGGATGCCTGGGTGTCTCAGTAAGTCAAGCATCCAACTTTGCCTCAGGTCATGATCTTGTGGTTCACAGGTTTGAGCCCTGCATTGGGCTTGGGATTCTCTCTCTCTCTCTCTCCCTCTCTCTCTTCCCCTCCCCCACACTCTCTCTCTCAAAATAAATAAATAAACTTAAAAAATAGTAAAAATATGATAAAATTAGATTGTAGTGATGGTTGCACAACTCTGAAAATATTAAACACTACTGAATTGTACATGTTAAATGGGTGAATTTTATGGTATGTGAATTATATATTAATAAAGTTGCTGAACATTTTGTAGGAGCAGAGAAGTGGGGAGCATGTCTTAAGAATACCCTCCATCCAGGTGGTAGCAGTCTTCTCCCTTAGAGGTTTGTGCTTCTTTTCTGCTCTCTTAGAAACCCTACCCTTCAGGGGCGTCTGGGTGGCTCAGTCGGTTAAGCATCCAACTTCAGCTCAGATTATGATCTCATGGTCTGTGGGTTTGAGCCCCGTGTCAGGCTGTGTGCTGACAGCTCAGAGCCTGGAGCCTGCTAAGGACTCTGTGTCTCCCTCTCTCTCTGCCCGTCCCCTGCTCACATTCTCTCTCTCTCTCTCTCTCTCTCTCTCTCTCTCTCTCTCTTTTTAAACATTAAAATAAAATAAAATAAAAAAGAAACCCTACCCTTCATTATGTGCTGTCTCAGGTCTTGGTAATATACCTACATTTGAAGCAATCTTCTCCCACCTTAGTCTTCAGATATCCTTCTAGTATGCTTGCCACAGCTGATTACCTCCTGGGCTCTTGTTTACTTAATATTTTTTTAACTGACTTGGTTTTTACCTAAATATATATTTTGTCAAAAGAAACCTGTATCATTCCCATAAAGGAAAACCAGTGTTATTTGCCATAAACTGAAAGCGACTTCAAAATAAATGCCAGGAGGGGCTCCTGGGTGGCTCAGTTGGTTAAGCAGCCAACTTCGGCTCAGGTCCGATCTCGCGGTTTGTGGTTTTGAGCCCCATGTCAGGCTCTGTGCTGACATCTCAGAACCTGGAACCTGTTTCAGATTCTGTGTCTCCCTCTCTCTTTCACTCACACTCTGTCTCTCTTTCTCAAAAATACATAAACATTTTTAAAAATTAAAAAAAAAGTAAATGTTAGGAAAGCAAAAAAATTATTAACTTCTATCTCAATCCTGTTGTTTGACAAAATCTCTGAACCTGGGCCTTTTCTTGTTAAAACTTTCAAATGAAGAAACTTTATTCTTGACTTAATCAGGGTTGAAGAGTAATTTCAAAGGCAATACATTTCTCAGCATGTGATTCAACATTCTATAGAATCAAGTGCTAGTGCTATTTTGTGTACCGCCGTGACACACATCCCACACTGGGGATAGAGTTTAACAGTGTACAATGCACTATCTTGGCAGTATCTTCAGTGATCCTCTGAATCCTACTTTTCTTTGGAATGGAGTCCTGGTCTTCCCAATTACCAGAGTGCCTTTCCTGACAACCATCCATCATGCAACAAACCTAGCAATTCAGGGCAGAATTAGATCATAGCTTCACCCTCATTTTCCACCCCGGAAACATCCCCTGTGCTTGTTAGTCTTTGATTGTTTCTCCCATCCCCCCATTCCCCACCCTTCTTTGACCCATTCTCTGTTCTGGGGCTTACCACCTAAAGACTGGCTTGGATTCAGCTAAAAAGAAACAATAGCAGAAGATGGATGCTCAGAGGAGAGTGGCCAGGGTATTTGTCATTCCTCTCCCATCTTGCTTGGGGAAATGGTTCTGGCAGTATCATCATCCCTTCATAACTGCACACCTGCAGAGGACCCTATCCCCATGGTTCTGGTTGGTTCTAGCAATTACCAGTGTCTGTGAACAATTTCCTCACATTGCTCCTTCAGGCCTAGAGGTGATAATGACGCTCTATTGATGAATCAGCAGTGATTTAGCATTCCTTGTTTGATTCCTCTGTCTTCCATAATAACTTCTTATTAAACTATCTCCATCTGAACCATCTAAGTTGGGGAAATTTTTGTTTCTTGCCAGATCCTAAGTGATACAGGTGGAATCTTACTTTTCACTGTATGTACATTTGTATGTGTGTTTTCATATGCTTGCATCACCTATTCAAAATATACAAATAGTAAATCAAAGAAATCACAGTATGATTCATCAAAATTTGTGGAACACAGGCAAAGCAGTGATTGGAGGAAAAATTTTAACGTTTAAAAAAGAAGGTTGAGGGGTGCCTGTGTGGCTCAGTTGGTTAAGCATCTGACTCTTGATTTCGGCTCAGGTCATGATCTCAAGGTTTGTGAGACAGAGCCCCACATTGGGTTCTGTGCTTGTGATCCTCTCTCTGTCTCCCTCTTTTTCTGCCCCTCCCCCACTTGTGCTTATTTGCGTGCTCTCTATCAAAATAAATTTAAAAAAAGGAAAAGTTTGAAAATTAATGATCTGAGCCTCTATTCCAGCTAGAAATAGAAAGCTAGAAAAACAGAAGCTAGAAAAAGAAAAACAAATGACAAAAACAAGAAAGAAAGAAAGAAAGAAAGAAAGAAAGAAAGAAAGAAAAAGAAAAGAAGAGAAAGACAAGAGCTAAATTTAATGAAATAGAACTAAGGTAGAAAGAAAAGTAAAAATTTGTTCTTTAAAGTGATGAATGAAATTGATAAACCCTTAGCACGGGATTAAAAAAAAACACATAAACTGTCAATTAAAAAGGGGACATAATTACAAATCCTAAATATTAAAAAATTTAAGAGGGTAATATAATAA
This sequence comes from Cryptoprocta ferox, assembly GCA_028646485.1. Taxonomy (NCBI): domain Eukaryota; kingdom Metazoa; phylum Chordata; class Mammalia; order Carnivora; family Eupleridae; genus Cryptoprocta; species Cryptoprocta ferox. Next base: position 107,564,994 of record CM053573.1, read on the forward strand.
CTTTATGCCAAAACTTTGGTAATATAGTTGGAATTGACAAATTCCTTGAGAAACATGAATTACTTAAACTGACACAAAACAAATAGGGAAAATAAATGGTCCTACATTGATGAAAGGAATTAAATCTATAATTAAAAGCCCCCCTTCTCCCCCATATTTCCCCCAAATCCCTGCAGGCCCAGCCCAGATGGCTTTGTTGGTAACTTTTTTCGGAACATTCAAGGAAGAATTAATATGCTTTTAGAGAAGAAAGGAGAAACAATTCCAAACTGGTTTTATAAGGCCAGCATAACCCTGACACCAAAAACTGCCAGGGATATTGTAAGAAAGGAATATTATAGGCCATTGCCTCAAGAGTATAGATCCTAAACAAAATGATAGTAAATTAAATCCAGTGATAAACAAGAAAGACATATATATGACCAAGTAAAGTTTAATGAAGTTGAAAAATTAATTTAATACTCAGGAATCAATATAATTCATCAAATTAATACCAATAAAAAAAATCATAGGATCACCTCAAAGTATACGAAAAGAACATTTCACAAAATTCAATAATCAGTCATGATAAAATCTTTTAACAACCTTGGATTAGAAGGGAACTTCCTTAATTTATAAAGATACTTATAGAATACCTAGAGCTAACATGAAATAAATGTGATACTGGCCTGAGGATAGGCAAATAAGTCAACAAAATAAACTACAGAGTCCAGAAATATACCCACATATATATGGTCCCTTGTGCAAAATAACAACAAAATGACAAAATGATCTTTTTTAAAAAAAAAGATTTTATTTTTAAGTAATCTCTACACCCAACACGGGGTTCAAACTCACAACCCCATGATCAAGAGTCGCATGTTCCACCAACTGAGCCAGCCAGGTGCCCCCCAAAATATAATCTTTTAATAGTCATGTTATAGCAATCATATGTCCATATGGAAAAAAATAAACATTGCTTCCTACCTCACATCAAATACAAATTATTAATTTGAGATTGATAGTAAACCTATATGTGAAGAGTGAAACAATAAAGCTTCTAGAAGAAACATAGGAGAATATTTTCATGAACCTGGATTAAGGAAAGATTTACTAAACAAGGCACAAAAATTACTAACCATAAAAAATTGCTAAATTTAGTATAGTTAAAATAAGAACTTATGCTCACCAAAAGTCAGACACTTATAGGGGAGTGAAAAGGCAAGCCATAGCCTAGGAGAAAATATCTGCAATGCACATATCCAACAAAAGACTTGTATCTAAATGTATACAAGACTCTTTTTTAAAGTTTATTTATTTTTGAGAGAGAGAGAGAGAGAGAGAGAGAGAGAGAGAGAGAGCATGAGTGGGGGAGGGGCAGAGAGAGAGGGAGAGAGAGAATCCCAAGCAGGCTCTATGCCATCAGCACTCAGGGCTGGATTCCAATGAACTGTGAGATCTTGACCTGAGCCCAATCAAGAGTCAGACATCTAAACGACTAAGCCACCCAGGTGCCCCTAAAAGACTCTTATAAATCAATAAGAAAAAGACAAACATCTAAATAAAAAACGGGCAAAAGACTTGAACAGACACCTCACAAAGGAGGATCTACAAATAGCTAATAAGCATATGAAAAGGTCCTCAACATCACTACTCCTCAGGGAAATGCAAATTAAACCCACAGTGATGGAACCCATCAAAATGTGCTATTCATCCATTAGAATGGCTGAATTCAAAACCTGATGATACAAATCATTATTAATGAGGATGTCAAGCAACTAGAATTCTCATCCATTGCTGGTGAGAGTATGGGTTTGTGTTGCTCCTAAAAAGCTATTTGGCATTACATACGAAAGCCAAATATGTAACTCTCTTATGACCCCATAATCCCACTCTAGGTATATACCCAAAAGGAATGAAGTCTGCGCCTCCTAGAAGATATGTACAAGAATGTTCATAGCAGCTTATTTTATGCTGATCAAAAATTGGGAATACCCAAATATCCCTCAACAAGAGAGTAGGTAAATAAGTCCTGGCCGATTCATATAATGGGGTATTATACAGTAATTTTTGAAAAGACACAGAACAACATGAGTAAATCTCAAAAATGTTAAGCTGAGCAAGAGAATCCAAACACACGAGAAAGTACAGTGTATGACTCCATTTATATGAAAGTCAAGAAGAGGAAGATGGTGTACTTCATTTTACAACAATCAATCTCAAATGCACACAAAAGTTGTACTTGTATAGTACAGAAAGACACAATAATCTCTGCTCTTTAAGTTAATGGACATGATCAAAGGAATCAATTAAATTGACTGTGAATGCAATGTCTTATAATCTAATCACTACCTAATGGGAGAGACTGAGTAGGAGCATGATATTCTTAGAAATTCATAAAATGCCAAAAACAGCCCTCAGCAAACATTATGTATCAGACTCCTGTGGTGGAATAATATTTTAAGATATTAACCACTGGGCCCCCACCCGGTCCCAGGATTTTCCCATGGCCCTTCCTCCCACTCAAGCTCAATGCACTTTGCCTCCGGGCAGCAATGACACAGGGAGAGGGGAAAGAAGCCTTTGTAGTTCTAAATGCCTAACCCACAGCAGGGACCAGAAAGAGCACAGGGCATAGGACAAAAGATTCCAAAGAATACATAATGACTCAGAGCCAGTTTTTCCCACCCTCAAAACTAGCTTTCCCCAATCCCCTAGGTTACCAGGAGAAGAGGATAGAGGGGAGTATAAGAAGCTGGGTCCCTGAAGAGGTGCCCTGTGCCTTGCCTTCCCTGGGCTGCATCCTGGGTTCGGGGGTCAGGGGAGTGATAGAAACCCCATGCAGGTTTGAGGGATCAGGTGCCAAAGGTGTCTATTCTTACTGTCAAAATGGAGTCTGAGTGGTGATTAGCCTCCCCAGTTTATCCTGCATTGGGCAGGAAGCAGGAGCAATGAGTGCAAATGGTTAGGTAGGGTGTCTGCATTGACAGGCCTCCCTCACAGAATTCCCTCATGCTCCCAAGCAGAAAAATAAGGTGCACCCCAAAAAAATGGCCCCAAGAGTGGTCTTCAAGAAGCAAAAAGAGCCACACTTGCAGAAGCCCAGAGGTCCGAAAGGGGGATGAGATAACAGCACACGTGTGGACGAAGGAGAGGGAACGCACGTCTAAGCCAATGCCAGCCTAGCAGATGTCCCTTCCCAACCCTGTGACATAACATCAGCCTCCTGGAACTTAGACCCAACCTCACAGAGAAAGGGGACCTCTGAACTGAGATTAAGTTTCTAGCACCAGATAAGATGAAAGCTAAAGTGTGAGTACAGTTAAAGCAAAATAAAGAAAATTTCTGTTTCTTACACAAGTAGGCATATGTCCTGAGCTTTGTTTTCCACCTTAGATTTTCCTAGAGTACAGGCTTTTGGTCTGTGATACCTTCTAATTCTCTGCTTATCAGCTACACAACAAGACTTATCTGGAGACTCTGGATTTCCCTGCACAAAATCCCACAATGACTGCCAGTTCTAGGACACTGTGAAGCAGCAGTAGAATGGACAAGGTGGCCTCACTCGCTTTTAGGATATGTGGCCACAAAATATGTCAATATACGAGAATTCTCAGATTTCCCGTCCCAAGCTCATTGAAGTGGATTCTGCCTTTCCCTGTTCAGCATCAATCATTCCAGTGTCCTCTGGGAGAGATCTGCCTTTGCCAGAGAGGTTTCCCAGGGGCTCTTCTATAGAATTGAGAGGCAAATTCAAGGGGAAAGGTGGAAAATGGGGAAATCTCATTAGGGTCCTGGGGAAAGAGTGTGCTGGGTGTTGGGGAAGCCTGCAGACATGCAAGGTGTGAAGCAAGTAGACAGAGAAGAAAAGGTAGCTTACAAAGTACTGCTGTAGACTATGTATAGCCTTGCTTTGTGTTTGAGGAGTAAATCACTCAGATATTTTGAAATTATTTTTACATGGCTGGTGGCCGGCCCAGGCTGTACCACTTTTGGCTTAGTTTCCATAGGATCACAATGACCTAGTGGCCACAGTTCTCAATAGTAACTCTTAAGAATGGCAAATTCAGTTGCTCTTAATAGTAAGCAAAAGCAAGGCACACATTCTGGTGGATTTAAGCTTAAATGTCATTTATTAAAATGGTTTGGGTAGCTCACAGAAATTTCAAGGAAGCAGAGAACTGGGCTGTATATCTAGAATGATCCTAAAACCTCACCATGAGTCTTACAAGCTTTATCACATGGCTTGTCTCGGTTTTCCTTTCCTTCACTAATTTTGGTTCCAAGTCTGGGACAGGTGTGTCTGAGAGGTCAAGTCCAAGTCATGCGCCTGGGATCTTGGAATGTATGTAATTATCATTTTCAGCTTCATGATGGGTGGTGAATGCTCTCTGATACCTTGACCCAAAATGAGGAGGAATTTCTCCAGACATAAGAGGTCATTGGCTGAGAACCAGAAAGATGGCCCTTGTCTACCATTGAGATCAGCTACCTCAAAATCCTTGCCTTTGGCATCAGGTTTACTCATTTGTGCTTGGTGAAAATGCAGATTCCGTAGGAGTCCAAATGTTCATCGACGGATAAACGGGTAAAGAAGATGTGGTATATATATACAATGGAGTATTTATTATTGGCAATCAAAACGAATGAAATCCTGCTATTTGCAACTATGTGGATGGAACTAGAGGGTATTATGCTAAGTGAAATTAGTCAGTCAGAGAAAGACAAATATCATATGACTTCACTCATATGAGGACTTTAAGATATAAAACATGAGCATAAGGGAAGGGGAGCAAAAAAAAAAAAATAAAAACAGGAAGGGGGACAAAACATGAGACTCTTAAATATGGAGAACACAGGGTTACTGGGGGTTGTGGGAGGGGGGATGGGCTAAATGGGCAAGGGACATTAAGGAATCTACTCCTGAAATCATTGTTGCACTATATGCTAACTGACTTGGATGTAAATTTAAAAAATAAATAAAAATGAAAAAATGAAAAAAAAATGCAGATTCCATGTCCCTTCCTCTGAGCTACTGAATCTGAATCTATGAGAATGGGATCCTGGGACTGTTATTTTTTTTAAACCAGGATCCCTAGTAATTTTTATGTACCCCAAGCTTTAAGATATACCCTCATCAGTAAACCTGATATTCATTCTAAAAATCTGCATATGTTGGAATCATGTTGCCTTCCCACTCAGGCAACTGAGCAAAAAGTGTAACTCAAAGGAGGTTGTCCATTCTACAGCTTTAAAGTGTAGCAGGTGTTGGTTTGAATCCCAGTTCCAGTCTGTACAGCTCTGCAATGTTAGACAATTTACTATATTTCTCTGAACCTTGGTTGCTTCGCCTGTGAAATGGGATAACAATAGTATTAATCTGTATTAGTTACAGTAGGACAGGCTATGCTGCTCTAACAAACAGCCTAAAGTTTCAATGACTTCATGTAAGTAAAAGTTTCTTTCTTGTTCCACAGGTGTGTGCAGATGGATGGCTTTCCCTGGCAGCTCTCTCTGAACATGTGGGCTCCTTTCATGGCACAAGCTAGAGTCCTTTGCTTGCAATTTTGTAGATGAAGAAGAGAAAGCAAAAAGGACTGTGGGGTTTTAAATGGCCAGGCTGAAAGGGGGCACCTAACTTATGCTCATATTGCACATTCAGAAGTCTGACTTTGAAGGCAGGCTAGGAAATGCCATGAAATGTGCAGATTTGGTAGAAAACCAATGATTTCAGCTACAGCTATCTCATAGGATTGTCATGAGGACAAAATGGGCCACGTGTATGAAGCAACTACAAATGTTGTTTTCATTCCTTTTTATCTAGGTGATTTTTTTTTTTATTTTGGTTTCTGCCTTTGCTTTAAAGGAGGAAAATGCCAGATGGCAGACCTTTCATGGTTTTATTAACCACAAATAAAATGTGCACATGAGCCGTCTATTCATTTTCTTTGTGGTGCAGCCTGGCATTGGGATGGGTGACTCCGATAACCAGCTGGGCTGTTCTTTCCACAATGGCTTTGTGGTTTTTGGAGGAAACGTTTTTTGAGCAGTATCAGCACAGTAAGATCCATTGCACATCAGCAGCGCTTTATAGCTCCATGATGTTGTGGACCAGGAATTTCTGGAAGCCACTGGGCCACATATGCTTTGTTTTCTTGTTGTTCCCATAACCAGTGTTGGACATCACAATCTGGCCCTTGAATCTTCTCTGTGCCCTGTTGTCAATGCCTCTGGATTCCCATTTATTACACTTAATTTTTGTATTTTTTAAAATAAATTTGGACACAAAAAGATGTTCAGTATAGAAAAATTATTTAGTACACATAAGCAAAAGAATAAAATAAAAATTAACTATAATCTTCCACCTAGAGGTAATAACTACTAAAACATGAGCCTTTTATTTTCTTTTACAAACATAAGGTTTTCTTTTCTACATCATTTTAGAAGCTTTTTTAACATGGTGCTTCTAGTACAACCTGCTTGGGTTATCATTATGTACTCTTCTATATCATCATTTTCAATAATTATGCAGTGTGAATGAGTGTTACAGATGTACTATAATATTTTTTAAGCACTTTACCAATTGTTGGGCATTCTTACTACTGCAATCAACTCTGTGATGAACATTTTATGCTAAATCCTTGCACACATCCTTGGCTATTTCGTTATTAGCCTGGGTTTTTCCACTTCCTTTACGTCTCTGTATTGGAGCTGGCTGGCTATGCTGGTCATTTAATTAGCCATGCAGATTAGAACTGGTGGAACAGGTTGGGTTTACTGCTGTGAAAACCAGCCAACCCTAGCTTTGACTCTTCAAATTGTTTCTGTTCCCTGGAGATTATGCCCCCAGCTCAAACATTCTCTGGCATACACAGTGAGGGAATTGCCTTATGCATTACCTCATATTCTTAAAAGAATACACTGTCATCTTTGCCCGAGTCAAGAGGAGCTCCTGGCAGCACGGGCTATATTACTATTTATACAACATGTTTTATACATGCTAGAGGGTGCCAAATGTATTAAGTCAATGAGAGTCACTTGTACGACGCATATGGGATCAGGATATAAAATGATTTGAAGTCCTTTTTTTGTACAATGAATCTTCTTATATAAAAGCTGCAGATCAGCTTCCAAACAGAAGTTTTAAACCTGTGGCCAAAAAGTTTCGTAAGAACTATTCCTCTTCTGTCGGATCTTGGTTTATGCTCACCTCTGGTTAAGTGGGGCTCAGACAGAGGTTAGGAAGGCCCTTAAATGATTGTGCCACCCGCTATTTTTTAAAATGCCCCAGCTCCTTGGTTGCCTACAGAGGACAAAGTCCCAGCCTCTTAGCACATAGGATTTCCTTGACCTGACGAGTCTGGTCCCAAACCTTTTATCTCCCGCCCATCACTTCTTTCTTAGTGTTCCACTATGGATTGTAACACTTTATATCACAATTGGTTTAAATATCTGTCTTCCCTTCCCCATAACTTATCTTTTTAACCACAAAATATTGTTCCTCTCTTCTGTCTATATCTAAGAACCTAGTACCTGGCATATAGCAGACAATAAATGTTTGTCATTAATGATAACTAACATATGATAAGAAAGACTAACACTATGTTTTAAGAGACTCGTTTGTGTTATCTCACTTCATCCTCACAATAAATCATGAGCTTGGTACTATTAGTATCCCCATTTTACAGATGAGGAAACTAAAGCACAGAGGTTAAGCAAAGTTGCACAAGGTTATAAAAAAATGAAATTTGAACCCAGGCAGTAAGTCTCCAAAATCCTACTTCTTAACCTACAATGAATGAAATTCATTATAGAATAAATGGTGTTAAATGTATCATTGAGAAAGAGACCACATTTGAGGAAGTAGTTCAGTTTTCCTGATAGGTACACAGGGTCCATAGACTGACTACTTCTATTTAAATTCTGTTTTCACCACTTCGTAGTTTTGTGAGTTTGGAAAAGTTATTTAAGTTTTCTAAGCCTCTGTGTTTCCATCCATAAAATGTGGAGAAAAGTGGTCCTATCCTGATAAGTTTTTAGTGAGCATTAAATGACATAATCCTTATTAAGTACCTGACATTTCATAAGAGTGCAATAAATACTGTATACACACAGCTATCATTACCAGATCATAAGACTCGTACTTACTGCTATTTGCTATCCTGGAGTGAATATTTCAAATGACTTGGAAAACGGGTCATTCTCTAGTCACCTGCTTTGAGCATGAGTCTGTGCGTGTGTATGTATTGACCACACAACATGAATATAAAATGACAAGGTTCCTAATCCATTTAGAAGGTCTCTGCCATATGTTCTGCACCATATGTATTACAGCTTCCCCGGGCCACACCAAATAGGGTTTTGGTGTCACACTGCAGAACAGCTTTTAGGGACCCTCCAGTTTCAACACTCCATGTGTCAAAGACAAAGTCCTCTTCTAGAGCTCAGGCAGTCATGAGGATGTGAGAGGAGAGCAAGGGTTGGAGGCAGCTATATCCAGCATCCAGAAAAGATTTCTCCCTTCAACCCATCAGCTAATAAGATACCAGAATGCAGCATTCACCCCACAAGTCTTTTTGGGCTCAACCTTCCAGAGACTAAATTCTCACTGGGTTCTTCTCCAACAGGGAGGGAGCTGGATGGAATTTGCCTATGACTTCATGTCTCCTCTTGTTTTATTTCTAGTGGGTCTAGGCAGCTACACCCTGAAATATAGCTCTGACTAGAAGAAATATGATCCCCCCCCCTTTTTTTTTATCACCAAAGCTCCAAGTTAGAGCCAAAAGTAAACTGAACTTCTGAAAAGGAAAGGAAATGAGCAGCACAATTCAGAAGGGTATTGGGAGAAAGAGAAGCAGCGTACACAGCGTGAGGAGCTCCCAAAGTTGAAGCAGCAGCTGGCCAGGGCAATAATGACAGCCAGGAAACACACAGCCTGCAGAAGTGGGAGCTCAGAACCCCTGCCCTCAACTCCAGCCTAAATTGAGGTTGATTATTAATCAGACTTTATTGGTGAAGAAGGGCTTAGGACCTGCTGTAATCTGCCCAGGATCACGTGAGTCAGTAGAGGGCTATGAGGACCTACAGTGTTTCCTCTGTCTTTTCAGAGGAAGTGGTCCCACTCTTCATGCTTAACATGAGGTGGGCTACACAGTGGAGCCGCGACGACCCCCCCTAGTGTGTTGCAGAGTGGGAAAGGGGACATGACAGCATCTCACAGTGACATATCACGGTGTCTGTTTTTCTGACCATTTGTAGAGATCATTTTATTTTGGATCCTGTATATGGAGTTAATTTTCCACCCAAAGAGGAGACCGCAAAGTCTCCAGACAAGACAGAAATTTCCAGGGCTATGCTGCCCAGGGAGAAGCTTTAGGTAATCAAACAGATGGAGGGGCCGACAAAGCTGCCGAACAGTTGATACAGCCATTCTTTTGCTACACGGTTAATGATTATTAACATTTTATTAGGAAGAAAAGAGTCATTTTCAGAATGCTTCTAGTAACTTTTATTGAGTAGTTACCATATATGGGTAGTATTATTTAACCCTCCACACCACCACCAAGTGGTTACTGTTATCCCCATTTTAAAGAAGATGAAATTGAGGCAAAGGTTAAGTAACTTGCCCAAAGCCTTGCAAATAATAGTCTGACTCCAGAACCTGACTCTTCATCACACTTCTGTTAACTGTCTTATAAAGCTGTGTGTATTTCTTGCCTCAGAGCATGGGTTTAGATACTCTCATCAAGTTCTGTTCTCTTTATCACAGCCTAAATTAGAGTACCCCTCCAGGTATTACTATTGATCAACTCCTGAATTCGTTCATAAAGGTTGAGATGCTGATGTTCAGTTAATCTGCAGCCCTTACAGAATACTTCTTTAAGACTTTTTTTTTCTGTTTGAATATGCTACATGCTATATAACCGATATTAGTGTGTTGGTATATTACCTGTCTGCCATTTTCCTTTTTATTTAGCATGTGTATAGAGGAAAATCTTTCTCCTCTACCCTCTTAGGTTTAGTATCTGAGGCCCTCCAGATTAAGTTGACATACATAAGATTAACAGGAGAAGAAAAACCTCAGAGTTTATTTATGTGTGCAATGTGCACATCCACACTGGCAGGCTCAGAGGGGAGGTCAGAATCTGGGGCTTATATACCATCTTAACAAAGGATAATAAATTTGTGGAGAAGTGCAAGACAGAAGAAAAGGGATTTGGGCTCCTGGGTGGTAAATTGTGGGAAGGTAAATATATGGAGGAAACTAATGGAGGATAAGGGTTATTTCAGTAAGATTTGTTTGTGCAGGCCCATCTCAGTCCCGACTTTCTGTCTCCATGATAATGACTGTTCTCCTGGTCCAGGAGAGGGGAGGGGAACACCATCACAAAGGGAGATTTATATTCTGCTTTTAGGCGGATAGGGGGACGGCAGAGAGCTCTTTCTGTGTTTGCTGCTTCTTAATTGTCATCAGCCCAAAACAATTTTTATGCCAAGTTGTCATATTTGGGGGTGGCCTTTTTAGATTCCCTTCATATAATAAAAATCATAGGACACATTTAATTTCTTAAGTGCTTCCTCCCTCTTGTTATATAATGTATGTAGTCTATGTGCATATATATGTATTATATAATGCCATATAGTCTTTTTTACTACTATTTTTCGATGAATAAATAACATTTCATTGAGTAGATCTATCATTATTGTCTCATGATGATAAAAGAATAGGGCACATAAAGCCCGATTATGAGATGTTTGGGCTGGTCCCAAATTCCTCATGTTATCAATAACTGCACTATACTTCATATTTTGTTCCAGGTTAGCAGGCTTTTAATTCTCTCAAGTAGGCTAAAAGCATACTTTATATCTTTGTGAGTTCAGATAGGAAGAGTTTAAGAAAATGTAGATGGGCCATGAGCCAACCCAGGAGTCTCAGTGAGGTTCAGTGAACAACATGAAAGAACTGCATAAATCAGTAGCAACAAGGGGAGCACGTTGCCACACCAACCAAGAGAATATGTACAAGTAATTTAGGAAGGCTAGAAACACCAGCAGGTTTCAATGTCCCAGATGGAGAAACAACTCCTATCCCAGGGAACACTAGCTACCCTTTCACACAGGAGCAATTTTTCTGACGATGACAAGTTGATCATGATTCTCAGGTTACTTGGGGCAACCTCGATTTTTTGCAATAACCGAATGCTCGGCATACGTGTGCACACACAATCCATAAACGACCATTTTCTTCCCATTCATCTAGCAGAGATAGGAGACCTTGGGATTAGGAGGCAAGTAGATCTCCATTAGGATCTCAGCCTCATCTCTTCCCATCAATAAGGCTGTTACTCAATGTGGCTATTTGTCAGTCTTCTCACATATCAAATGAGTATCTTATCTAAGGGATTGCATGGATTAAAAAATCTCTTAAAACCACATAACAGCACATAAATGTTGGCTCTTATGTACTGTTAGGACATTTAGAAATGCTGGCTTTGTAACAGACACAAGAAACGAAGCTCAACACCACTCATCGTCAGGGAAATACAAATCAAAACCACATTGAGATACCACCTCACACTGGTCAGAGTGGCTCAAATGAGCAAATCAGGAGACTATAGATGCTGGCAAGGATGTGGAGAAATGGGAACCCTCTGGCACTGATGGTGGGAATGCAAACCAGTGCAGCTGCTCAGGAAAACTGTGTGGAGGTTCATCAAAAAATTAACAATAGAACTCCCCTATGACCCAGCTAGGAATCTACTCAAGGGATACAGGAGTGCTGATGCATAGGGGCACACGTACCCTAATGTTTATAGCAGCAGTTTCAACAATAGCCAAATTATGGAAAGAGCCTAAATGTCCATCAACTGACAAATGGATCAAGAAGATGTGGTTTATGTATACAATGGAATACTACATGATAATGAGAAAGAATGAAATTTGGCCATTTGCAGCAACATGGATAGAACTAGAGGGTATTATGCTAGGTGAAATAAGCCAGTCAGAGAATGATACCATATGGTTTCACTCACATGTGGATCTTGAGAAACTTAACAGAAGACCATAGGGAAGGGGAAGGGGGAAAAGAAAGCTACAAAGAAGGAGGGAGGCAAACCATAAGAGACTCTTAAATACTGAGAACAAACTGAGGGTTGATGGGGGTGGGGGAGAGAGGAAAGTGGGTGATCAGCACTGAGGAGGGTGCTTGTTGGGATAAGCACTGGATGTTGTATGGAAACCAATTGGACAATAAACTGTATTTAAAAAATATATATATATATATAAATTTAAAAATTAAAAAAATTTTAAAATTAAAAAAAAATGCTGGCTTTGTTATAGAATCATTACCCATGTTGGAGCCTGAGGTAGAAGTGATTATATACCCACAGTCTACTATTTTATACTTACTTAATGGGGTAGTTTGAGATTGTTTTTTAAATGTGAGATATTGATAAATGTTTTGTATCTCCTGCCGGAGGAGACTCAGAGGAAGGAGTGGTATTTTACCCTCAGCCTGCCCCAGTGGTGTTCAGAGTTTGAGCTGCATGCCTCCAAAGGCCTGAGCAGCCTTTTTTTTTTTTTTAAAGGTTTATTCATTTTTCAGAGACAGAGCAAGACAAAGCATGAGTGGGGGAGGGGCAGAGAGAGAGGGAAACAGAATCTGAAGCAGGCTCCAGGCTCTGAGCTGTCAGCACAGAGCCCAACGCCAGGCTCGAACTCATGGACCATGAGATCATGACCTGAGCTGAAGTTGAACGCTTAACCAACTGAGCCATGCAGGCCCTCTTTGAGCAGCTTTTCTCATGGGAGGAGCCCAAAGACCCCCACCCCCTACCTTCTTGCTGGGGAGGAGGGAATTCATTTTGCTCAGTTGCCTATCTACCAGAGCCCTTGTATTCTTTTAATTGTCTCCCCTTAGTCCTCTTGCTGCTCCCTAAACTCTGTCCACAATACCTCTTGTTATGTCTATTGGAACCACCTCTGTGTTTTGCCTGCATCTAGGTTTTCCTCATTTCAACCCATCCTACACATCACTGCCGGAGATTATATCTCCAAAATAATGTCACATTTTGCCTCAAAATAATCTATTGTCTCCAAATTGCTTGATGAATTAAATACAAACTATTCTATTTTTTATTTTGTTTTATTTTTTTACTTTTAAAAAACTATTTATTAATTTATTTTGAGAGAGAGTATGAGCAGGGTAGAGAGAGAGAGAGAGAGAGAGAGAGAGAATCTCAAATAGGCTTTACACTGTCAGCGCAGAGGCCAACACAGGGCTCGATATCACATACCATGAGATCATGGCCTGGGCCGAAATCAAGAGTTGGACACTTAACTGACTGAGCCACCCAGGCGCCCCAGACTCTTCTAATATGATATTCAAGACCATGTACAGAATGTCTATGTAGCAGAGCCTGCTCATTTGTCCTCTCCCTCCTCCCTAATAAGAAGTACTCTTGGGGCACCTGGGTGGTTCAGTCGGCTAAGTGTCCAACTTCGGCTAAGGTCATGATCTCACGGTTCGTGAGTTCGAGCCCCACGTCAGGCTCAGTGCTGACAGCTTGGAGCCTGGAGCCTGCTTTGGATTCTGTGTCTACTCTCTCTGCCCTTCCCTGCTCACACTCTGGCTCTCTGTCTCTCAAAAATAAATAAACACTAAAAAAAAAAAAAGAAGAAGAAGTACTCTTTCCCTACTGAATATTAGCCCCAGACCTCAGGCTGTTCTGAATAAGGAGAACATTCTCCAGCCTCTCTTTTAGTTAGGTATGTCCATGTGATTTAATTCTGCCAAGGAGATATAAGAAGTGACATACACAACTTCTGGGAAGTAGTTGTCCTCACCTTCTTTTTTCCTGCTGGCTAAGAAGATGCCAACATGGTCACCAAAACCCAAGTAGCCATCTTGAACCACAGAGGGAAATGATATGCTAAAGATGACAGAGGCTGGCTCCCTTGTGGAACACTACATCAGTCCTAAATTAACTATCTTGGGACTTCTTTTATATAGAAAAGAAAAGAAAATTCTATCTTAATTTTACTTCTCCAAATATGTATTTTTAGCAGTTTAATGCAGTATAATTGATGTACAAAAAATGCACATATTTAATGTATACAATGTGATGAGTTTGAACATTATGTGTCTGCTCATGAAACCATTATTGCAGTCAAGGTAACAGACATGCCCATCATCTCCAAAACCTTTATTGTGTCTCTTATTGTTGTAAGAACACTTAGCATGGGATCTATCCTCAATAAATTTTTAAGCGCACAATTCAGTATTGTTAACTATAGGCACCAAGTTGTACAGCAGATCTCTACAATTTATTCATCCTCCATAACCAAGACTTTATACTAAACAACTTCCCCATTCTCCTCTCCCCCCAACCCCGGGCAACCACCATCCTATTCTCTGCTTCTGTGAGTCTGATTATTTTAGATACCTCATGCAAGTATAATTGTTTGTCCTTCTGGCTTATCACTTAGCATTATATCCTCCAGATTCATCTGTGTTGTCACATTTGACAGGATTTCCTTCTTTTTAAATGCTGAACAATATTCCATTGTGTGAATTATACCATATTTTCTTTATCCATTTATCTGTCAATAGAGATGTGGGTTATTTACCTATCTTGACTATTGTGAACATATCTCTTCAAGATCCTGTTTTCAATTATTTTGGATATATACCATAAGGTGGGATTGCTGTCTAAATATGTATTTTTAATAACAGAGGTGCTAAGATATAATTCATACACTATAAATTTCACTGTTTAAAAGTGCCACCTTCCTATAGATTCGTCTCCTATCCTTTGGACCCATAACTTTTTTGTTTATTATAGTTGGCCTTGTTTTATAATTATATGTACCCATCACATCTCCTTAACTCATCCTATAGTACCTGGCACTTTTAGGGCCTCAATTGTTTATTTCTTTATTTAAGATTTTGTGTGCTGGTTACACTTGAGAATATATGAAAATATGATTAAGTTCAAATTCCAAGATGAACAAAAATCAAATATATTTGAAAAACCTATGCATAATTTGACTTGTTCCTAGAGAATGAGTATTCTATTTAAGGCAATACATTAAATTGAAAGAAGTTTAGCAACATTAATAATAGGATTTAAGGGGCACTTGAGTGGCTGAGTTGGTTAACCATCTGACTCTTGATTTTGGCCTAGGTCATGAATCACGGGTGTGGGATGAAGCCCCACATCGGGCTCTGCACTGACAGCATAGAGCCTACTTGGGATTCTCTCTCTCCCTCTTTCTTTCTGCCCCTCCCCAACTGGTACTCTCTCTCTCCCAAAATAAATAAAGAAATAAACTTAAAATAATAGGATTCCAAACAGGAACTTGACTAAATTTGCCTGTTGTTCTTTCACTATGGAGATCTCAGTCGGGATCCCAACACAGACAAAAACAGGACATCTCTTATGGTTAATAAATTTTAGTAATCCCATTTTGCAGATGAGGAAACTAAAGCCCAGAATTAGAAAATTATTATTTCAGGAAATGTTTCAGGAAAACTTCATTATTACATATTATCTAAAGATTTTAATCATAACCAGTGTCCTGCAGTTATGAGGATCTTACTTCTTCCACACAAATCAACACTTCTCAAAATTGGTCAGTACAGATGCTTCATTAACATATGGATGGATCCTGGGGCCCCATCCAATGCCTTTGTAGAATCTCTGGGGGTGGGGTTCAGGAATGCACATTTTTACTAAGCTCCTCCCAAGATTGTGATGCCCACTGGAGTTTGAGAACCTCACGACTCCCTAATTAGCAATATATCAAACCAAACGCTCCCACGGAACTTAAATTACCCTATTCCTGGGCCCATCCCCAAAGATTCTAAGGCAGCCAGTTTCGAAGGCTATTCCATTCTATTTTTCACTTGATCAGGGCTCAGCCATGCAGAGATTTAGATTGTTTAGTGGACGATGCATTTGGATGAAAAATCCATAACCTGAAAGATCACTTTAGGCACTGAATAATATATGGACATAGATAAGACTCCTTTATGTCCTGCAGACTAAGGCACCCTGCTTAGATGCAGAAAGTTGGAATACTACCTTTTGGAGAGATTTTCAACAGGATTGTGTCGACTTCTCAAAAGACCACGAGAAAAATATGTTAGCTTTTTTTTTTTTTATTATGATTCTTAGTCTTATTGTATTGGGAGAGAACTGCCTTGAGAATCCAGGTTATGTCTCAAAAGGGGAAAGTCCAGGGAGGATAATTATAGAATTTTAGGGCCTAGGATGGATGACTTTAAGGCAAGTCATGGAAGGCAGAAAACCAGGATTGGGCAGAGTTTACAGTACAATAACTTTGGGTTGTGGGGCTATGAGAGAGCCTTGAAAGTGAATGTTACTGAGCAAGCTGTACTTTTGGTTAGTCATCTTAACTAGTGCTCAGCCTTATTCTCTGGGAGTATTTTCTGGAGCATGTAGCTAAGTTATTTGAGTTGGTCCCAGGATTGCTGAACATAGGAGGAAAATATGTTTGTTTCCATTCTAATTGAAATAAAAATGTTTGCACAGAAGACTGTGCAAACCTAAAAACCCTAAAAACCCTAAAGACCCTAAAAACCCACTTTCCAAAATTTTACATTCTGTAAGTCCTGTGGTAGAAATCATTAACATTTTGGGGAGCTTGTGTGGCTCAGTCGGTTAAGCACCCAACTAAGGCTCAGGTCATGATCTCATGGTTTGTGAGTTTGAGCCCCGAATCAGGCTCTGTGCTGCTAGCTCAGAGACTAGAGCCTGCTTCAGATTCTGTGTCTTCCTCTCTCTCTGCCCCACCCCGGCTGTGCCGTCTCTCTGACTTTCAAAAATGAATAAACATTAAAAAAATTTAGAAATCATTAACATTTATACTTTATTTAACAGTTTACAGAAAGCATTCACACACATTGTGTCTTTTAATATAACTTGTGAAGTTGTTAAGCCAAGTGATTTAATATTCCCATTTTACAGATAAGGAAATAAAAACTCAGGGAAGTTATGTAATTGGCCCTAAAAGTAGTGTTTTAGCTTTTAGGAATTTGCATCCTAGTATTCAGACTCCAAAATCCATACTCTTAGCACCACAAACAAGTTTTATCATGTTACGGGGGCTTTTTTTAAAGTGCTGTGGAACTTAGGGAGCACCCTTGAAGTTTGTTAACTTAGTCTGGTCATAAGAATACTGGAAGGACCTCATTATAACTTCGCCGCAACTACAAACTTCCAGAGTCATGGACCCCAGAGAAGGAGTTATAACTGATAAACACTAGAGCAGTAATTAGCAAAGTATAGATCAACGAAGAAATAAGGAATAAATGATGATTTCCTGAGTGCCAAAGCACTGCCTAACCCTGTTCTCCTGGTTTCTGTTAGCTCCCTAAGGCAGACAACCTAGAATCAAGTTCTGTGGGTTCCACATTATAAATTTACAGAGTCAAATGTGTTTTTCAAGTACAAACCCCGCCCCAACCTGACCAGGAAGTTATAAAGCTTTCCCAGTGGAAAGTTACTGGTGGGGTTTAATGAACCATGTCACTTCCATTAATGAAATGAAATATATCACATTTCCAAATGTCCCCTTAAATTGCAAATTCATCTAAATGGGTCTTTTCAGATAAACAAATGCCACAATTCCTTCTGGATTAGAAAAGCATACTCTATGATGAATCTGGGAAAGAAAAATAACAACACAAAGTCAAATAAGGGAATATTTCACAGCAATCATGAGCATAACGTATATAATGAACTATCTCTGGGAAACTGAATGTCCAAATAGATTAAGTAAATAGCTACAGCTGCTTGAAGAGTGGAAGAAATCGATTGTTCCACATGCTTTTCTCAAGTGGGGCCTAGACTCTAAATCAGAGGCTCTCAGCCCTCACTGTAAAATCACCAGGGGAGTTCTGACAACTGATGTTCAAATTTTACCCCAGACCCTGTGAGTGTTAAAATTCTCCAGATGATTCCAGTGTGCTGCCGGGATTTAGAATAGTGCTTTAAATCAGTGGTTCTCAAAATCTGGTCCACGGATCAGCATCAACATCACCTGTGAGCTTATTAGAAATGCAGATGCTCCAACCTCACACCAGCCCCTCTGAATCAGAAATTCTGGGGGTAGGACCTAACAATCTTTGTTTTGTTTTTTTTTTTCACAAGCCCTCCGGATGATTCTGGTGTACACTACTGCACTATTGAGAAGCACTGTTCTAAGTAAAACTGCCGTGTCTCTCCACCTGGAGCTTAAGGGAATACAAGCCTGACTTGCCCCAAACACTGCTTGAGACATATGGCTTTTGTCTAAAGACAGAAGCCACTATTGACACAACACCTATGCTTCTGGCTTTAAGGTGAACTGGGCAGCACCATGCAAGTATAAACAGTGGGGCCTTAAAATAGAAGAAAACCATAGAAGTCCCTAGCCCCAGCTCCAGAGCTGGTCCCATGAGGCAGGCTGATCCCATATGATCTACTGGAAACTACTGTCCATGACCCATGGCCAGCATTTGAGGTTTACCTCCCAGCACACAATATGCCATCTTAGGACTGTTGGCTGAGATTTTTGTTTAGGGATCCACTTCTTCCCAACGTTTAGTCCCTGGATGGAGCCCATGAGCTAGGGCATCACCTAAAGGCTTTGCACTGTGAACCTTGGCCCAGCCTTCCTCTCTACTCCATCTGCTCCCTCCTCCTGGCAACATAAACATCACCTGGGATAACCATAAGTTCCTCTGCCATGTACTTCCTGAACTTCTTCGTTTCTAGTGATCTTCCCCTATACTCAACTTCACCCATTCCTGACCACGTATCTTTTATTTTTAATTTATTTGGTTGTTTTAGAGAGCGCGCATGAGCAGAGGGGAGAGAGAGAGAGGGAGAGAGAGAGAGAGAGAGAGAGAGAGAGAGAATCTTAAGCAGGCTCCTTGCTCAGCATGGAGCCCGATTCGGGGTTGGATCCCACCACCCTGGGATCATAACCTGAGCTGAAATCAAGAGTCAGACATGCAACTAACTGAGCCACCCAGACACTCCATAAATCCTTTAAATTCACTAATTCAAGCATCCCATATTCAGCCCTCAGCCTCCTCTCCTTCCAGGATCTTTGCTTCAATGTTCTAGCTTCAACTCTTTGATTTCTCCTGTGTTCTCATCTATTCACCCCTCCCACTACTCCTCTATCACTCCTCCTGAGACAACCAAAGCCCCTCAGTCAATGGTAGGTAGTAAAAAACATGTTTCATATCTCAAAACACCCTTCCTATCACTGTTTTTTAAATTTACCATTCTCCTCAAATCCCTGTCACCCTATTGTGACAGAGGAAGTCCTTCAGCCATCAATGGCAAATCTCCCCATATGTGTTCCCTTTCCTCTCTGGACCCCTCTTCTAAGAAACCTCTTGCTGCTCAGTATCTGCCCTTGTTCTCTGCTACTTTTTCAATCTTATTCTAGCAACAAGATTCTTTCTATCATCTGTTAAATATGTTCCAATCATTCTTAAGTGAATTTTCTCCTGTATCAAGATACATACAGGCACTGTTCTATTCTCACCTTTTTGCTCATTCTTCCCACAAAAGTTGTCTACATTTCCTCCCTTGATTGCTGCATCTTTAGCCCTTTCTGATCTGGTCTGTTCCCACAAACACTAGTGTCTCCAATGAGCTCCATGTGGTACAGTCCAGTGGATGCTCTTCAGTCCTTGTTGTCATTGACTCCCCAGAGGCATTTGACACACTTGACACTCTCTTCCTCTACCTCCTTCCTTATTATCCCTACCTGTCAATCCCAACTAGAAGGTAAACTTCATAAAAATAAAGACCTTGTCTATCTTGTACCTGCTAGATCTGTATTCTGTAACAGTTCTGGTACATAGTACATTCTTATTAAATATTTATTCAGTGAACAAATGAATCAACTACATAAATACTCATTATAATACAGGATGGAAAGTGTAACCTGGAAAAGAGCATATGATGGGGGATCTAACCTCATTTTTGGAAAAAGCACATGGGTCAGGAGTCTTCTGGTTTCTATGAGGCCACACTCTCATGCTCTTTTCTTTCTACCTCTCTGACCTCTCCTTCCCAATCCCCCTGACCACATGCTTTCCTTTTCTCTCACCCTGTTTTGTCACTCCTCAGGAACTGATCCCAGGACCTCTTCCCTTCTTACGTTATATTCCCTCCATAGGTAACTTCAGCACTGTCACTTACCATTTATGTACCCATACCGCCTCCATTAGATGTCCCAGCCTAATATTCTCTTCTGAGCCCCAAACCCATATATCCAATAGATCTCTGCCAGCTCAACATCTCCACCTGCATCATGGACACCTCAAATGTAACATGTCCAAAATTAAAAAGATAGATGTGCTTCCTAAATACCCCCAAGCAGGAGATCAGAGGATCTTCTCTGGAGAAACTGAACTACCACAGAATAAAGATACCCAAAAATTGACATTTGAGGGTCCCTATGAAAAAGCCAAGTTGTCATGTAATTGCCCTATAGTAAAGTACACACTAACAAACTCTATCCAAACACACAGTGTAGCTTAAGCTGAATTATGATATGCAAAGATGATCAGCCTTTTAATAACAGCCATCAGTATGAAAGGGAGAGATTAAAATTCCCTAGAAAGCCAAAACTTAGAGGAAAAAGAGATGATAACAAAAAACAAAATTAAACTTTGGATCCAGAAAGAGAGGATAAAAAATAGTGGAAAAGGAAATTATATATTAAAATAAAATTATATTATTAAATTTAATAATGTATATTAAATTATTAAAATATATATTAAAAGCTAATAATATAAACTTTTTTTCAGAACTCAAGGACATGAGCTTTCATATTGAAAGAACCTAATAAATGAAAGAATAAAGATATGTATCAAGGGACATCACAAAATTTAAGATCTCCAATGTTAAATAGAGGAGCTCAAAATCTTTTAGAATAAAACATGTCATATATAAGAATTGGAAATTAGAATGGCAACAGACTTCTCTACCACAACATTTAAAAATAAAAGAACATAGAACAAGTTCAAAACTTTGATGGAAAATTATTTCCAACCTAGAGGCATTATAATATGAGGATAAAGACATTTCAAGCATTTTAAATCTCAAAAAAATTTACTTCTGATGCTTCTCAGAAGCTACTGGAAGAAATGCTTCATTAAAATGAGAGACTAAACCAAGAAAAGAGGACGAGGATCCAGGAAACAGGACATGCAGAAGAAAAAAATGCTAAAAGAAGTATCCCTGGAAGAAAAATGGATTGAATGAACTATGTAACAGTTTTGACAAAGTAGAAGATTGTAGTCTGATGTGTTATATAGAGCTATTCAAGGTATGGGAAAACCAAGCCAGTGAACAAATGAAAAAAAAAAAAGAGGCAATTAATAACCACAGATAGAACAAATCTATAAAAGAAAGTTTTATATATATATATATATATATATATATATATATAAATACACACACACATATCCTATAATTGGGATTTACCTAAATTTCATAGACAGGGCAAAAAAGAATGAGGGGCCTAAGAGAGACAGAATTCCATTTATTAAAATACATGATATCAAGAAAGATAGAAAAGATCCAATATCAGTTATTTGTACTTTAGTGTAACTCAGTGCAAGGAATGATGTTAATGTTGAGGAATATCAACAAATTAGAGTTGCAGAGAGTCAGTGCCATGCAAACTTATTAATCATAATTATGTCTAATATATAAAGAGCATTAAAATGAATTCATATGGGCAGAAACTTTGGAATCTGACCTTTCTTAGGATCTGATACTATGTCTTCAGGGAGAGATGGCTGTGAGTAACTGGACACTGACATAATGGATTCTATGTCCTTCCCACTGCCTCCAGGCTTAAAGTGTCTTTGCCAATTCCTGTGTTCCTTTTGCCCACAGTATTTTTATGTATAAAAGGAATCTAGCCCCACTGATATGTAAAATTTAGATAACCTGACTGTAAGATAATGATTTGTGGCAGAGCTGTGTGGTGGGGCTCAACCAAACCTCCATTTGGTGCCCAGTTGGAGTGATGGGAGATGGAAAAAATGGAAAGAGGCTGGTGAAGAAAATGTGATGTTTAAACTGAAAACATCTGAGACTGTACCTTTGACCCATGTTCCTTGCTTGCCTTTCCAGGTACAAAGCTAGTTGAGTAGTCATTGCCTATTGAAAAAAATTATTGGATTTTGAAAGTTGTCCCTAACTGTGACAAGAAAAAAAAGTTTGATTCTCATGAAAGGGACTTCAGAATTAGACCAAAAGAAGATTTTTGAAGGTGTGTGGTAAGGGAAGCTTGAGACTTTTTTCACACTTGAAATGAAACCACTAACAGCACTGTCTGTTATAAATACACCTATGTAATGTGAAATTTTCTAGTAGACTCATTAAAAAGGATAAAAAGAAACAAAATTAATTAATGCTAGGAATATACTTTATTTAAATCAATATATCCCATGTTATCATTTCAATATATAATCAATATAAAAAAATCATGAGATATTTGACATTTTGGGTAATATGCTAAGTCTTTGAAACACAGTGTGTGTTGTACTCTTCTAACATGTCAATTGGGACTAGTACATTTCAAGTGCTTAATGTGGCCAGTGGCTACTGCAGTGGACTGCACATTTCTTAAAGATTTATTATCAAAGGGAAACAAAGGGTTGTGGCAAGAATCTGTAAGCTTGAGGTCAAAAATTGGCTTATCTGAACCATTCAAATGTAAAACTGGTTTTTTGCTAACAAGAATTACACCATTCAGCTGAGAAAATTCTGGGCCTGATGGACATAGGCCTTGGGGGCCATTGAACGGAAACAGCTTTCTTCCTGAAGGACCAGCCCAACTAGCTATGAAATTCTGAGCATTTTCCTTTCCTGAAGCATCTAGTATTTTTCCTCACTTTAACAAATTAAGACTTTTATTTTCCCGATTTCCAACGTGTCCTGTGTAGCAACTAAGATATAATTTTATGGGCCTCTGGGGAATCTCTGGAATTCAGATGGAATTTCATCCATGTGTGATGGATGAACCAAGCAGAATGGACTCCATCTGCTCTCTGGGATGGATGGGACTGAACCCAATTACAACTAATTTCTGCATTAATTGAACAAGCATGAATTCAAATAATGTGTTCCTTCGCTTCACAATACATTAGCTTCTTGGGATCCCAAATGCATTATCAAGATGACCTAATTCCTTCTCGCTCTGCAGCCTGGTTGTTTTGGTTGGTAAATGCCCAATTTTATCTAATGGCTTCATTCCATGAGCTAGAGCTTGTTGCTCCTCAAAGACAGGGCTGGGGGCAGGCGAGTGGGGGTTGCTCCCACTCTAGACCAGCTGGCTTCTCTTGTTCTAAGACTTATCTTTGCATCCTGTTCTGTGCCATCTTCCATGCTATTCACAGAAAGGACTGAGAGGCATTCATGAAGACCAAAATGCACACGGAAACCTCCCGTGTGACTTTCAGAAGATCAGCAACGTCACTTTTTTTTTTTTTTTGTCTGCATGAAGGATGGCATCTTGAAATTTTGCAAACTGGGAGACCAACTCTGCAGACAAACAACCTGCTTATTGTCAGGTCAGCCACTCAGGCCTTGGAGGCCACAGCACCCGGGCTGCCTGACTCCCAGGATTCCTCTCCAACAAGCCACTCACACTTCTAAAAAGGTGACATTTTAGCAGTCTGTTTATAAAACTGCCAAAGGAACATTTATCATGAGGTGCAAATAAAAGAGGCCCTGGAGAGGGATGTTTTTCACCAGGTTTTTCAGAACCTGAAACACACCTCCCAGACCTCTCCGACACCCCCTGTTAGCCTGTGCAGCCCTTCTCCAATCAGAAGAGCACATTTGTGCAGAACAGGGGCCCTGGAAAGCGGACACATGCTGAGTGAAACTCGGGCTGACAAAACCAGTGTGGCTAGACGCGTCAGAATCCTCCACAACTGTGTCCAAGGGGTTATTAAAAGAATATGCTGAGAGGAAATTTTTCTGATTACAGCAGGAGACAAGAGTTCAAGAGGTCAAGGAATTGCTGAGATAAAACACCCCTGACTGTCAGTGCCCCCAGCAATATGTTAAATTTTGACAGGCTGCCCAAGATTGAAAAACAGACACTTCCTTTAACAAGATGGTGATAAATCAATTGTTCTCCAGGAGGAACGGCCCCTGAAGCACAGACTTAGGAGTACTGTGCTCTTTTCTGTAGTGATTTATCCTGTCTGCTGTCTGCTAACTCTTTGGGGAAACACCAAAATCAGAAGTTAATGTCCTGAGTAGAAGCTACCACTAGAATATTATTCATTAACTGAGAAAAGCTGAAAATAATCAGAAAGATCTGGTACAGCATTGATACCAGACAAATATGGAGCCTGTTGTCTCATTCCTGAGGAGGTCACAGGCCAGGCCATCCATGACAGTGGGGAAATAATTGCATGGACCGATCAGTCCTGTGTTAATACTGTTGAAGCTCAGAATGGCCTAGAGTTACAAGGTGTTCTGAGCGCCGAAGGATGCCACCCAAAACTAGCCTCAGTCAAATGGTCATGGCCCATGTAGGGACCTGATCCATCTCAGACCCAAGCATCTGTGAGCCACCACTGGATTAGATGCCATGCAGACTCTCTCCATCCTTCTCCCATTCTCTCCCTTCTTCCCTCTCCCGTCTCTCCTTCCTCCTTCTCTCCTCTTTCTCCTTCTTCTCTGTTCTTGCTCTCTTTCTTTCAACCAGAACATAGAAATGAAGATTTAAGGACTGGAGGCAGAGATGGGAGTCAGACAAATTCTGTGGTGTTCTGGGAAAGGAAAGAGACAAACACCTTGGCCCCTTGTCAATTAGAAGCTGCTCAGAGGTACCGCTTTCTGGCTGGGGCAGGAGGCAGGTAAGGGACTGAGCTAAGTTGCACACTGACATGTTAGTTTATGTGACTGCTCCTTCCTAGGCCATGGGCATCTTGAAGGCAAGACTTATGTCCTCAAGTCTTGGGGCGCCTGGGCAGCTCAGTCGGTTGAGCGTCTGATTTTTGATTTCAGCTCAGGTCATGATCTCATGATTTGTGAGATCGAGCCCCGTGTCAGGCTCTGCACTGACTGTGGAAACTGCTTTGGATTCTCTCTCTCTTTCTCTGGCCTTCCCCGGCTGACACTTGTGTGCTCTCTCTCTCTTTTAAAATAAATAAATAAACATTAAAGAAAAAAGACATGTCTTAAAGTCTTTTGAAACAATATGTATTTTTTCTGATTATGAAAAAAATACATGCTAATTATAGAAAAAATTGGAAAAATATAAAAAAGATCTCTTTAAACATAGCTTTTAGAATAACATTTGGAACAAAGCAGGTACTCAATAAAATTGTGTGTGAGAGAAGAAAAAAGGAAAAGAGAAGTCAAGGATATGATAACTGTGACATCAGCCTTCTTGTTAAAATGCACATAATTCAGCAGTGGCCACATGGGGGCCATGAGTCATGAGGTGCAAAGCCGCAGAGCTGTTCTGTATGGGGCTCTGGCTCAGTGTACTGCCTGTGGCACTGGCTGCCACCCCTGCTTTTGGCCTCTTGTGCCGGAGTTTATCAGGTGGTGTAACGGGAATTCACCAGACAGTGAGCAACTGGGATTATTAAGCTTGGAAAAGAGAAGCCTTGGGAATAACTTAAAATTTGCTATGGTGCTATTAATTCCATCATAAAAAGTAATTTATGTTTATTAGGGACAAATTGGGACATATAGACTAATCCCCTGGAGTTTTTCCTATTGATATTTTGGTACATCTCCTCATGCATTTGTCCCAGACATATATTTTTGTCATTTCTTGTTTTCCATTACTGGGGGCATGCTCAATCCAGGAAGGGTCATGAGTTATCAGTGGTGAGGAAACCCATGCAGTGAGTCTGGCATTGGAAAAAACAGAATGGAAGAGCATATAAAGTGCCAAAATGCATTGCACCCAGGGTAGGCAAACGTTGTTTCATACAACTTTGTGTCAGTGATAAAAATATGCATGTGTGTCCTGGGTCGAGATGTAAAATGAGCTGTTTACTGTGGCTGTTGTCAAAAGGCTTGAAAAACACTGTGCAATATTTCTTTCTGTTTGTTCCACTGACCAATATAACAGAAAAATGGTTATATGCTATTGCATATTAATGGTACTGTCACTATAATTAGTAATAAGCCATCAAGTAAACGTACTGTAATTTACCAACTCTTCTCTTATTTAAATCACCTCAATATTAGAAATAATACGGAAATAAAAAATATTTCTGCGTGGTATTTTTTTCTGCTTTTAAGATTAGATTCCCAAAAGTGAAATGATTAAAGGATCTGTGTATAGCAAAGATGAACTTTAATAGACTACGTGACTTAGAAATGTAGTTTGTAAATTTCTTTACTTTCTAGAACTGAACTTAACTAGCCCCCATGCCCCCATTTCTCATAAGGAAAGAATAATCACACTATTTCAAAGTAAGTGAGTCCCTCTAGTTTAAAATTCCATTTGTTCTGAGTAACTACTCCAACAATTTAGGATTCTTGTTCTTCCTGTGGTTCCCGCTGAGCCCAGGTGAAACCCAGGTGCATTTCTGGTCCATAGTTATCTTCTGGCCTTGCTGACCTCTCTGAGCTGTAACTGGTCCCACCAGCTCTCTGGCATCACTCTGTCTCTGCTGCATCTACTTCCTGTGGCCTTGAGCACTTGGTTCACATACTCTGCCTCCTCCTACTCCGACCAGGAAGTCTCTCCCTGTCTTCCCTCCTTATCGGCACTGCTGCTTTCATCCTGGGGTCTCAGAGCCACTCCACTCTTTCTCCTGGACCAGCCAGGGTGTGCAGGATGCCTGTGAAGCTGCCCACAAGTTCATCTGCTTCAACACCTCCCCAGACATTGCCACTCCAACATTCAAGAGCCATGTCATAGTTATGGCCTCTCTGAGGAAGCCAGGCAATGGTATATCTTCTGCTCTGGGATCCTTCTAAATTTATCTGGAGGATTTCCATTATATCATCTTGTCCAGCCACAGGGCTGTGCAGGTTGGATCTCCCTTCAAGAAAGAAAGTTGCTGTGGCGCCTGGGTGGATCAGTCGGTTGAGCGTCCAACTCTTGATTTTTGTCTCAGGTCATGATCTCATGGTTTGTGAGTAAGAGCCCTGTGTTAGGCTCCAGGCTGGCAGTGTAGATCCTGCATGGGATTCTCTCTCTCCCTCTTTCCCTGCCCCTCCCCTGCATGTGCTCTCTTTCTTTCTCAAAATAAGTAAACTTAAAAAGAAAGAAAGAAAGAAAGAAAGAACGAAAGAAAGAGAAAGAAAGAAACAAAATTGCTATTCAGATGCAAGAATGTGTTTAGCTACTAGGCCCCAGCTCTCCACCCCATCAGGCTCTTTCTCACACTTCTTAGGCAGCGCCTCTCCAATAACAGAACACACAATGGGAAACTCAGGCTTTGCCATTTCTGCCCAACGTGTGACACCTCCATGGGGTAATCTCTGCTCCAGAGCCCTGCTTGGGCTGGCAGAGACTTTGTCAGATGTACGTTGTAGTCTGAGGCCCTCCATGCCCCCATCTTCCCTCTTTCATCTTTCACAGGCGTCCTCTTCCCAAGGTCTCTCCCACCATGCACTCCTAACTCCTCTAGAACCTTGGGCCTCAGGAGCCATCAGCACCTCAACCCTAGTCCCTTCTCTCCAATTGTCCCTTTCTTACCAATGGTCAAACTTAGACTTCCCTTGGGTGACAAAGGGTATAAGTTATATAGTATAAGTTCCCACTTCCATCACTCCGGGACCCTCACCACATGGACCATCCCTGCCTGCCTGCCCATGTGCTGGGTGATTTCCTGGTCATCTGACATGGACTTTTCAGAACCACTGTCTTTATTTCACAGATCCAGAAAGTTAGATTCAAAGTCACTGAGGCAGACACTATGCAGATCATTTCTGAAGAGCAAGTGCAAAATGCAGTTACAGAAGACCCACCTAGCAAGAAGAGGTTATGATTTTCTTTTTCTTATTTGCCCGCATTCACTTAACCCTTAGCTGGCCTTTGGTGTATAACTTATATGAGTCTTGACTATTATATTAGCAAAAAATTAATTTCTAAAACTTGATAGACAGGAGAGCTCTTGCTTGAATATTTCTTCAGTACAGCTCAGAATTTACTGATTATAAAAGGCCTCAGGGAATTGCTAATCATCATAATAACTTTGGTAAAATATCTGGGAGATATGATCTACAAACGATGCAAAAAAAAAGTTTAATCTGTGGTTGAGTTGATGAATGAAGTGATATATAGGATATAGGAAATGTAATAGCAAAGGGGAAAACCCTAAAGGGGTTCATTTGTCCAGTATCTATGACCTCTACAGCTCTAAGTCGAGAGTGCCAGCGATGGATGGAGATATGCTAGTATTAAGTGAAACCCCAAGGAATTGGGGAAACTGGTTCTTTTGTGCAGGTGACCTATCAGGTGCAGAGAAACTGGAGGGAAACAAAGCAGACAGTCTTGGCTGGAAGTGTGGAGCTGGCATTCCACAGGTGGAAGCAAACTTCCACGAGCCCAGGCTCTGCAAACATCAGCTCTTTATGGGCTAAGCAGCACTACGCTGGGCCAGGCTCCTAGGATCGTGCTTCTCAAGATTTACTGTGCACGTAAACCAAAGGGCATCTTGTTAAAATGCATATTCCAATTCAATTGGCCTGGGTGGGACCTCAGACTCTACTTTTCTAACTAGCTCCTGGGTGATTTTATGAATGCTGTTGGTCCATGGGCTACACTCTGAGTTCCAGTGATTAAGGAGAAGAGCTCTATGCATTATGCCAGAGGCACAAATGCTATTTAGGTAACTCATTCTCTCCCCCATTCCCAGCCCACATTTTCAGACTCCTGTGGGAGTTCAAGTGCAGCTGACAATGTGCCCTTTGGATTACTGAGAAAAGTTATCAAGAAGTAAACATAAGCCAATCATAGCCACTGCAGCTTTGTTTCTGTTAAGCCACCATCTCTCCCAACGTAAGACAAGTATTTCCCAAGTGAACATCATGCACTACTTTAGGTGATTTTATTTGATGGATAGACATGGCTTTAAATGACCTTGAATCAATAAGGATATTACTCCCCTCCAGTTCTCTTTCAATCCTCCTGATTATATCAAGAAGGAGGTCTCTCTGTTGGGTGTTAGTATGTTTTTGAACCCTTGCTTTTCCTGTATTGGGATGTGATGGGTTGCTAACAACAGAAAACCCTACTCAGAATGTTCTCAGTAACTGAAATAACCTAGAGAGTGAGACGGAGGGGCTCTGGCTGGTCTGCTCATCGGGCTCTGTAGCCTCTACTGTGCTGGTCTCACTCTTGGGCTGGCAGTAGGTCTTCCAGGGGCTGAGGCAACCATTTGCGATTTGTACCCAGTGTCGACCCTAGTCAACATCCAGAGGAAGAGATGCAATTTCTTCCAGGGGCTCCCAGAAGAGAAAACCTTTTATTTCCCCCCAAAAAAACCTCCAGGAAATTTCCTGCTCATGTTTCACAAGCCTAAATGGACTCCCAAGGCCATTTCTGAATAATTCCAGTGACTAAGAGTAGCCTTGAGTCTTAGGCCTGGTAAGGGGATTGTGCACTTTCTGGCTAAAACAAGAGTCTTTTGCAGTCTCTTGTTCACTAAAAGAGCAGGCTTCTGGCCAGATGCCGTTGAGCAAGCAACAGTGTCTGGCTTGATTTGAATAATGTGAGTGGTGTTTGTTTGTTTGTTTGTTTCAGTTGCCTTATTTTGATGGGAGTGGCACTGATTTTGTATTCACATTTGTAATAAGAGTTTTTTTTTTATTACTTACATTTCAGTTTTAAAATGTAATTTAGTTTGAAAAAAAATTTAAAGGATAGAACATCATACACGAATGTGCAAAAATTATGAAGGGGACAACATGAGAAGTTTGAGAAATATTGCTAAGTTGTTACTTCCTGGCTAACAGATATTTGGGCTTCTAAGGGTCAA
Organism: Cryptoprocta ferox; assembly: GCA_028646485.1. Taxonomy (NCBI): domain Eukaryota; kingdom Metazoa; phylum Chordata; class Mammalia; order Carnivora; family Eupleridae; genus Cryptoprocta; species Cryptoprocta ferox. The sequence continues at coordinate 107,594,989 of CM053573.1, forward strand.
CATCAGCTGCTCAGTTCCTATGTCTAGTCTGAGGAGTTCTCAAGCCAAGCTGGATGTCTTAGTCCCTTCAGGCCCTTGTAACAAAATACCACAGCTTGGGTGGCTTATAAACAACAGAAATGTATTTCTCACAGTTCTAGAGGCTGTAAGTCCCAAGATCAGGATACAAGCACGGCCAGGTAATGGCCCTCTTCCAGTCACAGACTTCTCTGCAGTATCCTCACATGGTAGAAAAGCAAGGGAGTCTCTTCTAAGGATATTCATCTCATTTATGAGTGCCCCACCTTCATGACCTAATCATCCCCTGAAGGCCCCACCTCCTAATATCATCTCAATGGGCATTAGGATTTCAACATGAATTTGAGGAAACACAACATTTAGGCCATAGCCCTGAATGAAAATCACATAGGAGTTTTGAGAAAGCAGATGCCTGGGCTCCACCCTCCAAAGATGTTCTTTTATGGAGTCTGGGTATATGTATTTTTAAAAATGTCACAGACTTTTCTAGTGCACAGCCGAAGAGAGGACAGCTGCTGAGAGCTTTGGAGAACCCTTTTGAGACTGGAAGTTTAGGGGCAACAAGAGTTTGGTTGGTGCCGTTGTCAGCCTCTCTCCATTCCAGAAATGTCTTGTTTTATGTTTGTATCCACTGTCAGTCCAGCCAAGAAGAATATAAAGTCGTGCACTCTTGGCCAGAGAGCAAAGGGGCAAGAGCTTCATTAGGGGGGAAGGTAGCACATGGTGAAATACTGTTTCCCAAGTAGTATTCTCACAATAATTTGCAAGAACTGTTATGAAGGCAAGATGTGAATGTTAGATTGTGGGGTCTCTACTGGGTGCTTTGGATAAAAAGTGTACAGGAGGACTTGGAGTATTTGAGAACTATTTTTAAAAATCAATATCCATTTTGTGATTATAGTCTTAGTGATATAAAGTATTACCCTAAGGGTGTTCAGCTTCAAACTTCAGATATCCATCTGCTCCAGATTTTAGCTAGGTATTTGAAGGTAAGTATAGCCACTGAGAAACCAGAATTATTAGGGTTTCAACATGTAATCATTGTCAAAATCATTTGGAAGTTTGTATATTTAAACATGAGTCCTTTTCTGTTGCTTATGGCATTTACAATACGAAATGCCTCACTCTTGGCGAGTCAACAGCAAGATCAATGTCATTTAGGAGACTGCTCATCTTCTACTTCCACATTTCCTCCCCGTGAAATTATCCCTGTACCTTTGGTCTTCCTTCCGGGTCATGACAGTTGACATTTTTTATCCAACTACGTTGCAGCACAAATGAATGTTAACAAAGGCGCTTGGAGTTCCCATGTTAGAGCTAAAGGTGAAATGCCAAGGAAGGTCCACAACGTGGAAGAAACCCAGGCACAGGGTTGAATAAAGTTTCTGCAACCCTGAAAAACGCCTGCTTTGCCAAGGAGGTTCCTCTAATGGCCCTGGTGTGGGACCAGGAGTGAATGATTTGTTAAAGATGGGTCATCAGATGAAAGAGAATCTATCAGCACTGGTTGCCCCACTTCCCATTCTGCTCATGTTTTTTATTTAACATTCATCTACTCAACAAATATATATCAAGTACTTAAAGGTGCCAGGCTCTGGCACTGACTTAACAGATGCCAATACGGATTCCTCCTTGGAGGCCAACGTCAGGCCAGAAGGCAAGGTCTTGGTCTCTAGCCAGAGTACTCTTAGGACAAAGAGGCTGACATTCAGTTTCAGAAGTTTCTAAACTTCTATTTAGATAATAACAAGCAAGTAAACCTTAGACGGGAAAGATAAAAGTCCTTCAAATGGTGTCAGGATAGTTGTTGTTGCTGTTTTTTTTTTTTTTTTTTTTTTTCCTGGAGAGCTCTCATGTAGCTAGACTGCATCTGACCCAGCAGGCAAGACTCGGACACACATCTTGTTTCCCTTTCTTGCCCTCCTGACTGCAACCACTCTTCAAGCCATCACCTGGCCCATTCTTTGCCTAGAACCCCTCTAAACCACCATCTGCACCTGAGTGTTCCCTACCTGGACCCCTATTCTAGGAACCCACATCCTTAGTGTGGTTCTCAAACTTTGTGTCTTTATTATAAGCCATTAACATTGAAACTTTGATGTTCTAGAATTATATGTGACTTTCACTTTTTCCACTTTTACATTCCACATTGAAAAAAAGTTTTACCTGAAGTTATTCCTTTAAGAATTTACAAAAGGGGTGCCTGGGTGGCTCAATCAGTTAAGTGTCAGACTTTTGATTTCATTTCAGCTCAGGTCATGACCTGAGTTCGTGAGTTCCTGGGTTCGCGAGTTCGTGCCCCACTTTGGGCCTCCACACTGACAGTACAGAGCCTGCTTGGGATTCTCTCACTCTCCCTCTCTCTCTCTGCCCCTCCCCTGTTCATGCGTGTTCTCTCTCTCTCTCTCTTTCCCTCCCCCTCTCAAAATAAATAAACTTTTTAAAAAAAGAATTTATGAAATAGGAAGATAACTCATAACCTGAATCATTTGTATTCCTTGATGCAGCTATAAGCCGTTATGACCTTCTGTGTAATACACACATACACTCAGACATTAAAACTAACAAATAATATGATTGTAGAGTATCAACAGTATTCCTACTACAGAGGCCACAGAAGGATGTATTATACAACATTACTTCAAGTTGTAAAGCAACTCTCTGAATCTGGTATCATTTGAAGTGTGCGAGCACATATTCCAGAGAGAACCCATGCATTGGCACCTGCAAACTACCCAAGTTGTGTGTGTTGTTGTGTGTTTCACAGACTGTTACTTTTAACCCAACCTGGTTTTTGGACCAGTGTCCATTGAAATGCATGTCTTAACTAGACTTTTTAGATAAAACATTTATTTGCTACCCATCAAAGACAATATTCCTTGAATTTAGTACAGAAAGTGAGTTTAGTGGGGCTGAAGAGTGAGGCCTGACACTTTCTCCCTTTTTTTTAATCAGGACTTGATTTTATGGTTTGTTTCTGGGCAGAGGGGAAAAAAAAGGAGAAAGTCATGCAAAAAAAAACTATTACCTGTAAAATTATTTCTTCTTTCCTTTTTAATTTAGCATTAGAGATTGTAGCCCCAACAAAATGGATTTTTTTTCCTTCCTACTTAAAAGCACTCTCCTAATTAATGTTTAAAGCTTACAAAGACCACAAGGGACGCATTTTCTTTGCATCCATGAAGGCTGCCTTCATTTAAAGGGCTCAATGAGGACAGTCCTGGAGGACAATTAATTTATTTAGTTGCCTTTGGTCAAAATGGTTTCTGGGCACTTTAGAGGAATATCGATCATTCAGCCCACTAAACTATTTGCAGAAAGGCACATGAAACCACTCCGTGCCTTTCATAAAAATCCTTTCAATTATAGTTGAGTTTTATTTACACCTGCCAATGTTGCCTTTCATGTCCGTTTTCCTTTCTCCAGAGTTTATCTTCACTCCATCATATCTTTAAATAGGTCACAGTGATTATGGTAAAACTCATGAGGAAGTATGAGGCTCCCAGGGTGGAGAGTTTCACTCTTTTTTTGAGATAGTCATTAGAGCTGTTCACAAATATTCCCACTCTCCTTGCTTCTGGATTCATATTAGGATTGTACTTCCTTGGCCATGGGAGGTTGGGAGTGTTTGTGAGACTTGCTCTGATGGTGAGATGGATGTGGGAATGTCTGTGCCACTTCCAGACAGAGGTTTAAGAATTGGTGTTGCTTTATTGCATTCTCTTTCCCCACAGCCATGGTGACCAGATGGGATCCAGAGAGTGGCTTCATCAGTGGGTCCCAGAGAAAGGACCATAAAGAGGTGGAACAAAACTCCTGCTGACATTTGATAGGCATGTGGGATATTTATAAACCTTTGCTGTTTTCAGCCATCAAGATCTGGGGGCTGCTGGGGCACCTGGGTGGATCAGTTGGTTAAGCATCCGACTTTGGCTCAGGTCATGATCTCACAGTTTAGGGCTTCAAGCCCCACATCCGGCTCTGTGCTGACAGCTCAGAGCCTGGAGCCTGCTTCGGATTCTGTGTCTCCCTCTCTCTCTGCCCCTCCTCCACTCATGATCTGTCTGTCTCTCAAAAATAAATAAACATTAAAAAAAATTTTTAGAAAGATCTGGGGGCTGCCTGTTATCGCAGCATACCCTATACTCTCTGTTACATCTGTTGTTTTAAGCCTCAAGGTAAAACTATCTTAGTGTTGGTTAAAAGGGAATCTTGTTTAGGAGGTACAATACCAAGTGAGAGCATTACCTTTTATCTAAATGGAGTCGGTTAATTAAAGTTCTGTTTTTATACACTGAACAACCCAATTGCTTTTCCTTCTCAAAATATTTTTATTCTTAAACAGGAGAAATCCTGGGAATTTGGGGGCAGTGAACTCTCATTGCCATTTTCATTTTGAGAGATTTTTAATGACAATTTTATTACTAAAGAACACGAGGCCCTGAGCAAGTCGCTTCACTTTTCCAGGCTTCCACTTCCCCACATTGGAGAAGGAAGAAATTCAAGTGCACTCACTAGATGGTCCCACGACCTCTTGCAGTGGTAACATTCTGTGCTAAGCTCACAGAAATCAATAGGGAAATTCAGCGGAACCTCGAATTCGTCTTTTACTGCAGTTGCTAGTTTTCTGAAAAGTGTTATTAAAGCAGTTTGGGGGGCGCCTGGGTGGCTCAGTCAGTTAAGCATCCAACTCTTGATTTCAGCTCACGTCGGATAGAACCCTACTTCATCAGGCTCTATGTTGGGCGTGGAGCCTGCTTGAGATTTTCTCTCTCCCTCTGCCCCTCCCCCACTTGCATTCTCTCTCTCTCTCTCTCTCTCTCTCTCTCTCTCTCTCCCCCCAAAAAGCAGTTTTGTTAAACGGCTATATTCTCTTATGAGAGAGATACTTAATGTGAAGAAAAGGATTTTCAAAGAAATAAAAGAGTGCTGGAATTTTTTGTCTTGGAGGTTTTGTTTTTATTTGTTTTATTTAGGGCATGTTTGATTGAAGTATAATCTACATGTGGAAAAATGCATAAGCCATAAATGGGGAGCGGCTGAATTTGTACAAAGTGAACACAGTCTTATAACCAGCATTCAAAACCCTCCTTGTCTCTACTCCCTGATGCAGGGTTGCCACCATTCTGACTCCACTAGTCTAACTTGTAACAGAAGAATTAGTTTTGCTGCTCTTGACTTCCATTTAAGGGTACGAAATGCACCCTTTCATGCTTCCCTCTTTCGTTTAACAGTGGATTCATCTATGTTTTTGCACGAAATTGCTCTTTGTTCATTCTCATTGCGTTTGGTGTTCCACTGTATGGGCTTATGCAGTCCATCCATTCCATTGTGATGGACTCTTGGGTGTTTCCAGCTTCGGACTGTTATTCATATTGGGCATTTTAACACATATCTTTTGGCTGATACTATTTCCTTGTATTTTCATGTTTAGGGTTCAGGAGGTAGACATCCTGAGACCCAAGTAAGAGGACATAGCTCTACGGAAAAAGATTGCATTTTAGGGGATCTCACTCACTACGGACAGAGGGGAGAAAGTTTTATAGTCCCAGGAGGGAGAAGGAAAAGAGAGACAGAGGAGAGGAGGAGAGAGCGGGGAAGTTCTGTGGAGCTAGAGGAGTGAGTGCTTGAGCTCTGCTATTCCTAGCAGGAATGTCACTGTCCCTTTAGTTTACTCCTTACAACCCTCAGGCAAGGACACCGTGTGGAATTTCCTCAGAAGCATTTTCCGGAGCAGCTCAGTTTTGTCCAAGTACAGAGTCAGCAAAAATGGTAGATGCTTAGAAGGAAAATATTTTTTCGAGATTTGCTATTCAAAATTGAAGGAATCTTGTAAATAAACACAGTATATCAAATATTAAATAAAAATTGCTATAAAATTCATAAGGGAGAGGGAGAGTGTGAGCAATTGCTAATTCACCTGATTCCATTTTTGATCAATCTTGAAGTCTGCTTTCCCTGCCCTCCACTCCAATGGGGTGTGTAATCATATTAAAAAAGGGTAACTGATCCTTAAGCATGGCTTTTTCTTTTTTCTTTTCTCCATAAGACCGTGAAATAAGGAGGGAGTAAGTAAGAGGCAGCACACCCGTTAGCTTGTCAGTTCAAATGCCATACTTGTTTTCATTCCTGAAACATGGGGCTTGTTTTGGCCCCAGAATGTAAAAGCCTTGTCTCTATCAAACCCATCCCATTTCACCCTGACTTTCTAGATCTTCTCCTTAGTCCTGTGTTTCTTTATGCATGCTTCGGTGATTTAATCCACTAGTTATTGTTCAAAAGAAAGCAGTTATTTCATTAAATTAATGTAATTTATTGAGTCCTTTATGAACGTTCCCTTCTAATCCTGCCTATAGTTTTGAGCATTATCATCCCTACTTTGCAGATGAGAAGAATACTGAGGCTCAGTGAGGTTAAGACCTGTCGCTTAAAAGATGCAAGGTCAATATTTAGACGAAAGTCTGCTCTTGCCTTCCATCTCCACCTGGGGTATACCTGTGCTGAGACTTGTCCTCTCATCCCAAAGCTGCACAGAGTTAACAAAGGGTGCCTGGTATCCTTAGAGCATGGTTCTTACTGGAACGCTGTTTTGCCCCCCAGGGGACATTTGACAATGTCTGGAGACAACTGGAAGGAGGAGGATATTACTAAAATCTAGTGGGTAGAGAGGCCAGGGCTACTGCTAGACATCTTTCAATGCACAGAACAGCCCCACAACAAAGAATTATCCAGCCCCAAATGTCAATAGTGCTGAGGCTGAAAAACCTGCCTTACAGTGTTTGCGCATCATAATGGTGTTTATTAAACCAAGAAGAGTGATAAACTGCATCTGAAGGCGGCAATGTGGGATAGTTGAAAATATGTCAAAAGTCAAAAGACCTGTGTTTTGGTCCCAGGTCTGCTGTTAACTAGCCTCTTAGCTTTATAAAAATAGACTCTGGAAACCTTAGTTACCTCACGAGTAAATGAGTGATCTTAGTATTTGTCTTATCTATTTATTTATTTATTAATTCATCAAATTTGTATTCATCACTTACTAAACACAAGCACTGTAGTAGGCATTGATTACACACAGAAAACAGAAGAAGCATCGTCCCAGTCTTCAAGTAACCTAGCGGGGAAACAGAGATAAAAATAAATGAAACTATCCGCTGTGGAAGCTTAGAGAAGGGACACCTAATCTAGTCCTGGGCGGTTGGAGAAGCAACCTATCTAAGCCAACAACTGCAGAACAATGAGTTAGACAGGCAGGGAAGGGGAGAGTGGAGAGGGGTACAGTGTACCTGCAAAAGCCCAGAAGTGAGAAAAAAGCATGGGGCGATCATGGACCTGAGAAATGTGTGGCATGCCTGGAGAGCACGGGGAGAAGGGAGGAAAGAGGTGTGCCTGGGAAGGGGAGCAGAGGTCAGCTCTTGGAGGGGGTTATGGACCACGCTAAGGAATAGAAACTTTAGCCTGAGACAGAGAGGAGAAAATGAAAGGTTTTAAAAGCACAGGGATGACATGATCAGATTTGCGTTCCAGAAAGATCATTCAGGCCACAGGGGTGGAAAATGGATTCTAATCACTCTAGGGACTGGAAGACCAGGTGGGAGTTTGCTGCTGCTGACCCAGAAGGAGGTCATTGTGGCTTCAGCTGGAGTAGAGGCAATGGGATAGATTGAAGTGAGTGCATTTAAGATTAGATCGATTCCTGCTACTGATGGGTTGACAAGATATCCCTGTTTTAGAGCTACAAAGTTTCCAGAATGAAGTATGACTGCCACTGCTATGTTTAGGAGCTGAAAATGTCTGCAGACACTTTACCAGATTGGATTCTGTAGAGGGCCTGTGTCTTGGTCTCATCAGTGTGAAGTCTTTGTGGTATCTGACCGGCAGGGCCTAGGTCACATGTCTGCACTCACGCTGCAAGGGATGCTGGGAAAGTTAGTACCTGGTTTCTCCCTGGGGCGAACCCTCTGAACTTAGGAAGGATGTTTAAGAAAGAAAGCCTAATATGCCCTGCAGTACCACTGGAAAGTGATTTGTTAGAGCCTATTTAGAAAGCAAACCTGGGGCGCCTGAGTGGCTCAGTCGATTAAGCGTTCAACTTCATCTCAGGTCATGATCTCACGGTTCATGGATTCGAGCCCCTTGTCGGGCTGGGTGCTGACAGCTCAGAGCCTGGAGCCTGCTTTGGATTCTGTGTCTCCCTCTCTCTCTGCTCCTCCCGCACTCACACACACACACACACACACTCTCTCTCTCTCTCAAAGGTAAATGAACATTAAGAACTTTTAAATAAAAAAAGAAAGCAAACCTGATACTTTCTCAAATTAAAAAATACTCTTAAAAAAACCTCACTTCTCAGAATCTATTCTATACAAATAAAATTACCTATACCAACGAGCATATATGCATAGGGATATTCTGTAGCACTATTCTTTGGAGCAAAAATTTGGTAACAAAATGAATTTCATTTCATTGAGAGGTACTGCATCGATGCCATTAAATATGTAGTCAATAAAATGAACTGAGTCAGAGTCAAACTATTTGGGACTGGGACTCTATGAAAGTCTGGCTGAGAGGGACCTGCTGTGGCACCTCAAATAGTAATCTCTTCATATTTAACACAGATCTTGATTTATACCATATCCCAGGGAATGAGAAGGGGAAGAACTGCCTCGTTTCTCCTTCTAATTCAACACCCCTGTCCAGATCCAAATCCCTGCATATTTAGCTCATAACTGTTGCTCCATCAGAAATGAAGTGACCACTGGTAACTAGGAAGGTACCACCCTTCAGTTTACCTAGCTTCCTACAGAAATCCGATTCCTGGTCTTATATCCTACCCTGGATCACCTTTGGGCCAAGCAGGCTCTGTAACTCAACACTGTTCTGCAGCAAGCAGGAGACTCATAAAGAAACACCTGAAATAAATCCCTGGGTCTAGTGGAAACTCTTCTGCCTCCAATTCCCTGACTCCCTGGGTAACAGCTTGGTAGTAACAACTTAATGATCTGTCCTAGTCTTCTTTTCATTCTTTTCTTTTTTTTTTTTAAAGTAGGCTCCAGGCCCAGCACAGAATGCAGGGCCTGAACTCACCATCCTGAGATCAAGACCTGAGCCTAGATCAAGAGTTAAGACACTTAACCGACTGAGCCACCCAGGCGCCCCTGTCTGAGCCTTCTTGGTCTGCTATAGCAAAATACCATAGACTGTCTTCAACAACAGAAATGTATTTTCTCGTGGTTCTGGTGGCTGGGAAGTCCAAAACCAAGGTGCCGAGAGATTCAGTTCCTGGTGATGGCACTCTTCCTGGCTTGCAGACGGATGCCTGCTCACTGAATCCTCACATGGTAGAGAGAGAAAGCTCTAATGTCTTCTCCTTTTTTTGTAAGGGTAGTAGTTCCATCATGGGGCTCCACCCACATGACCTCATCAAAACCAATTACCGCCCAAAGGACCCACCTTCAAACACTGGGAGTTAGGACTTCAACTATTCACTCCATAGCATGGTCTCTGAGGCATTGCAGTGTGGTTATCAAGAACACAGTCTCAGGTGCCAGACCCAATACTGGGTCTGCCACCTCCCAGCTATGTGACCTTGGGCAAGTTACTTAGCCTCCCTGGGTCCCAGTGTCCTCATCTCTAAAATGGGTTAGGAATAGTATCTATCTCATAGGTTTTTATGAGGATAAATTACTTAACACATGTAATATGTCTAGTGCCTAGGACATACAAAGAGCTCAACAAATGGGATTATCATCATTCCCTTCTGGATCCAGATATCTTTTTATTTAAGTGTTTTTATTTGTTTGAGGGAGAGAGAGTGCAAGCAGAGGAGGGGCAGAGAGAGAGAGAGAGAGAGAGAGAGAGAGAGAGAGAGAGAGAATCTGAAGCAGGCTCCAGGCTCTGAGCTGTCAGCACAGAAGCCAATGCGGGGGTCGAACTCACGAACTGTGAGGTCATGACCTGAGCCAAAGACAGACAGTTAACCAGCTCAGCCACCCAGGCGCCCCTGGATCCAGATATGACTTAATTTAGTCTCTATGCCAAATACTCCACCTGGTCAAATTACCCCAGCAGCTTTCTTTCTATACCAGCCTTTGGTTGAACCTCCCAGTTTAAAAACAAAACAAAGCTGTGTTTATTACACAAATAATATTATAGTAATGGGGATTCGTGAAGGACATGGCAGAAATTCCTGGGGGTGAGAGCAGGAGGGAAGAATTTCAGAAGTTCTCTACAGTCATCCCCATTTGGGGACGGTTTGGAGGGTGTTCTACCCCAGTGCTGTTCTGTTCTTGCAATGTTGCTATTTTCTGTTTTCAAAAGCTCTATTTAACTGTTGTAATTTGTGGCTTTCTTCAAAGCTAAGTATAGAGCAAAACATAATAATGCAAACTGGCTCCTACAGAGCTGAAATGAATAGTGTTCTCTCACCAAATTCTCTTGCGAGCTTTAATAACTTCTTTAATTTCTCTGTTATTTGCTAATCTTGTATACCTTTTCCAGAAACACTCATTTTGTCTTTCTTCAACTGGCTTTCCTCTGCTGAGAAAATGACCAAATTATTCTGCTCCCGTCCTCCTGCCACACCTCTATTTTTTGGTCTTCAGCTCCTATTCTGGGTGTATAACCAATTTAGCAGTTGTTGATCATGGCAAGAGGCTATAATTGAGTCAGTACTGGAAGATGGAATGACTTGTCAGAACATTTTATTAGAAAGAAACCATTTCCAGGGCATGTGGAGAGAGAATGAACAGGGCCATACATACACATTGTATGTGCTTGGGAACTAACAGTGTAGATTCCAAACTAGAGTTAGGTTGGGTCATTTCTTTGACTCCATGACATACCATTCCCTTTTTTTTTTTTAAGTTTAAGATTAGCCTATAACAGAAGGCAAGAAAGTTCCCTGTCTGAGTTGAGGCACAAACACTGTGTTTAGACTATAAGCTCTCAGAAAGAGCAAAATATTAATGTCATGGGAACTCAGAAAACATGAATTAAAATTGACAGGTAGGGGCACCTGTGTGGCTTGGTCGGTTAAGCCTCTGACTCTTGAATTTGGCTCAGATCATCATCTCACGGTTCATGAGTTCAAGCCCGGTATCAGGCTCTGCACTGATAGCACAGAGCCAGCTTGAGATTCTACCCTTTTTCTGCCCCTCCTCTGCTTGCACTCTGTCTCTCTCAAACATTAAATAAATAAGTTTAAAAATTAAAATAAAATAAAATCAACAGGCAGAAAGAAAGATCCATGCTTGAAAAAGACAGTGGGTTACCCAGCGGTTACCATACAGCTGCTTTTACAGATCATGTGTATCCATGTTTGTTCCTATATTTGGATATTCCTATCAAAAGGAGAATGTCTGAACATTTCAGAGTACCAATATAAGAAGGGTGAGTAGCTGGACCCAAAGATTAAGATGAATGTTACAGGAAAGACCTGCTTCCTTGCTGGGATGTGATGGGCTCTGGAGTTATTTCTAGGAAAGTCTAAGATGGTTCTCTACCCACATTTCCACCAGACTCAATCACCTACAGTTTCTTGAGCACCCTCTATTCTTCAGTACATCCGTGTCTTTATTTTCTCTGTCTGAAGCATCTCCTCTTACAGGTGCACTCACTGCCCCTACAGAGACTCCATTCAAAAGATGCCAAGTCTTCTACCCAGCTAGAATGGATTCTTCCTCCTCTGCATTCCCATAGCACTCTGTCCATATCTCTCTTACTTACCACTCTAGTGCCCATACTTCTTCTAAAATCAGACCCTGAGTAAGGGATTGGAGTATAAGAATTTATTTAGGAAGAGATCCCAGGAAGCACTGTGAGAGAGTAGGAAGTGAGACCAAGAAAGGAGAAAAGCCAACAAAGGTGTTTTAGTGAGCATGTTACTACTGTGAGCAACTGGGGCTCAACGCCATTAGAGATCTACTGAGAGTCTGGGGGCACATGCTCAGAAGTGTCCTTTTGAAGGGCAAAGAACTGCCACCCTCATTGGCTGTGAGTTGTTCTGGAGATAATTCTCTGAAACTTCCAGTCTGCCTCCAAGATGCTGAGCTGCTCCAAGGCTCAAGAATGCCTTCTCGTATAGACACTTCTCCAAAGAAGACATCCAGATGGCCAACAGACACATGAAATGATGCTCAGCGTCACTCATCATCAGGGAAATATAAACCAAAACCACACTGAGATACCACGTCATGCCAGTCAGAGTGGCTAAAATGAACAAAACAGGAAACTATAGATGCTGGCGAAGATGTGGAGAAATGGGCACCCTCCTACAGTGCTGGTGAGAATGTAAACTGGTGCAGCCGCTCTGGAAAACAGTGTGGAGGTTCCTCAAAAAATTAACAATAGAACTCCCCTATGACCCAGCAATAGCACTGCTAGGGATTTACCCAAGGGATACAGGAGTGCTGATGCATAGGGGCACATGTACCCCAATGTTCATAGCAGCACTTTCAACAATAGCCAAATCATGGAAAGAGCCTAAATGTCCATCCAATGATGAATGGATCAAGAAGATGTGGTTTATATACCCAATGGAATACTACATGGCAGTGAGAATGAATGAAATCTGGCCATTCATGGCAACGTGGATGGAACTCGAGGGTATCATGCTAAGTGAAATAAGTCACGCAGAGAAGGACAGATACCATATGTTTTCACTCATAAGTGAAACAGGAGAAACTTAACAGAGGACCATGGGGGAGGGGAAGGAGGGGAAATGGTTGGGGAGAGGCAGGGAGGCAAATCATGAGAGACTCTTGAGTGCTGAGAACAAACTGAGGGCTGGAGGGGGTGGGGTAGAGGGGAAGGGGGGTGATGGGCATGGAGGAGGGCAATTGTGGGGATGAGCACTGGGTGTTTTATGGAAACAAACTTGACAATAAACTATAATAAAATAAAACAAAACAAAACAAAATAAAATATAGTAGTTTGTTATTAAAAAAAAAAGATTGCCTTCATGTGAAGAGATGTAGGAGGCCATAGCCTCTAGGGAAACCCTCCAGAGTAGGTGGAGGGGTGGGTTGAAGGGATATGGGCTTCACAAGCACAGCATGCTGCAAGGATTGACAGTTGTGTAAGCTCTTTGAAGGCAGGGAATGACTTTTACTCATATTTATACACCCCCAAATTATCAACATGCAGCTTTGAGCCTAGTAAGTGCTTAATCATTGGTAAAAAAAAAAAAAAAACAAGGTTGATTAACATTTATTATATCGATGAACCAATAAAACACTCAACAAATGCATATTGAAATACCAACTATATGCCACAGAATAATCAATGAAGTCTTGTCAGTGCCTTGAGGGAGCTGACCATCTCAAAGAAAAGACAGGCAACGACAAATAATTACAATGTGGGAGATGAGTATATTGACTAACACAATCAATATCCTGATCACCCATTGGTACAAAATCTATCACCTGATTCTCAGCAGATTAGATTGTTATCTTCTAAGAAGGGGGGGAGTTATTTCTCCCAATAGAGAGTAGGGACAGAGAATAACTTTGATGAAAAAAATTTGTGGTATGATTTCATATTCTGGGTTGGTGGACCTGGATTTGAAATAGACCTAAAAGGAAATGATAAGGAAATGGAGAAATACAACTTGCTGATTCCTTTCCATTTTTTACTTGAAAAAAATGAGCTGTTAAAATAGCTAAGTAGATTCTTGATTCAAGAAAGCAGAGGAAAAAGTGTATTTTCTTGTGAATGCTAAAAAGAAGCTCAGAAAAGAAAAGAAAAAAAATGTTCCCCTAAAGTGGGCTTGTCACTACTGATTTCAATTTGAGATAAAGAGTCTGAGCAACATAACCAACAGAACTTTTGACCACAGTACTTTAGTTTTCTAGAACATTAAAAAATTATCCTTTGAGGAACTCCAATTTCTGACCCAGCATGTGAGGAGCTTGGTATTTACCTAAATGAATTGAAAACTTATGTCACACAAAAATCTGCACACAGAAGCTTATAGTGGCTTTATTCATAATTGCCAAAACTTGGAGGCAACCAAAATGTCTGTCAGGTGAATGGATAAGTCAACTGTGGTACACCCAGGTGGTGGGATACTATTCTGCCTGAAAACGGAACGCACTATACTATCAAGTCGTGAAACAACATGGCGGCATCTTAAATGCATATTGCTGGGTGAAAGATTTCGATCCGAAAAGGTTACATGCTGTCTGATTCCAACTATATATGACGTTCTGGTAACGTCTGGTAAGGTGGAGCACAGAGTATTTTTAGAACAGTGAAACTACAATGGTGGAAATAGGTATATGCCGTTATATATTCATCAAAACCCATATATGTACAACAGGAAGACTGAACGCTAATGTAAACCATGGACTTTGGATGATAATGAGGTGTTGGTGTAGGTTCACTGGTTGTTACAAATGGAGCACTGTGGTGTGGGGTGTTGATAGCAGGGGAGGCTGTGGGTGTGTGGGGGCCGGGAGTGTATGAGAACTCTCTGTGCCTTCTGTTCATTTTTGCTGTGAGCCTAGAACTGCTCTTAAAAATAAAGTTTATCGATTAAAAAATGATTGAATTGTTAGAAACACAAACCGATATTTGACGAATTAAAAAATTATTTTTCGGAATCATGGTACAATTAATTAACTTTTGGTGACATAATTTGACACAAGAATTCATGGTGCCTTTTTACATTTATATTTAGCCTAAATATAATTCAATAAAGTACTTATTATGGATTCTACTGCCACTCACTTTGACAAGTACTATTGAGAAATATTAATCTTAAAATACATAGTTCAGAGATGCTAGATCATCTTTATTCATGAAATTATGTTCCCAGAAACAGTCTAGATTTCATTTACACAATTTGTGCTTCCCTGCATTTCATTCCCGCATTTGTATTCTCTGCCTCCCTTCCAAAGCATACTGAGGGCTCCACATAAGGGTTCATGATTTGCAGCATACAGAGAAAGAACAATCCTAAATTGCTTTGGATTTTCAGCTCAGATCATATATTGACAGGTAATTGTTAAACTCTTTATTATTATTCTAAGTACAGATAATAACTGTTTTACCAGTCTTATCTGACAACAAAAGAAATTTTATCCACAGGGAGATTAGGCAACTGAATGATCCTTGGGTGCCAGACTATATAACAATGTGAGAATGAAGCAAATTTAGAGGCCAGCTTTCACCTAACTTCTTCCATTCAGAAAATGTTTCATTGATACCGATGCCTTTTTCTGCAACTTATCCTGAATAACATGCACATTTTTTTTTCCCAGTTAGACCACGAACACTTTTGTTTGGCATTTTTTTCCTCCCTATTTTGTGTTTAATGAACATGCATTATGGATATCATAAAAATTTTTTCTTTAAGTTTATTTATTTATTTTGAGAGAGAGAGAGAGAGAAAGAACGCAAGCAGGGAGGGGCAGAGAGAGAAGGAGAGAGAATCCCAAGCAGGCTCTGGGCTGTCAGCGCAGAGCCCTATGTTGGGCTCGATCTCATGAACCATGAGGTCATGGTCTAAGCTGAGATCAAGAGTCAGACACTTAAACAACTAAGCAACCCAGGTGCCCCAGTACAAATCTTTTTAAAGGGGCAGGATGTTTGTTTGTTTGCTTGTTTGTTTGCTTGTTTGTTTGTTTGAAAAACTTCTGTATAAGAGATTTCACTCAGGAATTCTAAACCACTTTTGTCTATGATCATCTTTGGCAATCTGGGGAAGCCAGAGGACACATTCCAGACTTATATCTGCTCTAGAAGAAAAAATGTTTGCTGATTTGAATAGAATGTAAGCCTGGGGTCACACCCTGATGGGAGTTAGGGCAATGAATGTATGAATGAATTCACAAAGAAAGAAAAATAAACTGAAAAAGGATTTCCAGGAAGCTCCTGAAAGTTTCTGGTGGAATACCTGCTACTGTGTTACAACAAATGCCCCTTTTAGGTGGCCAAACCCATGGGTTTTATTATATGAGCATTCCAATCAGAACATTTAAAAGATTAAACATCCCCACTTTCCATAAGGTAGGCTTAATTTGCAGACATTCACAGAAGGGAGGTTAGACCTTGATAGAGGACAATGTTCCAAGGATGCTCCTCTCCACTGGGGGCTGTGCAGGACTCCGGCATCTTCAAAGGCCCTGCCAAAGGCTTATGGCTTAAGTGTATCAGAATGACCTGGCCCTAGCATTTGGCGAGGCCCCAGGGCCTCTGGGGGCAAGACAGGAATTCACAATGAGGAAGTTATTTGTGGCCTGTGTTGAAGATCTTTTCAATTAAAGCTTTAACATTTTTCAAAAGCAACCCCCAGGGATTCAGTTATTCTCATCACCAATTTTGATGGATGGCAGGCTAACACAGCAAATGACTCACCCAGCTCACTGCAAACATTATCAAAAGTCAGGTACCCTTCCTTCTCCAGAAAGTGTCCTGTGCTTCTGACAGAAATGTAGATGATTAGAAGCTTTAAGAAATGTTGGTTTTTATCCCATTCCATCCGTTGCCTTTTAGTTTTGTTGATTGTTTCCTTTGCAGTGCAGAAGCTTTTTATCTTGATGAGGTCCCAATTGTTCATTTTTGCTTTTAATTCCCTTGCCTTTGGAGATGTGTCGAGTAAGAAATTGCTGTGGCTGAGGTCAAAGAGGTTGTTTCCTGCTTTCTCCTCTAGGGTTTTGATGGTTTCCTGTCTCACATTCAGGTCCTTCATCCATTTTGAGTTTATTTTTCATGTGTAAGTGGTCTAGTTTCATTTTTCTGCATGTTGCTGTCCAGTTCTCCCAGCACCATTTGTTAAAGAGACTTTTTTCCATTGGATACTCTTTCCTTCTTTGTCAAAGAGTAGTTGGCCATACATTTGTGAGTCCAATTCTGGGTTCTCTATTCTATTCCATTGGTCTATGTGTCTGGTTCCTGAAAAAATTAAAAATAGAACTCCCCTATGACCCAGCAATAGCACTGCTAGGGATTTACCCAAAGGATAGAGGAGTGCTGATGCATAGGGGCACATGTACTCCAATGTTTATAGCAGCACTTCAACAATAGCCAAATCATGGGAAGAGCCTAAATGTCCATCAACTGATGAATGGATCAAGAAGATGTGGTTTATATATACAATGGAATACTACTTGGCAATGAGAAAGAATGAAATCTGGCCATTTGTAGCAACACAGATGGAACTGGGGCGTATCATGCTAAGTGAAATAAGTCAGGCAGAGAAAGACAGATATATGTTTTCACTCATATGTGGAACTTGAGAAACTTAACAGAGGACCCTGGGGCAGGGGAAAGGGGAAAAAAGTTACAGAGAGGGAGGGAGGCAAACAATAAGAGACTCTTAAACACTGAGAACAAACTGAGGGTTGATTGGGGGTGGGGGAGAGAGGAAAGTGGGTGATGGGCATTGAGGAGGGCACTTGTTGAGATGAGCACTGGGTGTTGTATGGAAACCAATTTGACAATAAATTATATATAAAAAATTAAAAATTAAAAAAATAAAAAGACAAAAGAATGTTGATTTTACTTAAATAGATGCATAAATGCTGTTTTCAGCAGAAGTGATTCCCATTTCTTGTTTTGTCTTTGAATCATAAAAGATGAAGAGAACATACAATCAACAAAACTAAAAGGCAAACTACAGAATGGGAGAAGATATTTGCAAATGACATATCTGAAAAGGTTAATGTCCAACATATATAAAGAACTTACACAAATCAACACCCCAAAAACAAATAATCCAATTTAAAAATGGGCAGAAGACATGAACAGCCATTTCTACAAAGAAGACATCCAGATGGCCAACAGGCACATGAAAAGATGTTCAACATTACTCATCATCAGGGAGACACAAATCAAAACTACAATGGGATATCACCTCACACCTGTCAGAATGGCTAAAATCAACAACAGGTATTGATGAGGATGTGGAGACAAGGGAACCCTCAAGCACTGTTGGTGGGAATGCAAACTGGTGCAGCCACTCTGGAAAACAGTAAGGAGTTTCCTCAAAAAGTTAAAAACAGAACTATGCCATGATCCAGCAATCACACTACTGGGTATTTACCCAAAAAATACAAAAACACTAATTCAAAGGGATACAAGCACCCTCATGCTTACAGCAGCATTATTTACAATAGCCAAGATACGGAAGCAGCTCAAGTATCTATCAACTGATGAATGGATAAAGAAGAGGTGGTATGTATATACAACGGAACACTATTCAACTATGAAAGAGAATGAAATCTTGCCATTTGCAATGACATGGATGGAGCTAGAGAGTATAATGCTAAGCTAAATAAGTCAGAGAAAGACAGGGGTGCCTGGGTGGCTCAGTTGGTTAAGCTAAGTGACCTTAGCTCAGGTCACGATCTCACAGTCTGTGGGTTTGAGCCCCATGTCAGGTTCTGTGCTGACAGCTCAGAGCCTGGAGTCTGCTTCAGATTCTGTGTCTCCCTCTCTCTTTGCCCCATCCCTGCTTGTGCTCTGTGTCTTTCTCTCTCTCTCTCAAAAATAAATAAACATTAAAAAAAATTTTTTAAAAAGGAGTGCACTTGTTGTGATGAGCATGGAGTGATGGAATTAAAATAAAAAGTGGCACCTGGGTGACTCAGTTGGTTGATTATCTGACTCTTGATTTTGGCTCAGGTCATGATCTCACAGTTCGTGAGTTTGAGGCCCATGTCAGGCTCTGACAGTGCGGAGCTTGCTTGGGATTCTCTTTCTCCCTCTCTCTCTGCCCCTCCCCTGTTCTCTGTCTCTCTCAAAATAAATAAGTAAACTTTTTTTTAAATGTTAAAAATAATCTTTAAAAAATAGTGAATTCAGCACCTGGGAGGCTCAGTCAGTTGAGCATCTGACTTCAGCTCAGGTCATGATGTCATAGTTTGTGAGTTCAAGCCCCACAGTGGGCTCTGTGTGCTGACAGTTCAGAGCCTGGAGCCTGCTTCGGATTCTGTGTCTCACTCTCTCTCTCTCTCTCTGCCCCCGCCTCCAAAATAAATAAACATTAAATTTTTTTTTTAAAAAATCGTGAATTCAGGTTGAAGAAAAAAAAAGATGAAAAGAACAGCATCTTGTGGTCTCTTCATAGACTGGGTGGCAACTTGGTATCAGGGGCAGAAAAGCCCTGATTCAAATCCCTGCTAACTCTGTGACTCTAGGCAAATCACTTAACTTCTCCAAGTCCCCTTTCCCTCAAATCTGCAATGGAGGTAATAATACCCAGTTTTCATTTTAATTTAAGGAATGGACCTATTCAGTACCCAAGGTGTAGTCACTATTATTCATGGGTCTAACTATATGTATGAATGATGTATATGCATATACATGTATGCATGCATCTATCCATCTATACATATCATATACATTTATATGAGCCAACACTTAAGAACTGAAAAATTGCCTACACAAACCTCAGATTCCCTGCTTCTTCTGAAAGTAAAATCAGAAGATCTGGAAACACTGGGCTGAGTCTGAGGGGCAGCTGCCCCTTGAGTCATGGCAAGTGTGAAAAATCCCGTCTTTCCTGGACCACTTCGTTATTCTGTGATCAGCCTGGCCCCTTTGGTCATTTGACTGTGCCACTTTCTACCGGTACCCTCACCGCACTCCACCCTCTACTGCAGGTCTTGTGGCAGACACTCTTCAGACAGATAGAAGCAAACTCTCATTTAAATAGACTAGGGTGGGTAGATGGGTGTTCACTTTCAGTGAAGGACCTCCATTTTCTCTCATCTTGTTGGGTAGTTAAACTTGAAACAGAAGAATTCGGAGGAGAGGAATTAAACTAAAATCTTTAAATTAAAAAAAAGAAGGCCCTGTGCTTTCTCCACAATTGCCTGGCTAAGCAGATAGTGTTGCTGGAGATAGAGATGAATCAGTGGGTCCCAGGACATATTTCAGTTATGACAGTATTTCTCCATCAGGGCAGTTCCATACTTGGTGAGTGTGTTGATAACTTGTGAGACTTTGTTGTTGTTGTTGCCGTAAGGATTGGAGGATGCCATTGCATTTAGTGGGTAGGGCCAGGATGGTTGGTCCCCTGCAACATGCAGGAAAATCACCTACAGGAAAGGATTTGTCTTCCCTCCCACAGCTTTCAAGTGTCCTTGAAACATGGAGGTGAAAAACATGTTTATAATAATCTGTGCCCAGAACCCAATGCCATTATACATAGAAAATATTATCAAACAGTTTCAGTGAGCACTGAAGTTTTTAGGAATTCAGCTACTGTGTAGATTGAGGGAAGGGTATACCTCCTTTGTTCAGAAATTTACCATTTCAGAAACTACTTGAAGGTATCACGGTTTGATGTTCGTGGGGTGATAATTCAACCAACTGAGTCATGCTGCCTGTGTAGATGTCTCATTCAGGGTGTTTTGACCTTTAGTGGCAAATGTCTGATTAGTTCATTCAGGATGTGTAGGGGAAAATTTGTACTTCTTTGGAAAACTCTACACTGTCTATCTCACACCCCTCTGGGTTATCTGATTCTGATTTCCTAGGAGCTGTTCTACAGCTCATGTAAAGGGTAGATAAATGATAGCAATGTAAAATAATTTTTGTCTACAGACATGCAAATTCTTTCCTGTCTAATAAATGTACAATTGGCCTCTCTTCTACTATTGAAGAAATTAGTTTTGCCTCCATTTATACATTCAGTATTTCTGATTTATAAATGTATTCTGTTCATTCTTTGGTTTCTCTGTTGAACAAGTTATAATATTTGCCTGGTTCCTCATTATGAGTTAACTAAAATATATGCATATGCTCATTTTTCTCTCTGGGTAAGAGTCAAGACTTTACTTGTTTGTTTTTTTACATTGTCTTTAACAGCAATCATCTGAGTGTTTGCAAATTGAGGTGCATACCTCATTGGAAATTACTTTTTAATTCTCCTTTTATAATAGGATAGTATATTTATTTTTAATGTGTCATAAATATATTTCAATTCGGGATAGTAGAAAGGGTATTGAAAAATTTTTTATAAAAGGGAGCATGGGATCTGAAAGTGTTGGAATTATAGACTCTGTTAGAAATTTTCTGAACAAGCCCACATATATAACTGATCAACTGGGTCATTATTTTTCCAGTCAGACAGAAAGTTCTAGAGTTCCAATATATGTAGAGCAACCACTAAGCTTTGAACTGTTGTGGGAACCATTCTCCTTCCCCTCAACTCAAACTTGGTTTTTTAAAATTCTTTTTAAGTTTATTTATTTATTCTGAGAGAGAGTGGAAACATGAGCAGGGGAGGGACAGAGAGCAAGGGAGAGGAAGAATCCTAAGCAGGCTCCACACTAACAGCGAGCACATAGCCCAATGCGGGGCTCGAACCCATGAACCTGTGAGATCATGACCTGAGCTGAGATCAAGAGTCAGTTGCTCAACAGACAGAGCCATCCAGGCGCCCCTCAAACTTGATTTAGATAGTACCGTTACAAAGTAGCCATTAATGTGTACCACTGATGCAGATTCCTTTTTTCACTATCTTTCCCAGATCATCAAAAGCCAAGAGTATTTCAAACAAACTGCATTGTCTGGCCATCATAGGTAATGTCAAAAAAGACTAAATGGAGGCATGGTTTCTTATTTTCCCCTTCGTTGATCCATATTTTTTCTTCCCAAGACGAGAACAGCACAGAGGGTGTTCATTCTCCACATCACCTCAGGGGAATCTGAGCCTGACTTGTAGCCCTGCAGTAAGTCTTAGGCCAAACTATTGTAATACATTCTTCTGATGCCACATTTTAAAGTCCAGAAAGGGTAGGAGTTGGGGCTGGAATTTCTTTAAGATCAGGAAGAAACAGTGAATTGGCTCACCTATCTTGATGCCGTAAATTTCACCCCTGGCTGCTGGCTGAGAATGTCTTCAGTTGACAATGACAAATGAAAAGAGAAAAAAAAAAGATCCACTCCTGGTTGTTTACTACTAAAATATCCTTATTTTAAGATATTGCTTTTCTTTGTATTAAATAAACACATTTATCCCCAAAAAAAGTACAGAAGAGCTTGGCAAACAAAAATAAACTTTAGAAAATTTATGAGCCTGGCTTATATATTGCTTTATTTAGAGAATAATTCTCACATTTTTTTTTCTTCCACCTACCAAAAGGAACATGCATAATAAATGAAACTAAGCTTGGCAGGAAATCCATCAATAAGGTTAATTTAAAGTGTAGGCAGAATAGCAAATCTCCATATGGACATCAAGGGGCTTGTTCTTGTTTCAAAACCAATTGACTTCCAGACGTCTGAATATGCCTCTCTAAAGAACCAGACAGAAGGAAATCCCAGCAACTTAAAACATCCACCTCCCCATCCCGATGATATGTCTCCTGGGAATTCATTTTTAGGATCACTTACAACATAGGAGCACAGCTGAGGCTAGATATGGGGGCTGTGCTTGGAGCATGTGCTCAAGGCGTGGGCTGCGTGGGCTTAAACTCTAGTGCCATCACTCTCAAGCTCTATGACTTTGGGTGAGATCCGGAAATTCCCTAAGCCTCAGTCTCCTCATCTGTAAAATAATGACAGCATATGGTGCTATATGACATTACAGATCAATACATGGTTGAGGTGACTGTATTTGATAATACACTGTGCCTGGCATTATTATCATTATGAAATATTTAAGACTCGGGGTTTTTTTAATACCAGCCATTGATGAGGGGGTAGGGGTGTGCAGATAAATGGGAGAGTATCATTTGAAAGATTAATGATTTTAAAAGAGCAGCTCCTTCAAAGAGGAAATAAGGAACTAAGAGAAGACCTCAGAAAATGATAGAAATTTTTGTCTTCCAGCATAAATGAACTTGGTTCTCTGCAGGGCTTTATTATTTCCTTGGCTTACATCCTCCACCATAAAGTGTACTGGGGAGAACCCTGAACCATACTAAGGAAAAGATAAATTTCTTTTTGATTCCACAGAGATTACTTAAAAGTAGAACTATTATATGATATAGCAATCCTACCTCTGGGTATATGTCAAAAGAATTGAAACCAGAGATATTTGCACACCCATGTTCATAGCAGTATTATTTACAATAGCCAAGAGGTAGAAGCAACCCAAAAATCCAGCAACAAATAAATGCATAAACAAAATGTGGTATATACCTACAATTGAATATTATTCTGCCTTAAAGGAAGGAAATTCTGTCACATGCTACAACATGGATGAACCTTAAGGACATTATGCTAAATGAAATAAGCCAGCCATAAAAATACAAAGGCTGTATAATTCCACTTATTGAGGTATCTAAAGTAGTCAAACTCATAGAAACAAAGCAGAATGGTGGTTACTAGGACCCAGGGGAAGTGGGAAAGGAGGAGTTATTTAATGGTATAGAGTTCCAGACTTGCAAGATGCAAAAGTTCTAGAGATCTGTTTCATAACAATAAAATATATATATCTGTTTCACAACAATGAATATACTTAACATGACTCAGCTGTACACTCAAAAATGGTTAAGGTGGTAAAGCTTATTTTTTAACACAATCTTAAAAATGAAGAATTAAATGAGATGCATTGATGCCTGGCATGTAACAAATGTACATTAAATACTAGGTAGTGGCTATTAATGGGGTTATCAAATGCAAGATCTCCAACAGGAATCTTTCCCTACACCCCCTCCCAGACTTCTCACCATGGGCACCATATGTTCTTTCTCAATCTGCATTTGCGCTGGGTCCTGTTTCATAGTTATGCCTCCACCTTTGTTCTGGCAAAGGCAGGAGTGGTGACTTGCAGAACACGTGTTCCTGCTAAGTTCTACCCCGTGCCATGCACATAGCAGGTGCACGTTCTTCTTTTTTTAAGTTTTTTAAAAAATCTTTCCATTATGAGTATATCAAATCACTGATATAGGGAATATTAACAATAGCAAAGTAAGAAACAGGAAAAAATAATTGTCAGGTTTCAGCCACTTAAAAGATATTACATGTTAATGTGGTTTTCTTAGTAACCATTTTGTGAATTAAATAGAATGAAAATAAAATGCTAACTTCTTTAAAAAGGAAGGTGAGAATTTAACATTCAAGTACATTTGGGAATTTTCTTTTCTCAAGAATATTGTAGGATAGGTTGAGGCACCTGGTAGCTAAGATCTTGATGAGTAAGTTGGAATAAAAGAGATACTATAACAATGACCAAACAAATGTAGGGCTTTTTGTTGATATTATTATCTTGGTTGCCATCAAAAGAACCCAGCTCTGGCAACTAAAGCAGAAAGATGAATTAATTGTTGTCAAAGTATAATTTTCAAAAAGCTAAAACATGAGTCTCCTACCCAATGATATAGACTATCTGTGTCAGAGATTTATTTAACTAATTAATGAAGGAATCAGCAAGTTCAAAGGCAGGTGCAGGAGATTGATGTATACGTGATCAGCAAAAGACAGGATGCTAGAATCAAATTGCTAAATTAAATGCCAAAAAATCCCCCAAAGCAATACAACCGTAGCCTCTGTGGATATCCATTCCACTGCACAAAAATTTGCATTTCTGTTAGACAAAAATCATATGCAACTTAGTTAACATGAATTTTTAGGAAACTGGGCCCTAATCAATAGTCCGCTGTGGGCCAGAGTTCCTTCCTTACAGAGGAGTCATATGACCCTTAAGGGGGTGTGTTGGACAGATAGTTCTCCAATATGACATTGAAAGACACACAGCCACCCTTCCTCTTGCTTCACTTCCCAAGGTTTGATCATTTTTTGAACTGGGAGCCTCAAGTCACTGTACAATCATTACTGACACATACTGACCATGTCCCCTGGGTCAGGTCTGTGCTAATTGCTCTCCTTGCAATGTCTCATTGAACCCTCACAACCACCCTGCAGCATAGGGACCGCCATTCCTGCATTTTACAGATGAACAACCTAGGGTGTAGACACTTCCATAATTTCCCAAGGTTATAGAGCTGAGACCGTGACAAAACCCAGGCAGGGCTCTGTCTGACCAGCTTTAATTCCAAACGGGAAGTCGCCCACGGGCAGTGGGCACTCCCAGACATAACTGAAGAGGAGGCACGGGGGTGCAGGGAAAGAGAAGAACTCTCACAGGGGATGACTTAAGCTCTCGTTCTTTATCATTCTTGCCACAGGCATACTTCAGGAAGTCTATATGAGTAAGGCAGTGCTTATGAAGTTTCTAAATGGATACATATAACATGTTTTAGGGGGACACAACCAGAAAGGTTTGAAGCCTGCTGCTGTAAAGCCTTTCAGTTCATGGGGACCATGGTTCACGTGCATTTTTATATTTGCTGAGGGGCAGCTCTGACTCACTTCTCCAGTCTTGCTCAGCTTGTTTCCTCAAAATGTTTCAGACTTTGGTGTCCAGCCGTAAAGACTGAGAGCCTCACACCTTTTCCTTGCAGTGTGAGGGATGCGGCATTTTCATCTCCAGGGAGATTAGGAGACCACTGCGGGCAACTTATTTTCCTTGTCCATGCTTGCTGGGAAGTCACAAGGAAGGTAAAATCCATGTTCTCACTGGCTTTGTGCTTGGCTCTGGGCCTTGGAAGAGTGAGGGAGAGAGGGTAAGCCATGAAATGGAGAGTGATTCACACATAATTCTCAAATTCCTACTCAGGGCTTTCAGAAATCACCCCTGTGGGTGACTGAGTGATCTGAAGAGAAAAGTTAACCATCAGGTGCCAGCCTTAGAAAACCAAAGAGCAGTAAAGGCTGGACACAGAGTCCATGCAAATTGAGATTTGCTCCCACAGCAAAGTGCCAGCATCATCTCCAAAGCCAAACTTGAGGGACCTCTGGGGCTTTTTAAGAAAAGCACTCCAAGCGCGCTATAACATTAGTATTATTGGGCATTCTCTGAAATTACTAGTTACACTCAGTTGAATAAATGCTCCTAAATGCAATTAAGGATGTATTATACGTTAACGTTATGGATGAGCTAAGAAAAATACTCATTATCCCGTCTCTCAGGGAGATACTACATATACTTAGGGGCTTTGTGCTCCCGCACAGTTGTAGGGGGCAAACAAGCAGGGGAGAACTGGAGCTCCCCGGCCCAGCTGGAGGTGCTTCTTCTGCGCCCCCACACCCACACACTGATGTCAGCACCCCGACTCCCTTCTCCAACTTGGAAGCCTTCACTGAGAACGCTGGAGGTGGTGAGGTAGGGAAACGTAGCTTCCCACCTGGTCCCCAAAGCAACCCCCAAAGCAGAGAGCCATCAGGGACTTCTGGGTGAGGCTCTGGCTCTCAAAAATAAATAAACGTTAAAAATTAAAAATTAAAAAATAAACGGTGTCCCCATCTGCCTGGCATCTACTTTTCCCAACCTATATTCTTTTTTTTTAACCAATTTTTAAAATTTTTTTAAACATTTATTTATCTGGAGAGACAGAGAGAGAGAGACAGTGTGCAAGCAGGGGAGGGGCAGAGAGAGAGGGAGATACAGAATCTGAAGCAGGCTCCAGGCTCTGAGCTGTCAGCACAGAGCCCCATGCGGGGCTCAAACCCACAAACTGCGAGATCATGACCTGAGCCAAAGTCAGATGATTAACTGACTGAGCCACCCAGGCGCCCCCAACCCATATTCTTGAAAGGCTGAAGAATAATATTTTACCTGGGGGTGAAGGTGAGAGGTAGCTTTGATACCTCTCAAAGAGTACCAATGGGATTCACTGACTGTTGTCTTGCAAGTAGTAAAGAAAACAAAATTCAGTCTTTAGCAAATCACCCACTGTGGTAGCCAGCCTCCAAGATGGTCCCAATTATCCCTACCTCCACGTCTTCATGCACCTGTGGGGCCCCCTTGCACCTTGAAAAGGTTGATCTGTAAAACCAATAAGATAATGCAGAGGGGTGCCTGGGTGGTTTAGTTGGTTAAGCATCCGACTAATGGCTCAGGTCATGATCTTGTCGTTCATGTGTTCAAGCCCCAAGTCGGGCTCTGTGGTGACAGCATTGGAGCCTGGAGCCTGCTTCAGATTCAGTGTCTCCCTCTCTCTCTGCCCCTCCCCTGCTTGCGTGCTTTCTCTCTCTCTCTCTCTCACAAAAATAAATAAAAACATTAAAAAAATTAAGATAATGCAGGAAAAGTGCACAAAGTGTGACTTCCAAAGGTAGGTCATAAAAGACACTGCAACTTCTGCTTTGCTTTCTCTTGGATCATTCAGTCTCGGAGAAGCCAGCTGCCATGTCATGAGGACACCCAAGCAGCTCTAAGGAGAGATCTGCAAGGCAGGGAAATGAGCCCTCCTACCTACAGTCACGTGAGTGAGTCATCTTGGAATCGAATCTTTCCACCACCTTCAAGCTTCAAATGACTACAGCCCTATAGCCCCAGGCAGCATTTTAACTCCAACCTCTGAAGGGATTCTGAGCCGGAACCACCGAGCTAAGGCACTGCTGAAATCTTGACCAGCAGATACTATGTAAGATAATAAACATTTATTGTCTCAAGTCACCACTTTGGGGTAATTTGTTCTGCAACAACAGGTAACTAATATATCCACTACAGTAGCTAAATATTTCCATGCGTATGTGTGTATAGTCCTGCCCAATAAAATTCCCGTAGCTAAGATCAGTAGAAAGCAATGAAGAAAATACAGTTTTCTTTCACTCTCCTTTGATAAAGCATTCCAACAGTTTCAGACAAGCATAAAGCATGCAGTTTCAAGATAACAAGTGTTTCCAGAGTGGACACTTCCTCTCCACCTCCTCATAGAAGGAATGAATTAACCACTCCGTATTCTAAGAGGAGTGAGAAAAAAAGAAGAGTGTTTCCCTTTCAGGCGCTTCTTTTTATCCCCTCAATCTCTCCTCCTGAGGAAGCAGACTTACCAGAATAGTGCATTTGGGAGAAGGAACCGGAAGTACCCAGGCAGATTCAGTGCTCCTTGCCATTCCCGTCCCACTACAGGTGGAAGCTGATTCTGCAATTTCCCACGTGAGCATAGGGAAGCGGCTCCCCTGGGGGAGGGCCAGCAGTGGCCCTCCTTCCAAAGAAGCTGTGTATCATCTGAAATTGGGTGAGCGTTGGGATCCGTGGGCCACATGCTTTGGCCATGTCCTCCAAGCCAGCTTTATCAGCAGCAAAGCACCACTTTGATCTCCATTTGTGTGACTTTGTGTCAACCTCTTAATTGCCTCCACATTTGGAGGAAGAAGGAAGAGATGTTATTAGCCTGCTAACCCTGAGCAAGAAGCACACACTGAACATACATATAAGTTATTCTAAATTAATTTCTCACAATCAGTCAACATTTTCCCAGCTATTGCTTCCCCATGCCAGCACCTATATAAGAAACCCTCTGGTACATCCTAATTCTGGTCTCTCTTTCTCAACAGAATTGTTTATCTTCAAACACCAAGTGCTGCATAGAAGAGGGTGAACCTAGGTGGTTGAGGAAGTCAGATCATCTCATTAATCATAAAAACAATAATGACATGTACTGTGCACTCCTATACTGTTTCTGTAGCTCTCCTTTCATCATCATGATAATTCTTTGGCAGAACTATCACTTATTTTAATTTTATTGTGGAGGAAACTTAGGCTCAAAGAGATGGCTCAGATGGGGAGTACAGAACATCCTAGGATTTGAACACATGTCTGGCTGGCTCTGAAGTCTTGTTTTCCAATTCACAGTATTACATTTTGAGCCCTACTTTGGAGCCCAGTCCTTAATTTAGGAGACATTATTTTCTTTCTTTCTTTCTTTTTAAGTAGGCTCCACGTACAGCATGGATGGAGCCCAACTCATGACCCTGAGATCAAGACCTGAGCTAGGATCAAGGGTTGGACACCTAACTGACTGAGCCACCCAGGCACCTTGGGGAACGTTATTTTAAATTTTGACCTAAAGGGTCAATTCAATAGAATTTCAGAGAAGCACGATGTGTCTGGACTAGAAATTTCTCTGGAACACCCAGTCCAGCCCCCATTCCCTCTCATTTATGAATGGTGAAACCTCTCAGAGGGATTAAATCACTTCCCAATGATTTAATGATAATTTGTAAAAATTATGGGCAGTCCAAACTGCTTATATGATTACTAAGTTACCTGTGCAAAAATTTTATTCCCAGAGATCTTGATATTTGGTCATCCAGTTGTTAAAATATACCCTGGCCAACCAACTCAGATATATAGCTTGGGCCCAACTGAATTTATAACCAAAGGAAGTGCTATTTTCCCTCCAGTGGCTTCTGAAGGCAGTTTTAAGGGGGAAAGGATATAATTCTTTCATACAACAACAAAAACATTGGGTTTGTCTCCATATGAGTTCTGGGTTTCATCTTTCATAGTTAGTTATGGGACAGGGGTATTCACAAGTGAAAAATTTTATCTCTAGACTCAGAGAATTCAGACCATGTCACAATTACAGATGTGCAAGAGGGCCAATTTGCCTCAGATGCAATCTCTGACATTTTGTCCGCATTTTGGATTTGGTTCACTTGGAAGCTGTCAATTACTACCACAAAACCAATCTTTCATAGCTAGAAATAGACTTAGCAACTCCATTGCTGACACTTTCAGGAATTTCCTTGCCATTTTACCAAGAAATATCACTTATTCTTTTTTTAAAATTTTTTAATGTTTTATTTATTTTTGAGAGAGAGAGAGAGAGAGACAGCGTGAGCGGGGGAGGGTCAGAGACAGAGGGAGACACAGAATTCGAAGACAGGACCCAGGCTCTGAGCTAGCTGGCAGCATAGAGCCCGACGCGGGGCTCGAACCCATGAACCGCGAGATCATGACCTGAGCCGAAGTCAGGCGCTTAACCGACTGAGCCACCCAGGTGCCCCACTTATTCTTTTTTTTAAATGTTTATTTATTTTTGAGAGAGAGATAGAGAGAGAGGGAGAAAGAGCGCATGAGTAGGAGAGGGACAGAGAGAGAGAGGGAGACATAGAATGTGAAGCAGGCTCCAGGCTCTGAGCTGTCAGTACAAAGCCCAACATGGGGCTTGAACTCAGAATGGTGAGATCATGACCTGAGCTATAGTCGGATGCTTAACCGACTGAGCCACCCAGGCACCCTGAAATATCACTTATTCTGAAAGGAAAACAACTCCCATCCTCTCCTGCTGTAAATGGCCCCTTGCCATGTGAGGGGCACAGGCATACACTGTTCAACCCTGCTGGGCCCAGCCGCACACTGGAAGCCACGGAGCCCACCACAGTCCCAGTCTTAGCCCCATGGGAGGCAAGTAGGAAATAATATAGGGCACTCTGGACTCCTTTCTTTGAGGATCCTTCCAGGATGTGGTTCAAAGCAGTGAAAAGGGCGCTGACTTCAAAGCCAGATAACCCTAAGCTAGGTTTCCATGCCTGGATCCATCACACTGGTGTGTGAACTTAGAGATATTTCTTTAGCTTCTGATGCCTGATATCCTTACCTGTGAAATGGGGATAAAATATCTAATGTGTCGAGTTGTTGTGAGAAGTAAAGGAAATAATATTTGTCTAACGTCTAACATGATACTTGGCATGGAGTAGGTCCCCAGAAATCAGAGTTCTCATTCCTGGTTACCTTAGAAATACCTGGGGCCCTTTTAAAAAAAAATACCCATGCTCGGGGCACTTGGGTGGCTAAACCTCTGACTCTTGATTTCGGCTCAGGTCATGATCTCATGGTTTGTGAGATAGAGCCCCACACTGGGTTCTGTGCTGACAGCACAAAGCCTGCTTGAGATTCCCTCTCTCCCGCTCTCTCTGCCCCTCCCTATCTTCATCTCTCTCTCTCTCAAAATAAATAAACATTAAAAAAAATACCCGTGCTCTGGGGCGCCTGGGTGGCTCAGTCGGTTAAGCATCCAACTTGGGCTGAGGTCATGATCTCGCAGTCCGTGGGTTCATGCCCCACGTCGGGCTCTGTGCTGACAGCTCAGAGCCTGGAGCCTGTTTCAGATTCTGTTGTCTCATTCTTTCTCTGCCCCTCCCTACTCATGCTCTATCTCTCTCTGTCTCCCAAAATAAATAAACTTCAAAAAAAAATTTTTTAAACCATGCTTAAGACGTATGACCCAGGGATTTGATGTAATTGTAAAGTTTTAAAAGCTCCTGTATGAATCTAAACTACAGCCAGGGTCATGCACCCACTTCCACAAATGTTTCTTCCCTCTCCCTTGTTTTTGCCAATCTTTATAGGGACCTGAGTTCTGTTCCTCAAGTGACTCCATGCCTGGAGTCTGACTCAAGACATGCTACCCCAGGTCCAAAAACTCTGCAGTGTATTCAAGTGTTTCCCTGGTACATGTTTACTGTAACTGCTGCATATTGAGATCCTTCCATTGTGTCTGAACTTTTGAAATATGTTTTCTCAGTTAATCTTAATTTATGCTTATGAAGTAAATTATGTTCTTGTTCCCATTATACAGAATAAGAAACTGAGAGTCATAAATGTACATTCTTTCTTTCAACAAATATTTATTGTATGCCAGTAATACTCCAGCCACCGATCTAGGTGAATGACTTACCCAAGTCACAGAATTTTAAGTCAAAAGGGAGCCTTGATTCAATCCCATACTGACTGTGACTCAGAGTGCACTTTCTACCACAGCTCATTGCCACACAGCAGAACTGTTCAGACCAGCGTTAGGCACCAGAAGGGGGTTTCTACTTAATCGTTTATTCAACCCTCACCCTACAGGGGGCGCTACTCACAAGGTATTCTGCCTGAATGATGTTCCCCAGAACTGTGCAAGTCAGCAGTCCTGCCATTTCTATTGCTGTCATTTTATGGGTAAAAGAACCAAGGCATAGAGAGGGTCCGCAGGTCACAAAGCTGATTAGTGCCTCTCAAGCCTCAGGCTGTTTTGTCGTAGGCTTCCAAAGGACAAGGTGCCCATCTTCTGTGGTCTTATATGCGCGCAGTAGGTGTTTGTGCCACATTGAACAATGGCTGAGCAATGCCTGACAGGGCCCTCCTGAGGGAGTCAGGGCCTTCAGGGACTAGGGCAGTAGCGGGTCTCGTGGTTGTGGGTTCCAAGCAGATGCCAACCCTAAGCACTCGGTGACTGTGAGTCTTCACAAGTATATTTAGCTTGCATTGCATCACATACTCAACCAAACATATTAAAACACAGTATCTGTGTCCAAAGAACTAAATATACAGAAAAAGAGAGAAAGGGGGATATGTCAGAAGGAAGAGAGTGAACCTCTCCCTTTTCTTTGCTCTTTCAGGATTCCGACTTGCACTGATGGCTGATATCAGACACTGAATCACTACATATTGCTTTTTGTTTTTCTTACTGGTAGGTACAGTGGAAAGACATGGACATGAAAGTCTGACAATGGTCTCTTTTCACCAAGCCCTGAGGTACACTGACACGTGAGCAGCCGGCTGCCTTGACCAGGCCCCAGCCTCATTCTGGAACTGTGGTTCTTGAACTTTGGTGCGTGCATCAAATGATCCAGAAAGTTTGTTAAGATACAAATTGCTGGACCTAGTTCCCAGGGTTTCTAGCTTATTTGCATTTCTAACAAGTTCTCAGCTGATACGGTTGCTGCCTGTCTGGGCACCACGCTTTGAAAACCTCAGGTCTCCAATAACAAGGTAGCTTCATAAATGCTAGAAGGGGCCAAATCCAAGATATACTGTTAAGTGTCTAAAAAGCAAAGGTGGGATGTGGGGGAAGCAGGGAAAGAGTTTACTACTATTTGCGTAAAAAATGAGTTGACACACACACTTGCAGCTTGTATATGCATAGACTATTTCTGGATGGTTACCAAAAAAGCTAATGATTGTCCCCTCAGGGGACTGAGGGTCAGAGGTGCTATGACGATTGCTCTCTGGATCTCTCCCCAACTCTAACACCACCCCAGATCACTTTCCTTTCTCTGCTCTCTTCCCTTCAGAGAGTCTGTCCTCCGTGGCCTCCATCACCCCATTTCCCTTGATGGTTGACTTCCTCCTGGGTTTGGCCAATGGGAGGCACAAGCAGGAGACCTAATGCTGGGAAAAGAGAGAGACAGATTTCTTCTGCGCTCCCTCCCCACTCTGGTGCAGTCTGTGGAACAGCTGCAGTGTCCACAACTAACTCCAGCTCTTCCTGGGCTCCAATTACACCGTTTTCTTCTTCAGCTGTTGCTAGTTCCTTGCGTCTCCAACCTGTTTATCCCTTTGACCCTGCCCTCACCGCTGTAAGTGGTCCCTTCCTTCAAGTGCCCAAATTTGAACCTCCTGGAGGTGAATTTTGTTTTCTGCCAGGATCCTGACTGAGAAAGGTAGGAAACTTACTCTTCACAGTGTATCCTTTTGTATCATTTAAATATTTTGCCACGTGTCGGTAATACCTGTACAAAAATGCAAATATTAAAAAATAAATTATAGAAATAGAAATCCAATCTTAAATAATCTCGAACAGTAAGTTCCCAAGAGAATTACTGGAGAATGGGTCTACTTCAGCACCTAATGTCCCTTCAGCTTATTTGGCTTTACTTTCATGCTAGCGAGGATTTATGATTTATATTCTGTTCCCGCCCTGTCAGGGCAGCTAAGGTGATCCCCCTGGAGCACAAGGACAGCGCTGGTTCCCCTTTTCAGCGCACATGGTGTCTGGACTGCCAGGGGATGATTTAATGGAAAGAACTTTTCAGCTTTGGAGTCACACACATTAAATTCGAACCACATCTATCCCACTTGCTTTCTTTGATTCCCTGAATTGCTTGTCCCTCGTGTCCCCTTAAGGGACCCATCACATCACACAACGAGTTTGCACTGTTTGGACACAGGCTCTTGGATGCCATGAATATCAGCACTTTTACATTCTTTTATGAGCCTAAGAAGGAGGCCATTAAACTCTCAGCTGTTTTCATTCCAATATGTGCACAGTGTAGCCTCGCCCCACACCTGAGCTGCACCCCCTCCCCACCTGGAGGAGAGACGGCCCAGGGGCCAAGTGTGGAAAAGGGGATGGACCTAAGGCTCTGAGATTAGAGAGCACAAAAATTGTAAATAATGATTTTGAAAGCTTAACATCTATTTAGCAAGAGTAATGGTTTAAAGTGGGAAGCCGCCAGATGGTGTGCACTGTTAATAATGCCCATCTGTGGGCCATGTCGTGAATTATAAAATTGATTTGGAGGAGAACATCTCCTGCTGTTTGCCCCAGGTGCCAAAATGCCTCCTTCCAGCTCTGGGGGCCAGGTACAGGGTGAGGAGGTTGAGGTGCATGTTGCTTAAAAACAATAGTGTATAATATTTTTACCTCAGAATGAGACAAAGACTGAATGCTAATTGTTTTTAAAGGTTACAAAATACTTGTGGTGTTCAGAGGGACCTGTCAGAACTTTCAGAACTTCTTGTTTCACACACAAGCCTGCCTCTAGGAGCACGGAGAAGCCTGGCTGTAGGCAGGGCCGCTCTGTCCAGGGTGTTGGGTCTGGTCAACTTTTGACCTTCTGCCTTGCTTCTGGTGACCCTTCTGAGTGTCTGAGCCCCTCAGCCCTCACCTGGGCTTCTGCCAAGGGCCTCAGGTTCTCTTGCTTTAAAGATCAGTTTGCTCCTGCCTCTCCACCTTGACCCTGCAAATCCTCCCCATTGGATGTCACAGGTAACAGGTGTTGCCACTCTCTCCTTCCTCCTCTTCAGTCACCTGGATGCCTCCCATGAATTTCTCAACAGAATAGGGGACTAGACACTGAGCAGCTTCCTTAAGGAAGCCCAGTTTCTCCATGTGTAAGGATGCTTCACAGAACAGTTACAGTAAAAGCTGATGTCGAGTGCCTGCTGGAGGGTGGCAATGGTGGCAGAGGAGGCCACCCCTCAGCCATTGCTCTGGGACAGTCTGCTCACTATTTCCCACACCCCTGAGCACACTCTTTCCCTTGCTGTGTGTCTTGCCTGTAGTGAATGTCCTCCCCGGCTCTCCACAAAGCTCTGACTCAACAATCCCCTAGATAGACTCTTTACTGTCTCTGCTCACAATGGTCTTTCCTTCCAAGAGCCCCTGCAGGTATAGCGCCCACCTGATTATAATTTGCATTTGCCGCTCTCAGTTACCTTCACTTGTGCTTAGCTTGTCTCTCAAATAGGTTGGAAAGTCTCCTGACACCCACAACCTCTGTCTTTGCACCAGGGTGTGTCGGACCCAAAGTTGGGAAGACAGAGGGAGCTTAATTATTCCTATTCACTGTTTAATACATCTTGTCCGGTTACGTTAGCGTCCCTCAACCTTCACAGTGCATTGGAATCACCTTCAGAGCTTTAAAATATGCAGATTCTCAGGTCCCACCCCCCAGAGACTGTTTCAATTGGTCTGGAATGGAGCCCACTTTGGGGTATTTGTTTAAAAGATCCCCCAGTGATTCTAAGGTGCAGCTACAAGGGAGCACCACAGCCCTGTATGAACCAAAACGACTTTGCCGTCAGCTATACCTCATTCCCCATGCCACGCCATTTGTCTTCTGGGGGCACTTTCTCCAGATTTCAAATTATATCTTACAAGTTACATTGCAACCCTCAGCTCCTTTCTGATACAACATACCAGGAATCGTCTTTAGGCAAGTGAAAACTTTCTGCCATTACCTCATTGGGCAGAAAGTCAAGCTGTAAAAAAACGAGCCAAGTCATTCCCTTCGAAATGAGACTCTCATTAATCAATGAGCTGTCCTCCAAGCACCTGTGTGAAGCCAGGCAGTCACCATTTGTGACATTCTCTTCCCTTCCCCCAAATCAATCAGACTGGGGGGGGGGGCTAGCAGACAACAAAGGCTGCAGGTGCTTTTACGTATTGGGGTCACCAGTAAGTAACGATAAGAGAATAGGAAAAGGGGAAAAAACAAGCATGAATTAATGAGGCTCTTATGACAAAATGATTTAATGGCAAATACGTGAAAGCGAATTAATGAGGCTTTGATGGCATTTGCGAGTTTCATTTCCCTCGAGTATTTCCATGAATCCAGTGTCTTCTGGAAAACTTGTAAGAATATTCTATTTTGAAGACTTTCCGCTAACAAGACAGGAAAAACAGCCTTGAGGAGCATTTTTCTCATTCACCTCTTTTAGGCTTACTTTTTAATTACTGGTGAAAGAAAACCATGAGGTGAAAAGGGGAAAAGCCCAACAACCCACAGAACTCTTAGGCAGCCAAGGTGCTTTTAAAATGTAAATTTTTAAGATGGTTAAAACAATGAAGAAATAGGAAACCCTGAGGACGTATATATGCTATATTAATGGGATTGTCTCTAAATTCTGTTTTTCAAAATTTTCCATCAGGCACCGGTACATTTTTAAATACTTGTCAGATTCATTTTCTTAACAATTGCTTTAGAAGGAGCTCTGTTTACCTGTTTAGAACCGAGAGAGCTGCTGTACTTGGTTAAAAGCTGTGGAGCTGCTTTACTGAGCATCTATTTCTTCAACTTTCTCTCTGCAATGTCCAGTGGAACCAGATTCTTCAATTTAATCATTTCCTTCTGCATCTACCCAATCACTCCTTCGTGAGCAAAATTGTCATTGCATGAATCTTTGATATTGAACAGTTTACTTTTTTCCTTGGAAATCCTTTTGGGATATATTTTTTCAAAATTTTCTTTTACAAGGAAGCCCAGTAGGTGACACGCGCTGCTCACACATCCAGACTTTTCACACTTTTTAATTCCTCTCTCTAAAATATGAACAGAAGCCAACAATCACCAAAACTGAGAAAACTTCCAAAATGAAAGAAGGTGACATAAAAACAAATATACAGAGTAAAGGAATGTAGATCAATGAAAGATAATGAAGAGAGCAGAAA
This sequence comes from Cryptoprocta ferox, assembly GCA_028646485.1. Classification (NCBI taxonomy): domain Eukaryota; kingdom Metazoa; phylum Chordata; class Mammalia; order Carnivora; family Eupleridae; genus Cryptoprocta; species Cryptoprocta ferox. The sequence continues at coordinate 107,631,696 of CM053573.1, forward strand.
AAAAAAACAAACATTGGAGCAATTAGAATTCATATCCCTCAGAAGAAAAGAAAAGCTGTTGCATCCATGAAAACAAATCAAACCTGTGGAAAGGAATACAATCAAATAACAAGGAAGAGCTCATAGAAATAAAAATAACCCAAAGGAATATTTCAGTGAGGGATGGGATGATAAAGTCACAGAAACCTACTATAAGTAGAATAAAAAGAAGCAAATAAATAAAAGATAGAAAGATAAGGAATGACCCTGGAGGTCCAACAGCCACCTCTAATCCAGAGAGAAAACCAGGGGTGCATGGTGGGGAAAGAGAGGAGATTATACAGAACTTATTCAGAACTGATGGATGTGAATTTTTCATGAAAAGGGATGGACCCCAGGAAGTCAATCATAGTGACAGGGGTGGGGGACACACCAAGACAAATCATTTAAAAATTCTAGAACACCACAGATAAAAAGAGATCTTAAAGCTTCTCGTGATTATTTCAAGTTCACATTCAGTGGAACAGGAATGAAAATAGTTCCAGGTCTATCAATAGCAAAGCTAGATACTGGAAGACAATGGAGAAATGCTGTCAAAATTCTAAGACGTCTCAAAAATTTTGATACTTTCTTAGGAAAGTATCAAAAACTACATATGCCAGCAGAAATAGGAAATGAACTAAGAAATAAGAAGTCACTGAATCAAAGATGCAGGATCATAACAGAATGGTGACGGGAAGTCCCAGAAAGAGGGAGAAGGGAAGTTCAAGACCAACATCTGTAGCCAGATTGGAGGGATCAGAGATCTCTGGAAGTTCTTCACAAACAAACAAACAAACAAACACCATAAAAACTAATTTCCAAAATGGAGGTTTCAATGAACATTCCCCTTAGTAATGATTGAGTTCCAGTTGTTCCATATCCTTGCTAACACTTGATATTATCAGGGTTTGTTTTTTTTTTTAATTTTAGCCAGCTAGTGGATGTATACTGGTATCTCGTTATGGCTTTTATTTGCATTTCTCTGATGACTGATGATGTTGGGCACCTTTTCATTTGTTTATCAACCATTTAGATAGCTTCTTTTTGCCTGTTCAAGCCTTTTGCCTATCTTTTAAATGGTCTGTCTTCTTCTTTTTTTATTATTAATTTGTAGGACTCCTTTTATATATTTTGGATATGAGCCCTCTATCAGGTTTGCCTTAATATTTGGTTAAAGGTATCTTTTGATGAATAGAACCTGTTTATAAAATGCAATTTATCAGTCTTTTCCTTTAGGATTAGTACTTTTCAATATCCTGTTAATTTTGGCGTTTTCATCCCAAACTGGGATTATTCTGTACATACTTTTTATAGCATTTTTAAAATTTACCAATATATTACAAAGCATTTAACTTCATAGTATTTCTTCCAAAGCATTATTTAAAATGGCTGCATAAGGGCACCTGGGTGGCTCAGTCAGTTAAGCTTCCGACTCTATTTGCAGCTCAGGTCATGATCTCACAGTTTGTGAGATGGAGCCCCATATTGGACTCTGTGCTGACAGACTCTGTGCTGTGCATGCACCCTACTTGGGATTCTCCCCTCCCTCACTCTCTGCCCCTCCCTGGCTCGCTCTCTCTCTCTCTCTCAAAATAAACATTAGTTAATTAATTAATTAAATGGCTGCATAGTATTCCATTATATGCATATGTCATTCCTTATGGAACTCAACATTTACCCTTGTATATTTAGATTGATTTATAACATTATTTAAATAAAATTATAAAGTTAATGAGCACATTACAAATTAGAAACTCAAGATTTTAAATGCAAGTTTGACTAATTCCAATCTTTCCTATTTAATGAGTATATATGGAGCACCTAATGTTTCTTCAGCATTATTCTGGAGGATACAAAAGAAAAGATAAGAGTAGACATGTCCCTAAGGAGCTGACAACATATTTGGTGGCCACACACTTCACCTGTTTATCAATTAAGGAATAATTTATAGCTCAACTGCTAATAACTATATATGGAATAGGAAGAAAGTTGGGGGGAAGCAATAAAAGGATAGGCTAGGATAATTGGCTTTGGGGAGGAGGTAGGTCTTGAATGTTCTTCACATGTTGGGGGTGAGCATTCCACAGTGCAGGGACTGCATAATCAAAGGTGTGGAATCAGGAACAAGCAGTATGTGTCTGAAACAGAGGAGTCACTCTAGATTGAAAGTAAGTGTAAATGTTGATTAGTTGTAGAAGGAGGTGCCTGAGTAGCTCAGTCGGTTAAGCCTCTGACCCTTGATCTCAGCTTAGGTCATGGTCTCACAGTTGGTGAGATGGAGCCCCAAAGCCCGACGTCCGGCTCTGCACTGACAGTATGGAGCCTGCTTGGGATTCTCTCTTTCCCTCAATCTCTGCCCCTCTGCTGCTTATTCTCTCTCTCTCTCTCAAAATAAATAAATAAAGTTTACAAAAAGAAAAAAGAATAGATCATTAGGATGAAATCACATTGATGAGGGCTTTGACATGAGGATTTTGGATTTGATTCCATATGCAATATAGGTCCACTGTCACCGGGGTAAGGAGATGGGATGTGGTGAAGTTGGGAACCAGGCCATCAAACTGCAGTTTCATTAAGCTTCTTCAGGTTAGTGGTGGGGCAGGGATAGTGAAGTCAGAAGGACAGGTTTAAATTTATTGGAATAATCCAAGGGCCAGGCGATGCTATCTTAAAATAAAAATTTACAGCTAATACAGTCTTTAAAAGAAACAGAAAACTGGATATTTGCCTCCCTGGTCTCTTGTCTGATTCTATTAACTGAGTTTTATTTTAATCCCATTTCAAAAAGAAATAGAGAATCTTGACAATAATTATTGGGAGATCACTGATGAGTATTCTCTCTAAAAAAATTTCTCTATACATAAGAATAGTTATGATTGTCACTTCTTGGAAAAAAATAAAATAAGGTTTATTGAGCAGTGCTTTTATGCTTTACTCCCACAGAGAAGCATTAGAACATAGTGGTCTGGGTTCAACTTTTAGCAATGCCATGTGAGAGAAGTCACCTAACCTCTCTAAAGCTCCATTTCCTCATCTGTAAAATAGGGATAATAATGATTAGAAATATACCTGGTCTGTGAGGTAGATGCTATTATTCTTACAGTTTCATTAATTAAAATATTGGCCACATAGAGCTAATTTATATTGAAAAGAATACTGCTAGTTATTAGAGTGGTAAATGAGGAGTTAAGGGATGTTAATTAAATAATGGATATTGGGAAATTTAATTAAAGATGCTAAGGACAAAACACCATTCCTTGGCTTTGCGTCTATTATACCCATAGCATTATTAATAGTAATAAAGTGCTTGGTTTCTATAGAGCCTAGGACTTGGGAACAAAGCCAAGTGACATATGTATATATTTATTTAATGGTGGGAGACCCGGCACATTTGGCGACAGGCGCAGTGTTCCACTCAGTGGGATGAAATGCGTGCCTCATGCCAGCTTCTTTAGAGGGACGGTTATTCATCACAGCTGTAATGTTCCCTTCAGAGAGCTCCCACCGGAATGGAAAAGGCGCACTGGCAATTTATATACAAAAGCCAACCCACGTTTGGCTTTGAAAATGCACTGGGAAAACTGTATGCAGTCTGTTAGTTATTCATGGACACGCTCTGGTTTCTGATGGAAGTGTTGTGGTTCCGTTTGTTATCATCACAGTAAAATTAGAAAGCAGCAAAGAAAAATTAAAGGACTGGCATGTAGACATCCTCTAGCCAACAAATCATTATGTGTGTAAGGTATCATGGTTCAATTGCCATGTCAAAATAATCATAATTCACACAGGCCTGTGTTTGGAGTGCGTACGTTGGCTTTGCCCATACTGTCCAGCCCTGCCCCCACCTTTCCCTGGTGAAATTACATAGTCATCCTCTGCCCCAGGAACACGCAACATGCCCTGCAGAGACTATGGGTTTGGGATGCACTAACACCCTGCTCCCTAAGGCAGTGCCATTTACGTAAACTATATTGGAAAATCTCTTAATATCTAATGAAACAGTGTAACCAAAAATACAAATGTGCAAATTACCTTACAGGTGAATCTTGATTCAAAAGGAATATTGTCTCCAGGTAACCTTGCAGCGAGAATAGTTTCCCACCCCTTAGCAGGATAGGTGCCTATATCTAGACACCAAGATTTCTCCCCAAATAACATATTATCTCACATCCACAGAGGGAGGATATGCTATTCCAAAAGTGCATTCACAGACACTATCACATCTGGTCTGCACAAGAAATGAGAGAAGGGGACAAGGCAAGCATCACAATGCCCATTTTATAGATGCAGACACTGAAGTCCAGGAAGATGAACTAATTTGCCCCAAATCTCACAACCAGGAGGCACAGAAGTGCGGTTCAAATCCAGTGCCCAGTACTTTATGGTACTTTCCTGAAATATGTCTTGCAAGGGAACAAAAGGTTTGTCTCCTACGATGATGAGTTACATCTTTAAATGATAAATAGTAAAAATAAATTTCTTTTTATCTCATCCAGAAAAGCAAGCATGATACTGTATTGCTTAGGTATGAAATATGTAAGAAATACGATGCTGCCATTTTATAGGTTGATTTTTCCCCATGGGATCAGTTCTGTACTCAGTTCAACCAAAATCTTGAACTGAACAACCACTATGTAGCAGGCGCTGTGCTGGACATTGAAGACATAGCGGGTCAAGTCCAGTCTTCGTCCTGGCAGTCCTTATGGAGATAGACAAGCAAACATAAACTACCGACAGTGTTTTAACTGCTGTGACAAAGAGGTATGCATGGGTTTCCAGGGAAGCCCAGAGGAGGAGTTGGGTATGTCAATTAAGAAAGATTTTCTGCAGAAGGAAACATCTAAGATTTGCTTTGAAGAATGCATAAGAGTTCTCCAAGCAAAGAAGAGGGAGGGGAATTTCAGTAACGTTCAGAGACATGGAGATACAAGACAACAGGAATAAATACAGTTTCTGCCAAGGGACACAGGGGGAAAAAAGCATCATTTTAAAAGGAAGCGGCATGTAATCATAATGAGAGCTAACACTCATAGAAGTTTCCGTGTGCCAGGCTCTGTTCTAAGGACTTTACATATACAAATGCATTTAATCTTCATAACCACCCTGGGAGGTAGGTGCCATTGTCATCCCTAATTTTGCAAAACAGGCAACTGAGAGGTACAAAAATATAAAGCAACTTGGCCAGTATTACACGGCCCATAGAATTTCCAGTGGCTTTTGACACTTACTATACTGTCTTTCAAATATGTTTGTAGGGCAGAAAGAGAGGAGAGGGAGGGGAAAGGAGGAGGGAGAGGAGAACATAGAAAGTTTCTAAAGAGAGAAACAGGGACAAAATTTGGGGAAACACGGAAATTTTAGAAAAAAATGAAACCAGTTGAGGGACTTTATTCTAGAGAAGTGGGTTGAGGAGGCAGTATAAAGAAAATGATCCTCACTATTATTAAGGAGCCTATACATTAAATTCATGTAAGAATTTTCTACTGATTAGAAATAAGCCATGTCAGACCTGCATTCACCTAGGAGCTTGTCAACCATCTGTCATGAAGGCTGTGCTCCTCATAAACATTTTGGCTGCTCAAGATCCTGCCAGGGGCGCCTGGGTGGCTCAGTCAGTTAGGCAGCTGACTTCAGCTCAGGTCATGATCTCAAGGTTCGTGAGTATAAGCCCCGCATTGGGCTCTGTGCTGAAAGCTCAGAGCCTGGAGCCTGCTTCAGATTCTGTACCTTCCTCACTCTCTGCCCCTCCCCTAGTTGCGCTCTGTCTCTGTCTCTCAAAAAATGAATAAAAACGTTAAAAATTTTTTTAAAAAATTAGCCTGCCAGGTTACTAGGGCAGCATGAGAAAGACACGTGAGTCTGCTGGAATGCAGGAGGCCTTCGAGTGCAGATGTTCAACAAATACTGATTGATAACAACTCATATTTAGTGCTACAGCGAAGATTAGTAAAATTAATTGGAAACACATTTAATGTGAGCATGGTTGTTATGATTCATGGCTAACATAAAAACTAAAGTAAAAGTCAAGTTTTACACGTTCTCTCTTCTCTTTTTTTTTCTTAAGGACCTTAGAGTAGATGAGCTGTCACTCGCTATTAAAAGTTCAAAGTCAAATTTGCAGTCCACTTCTGGCAAGAAAGAAAGAACTTTGTGGTATGTATTTTAATTGCTAATCTTGCTCTCATTCTATCTTATATTTTTCAATGCTTATTTCCTCTCCATATCCACAATTTCCTTCTTAAAAATTTTATTGCACTATATGTATCTTTGAAAATGACTGCAAATTCTTTTGCAATGAGGTAAGGTACAATTAAATACATATATAAGCCAGATGTTGCTTGAAGACCCCTTGGAGATTTAGTTAAAATTAGTTCACCCCCAATCCAGGAACCTCAAAGTACCCCCACGATTTCTACACTCCTGTGGGCCATGTCAGTTCAGGCCCATCTATTCATTTTTTTTACTCATGCTTTCAACAAGTATTCATTGACCACCTACTACATCCTAGGCATTATTATAGGCAATAGCAACAAAATGGTGAAAACCAAAGGAAGGCAAGTCCCTGTCCTGGTGGAACTTCCTTTCCAGTAGTTGGGAGGCAGGCAAATAAGCAAACAAAAGTATAATAATGTGTGTGAAAACATGGTTTCAGGCAGCAAAAAGTTTGATGAAGAAAATGAAACAGGGTAGCATGAGGTCCAGTGATGTAGGGTAGGGGTGAAAATTAATTCCCCCAGGGAAGTCAGCAAAGTCCTCACTGAAAGTTGACCACTGACTGGGACCTGAATGACCAGTTGGTGGCCTGCAGATCTGAGGGAGGGGTTCTGGGCCTAGGGAGCCACCAGGACCATGTCTGTGAGGCTGGGCTGAGCTGGACATGTTGCAGAAGATGCAGAGAGGCCAGTGGAGCAAGGTCAGCGGCACTTGTGAGAGAGGGGCTGTGATGAGAGAGGAGTAGGGGCCAGATCACAAGGGCTTTGTAAAACGCAAAAGAGCAAGAGAAGTGTGAAGAGATTTGCTTTATGATTAACTACTGTCTATGTTTTATGGCAAGAAGATTGTACCAGAGCTAGAGACCATTTAGGAAGGTCTTATAGTTGTCCAGGCCACCAGACCTGTGAAGAGGTATTAGACATGCAGGTAGGAGTAGGTGGAGGCAGGGTCGGTTTTGATGATGCTGAGAGAGGAGCCAGCCTCCAGCCTCAGTGCCCCATCCACTACTGACTTCTACAAGAAATTCAATTGCACCAAGATTGTGAGTTTTGGAATATTACTTAAGTTTGTGGGGCCAAGGGAGGCGCTTACTTTGGGGAACATGCAGGCATCTTTGATAGGGCCCCCTCTGTTTCAGTGCCCTTTTAAGAGTCCATGGTGATCACCTGTGATAGTTCCTCTGACACACTCAATCCTGTCCCCACTGCCAGCTTCCTGGGAGGGAGCAAGAGCCCGGGCTTCAGTGCCAGTTGAAGATCGTTGCAGACATACTAAATACATGGAAACCCACCCCGCTTCCACATTAAATATTCCTGACACGTGGCTGGCTATGTGATAGGCTGTTATGGTTGGTAGGCATTTAACTGCAGCTTAGTTTTATTTTATAATTTACTTTTCCGTTGCCTGATCAATTTTGTTTCAGGCCTCTAACATTTTGTGGGCCGTTGCAAAGCTTGCAGCCTCCATGCCTGAGGAGCTGCATGAGGCAAACAGCCGTGATCAGGCCTGTCCATATGGTTCAGGCTCTCCAAATTCTAGTGAGTGACATGGTCTCCATGTCACTGCGTGTGCACACAGAAGTGCCGTCAGCTACTGTAGTGTCGGCACATTTCCTGACATGGCCCACGGCAGAAACCCACATATCCCCCATTCTCCCTCCTGCTCTTGGAACCCTGAGCCGCTAGACAAAGGAGTAAGCCCTGACAGTGCGGACAGGCCTTCCTGCACTGCCTGCCTCCCTCTTATTCGTAGGTTCCTTTCCACTCCACACTCCTCCACGCCCTGGACCTTGGGTCTGGAAGAGTGAAGCCACAGCTTGAGGCAGCAGAAATTCTGGGCCCTGTGTTTCCCATGGCTGCCCCAGGACCATGGCATGCCCTCTCCTGAGGATACTGAGGCCAGAGTCTGGAGCTGAGGGTGGAGTGTAGGCCAGAAAGAGAATGTCTTAGAAAGTGTTCAGGACCACCACACACAGGAATACTGGGGCAGAGAGATAAGGACGAAGCTGGGAATGGGAGGGAGAAAGTGGAGGGGAAAGAGCATAGCAGGAAGCATCTGGAAGGACGGGCCTGCGCCAGGACACATCCCACAAGGGCATCCTCGTCCACCTCTGCTCCTGCTGGGGCTGCAGTGTGCATTCCAGCAACTGCACAGGTCACCCTGCTTCATCCTTTCTGGCATTGTCCATGCCTGTCCTCCTCCCTTCCTTTCCCATCTCTACAGGGCCAGCACTCCTTGGAGATACAAGGCGTCCTCCCTACATGTGGAGACTTTCGAAACCGAGACAGCAGATTGGGGAATTGAACACATTAGCTCTGAAGTCATGCTGTTTGGGCTCAAATCCCAGCTCTGTGCATAATCATGGGTGCACCTGGGAAGATTTCTTAATGTGCCTGTGCCTCAGTTTCCTCACATGTAAAATGGGATGGTAGTAGTTCCTCCTTTGCCAGATTGTCGTAAAGTTTCCTGCTAAATGCCCAGCATATGATGAAGACTCCATAAATGCTTAGTTGTTATTACTTGAAAGAACTGTTAAAACAGGATCCCCAAATTGCGTATTTTAATGTTTACATTACCAAATTCTAATTCTAATTCAAAAAGTAGCACCCAAGAGATATTATGGTCCAGTTATAGGACATGAATTTAGAGTTGAATGAGAAGCATCTGTATCTATGACTATAGGTAAGACCTCTTTGCAAACAATGTCAAAATTCTGAATTTGAGGTCCTTTGTGAATGTTTGTCCCCATGCCAAATACTTTCCCTGTCCTTTGCTAACCTCCATTCCCTCCCACATTCATATCTTCAGATGACCAGCGCAGATAACAGTGGGAAGCTGGAACGAGCTCTACTTCCTATGTCTCTGATTTCACAATTAGATTAATGGGGTACTAGGCCTTTGATTCTATAATTGGGTGATTTATACATGTTTACATATATCAGCTATATACATATGTGTATACAATATATACATATATTGTTTAAGATGAAATGTAGGAGAAGAAACAACCAGACAAACGCTTCTTCATCCTGGAAATGACTGAAGTCAGACCAGTGTTTAGGAGATGAAGACCTGCAGGGCCTGGCCAAAGAAGTTGGTGGTGGGGGGAGGGGGCCAGCTTCCTGTCCTGCACAATTTTGTATCACCTCATTTTGTTTGTATGCCCAGTAGAAGGTGTGGGTAAGACCAGGAAGGAATGGATGTTTTTCAACCAAATGACACGTCACAGCTACAAACGTGACTCTAAATTACAGCAGCCCATAATGCAGGAGCCTGAAGAGGGACGCAAAGTTAATACTGTAGCGTGAGTTCCCCCTGGAAATACCAATGCTGTGTATGAAGGGCTTTGTCGCTGCTACCCAGGGAATGTATCTCGCAGAACTTTAAAAACAGGAGCCTTTGGCAGCTCTCCGGGAAGCTGAGATGAAAGCCTACCTAGAGTAGAGCAGGCTGGCTGACCTTTTGGAGGCCCTTTTATCCTTGAGAGTCTATGGTTTTGATGTAGTGTTGAGTATTTTTCAACTTCCTATCAAGAAGAGTCAGTGAGTCTATGAAAAATAAGGTCTGGTTCTGCACTAATTCCCTCATGCATTTTTAAAAGGTTAAAAAATGGGTAAACATTGTAGTCACTCAATAAATAATACTTCTAATAAGACGAGAAATTTAAATGTTTCCACTTTGCCTATGAAGGAATGCTTGGGAAGCAGTGGGGGCAATTTGTCTCCCCCCCCTTTTTTTTAACAGGAGACAAATTGTTGTTGCTCTGACCATAGTAGGAACACAGCACATTTATGTTGAGTGAATGAGTTATAGAAGAACAAAGCTTTCTCTGTCTTAATATTATTTTGGAGGAAATAAAGTCAATCAATAATGATGACAACTTTAAAAAGGAGATGACATTTATTGAATGCATTTTACCTCAGTTATCTATTGCTGTATAGTAAACCACTACAAAATGTAGTGTTTTAAAAGAATATTTTATTGTTTCTTAGGGTTTTATGAATTGACTGGGTTCAGTTGATGGTTCTTCTGTTCCACATGGCATCTGCTGGGACTGGAATGTCCAAGACAGCTGTCCGGAGCCTCAGTTGGAACAGCTAGAGTTTGACTGGGCTTCTCTCTCTCTCTCTCTCTCTCTCTCTCTCTCTCGGAAGTCCTTCTAACTGAATAGGGTAACTTCTTCATATGATGGTTCAGGGCTCCAAGATCAAGTGTCCCAACAGGACAAATCCCTATTAAGACTCTGTTTCTATAGCACTTGCAAGTATCTCATTGGCCAAAGCAAATGATCCAACCAAGCCCAGAGTCAGTGTGGGAGGGACTACACAAGGGCTTAAATCCTGGGAGGCATGGTTCATTTGGGGCCAGCAGTGTAACAGTCAACTGTACAACCCATGTGTCACACCTCCGTTAGACATTTTACATAAATTTACCCTCTTTAAAAGCTAAAACAACCTTGTGAAGGGGATTCTACTTATAATTTTCATTCTAAGATGAGAAAACCAAGGCACAGAGAGGTTATTGACTTTATTGCCCCAAATCACACTGGTAAGAAGTAACAGAGGTGGGAATGAATTCAAGCCATCTAACCCTAGAACCTGAACTCAAAAGTCTGAAGGCACAAGCACAAAGTAGAAAATTATTAACTTTTAAAAGTAAGTAACATCTCAGAAATATTTAGGTAATATTTGATTTAAAAATTTACACATTGAAAAGCATTTATAAGGATTTTATCCTCCTCTTTCCAACAGAGGTCATATACATCTTACCTCCTAAAAGAATTGTGAACCAAGAAAAGTAAGAGCACTAGCTTGATGAGTTCTGCTGACCTGGGTTAGAATTTTTTTCTTATTTATTGAGTCACTCATTGATTTAATTTCCTCAATTATAAAATGGGAATGATAATAATATCTAGCTTGGAAGGTTGTGGTGGGGATAAAATGAGATAATATAGTGAGCATAAGGTGTCTAGAATGTTCTTAATGCATAGAAAGAAGGTGTTTATGTCGATGTGTAGGTTTGCATATTGGACAGAGTTGAATGTAGTAGGACATATGGGAAGCAGATTTGCGGGGATTCATGATCTCCTACATGACCTCACTGGAAAATGATTAGGGCAGTGGATTTTAACCATAGCATAAACTGTTATGCCTGCCCACAGCTGGGAAGCATGGACCAGAACAGGGTGGGAGAAATTACTGGTCTGGAACACCCCACCCTACCAACAAGAAAAAAATAGACACCACAGTCCCTGCAAGACTCATGGCTGGTATCCTCACAGAACTATCTAACTAACCCAACCCAATTTGACCAGATCTATTGAATCCATGCAAATTTAATCCAGCTCTAACAATATTTTAGGGCACCCCCCAAAATTGGAGAGTCATGTACTAACCCAATAAGGATCAATTATCTAGTCCTGGTCACTTTCCAACACAGAAAAATCTTTTGACTCTCATGAAGATGTGGGAAAAGGGAGAAAAGAAAAAACAATCCATCATGGGTAACTTTCCAAACCTTAGTTTCCATTGTCTGGTTATGCCAACAGCTGTCTTCTGGTTTTGAGGCAATTCACAGCTGGAAGAAACAAGACTCCACGTTTCTTCCTCTGGGATTTGAATGATGGCTTTTTCCATGGTATTATGGTCACAGTTCTATACATGAGTTATGGCAGCTTTAAATTACAGCCACAATATTATGGGGAAAAGGATAAATCCCTCACTGCCTTCTTTTATCTGCAAAGCAGTTGGGAAATAGGGAGGAGGCCACTTACCCAAAAGGAATAAATTGATGGTGGGGGTATGTCTGTGTCAGAAAAGGCAGCTGGCAGCAGGCTTTGCTGAAATGCTCTCAAATACTAACACGTTATTTTACAAATCTCTCTTCCCCAGATGCAAGAGGAAAGACAAAGTAAAAGAGGATGAGTGAGGAGAGTGAGAACAAGGCAAACCCTTTTACAATCTACTCCATTCACTTAGGTCACTGGTAGCACATTGCCCGAATACTGCTCTCCAAGGACTTGGGGCTACTCCAAGGCATGGTTTTGGAGTATTTTTTAGGTAGTTTTCCATAATTCATTAAATGTGTGTCTCACTATCTCACTATCTCAGAGTACTCCCTGGGCGCTGTGCTTCCATACTGTGATATGGTTTTTATCTTATTAGCTATGTAAACTCATGTAAGTTATTGAACCTCACTGACCTGGGTTTTGGTATCTGTGAGATGGACATAATGACACCTACGTGGCAGGATTATCGGGGTAGCTAAATAAGCTTGTTTGTTCTTTCCTTCCTCTCACCTTTCTTCCAGACTGTATCAATTCTGCTTCCCACTTGTGTCCGAGGTGGATTCTCTTCTCTCCATTGTCTTGCTGATGCATTGTCTCTGACCTGAACCATGGCAGAAGCCTTCAAAAGTCTCCCTACCTCAGATACTAGAGGGATCTCCTCCGCCTGAAGCCCTTGCTCAGTCCCTTTGGCTATAGCATAAGGTCCAAACTCTGGAGCAGAGCACCCAAGTCTCCTTACCGCCCATCCTCACCTCCTGCCCCATCTCATTCTCCACACTCAGGCTCCAACTTAGTGAGACGGCAGGCAGGTAGTGTGGCCTTTGAGAGGGGAACAAAAGCTGTTGGCAGAACTGAGAATCCAAGAGATTCTTGCAACTGTGTGGTCAAAGGAGCAATGGCAAAAGCTGAAGTTTGTGTGTGGAATTTGTGTTTGAGCCACATATGTTTTCTGGGAAGACCCTTAGCAGCCCAGGTTTACTTCTGAATAAATGCATTCCCTGGTATTCTTTCCCCAGCTTAAGAATTGTCTGTTAATTATAATTTTAAAAAGAAGAAAAAAAGCATGCAGTACCATCTTGCTTTGAGTAGAACAATCAAAGGAATTCCAGCCCTGGGAAGAGGAGGTACTTTAGAAGTTAGGGAAGCCAGCTCGGTGAAGGACAGCTCTGACTCAGCAGTGCGGCACAGTGAGGACACTGCTGGGGTCAAACAAGCTCACCCCCACACGTGCTCCTTCAGTGATGTTACCAGGGCTTCAGTCTCAGTATTTTATTTATCTTTTAAATTTTTTTCAATGTTTATTTATTTTTGAGGGGCAGGGCACAAGTGGGGGAGGGGCAGAGAGAGGAGGACTGAGGACATGAAGGAAGCGGGCTCTGTGCTGTCAGAAGAGAGCTAGATGTGGGTCTCAAACTCAGGAACCATGAGATCATGACCTGAGCTGAAGTTGGACGCTTAAAATACAGATTTTAAAATACCAGCGTTTTAAAAAATGAACAATATTATTTGAATGGAAGACTGAATATTCTGTGCAGAGAAAAGAATCAGAAGCAAGTCAACTTTGAAAACCACACAAGAGGGATGCCTGGGTGGCTCAGTTGAACGTTAAGTGTCTGACTTCAGCTCAGGGCATGATCTCATGGTTTGTGAGTTTGAGCCCTGCATGGGGCTCTGTGCTGACATCTCAGAGCCTGGAGCCTGCTTCAGATTCTGTGTCTCCCTCTCTCTTTGCCCCTCCCCTGCTCGTGCTTTCTCTCTCTCTTTTTCTCTCTCTCTCTCAAAAATAAATAAACATTTTAAAAAAGAAAAAAGAAAAAAAAGAAAACCACACAAGAATAATAGCTCAATCATGGATGACTCTCAAAAGCATTAGGCTATGTGGAAGAAGCCAGGCACAAAAGGTTCAATACTGCATGACTCCATTTATAGATATGACATTCTGGAAAAGCAAAGCTTCAGGGGCAGAAATCAGATCAGTGGCTGCAGGGAATTGTGGGGGTGGTAAACTACAAAGGGGCATGAGGGAATTTGGGGGCTGATGGGGCTGTTCTATGTCTTGATTGTGGTGTTATTACAAGACTGTGTCAACACTCATCTAACTGTATACCTAAAAAGGGTAAATTAAAAAAATTTTTTTAGTGTTTATTTATTGATTTTGAGAGAGAGTATGTGCTAGCAAGGGAGGGGCAGAGAGAGAGAGGGAAAGAGAGAAAGAAACCCAAACAGGCTCCACATTGCCAGCACAAAGCTGATGCCGAGCTTGAACTCATGAACTGTGAGATCACGACCTGAGCCAAAATCCAGAGTCTGATGCTTAACTGAGTGAGCCAGCCAGGCGCCCGAAGGATAAAGTTTATAGTATGCAAACTATATCTCAATAAGCCCCCCCTTCCACATACATGCACCCAGGGTGCTCCCACTAGAACTGGTTAGAATCAGATTCCGTGGAGGTGTCTAGAAAATGGCCACTTGGGTTTTGCCTGTGTTATCTGTGAAGATCCTGTGGCAGATTTTGTTTTGGAAAGAGTTCTGTGGCTAAAAATACTTGGAAACCACTGAATAAGATGAATGTCAGTGGGGGGCAGCCGAGGTTTCTGAAGAGAATGCTTACTTTTTGGTTTTGTGTTTCCCCCAGATGTACCTTACCAGGAGACAGAAACTAGAAAGGGAAAAAAAAAAAAAAAAAAAAAAAGACTATATATTTACTTTCCCTCAATAACCCCCACAGTGTTTTCTTGCCCTAGAATTTCATCTTAATAAGAACCCTGCTCTCTAAATTTAGGAGCAAAGGTTTGAGAGCCATCTGTCTTTGCCAGTCTGGACGGGCCTGCTGATGGACAGCCCTCAGCCCAAAGAAGCACCCGATTGGCTTTCCTGGCCCCCACACAGCCACGGGAGCACAGCAATAAAAGGACTTTGGAAAGTTCTGCCAGCCCGGGAAGCTGACTGAATGCAGTGCCCCTGAAGCTGTGGTCTGGCTCAGGTAGCAGACGGCGCTCCTGAACTTGGGTCGTGAGACACTTCCATTGGAATACCCTTCCGTGGGGCAAGCACTTGCCTTTTACCATGGCCCCCATTGCTTGTCACTGCCTTCCCCCTGAGCCTCCGTCTCCTGACTGAGCCCTGAAGGTGTTAATACTTAGGAAAATGGTTAGGGCCTGCTGACAAATATTGGAACTAAGGGTAGTCATTGGAAAACAAAATTCCTTCTCTCCAGCGTCTCTGCTCCATATCAGATGTGCTCGGTCATTCTTGGAAGTCTCGGCCTTCTGGTTCTCCATCTGCATGGGGACCCTTACCTCAGGCAGCTCATGGCCGGGTGTAATCCAACTCCATCTCTGCCCTCCAAACCCACGGAAAGGCCTCTGCAAGTCACCATCTGACACAGCTCCTGTTGGGTGCCCCTCCCGCATGGCTCCTTCTCTTGCCAGATGCTGGTGACAGCTCCCTCTTCTTGTCCCCTCCAGGTACAGGAGTGACAAGAGCTTCCCTCTGTCACTAGGTCCTGCTTGCCCACCCTTTGTTGCTTCCCCAACCCTGCTCACACCTGTGTGAATGAATAGTCCTTTTATTACATCCCCTTCAGTTAAACCTTTTCATTGTTGCATCTGATCTCTATTAGGACAGTGACCATCACAGCCCCCCTGCCCCAGGGCCTCAGGGTAAAATCTAAACTCCTTTATGCCCCGGCCACCCTGGCCTCTCCCACTACTCTCCTCTGGTCCCCTAACTTCCCATCTTCAAACTCTTTCCCATTTGGGGCCCTTTGCATCTTCTGTTCTTGGTCAGGAATGTTCTTTCCCCGTATGTTGGGGCCGCTGCCTTGTTCTCATCATTATGATGTTACGTCGAATGTCACCTCTTCAGAAAGGCCTTTCCAGGCCACTCTAGGTAAGTAGCTCTCCGCCCCTAGTTCTTTACCATCCTATTGTCCAATTAACATTTTTTTTAGCCCTTATCACTTTCTAAAATATACAAATTACAGGGGCTCCTGGGTGGCTCAGTCAGTTAAGTTTCCAACTTCGGCTCAGATCAGGATCTCATGGTTCGTGAGTTCAAGCCCCGCCTCAAGCTCTGTGCTGACAGCTCAGAGCCTGGAGCCTGCTTTGGAGTCTGTGGCTCCCTTTCTCTCTGCCCCTCCCTTGCTCGTGATCTGTCTCTCTCTGTCTCTCTCAAAAAGAAAGAAACATTTTTAAAAAATTAAAATTATATAAATTACATTTGTCATCTGTTTGTTATCTGTCTCTCCTCTGCAGCAATGGAAGTTCGGTCTTTAGGAGGGGACACGGCCACTCTGCAATGATCCTGGGAAGAGGAATCCCAGAAAATTAACCAGTCCAGGTGACTTCAAGAAAGCGAGGACAACACCCTCAAACTGAGTCAAATTGAAACAGTAGTATAATGAGAGAACCACTTAGAAAAATGAGGGCAACAAAAGAGAGCACAACACCCTGGGACCCATGACACCAGGGCCCTCAGTGTTTGTCAGAACTCTGAGAAAGATGCTGAGTGGGCAGGGCTGCCTGACAGGAGCTGTGGCCCTTAGCTGCAAACCCATAGCAGCCTGGCAGTTGTGGCAGTTGTGGCAGTTTCACTAGTCACTCTCCTCTATCCCTACCTTCCCATCTCCTGTCGGTGCTTCCCATTATCCAACAGGGAGTTGGAGGGCAAAGAAGTTGCACTCCTGGGACACAGAGCAGAGTGGAGAAGACCAAAGAATACGTCCAAAGGAGTGAAGGCACACAGACAGCACAACCACTGGAGTCACTGTGCTTAAGACAATACTTGGCACCAGGCCTGCCATATCTTACAGCCCCAGGGAGCACCATTTACCTAGAGCTGTGTGACGTGACAGCGCTGCCTGGTAATAGAACCTCCGAGAAGGCAGCAGCATGGGATGAATCCACAGATTCCTGTGGCTTTGGCTCCAGGTTCTGGGGACTGATGGAGGAACATTTACTCCCTCCTTAACACAGGACACTCAGGACAGGTGAAGATTCACTTCATGGTGGGGCTCCTGCCTGGGGCCACCAAGGTCTCCTCCATGCCCTGGTAAGATGAGGACAGAGAAATCCTGTGCCTGGTGGCCTCGTGCATTCTGTGCCAAGGACATTTCTGAAGTTGAAGAACAATCTCTATTTATGTGCTGCGTGGAAACAGGAGCTTGTTTTGCATTGTGTTTGGAGGCAAAGAAGAATCAGGTAGCAGGCCGGCAACGCTGCTGAGTTTTCACGGAGGGCAGAGCTCTCTAGGCTTTGTGGGGTAGGAATAAATTCGTCCATCTACAGGATTAGTGGCTGGATGGGAAAGATGCCAAGTCACCACACGCTGCTGCCGACAACTCTTAGCAAAGTGTACTGTTACTATGGAGACATGTATGGAGCAGGTATATTGAAGTGGATTATTAATCAGAAACCGCCTTGAGTGCCTACAAGATATGGGAAGTAGTGAGAATTCACAGCAAAGTGAAGACAGAAGGTTTGCCTTTAACAATAGGCAGCGAGAGGAGCTGTAGATGCAGGATTGAGAACGAATTACAAGACATGCTAACATCACTAAGGGTGGAATTGGAGACACTTGTCAAAAGGGTTTGAACATTAGGCTAGAGAATAATTATAATGTGATGAAAACTGCTGCCAAAACAAATTTTCCCCGTTTCTTCAGTGTAGGACAGGCTGGAAGAGGAAGTACCTGGGATGGATGTGGAACTGGACAAGCAGGGGGAGACAGGACAGAGTGCTGGGGTCTCCAACTCGGTCATCTCGCTATGTCTGATGGCTGCACTGTGTCCTCCCATAAACATAGCAGAGCTGCAAACAGCTGTGAGTTCTGTGCTATTGCATCGACCTGGCAAATGTAATTTTCAAACACACTTTTCTGTTTGATCCATCCCATCTATATAAGTTGCACGAAATGACGTGGTCACTGCTTTCAGTTGCTATGCATTAATTTTGTTGCAAAAGAAAAAGGAACGGCAGACACTTGTTCATTTCTGGTAGGAATTCTGCTTCCTCACAGGGGAAGCTGCTCCATGTTTATTGACTGATGACACACAGATCCACCAAAAAAAGAATAAAACCAGGAAGTGCGTGTCCTCAAGGGACATTAACTTCAAACTTATAATGCTGAAACATGTTCTTTCTTACCATAAACACCCTGAGACACCAGCTGATAAGAGATTAAGAAATTTATTTTCTATATGAAATTTGCATTTGATGAGTGAGATCTTTCTTTACTCAACATTTATGGAGCACTCACTATGTGCCAGGCTCTGTGCTAGGTGTGGAAGATACAAACATGGATAAGACAGGACAGATATCCTTTGGAGTCTACTGTATGGGGATGCATGTGGGAGACAGAGCAATGCTGGGATGGTGAGAATCACAGGGGACCTAATAGGAGAGACTGCTGACTGAGGAGGGGGAATGGGAAAGTGTTGTGAGTGTCTTCCATTTGCCTCTCGGGACCTCTCTCCAGGCTGCTTTGTGCTGTGGGGCTGCCTGGTAGGCACCACATCATGGGCTCCAGTGCCTGCCACTCCTAGTTGGATCTAGTCAATGGGGAGTCCTAGCAAAAGACAAGTGGGAGGGAAGAGGGTAAGGCTGGGATGCTAATTCTCTGAGATTCCTCCCCTAGGATCATTGCAGAATGGCTGTATCCCCTCGTGAAGGATGCAGCTCCTGTCGGGTGGCCTGCGACATACAACTCTTTCCTCTGGGGTTCTCCCTGCCTGCCCTGTCCAGCCTCTGTGATGGTAATAGTAGCGCTAGCTGTGGGGTTTTTTAAACCCAAAACCACATTTTGTTTTCCTTAAATCTGCTCACACCTTCATAACTAATCCCTTTCCTAATGCTCCCCATTCCTCAATAATAATGTGTCATCTCCTTCCTGCTGGATCTTGACAGTTATGGAAGGTCCCCAAGAGAGACGGGATTCCTGAGCTGAGTGCAGAATGGCAAACAGAGTTACTTGGATGAAAAGGGGGAAAGGGTCCAGTCAGAAGCAAGAAGCAGCCTGTGCAAAGACATGGAGGAAAGAGAGATCACGGTATGTTCCAGAAGCCAGGACACGATACCTGACTCTGCTCCTTCCCCCAGCAACCTGGGGGGATATTCCCTGGATGTCAAGCCCTGAGCATTCTACTTCATCACCCTCTCTCTCCAACCTGCCCACTTCTCTGCATCTCCACCACTCTCATGATTTCTTACCTCAGTTACTATGCCAGCTTTGCAATCATTCTCATTCTCTCTGCTGACAACCCTTTGCTGTCTGCTCACAAGCTCAGGATAAATGAATACTCCTGGGCCCTTAGCCCTCGAGCATCTGGGCCCTGTCTTCTTGTCTCTTGCCCGAGCCAGACTGAACTTGCTGCCTCAGAGACAGGGTCTCCCCCTCCTGAGCGGCACACAGGGCTCCCTCTGCTTCACCGCTCCACGTCCTCCCTCCCTCTGTTCTCTAGGCTCCCTCTACATCCCACAAGAAGTCTCTGGCTTCACCTATCTGTCTTCAGGGACCAGCCTCCCTCCCTTTGGAGACATCCTTGCCTGTCCATGCACAAGACACAGAGCTGCTTATGGAAACAGAGGATGAAGCTTTACAAGCGCAGGGACTTGGGTGTGTTCACTGCCATTTCCCTGTGCCCAGGACAATGCCTGGCACACAGCAGATGCCCAAGAAATATTTGTGCAATGAACGATAGCCCAATCCGACCATTTACTAACTGTAGGGCTTGAGCTTTAATTTCCTACCTGTAGGCCTTGGGTTACTTTTTCTGTAAAATGAGAAATAATAGTAGTAATTAACACAGGGCTGGTGTGATGATTACAGGAGAATAGGACGCATACAAAGACTGCGTGAACTATAGAAAGCTGTCAAAGAATAGTTCAAAAGTAAAAATCCCTGGAAAATCCCAGAATAATTTCCCTCTAGAACTGCATTTCTTTGTCTTTAGCTTTCCAAACACAGATGGGCACCTTATCCATTAGACACAGTGCCTATGAACATGTGTTATTCCTTTAAAATAAGAACAAAAAGGAATAAAATAATAATAAGTATGTAATAATAAATCCAGCCTGAATTATATTGGCCTTTATACCATTGCAATTACACATATGTATGATTTTAACTCTTTGTTTTTTAAAGTTAAAGGCCCCCTGAAGGCATAAGGACCCAAGGCCCATGGAAGTCAAAATGTGTCTGTTTCTCTCACTGTCCTCCTCTTGTTATTCCAGTAGATGATTGGATTCCAAACTTGATTATGTAAGTGGCTACTGTAAGCCAGACACTACGCTATGCAGAGGGAAACCTAAAAAAAATTAAGAGGCACTCCCCAAATTCGGGGTGCTCACCAGGCATGTCCTGGGTAATGCAGAGGCAATGAAGGAGGACGATAAAAAGAAGGAATAATCCAGACAGAAGTACTGTTTCCTCAAAAAGCGATGATGTGGGTGGATGGGAACTTCCTAACACATGATCCCAGCATGTGAACTCTGTTTCTGGAGGAAGGTTACACAGCATTGTGGCCTCGGGCCATTTTCCAAGTCAGGGGCCTGAAGCTAAAAAAAAAAAAAAAAAAAAAAGTTTTTTTAAAGATATGGATGATAAGACATAGATCAATAGAGGCATGATTTTCCGTCTTGACATTTGCAATGTATCACATCAGAATTAACCTTGATTTCACTGAAATACCTAATTATAAGCTCTAAGATAAAATAGTAATAATGTGTAAAATGTGAAAACATCAGTGGGTTTTACAACATAAGTCTCCTGATAAAATTTTGATGACTTGGCAAAGAGGAAAATAGAAGAAAATGATCAGAATATTGTAGTAAATGTTCTGTCAACTCCAGGATGTGATACTTTCAAAACCAAGGTATAGTTTATCATTGGGAGATGGAATTATGGATTATTTTATCTTCTTTTTGCTTATCTCTCTATTTTCTTCTGTTTACAATGAACACCTGCAGATTTTGTCTCTAAAAATCAATATAACTTTCCAAACCCAACTATACAAATTATAATGTCGCACATTCAAGATTTCTTTCAAGAAAATAATTGGAGATATATGATGGGATTGTTTGTAAAACTGAAACATTGAAATAAGCTAAGAATTTATCACTACAGGATTGATTAAATACATTTTACTCCACCCCTAAATGGTCATTAAAAATTATTATTGAGATCTACATTTAATGATATGAGAGACATTCATAAGATATTGTTGAATATGATACATAAAAATGTATAAAGAGTATTTATGACATAACTCCTTTTAAAAAAATTTGTAAAATGCCCTTTTGAAAGCCAGAGGGGAAATACAGGTAATTGTTACTTCTCTAAATCTTTCTTTCTAGTCTTCTTCTTTTTAATTTTTTTAATGTTTCATTTATTCTTGAGAGAGAGAGAGAGACAGCATGTGAATGGGGTAGGGGCAGAGAGAGAGAGGGAGACACAGAATCTGAAGCAGGCTCCAGGCTCTGAGCTGTCAGCACAGAGCCCCATGCAGGGGTCGAACTCACAAACCATGAGACCATGACCTGAGCCGAAGTTGGATGCTTAACTGACTGAGCCACCCAGATGCCCCTCTAGTCATCTTCTTCTTCTTTTTTTTTTATTTTTTATTTTTTGGTAATTCAGTATTTTGTTTTTTTGTTTTTTTTTTTTTGTTTTTTTTAATGTTTTTTATTTATTTTTGAGAGAGAAAGACAGAGCGAGTGGGGGAGGGGTCAGAGAGAGAGAGGGAGACACAGAATTCGAAGCAGGCTCCAGGCTCTGAACTGTCAGCACAGAGCCCGATGCGCGGCTCGAACCCACAAGCTGTGAGATCACGACCTGAGCCAAAGTCGGACACTTAACCCACTGGTGCCCCTAGTCTTCTTCTTTTTAAGCATTTTATCCTTTTATTCTTTTCTAACTAGAAAAAAATTAAATTATTCCTACTTTTTTTTTTTTTTTTTTTTGAGAGACAGAGCCCACAAGCCCGGGGGGAGAAAATCTTAAGCAGTTTCCACACTCAGCATGAAGCCTGATGTGAGTTTTGATCCCATGGCCCTGGGATCATGACCTGAGCTGAAATCAAGAGTTAGACACTCAACCAACTAAGCCACCCAGGCACCCCTATTTCTACTTTTTAAATTAGATTTCAAGAAGATCATCAGATGACCACCAGAGAGGAAGTTTTTAGAGATTTATGCAGTGTGATTTTGAAAGGAGAAACAAACCAACAACAACAACAGTAAAACGCTACCTTATTTACCAAATCATTTCCCCATCAAATCTGTTTCTCCCCCTGCTTCACTTATTGTGACCATTCCTGAGCTCAGAAACTCAGGCGGTTGTTTGCCAAATCAATGGGTTGCAATGGCTGTAACAGTCTCATGGCAAAAATGAGGTTATGTTTAGGATAAGCTGCAGGGAAAGGCATGCCTGGCAGGAGGGATCACATAGAAAACAGTTGGGAGTTGAGAAAATGCACATTCCTTGGAAAATAGTGATGATATCCTAGCAGATAAGCGGACAGTTTATGTGGAGAATGATGGGAAGTGCAATAAAGTGGGCCAGAGCAGAGGGTCTTGAATAGCAGACCAGGGGGTCCTCACTTTATCTAGGTGATGGGGCCATTGGGTTTTCAAGTAGCAAAAAGACAAAAGGTAATTTTAGAAAGACTCATCTGAGGGCTGAAACAAAAAGATCAGTTTTACTGCTATTGTTCATATCTGACATGAGAAGAGTCTGGTTTCAAATAGAAGCAGTGAGAGAGGAAAGAGTGACAAAAGAGCGACCTTCTTTTTAGTCAAAGAAACAGAACCAATAGAATAAATACACAGAGAGATTTATTATAAGGGATTAGTTCATGTGGATATGGAAACTGACAAGACCAAAACCTGCAAGCTGGAGACCCAGGATTTCTGAGGGGGTAAGTTCCCATCTGAAGGTGAGTAGGATCAAGGTGCAGGAAGAATCAATGTCTTAGTTCAAGTCCAAAAGCAGGAAATGACCAAAGTCCCTGTGTGAAGGCATGCAGGAGGGGTTCCCTTTTACTCCTAGGACAGTTAGTCTTTTCATACTATTTGGGCCTTCAACATATTTGACAGGGCCCACCACATTGGACAAGGCAATATGCTTTACTCAGTCTACTGATTCAAATGTTAATCTCATCCAGAAACACTGTCACAGACATACCTAGAATAATGTTTGGCCAGATATCTGGGCAGCCTAGGGCCCAGTTAAGTTGATACAGAATAATTAACCATCACAGTTTCCAAAGGAAAAAAAAATTACTCTTTGTATTCAGGATGTCCACCTGCAACGAGTGCATCCACGGATTTTTCCCGCCTCCCAGAAGACACATCCCCTGACATCTCAGACACAAGCCTGATACTCTTCCACCCCACAAGGGTAATGGCTGTGAAGTCCACCACTGAGCCACCAGGCAGGTCTCCTGTGGTGACCCATAGCTGCAGGCACAATCATCCAGAAACATTTCCAAACAACCTAGTGAGCAAGTGTTATCATTGTGTTCTCCTTCTAAACAATATAAAGATAAGGAAAACTGAGACCAGGAACATTTTGATGACTTGATGAAACTTTCACATCTATTAAGTGGCAAAGTTAGACCCAGAGAGGAAAATAAATTCCTGAGCACTCACTATGGATTGAGTGACAAGCCAGATACTTATTATACTTTACTGTGGTAACCCTTCACAGTAACCCTAAATGCTATTATTATCCCCATTTTACAGATGAAGAAACTGAGACCTAAGAGCTTCGGAATCTTGCCCAAAGTAAGCAGGATTGGAACTCATGTCTGTTTGATTCTAAACCTCTATGTTACAGTTCCTGCTATGAGACAAGTCACACGAGAACAGATGAAAAAGTTAAAGATGGCCAAGGGCAATGAAGCAACCCAGCCCAAAGGACTAGGGTGAATGAGCCAAGAAATTCTGATCCACTCTTTGGTATCTATAGGTATAAAGTCCATTCTCCCACTACTCAGTCTTGCAGTTTACCCCAGACCTGATCTCCTAGCGAGCTTCCTCTTCCATCCCACACACAGGCCTGTGTTCAAATATTCAGTGCTGCTTGGAACCACAGAAGGGCTGGACTTTTTTGATCACAACAGAGGGGAACTCAGTGTTAGCAAACTGAAAGCAGAAATCCCAACTGTCAGAGATACTTACACTCGGTGCCTATTCTCTTAAAAACCAAGCAGCCCCAACTCACCGGCTGTCTGACTAATTAGCAGAATGTTCTTTCGACAGACAGAACTCAGAAGCCTCCAAAAAAAAAAAAGTAAGATCAGTTCTTTGGAACTGCTTTTTTTTTTCTCCCTTACAGAACAAAAGTCTGAAGGGAATGCTTTGTGGCCAAGTTTCACCAGGGTCTTAAATACAATGTCTTCAACGTGAAGAGATCAGTGGATGAAGAAAAACAAAAGAGCTGCAAACTCCCTTGGGAGTTCTGTTCATCTTTTCTGTCGGTGTCACTCCTGTGTTACCTTGCAGAGGAGGGACAAGAAACTAAAAATGGATGGGATTCATTGGGACCATATTGCTCAGGTTTACACTGAAATAAGACATTTGTTCCATCCCTCACCTGCATTTATCAAGTTTCCTAGAGATTCCTATCATGATCCTAGGGACTAGCTACCAAAAATTTTTTTTAATTCTAATGAATGACCATAGCTAGCATATATATGGCATCAAAACAAATCTAATGACCTTAGTGAAAGGTCCCAGTCCTTTCAGTCCCAGTATATGAGAATTTCCTATCCCCTGTATAACCAGCCGTGTATATATTACCCACATTAGTCTATACTTTCCCCATAAATGCGACTGATGACTCTTTATGACCCCCAAGAAGAAATGTTTTATTTTCTCACATTGTACCTCTGATTGGCACTGATATCCAACAGACACCTGGAGAGGGCCTCTCTAGAGACTGGAGAAGGTAGAGGTGCATGCTACTGAGTGTTGTTCTTAGTGCACATTCCTCTCTCTCCAGCTGATCTGTCTGGTGCCTGAGGGTATGCCCTGTGCATCCTAGAGTCCCCACAGAGAGTCTAGTGTGTGGTAGGCATTCAATAGCTAGGTTAGAAGTCACAGCCCAGGAGAGCAGGTCAGAGAGATAGCGAGGAGGATGGCAGCAGAAAGAAAAGTCAAATGCGGACGGACATCTAAAACCCGAGAACAGGCTCCTCTGCAGTACCCGTGATAACGCGGACTTGGATCTGATTTTGCCACACAGTTCCAGCGGTGCGGGAACAAAGCCCAAAGCGGTGTCAGGTGGCCGCAGTGGGGAGAGGAGGCTGCAGCCTGTTGGCAGCTAATGAACTGGCCCTAGCGAAAGGAGAGAGTTCAAAGAAAGCAGTCAGTCGTGTCTGCTGCTCTCTGCCAGCGTCTGATACGCCTTGGAGACAATCAGTAAAGTTTCAACAATTACCCAAAGTTCTCAGCTCCCTGATTGTGGGTGGCACTGATCTATGACACAGGGTCGCTAAGTCCAGGCTCTGAGACGGCAGAACAGACACCTGTCTTTGCGCAGGGATTTCCATATTTAAGGTGGTTGCCTCAGCTGCTGTTTTGGAAAGGGTCACAACTAAGCTAATAGTGCTTCTCTGTAGTGTTGTTCCTTTGTAGCTCACATTCTTCGTTGTAAAAGACACTTGGTTTTTTTGTTTGTTTGTTTCAAGAGGTGACCCATCTAAATATTATTCCATGTTGTGGTAATGATTGTAAAGCAGGATTATTTAATTTATATTTAAGCAAGAAGCCAAAATCACTGCTCTTCCTTTTGACGAGTATCATGCTTGTTGCAAAAACCATGAATTTTATAGGCTGCTTAGTGGCAAGGATGGCTCTAGAATTTCTATACAGGAAGGGCCAGGGGTGCTGATATGCTTGGAGAGAGAGGAGGAGGCTGGAGTCGCATTTGCCCCGCGCCTTTCATAACACTGAGCAAACCTCAGTTGTCCATGGCAAATAGTGGGGACTAGAGCCTCCTGACTGTGGTCCCCATCCTCCTTGCTCCGAGCCTTCATTGCTTAGCTTAATCCTGCATTTCATCATGATCCACAATCCTTTTCCACTCCTCCCAAGGAAAGTCTTATTTGCTTTTAGCAGTTTCCTCTCATAGACACTTTGCTGATTTTCAATATGTTTATTTCAGCCTACAACTTAAAGAGCCAAATGAGTTATCTCTGAAGCCTCTCATTTAAAGCCACCCTCTCTTTTCCATCCCCCGCCCCGAGTCACAGCCTAAAATCATGCCCCCTCATCTCTCTCCTTCTGAAACCTTCCGGCCTTTCTCGCATTCATCCTATTGCCCAGAGGTGTTCTTCTAATAGCTATATTGGGTCAAGCCAATTAGCAGTTCCCAGCAGTATCTAATCTGACTTCCTTAGCATGCCATCTCTAGGCTTTTATGATGTGACCCATGTCTATGATTCTTAGAAAAATGAAAATAATTCCTTCTATTGTTGTGGAGGTTAACAATGTAATGAGGTCTTTGCAAAGGGCCTCCGTGATTAGGGCTTGCTAGCCATGCTTTGGCATTTTGCAGCTACCCCAGATGACTTTCAGGGAACTATCTCCACCCAAGAAATCATGGCCATCATTTGATTCTATCCAAAAACGAACCCTGCAGGCTCTTTCCAAGGACTGTCCTACAAGGGAATATGGCTCCAAATCAGGGCAGTTTACATAGGGCCTTCCTTTCCCAGGTAAATGCCTTTACCTTGGCAGCAGGCAAAGTTTTATGAGTACTTTCCGGCATTCAGAAAGCTTTGAAGAACTAAAATTAAAATGGCCAATCCAATTACTAGCATATTCAGAAGCCCTTGACTCGAGGTCAAGATTATTAAACAATAAGAGAAAGAACTCCAGGTGGACCTGATTGAGCTCAGAACTGTAGAGGTGTTGGTTTGTCCTAAAAGGTTTCTCGTGGAACTTTGCTGTATACTTGGCAACCGAGGTCTATGGGGGCTACTTTCTCTTTGGGCCACAAGGTCCATACTGATTGCTTATTAAAGATGAGTGGAGGTGACGGCAGGCACATTTACACACTGAGAAAGAGACCCACGTTGGCCCCAGAATCAGCTAAGCTGGAAGGGGCCAGCCCTTGGCAAAATGGCCAAGGGGTGAGGTTTGTCTCCTGTGCTACAGTCTCTCTTTTACAGGTTCTCCATGACACCTCCTCAGAGTGACATGGGGACAGGGTCGACATTGTGAAGTCACCAGACCTGGCTTCAAATCCCTTTAGATATACAGCCTGATGCTGAGGTGATCAAAGTACGCATGGCCTGCAGGCCAAATCCAGCCCCCTGCCTGATTTTGTAAATAAAGTTTTTTAGAACCCAGAGCCAAGCTAATTCATTGATGAATGGTCTCAGGTGCTTTTGCATTACAACAGCAGAGGTGAGTAACTACAACGGAGACCAAATGGCTTTCAAAGATTAAAACACGTATAATCTGATCCTCTACAGAGTTTGTGGACCCCTGGCCTAGAGCAAGTGACTCAACCTCAAATTCATTATGCCAAAGAATGCCAATAAGAACACTAGTCCGAAAGCTTTTATGGTAATGCTAACAAGAGTTAAAAACAAATAAATAAGTACTTTTAGAAAACTCTAGGTTTAACAAGGATGTGTTTGTTCACTGGATGCCCTCTCAGAGCCTTTCAGAAACCAGTAAGGAAATCCAGCTGCATTTCCCTGGAACCCTGTTGTAATGAAGTGTCCTTGATGCTGGGATGCATATACCTGAAGGGCACACGAAGATTTCCCAAGGGATACAGGTAATTTAAAAGGAATCAATTTCCAGATCTTAATCCCATATGTTTTCTTTCATAGAACTGATCCACCTGAGAATAAGACCGTCTTCCCAGTGCTGTGGGCTGTTCCCCTTGGTAAGAGAGAGGCTGGCCTCTCACTCACCCCAAATCTTACCATGAGGACGTGCACTGGGATCCAGTTATTCTGGGCTGCCTGCTCCTTGAATGTTAAATCATGAAACATTTAGGGTCCCGTCTTACCCAGAGTTTTGTTAAGCCCGAAGCAGTGCATGAATGCAGCATTTGGGACACGCTGAGCTGCTCTGAATTCAGAATAACTGAAACGATACCAATTTGTAACGTATGTTCTTTAGCCTATAACTGGAATGTTTTTCTGAGACCACCAAATGTTTTGAGATATATCAAGGAAAACCCATGGGGAAAACTTTACATTTTTTCTTTCAGATTTGATTCTCTCTCTCTGTCTCTGTCTCTCTCTCTCTCTCTTTTTTTTTTTTGAGAGAACACATATGCTCAAATGGGGTGGAGGGGGGTAGAGGGGGTGGGAGAGAGAGAGAGAGAAAGAGAGAGAGTCTTAAGGAGGCTCCACTCTCAGCATGGAGCCTGATGCAGGGCTCAATCCCATGACCCTGGGATCATGACCTGAGCTGAAATCAAGAGTCGGACGCTTAACCAATTGAGCCACGCAGTGCCCCCAGATGTGATTCCCTTTATTCAATAAGTAGTTAAAATTTGTTTCAGCAAGTCATATTATAAAATATTCATGCCAATTGTGATTGACCCTCACCTGAACTCATGTGATCAAATGTTTTATATTTTCTACTATTAATTTTTAAAAGCCTCTATACTGAGGATGAAAAATCTTGATTTTTCAGAATTCTCTTAGGAAGAAGGAGAGCAAAAATGTTTAGAGAACTGTCTCTTGCAGAACTAACTTTCTGGCATTCTCTGAAAAACAGTAAATTAGGGCGACTGTATGAAGAGCCATTAAGAGGCCCAGCATGAGGCATCCACTCAAGAACCGTCAGTTTTCTCCTCCGTCAGTTCTCTCCTGCATCAGTTCTCTCCTCCATCAGTTCTCTCCTCCGGGGCTCCTTCTGCTGCCATTTGGATAAGTGCATTCCTGCCCTTTCCCCTCTGCAGAAGCCCAAACCTGCTCTCAGGACAGGGTCAGATGACTTAGTTCACACTGAAGAATGGCTGATGACTCAGGCTGCATGCTCACACATCACTCAGCATTTGTTTCAGAACACTGGAGAAAATACAAGTGAATGAGAGAGGAATGGCAGTACTGGGGAGCTCTCCTGGCTTGCTGGCATCAGGCTGCTGAAAGTGACTGCCTGAATAGTGCAAGTTTCCTTGGCAGATGACCTTTTACTGGGGCCAGTGGGTGCTTCTTGAGCCCCAACCAAAGAATGCTTCAGAGTAGAGTCTCGGGACGTGGATGTGGTCCCTGTGGCCTGGGAGGCTGAGTCTGCAGGGTGGAACCTGGTCTCAGAGCACATTCCCTCTGGAAAGATCACATGGGGGAAGGGTGCGGAGAGGGCTTCAACCAGGAACACTTCTGCGCCTTCTCCTGGCACCACCCACACTCAGCCAGCTTGTGGTATTTGGGGCTGTCTTACTTTCTTGAAAGTTAGAGAACAATCTGAAAGGGCCAATTTTGTTTCTCCAGCCTTGCAGATGAATTCAGCAAAATATTTAGCAGAGTGCAAGAAATTCTGACCTCCCTCCCACCATTTTAGGAAAGCCCAACAGGCAAATCAAACACAAAGTGAGGACCTTCTCACTATTCACCTTCTGATCATCATTACTCACCTTGTACACCTTTGTTCAGTTTTTGGTAGGGACTGTTGCTTCCAAAAGGAAGCCCCCACCCACAGGACTGCTCTCAAGTAATAGTCCAAATCACCATCTCAAGAGACACCAGGAGGATTTATTTTCTAAAAGACTTGATTCCTGAAATGAGAGGACTTTGGAGCCCATCATAACAGCTCCTTTAGGCTTTGCTCCCTCACCCTTCCTTAATGCATCAGTTAAGACGAGGTTGAAAAATAAAAACAAAATCCCATTCAAATTGGCTCAGATAGTAAATGTGTTCATTCATGTATCTAAAATCCCATGGAAATTGATGTTTCAGGCCAGGTTTGATACAGCCATTCAGACAATGCTACTAAAGTCCTCTCCTTCATTTTGCCACAACGTGGGGGCCATCCTCAGGCTCCACATGACATGCCTACAGCCCACCTGGCCCCCCACCCTCCACCCCATGGCTACAGCAACTATACATTTCACATATTCAATTCACACTCTACTGCCTAGGGTAAAAAAAAAAAAAAGTCTTATTAAACAGGAAAGGAAAAGATTTCTTTCATAGAAAGCTTACCAAACATCTTATCTCTTATTGTCTCAGATTGGGTTTTGTGCCTCCGAACCAATCACTGGATTAAGTCAGCCAGGACCAACTCCTGTTGTGGGGAAAGAGTAAATCCCACCCAAACCATAGGTAGACCCAATTCCTTCCCCACCTTGAGACCACCTCCTCATTAAGTACAACGCTGGTCAGGAGCGTTATTCTGACTAAACTTCTAAGCTCTTGACCTTCGCCTTGCCATGACCTTCAAGGTGGAACCCCTCCTTTGGCCCTCCTGACAGACACTTTGGCTTCTAAATTTCTGTCTCTTCTGGTTGCAGCATGGGTTACTGATCCCAGACTAGTGCCTCAGTTGCATACCCCACTGGACTGGAACTTAGTTTTAAAGGGAACATCTGTCTAATTCTCTCCTCTTCTCCTAAAGCGCTTTCCCCTTAAACATAGTGTCGGAATCAGCCATTTTAGTACGGTGAGACAGAGTAGTCAGGTGAGTGATGGGTCCCCAGCCTCAATTACTTTGATAAGTTAGCCTAAATGTAACCATCTCAATCTGTTCCAACCATCCTTCCTTTGGTCCCTTCCAGTTAGCTGCCTTGCTTGTAGCTCTAGCCCTTGACAAGGGGGAACACTAATGATAAACATGATCTCTGCATTTCCATTAAGGGCTTCTTCATCAAGTCAGCTGTTTGCATTTCTCTCTAGCCAACCCATTCAAAGATTAGCTGCAACCAATATAGGGCAGGAATGAGCCCCTGAAACTCTATGGCAAAAATCTGCCTTCCTGTTCAGTCTCTCCTGGGGTCTCATGTAGACACTCATCCTTCCTTTCAGGCATCTGGACTCATGAACCTTTGCTGGCCCCTTGGGGCCCTCTGCCCATTCCTGTGCGGCACACCCTAGCCTGGACACCATTGCACCCAGATTTCACTCCTCAGCCACATCAGAGCTCAGCCCCATATGCCCACAGCTCCGTCTTCCTCTGACCTTGGTAATGACCCAGCCAATCCTGGGAACAGCTCACTGTACTTGTACTGGTTCCATGAGCTGCATGACAGCTCTGTCACCCAACGTGCAGGTGCCCTGTGTACCTGCCTGGAAATCTGCCTATCCTCCCCAGCCCTGATCTCTGGGAAATCTCAGTTAACATACATCAGTTCTTTCCTCACTGCCCCTGTGTCCATCCCTTGGCTTTGGAAACACATGCAGTCTCCCCAGGCACAGTGGCACCCCAGGATTCTGGCAGCAGAAATCCCCTGAACCTGCCTCCTATCTATTCTAATCCTACTTCGTTCCTCTCTGATGAACTCTGATCCTGCTTTCCTTCCTAGCTTCTTCTTTGCTTTTCCTCCTAAAAGCCATGTTTAACTGCAATTTCACACTCTACTTTCTTCTCCCATATTTCCATCCTAAACGTGCTAGGTAACCTGCTAAAGAAAAATATTTTCTTTGATAAGTTAGCCTAAATGTAACCCTCTCATTCAACATTTGATGCACAGGTAGTGCTCTTTCCTCTCACATTAACATATTTTAAAAATTCAGCTTTGTCTTTCTCACTGCAACTCATTGCTCTGCTGGGTGTGCCCCAGCAGTTCACAGATTAGAAGACCGGCTCACACTCTGTTCCCCTCAGTCCTTCTACTTAGTACAAAAGATGGTCTAGACTTTAGAGGGGCCTAAAACTTAATTTTCCTCCCTTTGCATTGAGTTCTTGGGTATCCTTTTTACACACCTGTGTTACTATAGGTGAACATCAATTCTGGGGTTTTCCAAAGGGGATATTTGGATAAAAACAAATGGAGAAGCTCCAGTCATGCAAATGGGCTCTTGCAATAGAACTTTAGGGTGGGAAGGAAATTCTTAGCATCTGCCCTTCTGGACGCAGGCTAGCAGGAAGGGAATGGTGGTAACATATTGTAAAGGGCTGAGGAGGTGGGGCAGAAGGGTAGAGAGAGTGGCGTGAGGGAGAGGGACCATGGGGGATGTTGCCTGCCCACCAGCGGTCACGCATGGGACTGACAGCCTGCTCCTGATGCTCATGACCATGGCCGGATTAGAGGCAGCTGACTGGAACAGTGATAATACTCCTGAACCTTCTCCACCTGGTGCCCTCTGGGTGGACTGGAAACATCCCTGAACTGAAGAGAACAACTGTTTGACCTTCCTCTGCACTACCTCCCTTCTCTAATAATGGCTAGGATGTAAGAGTCAAGGCAGAAAGTTATACTGGCCTTGAGAAGAGTCAAAAAAAATTCTGCCAACCCAAAGCAACGTTCCATTCTCTCCCAACCTGTTGGCTAACCTTTCCACAAATCTCCACATTACAGGTCGGGGAGCTGAGGGCTCAGTAATTAGCAGTCAGAACAAAGAACAAGACTGCTGTGAGAGGTCCTGTTGTCAATTCTTCTTAGGATCCTGATTCATGGCATAAATGAATAAGCCCCAACCCCATTTCCTATGCCCAGAGACTTCTTGCACAATTGCAGGGCTGAACCCAAAAGTTTTCATCAGCTCCTCCTGGCCTCTGAGGCCTGAGCAAAAGACTCTCTCCTCACCGACACTATTTCTCCTTTCCTCTCCTGAGCCCTAGCAGACACAACAAACAAATCAAAACCTAAACAAATGAGGAGGCCAAAGCGTACTTGAACATTCAAAGATCAATGTAATTATAAGCATCTTTGTACTTTTGACTACTCCATTATTAATGTGAAATTAAAACCTGCTCTGAGCTCTCACAATCTGGGAAGTGTTCTCTAATCGTTATTTACTGATACGGCCCTGATATTGAACACTTGGGAACAGATATAATAAATAAAGCATGCTGCAAGTCTTAAGTATGATTACTTTCACATCAGACAAGCACGGGTTTGAATGGGGCTTTGCAACTCATGTGAGCTACTTGAATTCTTTGAGCTTGCAGCTTTTGCATCAGTAAGACAAGGATAATTATACCTACCACCCAGGGTTATTGTGAAGATTTTTTAAAGGCCTAACACAACTTTTGGAAAATATAGCACATCCTCAATAAATATTATGATTAATTAAAAGTTGCAATACAGTGTAATCAAAAGATCCAGATAAACAGAATGGCCCTTTAAAACATTTTTCCTTCCTTTTTGCAGTCAGCAGTATTCATGGAGTGTCTCTTCAGTGTTCGCTGTCCCAGACACCATCCTAGAAGCAGGACATACACCGAGGAACAAGACAGGTAAGGCCACAGCTCTCCTGAAGTTTACCTGTGAGTGGCGGGGAGACAATAGAAAAAGAAATAATAAAGAAGATCATTTCAGATAGTCAAGTGCTGGGATGGGAGTTAAGCAAGGGGATTTGGTAGACAGTGACTGGCAACTTTTTAGGGAAGGCCTCTCTATGCATGGTATGATCTCAATTCTTTTATATTTATTGAGGGCTCTTTTGTAACCCAGTATATGATCTGTCTTAGAGAATGTTCCATGTGTACTCAAAGAATGTGTATTCTGCTGCTTTTGGATGAAAAGTTCTGAATGTATTTTTCAAGTCCATCTGGTCCAGTATATCATTGGCCATTGATATGAGACTCCATTCCTGGAGTCTCATGAGGGAGAAGGTGAGTGGAGTGAGAGGAGTTGAGGTGGGGGGGACAGTGCAGTTGTCCTATGTCCTATGTTCCAATGGAGTTGGGGTCCTACCTCACCTCTGCCACCAATTTTATTTTGGATAAAACTTGTAGCACTTAGAGCCTGTTTTGCTGTCTGGAACATGGGGGAAGGGACTGACCTTGATGTTGTTATGGTCCTGTCAACTCTATGATTTGAATAGAATATAGATCAAACACCATATTACTCTTCCTATGATGACAACATTGGAGTCACATATAACTCTTACAGGTTGCCTGGTTTGATTGTAAGTGTGTTGATCTTCAGGAAAGAGTTACCTATAAAACTTACCAGGCCCCATGAAATACAACACTTATCTCGGATCATCCTTTGAATTAGTTGTGGCCAAAAGATTAGCTGACCACAGATTGGTTTTGGTTCCTGGTAGCAAACCACTAGCAGTTGACAAATGTCTCAGGAACCTAGTTTTATTGATTTTTTTCTTTTTTTTTTTAATGTTAATTTTTGAGAGAGAGCATGCACGCATGAGCAGGGGAGGAGCAGAGAGAGGGGGACAGAGGATTTGAAGTGGGCTCTGCACTGACAGCAGAGAGCCTGACGTAAGGCTCGAACCTACAAACTGAGAGATCATGAGCTGAAATCAGACGCTCAACTGACTGAGCCAGGAACCTAGTTTTAAATTTTTATTTTAATTTTTCTGTCCTTTGCCTTCTTGACCTTTTTTCTCAAACAACTGAGGAGCGTGCATCCAGTCACACAACTGGATTTAGGAAGACTTTCTATTCTGTTCAGTAGCATTAACTCACATGGAAAACCATCCTGAATAGTCAAAATGCTCTTTGTATATCTTCATCCTCTGAAATATTAAAACAACTCTGACTATATTCTAGTACCAGTCTCTTCTCTAAGTATTTAGCATGCAGTTGGTCTGCCACCAGGGTCAAAGCACATTTAGGAAGTGACAAAACATCCGTCATCATCACCAGTGACATAGCTAATTTAAGGTCAGAAGAAACTTACAAGTAAATGAAATTCCAAGCTGTCCAGATCAAGAAGGTTTGTGTTCATCATGAGGTGGCCCTAGTACAACAGATTTACACTAAAACTATCCCAATCAAATGAGTAACTATCCTGCTTTTTTGAAAATTTATTTATTTTGAGAGAGAGGCAGTGGGGCACAGCAGGGAGAGAGGCAGAGAGGGAGAGAGAGAATTCCAAGCAGGCTCTGCACTCACAGTGTTCAATCTCACGAACTGTGAGATCATGACCTGAGCTGAAATCAAGAGTCAGATGCTTAACCGACTGAGCCACCTAGGCACCCTCTATTATCCTGCTTTTAAAGGCATCTATTTTTCAAGTCCATGTAGCTTCTTTGGTGAACTATTCCAGAACATAAAAAAACAACAGAAAACCTCCCATATTCTTCCTTATTCCTCATCTAAATCTCTCATATTGCTTTCTAAGCTATTCCCAATTCTGCCTAAGTGGTACAGAGTAGCAGGTGGTCTCTCTCCACACATTAATATTTTAAAACAAATAGTACAATAACATAGTACTTCCTAGCCTAGATTCTTTACAGATTACTCATTTAATCCTCACTGCAATCCCGTGAGGGAGCTACTGTTGTAAACCCCATTTACAGATAGGAAAACTGAGATACAGAAGCCACCTGAGGCAGAGCTGGGATTTGAACCCATGCCACCTGACTCCAGGGTTCACACTTTCAGCCACATCACCATTTTGCTTCTCATAATTAAAATATCTAGTCGGGTTGCTATGCACAAATCTACCTCTTTCTTCGTTTAAGTGATTCCTAAGAGAAACCAGAAACATTTTTTTTCTCTCTCTATTTAATAAATAAATGTATTACACTTTCTTCTTCCTCAAAATGGAAGCCCAAGATCTATGCTTTGTCTCCAAACTTTCAGAAATGGTCTTTGATTTATTCATGCTTTGTCATTAATGGAAAAAAAGACTTGCTGAGCCAAGCTCAGCCAGTGTTTCCTACTCACCATCTAAGTGTTTCAGAAAGTGTGCTCTAGTCCTGGAGTTACAGTAGGAATGCTGCCCATCCACTACGACAGCAAGAGGCCACAGGTGTCACTGCACAGTCAAGGCTGGCAAAGTGGATTGGAGAACCCAGGAGATGTATTGTTCAAGTTCATATGGGAAGCTTTAGGAGCACTCTGGCTTTTTTCCATCATTATAAGAACTGCTCTAGGCAAAGAGGTGGTAGCTCAAGATGTCTGTCTGTCTGCCTATCTATCTATCTATCTATTCATCCATCCATCTATCTATCCATCCTACACTACACTATACTACACTACACACACACGTGCACATACATGCACGCACACTCACATGTGCGTTTTCTTTTCATTTTCCTTATTGGAACCAATGTGATAATTTTATGCTCACCCTCTTGAGGCTTCATTATAGATAGAAAAGAAAAGCCCACTCCCCTAATTATCTCCTTTCACAGCAAATTTCCAAGCCATATATAGAGAGAATGCACACAATTTAAATATATAAAATAGTATACCCTATATCTATCATGTAAGTATTTATCTAACTCTCTATCATCTCTCTATCATCTATCTGTAATAGACATGTATTTCAGACTACAAATTTAGTGGTATAAAATATATAACTTTATTTAGTCTCCTAATAACCAAAGTTAGTACGCCTTTTATGGAAACAATCTCATTCAAGGATGTTTTTCTTCCTTCTGTCTAAGTTGCTGGGGAAGAACTGAGTACCTGTCTGGGTGAGAGTAGACATCTGATCTGGGTCATTATTCACCCAATAATGGATACCCAACCAAGGAATGAGGCATCCTCATTCCTGTCTGGTCTTCCATTGTCAATGCTGGGAGGCCTCAAGACTCCCAAGGTTCAACTCTCTCAGAGGTCATTCCAGGGCCCCCATGTACCCCAGGGCACAGGTAACTCTGTGAGGCTCCTGGGGCCATGAACCCAGAACTCCACCACATACGCAGGTATTCCCGGGGACCCTGGCTCTGGCTGTCTTCCCAGTCTTTGGATGGGTGGGGGGTGGGGGGGAGGAGGTGGGTAAGAAAGTATAGAGGCTCACCGGATACTAAGATCTGATTTGTTTGTTTTTTTTTTTTAACGCTTCTCCTCACCTTCTGCTCAGGGCCTCAGCATGGAGGAGGAAGCAGTGCATGGAAACTCCCTCTCAGGCCACACCAGAGTTCAACTAACCTCCCTTTGCCTCCCCTCCAATTCTCTTCTTTTCCTTCTCCCCATACCTGTGAATCTTTGGGAGAATGATGAGTTGATAGGAAGACTCATTCTTTCTCATTAGTTTTTTTTTAATGTTTATATTTGAGAGAAAGAGAACATGAGTAGGGGAGGGGCAGAGAGAGGGGGCAGAGGATCTGAGGCAGGCTCTGCGCTGACAGCAGAGAGTCCAATGTGGGGCTCGAACTCATGAACCTTGAGATCATGACCTGAGCCACCCAAGCACCCCACATTAGGTTTTCTCTATGCCCTGAGCCTTTGCTCTTTTGAAAACCAAAAGCCTTTTCTCTGCTATAATTACTTGAAGCAAAGAGATTCTGTGCCTCACTGATGCAATGGGACAAAGGGAAACAGAATGTGAGAAACATTGGTCTCTTCATCATTCACATGTACTCATTTAGGACTATCTAATATAGGCCTACTTTATGTATCAACATGATGTATACATATGTGTATTTAGTGCACAGCAATTATATTTACACTTACAGGCAAGACTCACCCCTGTGGTTTTGGTCCATGCATTATAGTTTTTGTGAAAAATTAAGCTATGGATAAATAGTTACAGCCAATTATTAAATATTTAAGTCATAAGTCATAAATATATTCAATTTATGTTTCTAATTTAGGGTTTGTAGGATGTTGAGAGAAATGGGGAACCAGAGAGTGAGAGAGAGAGAGAGAGAGAGAGAGAGAGAGAGAGACATAGATTTCTCATTACCAACAGAAGCAAGAACTCCTCATTCCAACACTCTGTTAACAGTTGACTTACTATAACCCCAGGCATGTCATTTAGCTTAATTGACAGCCTCATTTTCATCATTAATAAGAGTTTTAAAAGTACTCAAATACATGGCAAATATAAGATCACAGATTTCAAATAATGAAGTTGATAGTACTTGAGGTTTAAAATATTATCTTATTCATGAAGATATTTTAGAGCACTGATCAGACAATAAAGAATCCCTAGTCCTTGTACCAGATGCTATGATTCAGTAGGTTTTTCTTGGTATAAAATTGCCTTTGAGCTAGACTAAGACACACTTAGGAAAAAGTCAGATCAAGTAAGATCTTTCTATACAAACTGTATGTGAAAGGAATTGTTGAAGAAGCAGCAAACTAATTTTTGGTAGGATTGATCACATCTTTAAAAAAAAATTTTTTTTAATGTATATTTATTTTTGAGAGACAGAGTGTGAGTGGGGGAGGGGCAAAGAGAGAGGGAGACACAGAATCTGAAGCAGGCTGCAGGCTCTAAGCTGGCGGCACAGAGCCCGACTCGGGACTCCAACTCACGAACCATGAGATCATGACCTGAACTGAAGTCAGCCACTCAACCGACTAAGCCACCCAGGCGCCCCAGGATTGATCACATCTTTAACTTCTTGCTACTAGTCTAAGGCAAGAATTTAATTTTTATTTCTCCTTAAACATGCAAAGAGAAATATTTCTCCTGTAGGTAAGGAGATTCAATGCGGCAGGTTTTGATTACCTGTGTGGAGGGCACAGCTATTTAGAGAAAAGATAACCCCATTTTCCTGACTCGCCTGAATCTTGAGAGGACAATATTCCTCTTCCAGGTTGTTAGCCATGAGCCTGTTTTTGTTCCTGATTGTGGAAACATATTGTCACTACAAACCCTAAATGATAAGACTGAGGGAAAACAGAGTCTTCGGAATTACCTGGAAGGGACCATACGTGGAATCCCAGGGGATACAGGATACCCAGTTAAAATCAAATTTCAAAAAAATAGTATATATAAGTCCCAAGTGCTGCACAGGACACTGCTACCGAGGTGGGATCACGTGAAGACAGGAAGTGGCTACTAGGTAAGTGCTCGTGGAAATAATGGCTCACCAACCAAAAGAGTAAATAAGTGGCCACAAAGGCCACTTGACCCCTGGCCATTGCAGCTTCAGAAAGTATCTCAGAACCAAATTCCCCCTTAGGGGGCCCTAAAAATGCAACTGGCAAACTGAAACAATGGTACTAACATGAGCCTACCTTGGAATTAGCCTGAGCAGCTTCGCATGACATTCAGGGGAGACCAGAGTGGAACAGAGAAAGGAAGGAGAGCCAGTGTACCCAGGTTGCTGTGTCTGTCGTGCCAGTCTGTGGCTTGTCTTTAAATTATCTTAGCACACAAAATCTGTGTTCCAGAAGCTCATCTGTTTCTGTACTTTTGTATTTTCCTTTTTTGGTCTTCTTGTGCTTTCCCCTTATTTGTCAATCAACTTTCTTTTTCAAAATTCTAGCTTTTGTCTCTGAATAATTAACATCTATGTCTCTTGTCTTGAATACCCTCATCAATCCATCCTCTGTGGCAATCTGCCAGCTTTCTGTTTTTTATTTTAAATCAACTTTATTGAGGTATATTGTGCATATAATATACTTCACCAATTTTATGTGTATGCTTCTGAGTTCTGATAAATGTATACAGTTATATAAACACCACCACAATCAAGATAGAACTTTTCCATGACACCAAAAAGCTCCCTTGTACTCCTTTGTAGGTAATCTCCTCCTTCTATACTTGGGCCCTGGCAACCACTAATCTGCTTTCTGTTATTACAGTTCTGCCTTTTCTACAATTCCATATAAATGAACCATATTGTATATAATCTTTTGTGTACAGCCTTTTTCCCTTACCATAATGCTTTTAAAATGCATCCATATTGTTTTGTATACCAGTTGTTCATTCCTTTATACAGATCTTCCAATATTTTGTTAGATTTATACCTAAGTGTTTCGTGAGTTTTGATGCTAAGGCAAATGTTATTTTTATTTCAATTTCTACTTGTTTATAGCATATGGAAATGGAATTTGTTTTTTCATGTTGACATTGTATCTTGCAAAATCACTAAATTACTTTTCATTTCAAGTAGCTTTCTTATAGATTCTTTGATATTTTTATGTAGATAATCATGATATCTAAGAATGTTTTTTTTTTCTTTCCAACATACATGCATGCTGTTTCTTTTTCTTGCCTTACTTCACTAGCTAGGACCTCTAGTACAACAACGACTAGAAGTGATGAGATCGAGGGGCGCCTGGGTGACTCAGTTAAGCACGTGACTCTTGATTTCGGCTCAGGTCATGATCTCACGGTTTGTGAGTTCCAACCCCACACTGTCACTGCAGAGCCTGCGTAGGATTCTCTCTCTCCTTCTCTCTGTCCCTCCCCTGCCTATTTTCTCTCTCTCTCTCTCTCTCTCTCTCCCTTTCTTAAAATAAATACTTAAGAAATATATATTATATATAGTGTACTTCTGCTGTCTACAGGATCTGTAGTGATAACTTCTGTTTCATTCTTAATATCTGTAATTTGTTTCTTCTTTTTTTCCTTTGTCAATCTTGCTATAAGCTTGTCAATTGAATTGATTTTTTTCAAAGAACTGTTTTTTTTTGTTTCAATGATTTTCTCTATTGTTTTTCCAATTTATATTTCATTGATTTCTGCTCTTCTTATAAATATTTTCTTCTTTCTGCTTACTTTAGGTTTAATGTATTCTTCTTTTTCTAGTTTCCTTTTCTCTTAAAAATTGTTAACATTTATTTATTGGGGGGGGCGGGGAGGGGCAGAGAGAGGGAGACAGAGGATCCAAAGCAGGCTCCGGGCTGTGAGGGCAGAGCCTGATGTAGGGCTCAAACCTAAGAACCATGAGATCATGACAGGAACTGAAATCAAGAGCCAGCTGCTTAACCAACTGAGACATCCAGGTGCCCCAAATTTCTTAAAGTGAAAGCTTAGAGACATTACTTCTTTCCTAATATCAGTCTAATTCTCTAAAATTTCCTCTAAGCACTACTTTAGCTGATATATTTTGTTTTCATTTTCATTTGATTAAAACTATTTTGTAATTTACCTCGCGATTTCCTCTGTGATTGGTGGGGTCTTTCACTCTGTACTATTTAACTTTCAAATACTTAGCGATTTTCAGAGTTTTAGTTTAATTCAGTTATGGACAGAGAACACACTTTGTATGATTTCAATACTTTTTAATTTGTTAAGGTTTGTTTTATGGCCCAGACTATTGTCTATATTAGTGAATATTCCATGCATACTTGATAAGAAAGTACATTCTGTTGTTGTGTGAAATGCTTTATAAATTAATGTAAAATTTGTTGATAGTGTTTCTAGGACTTCTCTGTATTTTTTAAATTTATTTTATTTTTTAATTGAAATATAATTTTTTATGTCTTTATTTTATTTTGAGAGATAGAGACAGAGAGTGAGCAGGGGAGGGGCAGAGAAAGAGAAAGACACAGAATCTGAAGCAGGCTCCAGGCTTTGAGCTGTCAGCACAGAGCCCGACGCAGGGCTCGAACCCACGGACTGTGAGATCATGACCTGAACCAAAGTCAGACGCTCAACTGACTGAGCCACCCAGGCGCCCCTTGAAATATAATTTAATAGCACAAAATTCACCCTCTTCATGTATACAGTTCAGTGTTTATTAATATATTAAAGCTATACAAAATCACGATTTAATTCTAGAACATTTTAATCACCCCCAAAGAGACCCCATACCCCTAATAGTGTCACTTCCCATTTGCCATTCCCCTACGCCTGGCAACCACTAATCTACTTTCTGCCTCTATCATCTTGCCTATTCTGGACATTTATACAAGCGAAACCATACAATATATGGCCTTTTGTTTCCAGCTTCCTTCACTTAGTGTAACGCTTCCAAATTTCATTCATGTTGTGGTATTGGAACTTCATTTTTTTATAGCCCAATAATATTCTACTGTATGATATATAGTCAATCCTAATTATTCAGAGTCTACATTTTTTAATGTTTATTTATTTCTTTTGAGAGAGAGAGAGAGAGAGATCT
This sequence comes from Cryptoprocta ferox, assembly GCA_028646485.1. Classification (NCBI taxonomy): domain Eukaryota; kingdom Metazoa; phylum Chordata; class Mammalia; order Carnivora; family Eupleridae; genus Cryptoprocta; species Cryptoprocta ferox. The sequence continues at coordinate 107,673,575 of CM053573.1, forward strand.
GGGGAGGTGCAGAGAGAGAGGGAGAGAGAGAATCCCAAGCAGATTCCACACTCAGTGTGGAGCCTGATATGGGGCTCCATCCCACAACCCTGGGATCATGACCAGGGCTAAAATCAAGAGTTGGAAGTTTAACCGACTGAGCCACACAGGCACACCTCAGATTCTACTACCTGCTAATTCTCACCTACTCACAAAAATTTATTTCTAACCCCTAAACCAAAACTCACAGCATTTTCGTGGTCATTCCTGACCTGCAAAGAGTAGCAAAACACTGGAGTCACCCGATGCACATGTTTCCAGCTGTGGTCGAATAAGATGATGCTCAGGCCTTTTGATTCAGTTCTCTTAGTACCAACAAGTGTTCTTTTTTGAGTCTATTTAGTGCCATGTTTTTTGCTTTTTTTGGGTGCTTTATGTTGAGGATTTTGCTTTTTGTTTTCTTCCAAGATTTATTTAAATTCAAGTTAGTTAGCATACAGTGTAGTATTGGTTTCAGAAGTAGAATTTAGTGATTCATCACTTACATACAACACCCAGTGCTCATCCCAAGTGCCCTCCTTAATGCACAGCACCCATTTAGCCCATCCCCCCACCTACATCCCTTACAGCAACCTTCAGTTTTTTCTCTACAGTTAAGAGTCTCTTATGGTTTGCCTCCCTCTCTGTTTTTATCTTATTTTATTTTTCCTTCCCTTCCCCTATGTTCATCTGTTTTGTTTCTTAAATTCCACATATGAATGAAATCATATGGTATTTGTCTTTCTTTGGCTGACTTATGTCACTCAGCATAATAAACTCTAGTTCCATTCTCATTGCTGCAAATGGCAAGATTTCATTCTTTTGGATGATTTTGCTGTTGAAAGTGGTTGTCCAAGATAAATGCTGAAGTGTTCTTAAGCACAAAAAGTCTATGTGCTTTATAAAGAATAGAGAAAATGCATTTGTTAGGTAAGCTTTGTTCAGATGTGAGCTATCGTGCTTCTGGCGGTGAGTTCAATGTTAATGAATCTGGTGTCTTTATATAAATAAGGTGTCTTTAAGCAGAACCGAACATAAAAGAAGATTGTGAACTGATCAGTCGGCAAAAATGTTGTGACCAAAGACTCATAAGGACCTAAATCTGTATTCCCTCTAGATGTAATGGTTCAATGTTAGCTCATTTACTGTTCACGGTGACTTTATCAACTGCATTACATTCTGTGGTAAAACCCAGTCATCAGCTGATGATATCAGAGTTGTGTCTACTTTTTGGCACCATGAACATTGTCACTCTGAATATTTGTGTACAAGTTTTATGATTATATTCTTTCTGATTTTCCGTCTACTTGTTCTGTTACTTGCCGAGAGAGAGATGCTGAAGATTCCAGCTGTAATTGCGGATTTGTCTGTCTCATTTCAGTTCCATCAGTTTTACTTCATGCGTTTTGAGGATCTCTAAACATTTCGGATTATTGTAGCTTGTTTTAGCGTTATGTAATGTGCCTCTTTACCCCTGGTAATATTTCTTGTCTTAACTGGATACCAGACACTGTGAAGACTACATGCCCCATTTTGTTATATTCCTTTAAATAGTGTTGGATTTTATTCTGGTGCACACATGAGGTACTAGGAACCATTTGGACCCTTTTTAGGTTTTCTCTCCTGCTCTGTTAAGTCAGTTCATAGCATTCTTTAGCATATGGCTAATTTAGCTCCACCACTAAGATAATACCATTCTGAGGATTATACTCAATATTGAAAGTCTTTCCACTCTGACTTCCTGAAACATAAGCAATTCCAGCTCTAATAACTGTTCTGCCACTTGTTTCCCGAAGCTGTAATACATATGTAGATTACAGTCAGCCGAACATTTGAGGGCATTCCTCTATAGATCTCCAAAGCGTTCTCTGCCCCTCTCTCTCCCTCCTTCCCTCATCTCCCCTCCCTCTCCCCCTCCCCTTTTTGGTATAACACTCAGAAAATTCTAGCTGCCTTGACTTGCCCCCAAATTCTGATCTCTGTCTCCTCAATTCAGTGAGATTGTTGAACTGTACTGGGTTCCTCTTTCCTGTGCTGCAGCCTAGAAAGTCCTATGGACAGTGAGCTGGGACTGTCACAGGGATCACATCATTTCTTTCCCTTCTGTTACAGATCACAATCCTGCCCTGTCTGTTGTAGATCTGAGAACTGCTGTTTCATATATTTTGTTTGGTGTTCCAGTGGTTTAAGGCAGGAGGATAAATCTGGTCCTACTTCCTCCATACTGACTGAAAGTGAAATTCCTGAAAGCCTCGGGTCCTCTTCTTAAGACAAATCTAATCCTGTTGCTTCTCTTCTGAAAACATTTCAGCGACTTCCTTGGCAATCACTTTTTAAAAGAGTTAATAAGTTAAGGAGGAAAGGGACCTGTGGGTGTCTCTAAAGATAGAGGAAGCTAAAACATGTCCTTTAGGGAGCCAGAAATAGTAATAGAGTCTGAACAATTAAAGGTACTAACTTATAAGTTGGGGGAGGTTGGGGAGTATTACAAAGGCAATGGAGTAAATGATGGTCCAGGATCCCAGTGTCTGGGACACAGAGTCCCTCTGCCAGAGGCCACAGATATGACTAGAACAATATTCCACTCTGGCCATTCCAACTATACGACTTCATGCTCCCCTGCCTATACATCCCTCATTCCATGGAGTTTGTCCAAGAATATAGACCATGTAAATCATTTTTACTGTGTTGCCAGGTTCTGCAAGTAGAGACATAAACTGGAAACATCTTCTTCTGCCTCCAAGACTGAAAATGGAGAAGATGGAAAAACAGGCAATACTTTATTGAGATGGACCTAATCAGTTGGTAAAAAGTTGCATGGGTGGATGAGGTCTCAACCTGTCTGCTTTGGACTAAATTGTGCTCCCTCCCTAGATTCATTGGTTGAAGACCTAATCACCACTGTGACTATATTTGGAGACAGAGCTTTTAGGAGGTAATTAAGTTAAAAGAAGTCATAAGGGTGCAGTCCTAAACCAATAGGATTGATGGCTTTATAAGATTAAATAAGATGAGGAAGAAGAGAAAAATGGACCAAGGAAAGGCTATGTGAACACAAAGTTAGGTGGTGGCTGTTGGAAAGCCAGGAAGACAGGTCTCCCTAGAACATGAGCTTGCTGACATTCCAGTCTTGGACTTCCAACCTCCAGAACTATGAGAGAATTACTGTCTGTTGTTGAAGCCACCGAGTCTATGATATTTTGTTATGGCAGCTGAAGCTGACTAAGACACTGTTGGAGAACCAAGTAGGTTCAGGAGGGAACCACTTAGGAGGGAACTCATCCTTTGCTTCTGGGTGATTCTTGGGGCTGACAGAACTATATAAGCCACAATCAGAGAAGGACAAGGGCTCTCTGCTCTGATTGCTTTCTGCTAAAACTGTTTACTTGCCAGCAAAAGACCATTGTAGTTCTAATGTTATTGACTTTCACTTTGGGTTCTGGGGAGATTTGGGCTGCCTTGGGTACCTAGAAGGGTACCGGCTAAGATGAGAAAGATACTGACACATACTGAGGATTACTATGTACTGTGATGTGCCAGACCATAAAGAGCTCATCTTATATAGTCTTAACAGCAACCTTCATTTTAAGATTTTGTTTTTTAGTTTTTTAATGTTTTATTTAGTTTTGACAGAGAGAGAAAGACAGTGTGAGCAGGGGAGGGTCAGAGAGAGAGGGAGACACAAAATCCGAAGCAGGCTCTGGGCTCTGAGCTAGCTGTCAGCACAGAGCTGGACGCGGGGCTCGAACCCACAAACCGTGAGATCATGACCTGAGCCGAAGTTGGACACTTAACTGACGAGCCACCCAGACCCTCCTAAGATTTTATTTTTAAGTAATCTTTACACCCAGTGTGAGGCTCAAACTCACAATCCTGAGATCAAGAACCACATGCTCTACTGACTGAGCCCACCAGGTGCCCCAACAGCAATCCTCATTTTCTAGCTGAGAAAACAGGCTCAGAAAGGTTACATGCATGCCCTCAAATTGGAGTTCTGTGCCATAAAATGAAAGCAACTCTCAGGTTTTGTGGTGACAGTCGATGCCACGTTAGAAGGCTGACCCCAACCTAAGGTAACATAGAGAGTGTGCCATGTACTTGTACATGTCACCGTGAATTATGGACAGAAGAATCTTCTTTGGAAAGCTTAACATACTTTTACAGTAAAATTTTCAAAAAGTTGTACAAAGATAGCATGAACAAATGTCAAATATTTTATTTAAATCATTAACGAGGAAACTACTAAGACAGTAAAGCTGATGCAGAGAGCATTGGAGGAATTGGGTACTTACAGGCAATAAAAATAAATAAATAAATAAATAAATAAAAGAGGTTGCTAGGTTAGATACAAAACTGGTTACAAAACCATAATTTTTA
>CM053573.1:107678469-107748556 GCA_028646485.1 Cryptoprocta ferox
ACAGGTTTTATGGGGGCTGTAGCTTATGTAACATTGGAGTCTCTCTTTTTAAAAAGAATGCAAAAATATTTACTTTTTCAAATCTTAAAAATATATATGAATATGAGAACACGGGATTTACATTTCTCCAGGGTCTAGGGAGGGACTATGCACAAAAAGGTCCCTGAGGTTTAAGCTACGTTAACTTCATGGTAAATTGCCTCTGCCTTTGACCATAGCATTATTTTGTATAAGAATAATAAAGCAGTTGGTGTAACAGATATGTATCACCAACCTAAATTCCTATGATTTCTTTGTATTGCCTAATACTGTGGATCATGTTAAGATCATTTGGTTCACTATTTCAAGTTATTAACATGGGTATATCAGTTGAATAAATTCTCTATGGGCTTGTAACTTGTCTTTAAAATTTTATACGAGAGGGGCATCTGGGTAGCTCAGTTGGTTGAGCCTCTGACTCTTAATTTCAGCTCAGGTCATGATTTCCAGTTCATGAGTTCAAGCCCCACAGAGGCTCTGTGCTGACAGTGCAGATCCTCCTTGGAATTCTCTCTCTCTCCCCCCACCCCCGCCCTGCCCCTCCCTCCTCTCAAAATAAATAAATTAATTTTTAAAAAAACGTTTTTATACCAGGAAACACACCCAGACATTGAATTTTCACTGGCCAAGAAGACACAAAGGGCTAGTGTAAAAAAAAATGGTTCATTTGTGTTTAGTCCATGTGTGACAGAAAACTTTCTAAATGAATGTGTGTTCTTGTCATACTCTCTTCTATCTGCATTCGCTACAGAGGCTTCTGCCTTCATCAGCTCAGTTCCTTCTGAGCTCTAAAGTCTGCCTTTACCAGAATAGTTCTTCTACCTTTTGATGGAGACTTGAGGTTGGGGAGAGAGGGGAAGAAAGAGAGAAGGGAGATTCGAGGAGAGAATGAGAGGCAAGTATGTATACATGTACTGGGCACTTACTGTGTGCCAGGCATCATCTTAAGAGTTCTGCATGTATTAACTTACCTGAGGGGGCACTACTGTTTATATCACAATATATTATTACTACTTACATTACAAAAGAGAAAACAAAATGATTACATAACTTTCTCCCAGGTATAGCCAAAATCTACATGTATGTGTCCCAGAGCAAAGTCACGTTCAAAGAAACATAAAAGATTTTTTTTTTTTGTAGGGGAAAACCTTAGAGTCAAAACACAGAGTTTGCATCTACCCTTATTAAAATCCAATGGCCTCTCCTAGTCTCTAATTCCCTGTGTATTTGGTTGCAAATGACAAAAATCCAACTCAAACTTTCTCAAGCCAAAGGATTGACTGGAAACATCTCTCTTCAGGTATGGTTGGATCTAGCACCTTTAGTGATGCCATCAGAACTGTGTTTCTCTCTACCTCTTGGCTCTGTTTTCTTTTCTGTGATGGCTTTCTTCCACCTGCACTGTCTCCCAGACTGCTGTGGGAAATTGCCTCCTGCAGCTCCAGGCTCACACAATTCCTACAACTAGAAACCTCAGAGTATACTAGAACCTTCTCTCCCTCTCCCTCTCTCTCCCTCCCTCCCTCTCTCTCTTGATGTCTACATATCACGTCCCAGGCAAGGCCAGTGCCCTGAAGGATTGAGACCTCTGGCTGGTCACATAAGGTCACAGAGAGGTGGGGAAGGTCTGAGGAGAGTTTAATTCTTCCAGGACCACATGGAGTAGGAGAAGCATAGTGCCCCAAAAGAAAAGGAACATACCATTACAAGACCAAGGGGAACGGCAATCAGGTAAAATCAATAGCCATTCATTATATCCTGAAAAGCTCTGCTCTCCCTCCCACCTGCTGACCCAGAACTCCCTGTCATTCATGCTATTTAGAAATAATCATCCTACACCCCAACAGCCCCGCACCCATCTACCCGGAGCTCTCAACAGATTACATTTCTGCTTTGCCACTCTCCACTTCCATGGCCTCCTTTTAATTTAGAAGTACATGTCAATCATTTACATTTTAATGTGATTTTTTTTTTTTGCTAAAGTACTGTGTCCCGATAATATTTGGCTGTAAAGCCTAAGCAAGCAATTAAAGCCTTTATTTCCAGCTTAATTTTATTAGAGGCAAACAGGGAGGAAGGCTCTTCTCTGCAATACATGAAAAGTCCAGCTGATGTCCATTTTTCCCTATGCAAGTCATTATCACACAGAGCCACCAATGTCAAGTCCTTCCACTAACCACACACCAGATCACCAAGGTAGGAAAACAGAATCTGACTACGGCCTGTACACAGAGAATTCCTTCCACAAACAGTCATAGGATTTCTTTTAGTCCTGGGACACGTGGGCAGCCGCTTCTCCTCAAGGGGATTTACTAGGACTCAGAATGATCTTGACTTATCTGGTTACCCAAACCAAATAGTTGGCCTGGTCACATTTCATCTGATGTCACCATACCTGAGCAGCCCTCTTAAATATTCTTACACAATTCTCTTTATATTTGCTCTCTCGGTTGGAACAAAAACACTTTATAACCCCTCAGCTTAGTCATTTTTGACCACTTAATGCTTCTTTTTTTATCTGCAAAGTAAGTCTTTTGCAAAGCCTGCTACAGCAACAAAGGAAGGGAGAATTCTATTGGCAGGGCGATGGCACAGCATCCCAGATGCTACAAACAGCGGGAGTAAATGGAACACGACATTTCTTCCCCAGCACTGGGCGGAGGAGGCTATTAGTAAATTGACTAAGAGCTCACACATGCCCGGAGCAGCAGCAGTGAGATCTCCACTGCTGGGCCAACCTTTGGTTTTTAAATACATTCTGCCCACAGGTGGCCCAATGTTTTCTCCAAATTGTTTCTTGTCAACAAACGAGCTCACCCCTCACCCCCTACTTTTCACCCCAAAGCACTGCAAATTCTACCGCTACCCTGCAAGCAAAACAAAAGTGTGTTTCTAGTGGAAGAAAATGCATTATATATTCTTTTATTTCCTCCACATTCCCCTAGTTGGATTGGCATTGATTCACATGGCGAACTTATTCCCTAGGAAAAGGCTTTACTAATATAGAAATGCTAAACAATACACACATCACCAGAGTTTATTTTCTTCATTTTGTTGGGGGGATTGGCCCCTAGGGGCCCGTAATCAATAGGAATTTGCTATTTCCTTGCTGTAAAACACTTGGCTGTAAAAGATTGCCTTCCCTTCCTGTCTTCCCTAGGGCAATGTTTCTCTGTCAACCAATCCCATTGTGACTGAGGTCCCAAAGACAGCTTAGGTTGTGTTTCCAGGAAATTTCAGGCATGTCCAGGTACCTCTGGAACACTGTAGACAAATAACAGGAGCCCATTTGCAGATCTGTTTGCAAGAAGCTCCAAGAAGCTAATTGGAGGAAAGTCCTAAAAGAAGGAAAATAGAATTGATGTGAGAACGTGAGTGCAGGAGCGGATTGGGAGTGCAGAGCTCACCTTGCCCCCTGGACTGGCCTTCCTGCTGCCCTCCCCTTTAGTTTTCCCCTGTACCCCTTCTCTTTCAGGTGACTGGCTAGAGCTGAGGAGGTTTAACACAAAAACAAAGGAGAGATGTTTAACTAAAACCTCTGGAAGAATTTGAGAGCCGAAAGACATATTCTCCTGTGGCCCATGTTTCAGAGTGTAACACAAATAGACAAAAGTGTATTTTCCCCATTTCATGGGAGGCAACCTGGAAGCCCAATATTGTCCACAAGAGCAGCAACGGGCCAAAGCCACCCGGCACAGCCCAACCTACCTAGATGGAGAAAGCTAGAAGGATGTCACAGGGAATGTGCATAGCATGGAGGCAGGTTACGTTCATGCCTCGCTGAGGCTGCCATGATCCTGCACTATTGGGGAATAATTTCGGTGGGGAGAGGGGACGGGAAGGATGTGTAGCTAGAGTTGCTGTAATTCTGTGATTAGTGGCTGAGTCAAAGAAAAACGAACTGTATTACTATTTCTGTGACTGTGTAGGGAATTATGAGATTCACAGTTATGGTAAAAATGCATTTGCTCAATTGTCTGTGCTCTCCCCCACCCAGACCCCAATATAATTTTGATTTTAACTTACTCCATTTTCTAGTTCCTAAATAAGCTGACATTTACAATCAATCTGTTTTCTTTAGTCCTGTAAGGTACACAATTTCCAAGAGGCCCCTGGAGGTGTGGAAAGTGGAAGCAGGTCTAGAGATTACAATATTCGTTTCAAACAACAAGTACACTTTCAGAGGGAAAAACAGCGGGCCAAATCTTCAGTCAGACTTCTACTGGGTGTCCCTTTTTTAAGACTGCAATTTGGATGCCTGCAATTATTTGCATTTTTATTACTAATTGCCCTGCCATTGGTGCAACCAACCACTTTTGGGTGCAATTACCCCCTTGTGGGAGCAATTACATAGGAAAACGGTTCTGCACGTGCAGCTAATTGTGACAAAACAAAAGGAGGCTGGGGAGGAGAATTTGGCTCATCAAGTTGTAACTCCAACTTCAAACATGTGCCAGCAACGAAAAGGCGGACAGAGGGACAGGGTACTAACACCTACTCTGGGTTATGGGCTGGAGCATTTCTTCCTCTGTTTACTGTATTTTTAGAAGATTAGATTGTGGACTTATTTAATTAGAAAAGAACAACTCATTTTGGCTACTCATTGGTGTAATGCTGAGGTGGGTTCTAGATACCAAATCAAGCTAGAGTCCTATAATCATCCAGACTCTCAGAGGATGCCAGATTCTAACGAACTCCATTTTTTTTTTAAAACAAAGAACACTGACACATCCATCCCATTGAATTATGACACACCCACAGGTCTTCCTCCCCTGTCTCTCCTAAACATGCCAACCTAACAGTTTCAGCCTTAGGATGGGGAATGATGGTTTAATGAGCTAACACACGAGGTCTGATTGCCAGGAGCAATGGTCCAGTTTGGCACAAAGTATTAAGGATTTTACACAAATAAGATCTTAGGGTTTTCAGGCAGCCCATATAACGGACAATCATCATATTTTGTCTCAGTGCCTGATTCAAATTTAGGAATGATTCATTTCATAAGTAATGAAAAATGGCTGCGCATTGAGGTCCACCCTCAGCGTGCCTCTACTTCAGTCAAATTCACACATGTACGCACGCCGGCGCGCACATGCGCACACATCCTACTGGCCCTTTGGCTATTTTCTCAGGGGAGGCAGTTAAGCGCAGAGGGTCAGGAGCCTGACTGCCTCCGTTTCATCTTCTGTATAATAAGGCCCACACTAGCCCCCTGCCTCACAGCATGGTGACAGTGACTAGAAGAGCTAGTACATGGAAACAGCACCCAACACACCATACGTGCTAGCTATTTGTATCATCACTTACGATATTTCACTGCAAATATTTATTTCTAAATCTGTCTCCTCTCGGAATTGTTTAGAAAAATTACCCCAAACTTCAGATAACCCTAGAGGCCTTTAAGTCATACTAGAGAATCATTTCCCACGCAGGCCTAAGGGGAAAGTAACTTCATATGACTCATTACTTTCTATCGATTAGAGGCCAGATTCTGGAAGAGTTAGATGTTAATTTGTAGAGGACTGATACATTGCAAATGATTTTTATCTAGTAAAGAGGCAAACTATTTCTCTTCAGTCAAAAAATAAACACAAAGGTTAAGGTTTTTAGGTTCCTGTAAGGACATGAACCATAAAGTTTTATTCTGAACTTTGCGATTTTATTTTAGAATTTTCTTTTTTTTTTCATTAACTAAATTTACCCATTTTTCCTATCTTCTTTTAAACCAGATTTGCCATTTTGCTGATCCCCTTATTAATGAATTAAATAGATCTTTGACACAGACTCACTATATATTTTTCTGAGATCAGGTTTTTACCTTCTGAAAAAGAATTTTTATTTTTATTTTTTGCCAGAAGCCAGGAGCTCCTTGCAGACAGGACTTGCTCTCAGTGATCCCCATGCCCCAGTTCCATGTTTCTCCATCTAATGTGCATCTGAATCAGCTGAGGATTCAGTGGGTCTGGGCAGGAGCCCGAAATGTATAATTTCTAGCATATGTTGCTGGCCTCAGGCCTGAGCACAATGCCTGGACCTGGAAAATGCAGGTGCTTAGAGAACATTTGTGTGTGAGCATGCACCTGCGGGGGCGATGCCATGTCTTACTCCTCAGGCCACCTGCCTCAACAGCTGTCCTTTACTTTCACAACTTATAAATGGTAACACAGAGGATCTCAGGTGCATGGGGACACAATTAGTAAAGCTTGCTTATCACAGGGATCCGGTTAGAAGAGACGTTAATGAGAGTGTAAGGAGAGATGGGGGATGGTTGACCAGTAATGGGAGAACACAATTGGTTAGGATGTTAAGACTAAGCCACCCGCAATGGCAAGGGACCCTCCTCCCCCACCCCTCCACCCCCCACACCCCCAGCAGAGGAGTGACACCAGCAGCATCACCCACCTCATTCCCCAAAAGCCAAGTGGATCCCCTCTTAGGCTTCAGAGAAGTGAACCATGGGTGGCCTCACAAATGCCGTGGGGCCTCCACACCAAGGCAGTGGACCTAGTGTCTAGCACCTGTTTTCTTGGGGCGCCCCACCTTCACATGTCTTCATGTATATGCAGTTAACAGCAGCAACCTCTCCACCATTAGAAAAAATAATAATAATCAGGAGCTCATATATGAATCTAGGAGGGATTATGAATGTCTACCACAGTGATTCTCCACCCTGGCAGTCCATTAGAACTGGGAGTTTGAAGGGCACCTGGGTGGCTCAGTCCATTAAGAGTTCCACTTCAGCTCAGGTCATGATCTCACCGCTTGTGAGTGCGAGCCCCACGTTGGACTCTGTGCTGACAGCTCAGAGCCTAGAGCCTGCTTCAGATTCTCTGTCTCCCTCTCTCTCTGCCCCTCCCCTGCTCACTCTCTCACGTTCTCTCTCTCTCTCTCAAAAATAAATATTAAAAAAATGCTAAAAGGACTGGGAACTTGAGTGAAAACATGTGCCCACTCATGTCACTTTAGAGAGTGTGCTGTAATCAGTCCGAGAGGGGACCCGAGCAACAGTGTATTTAGTATCGCACGGGGTCTTTAGTAAAGGGGAAATGGCCACATCAGCTGCACCATCGTTGAGGAAATTGGGACACTGTTGGCTATCGATTCCTTCACTCAGGCCAGCAACACATTAAGCTGAAGCGTCTCTAGCCATCTTAGGAGAACTGCAAATTTTCAAAGGAAGTAGCTTTAATTCTTTGTACTTTATAATGGAAATGTGCCAATGCTCCTTTTGAGGGAAAAGTACTAGATGCTACAAAAGCTCCCGAGTGGGGGACACTTGAAGCCTGGCCCTGAGGCGCCTTCCCCAGGCACCTGGAAATATGGAGAACAGTGTTTCATCCGAGGCTGAAATGAATACAATTCACATATAATGGATATAATTAAGCAACCATGAAATTGTAAGCAAGTGATTATAAAGTTTTCTTTCGTACCATTTATAAAATACTTATTGAAAAAGTAAAATATTTCCAAAATAAAAGAAATTACTTTGAAAAACGTGATATGAGGTAGGAACACAAAGTCTCTCACTTCTCTACCCTCTCTCCCCATCCCCGCTTTTTTTTTTTTTTTATGTCTTTATTTTATTTTTTGAGAGACAGAGAGTAAGCAGGGGAGGGGCAGAGGAGATTGGGAGACACAGAATCTGAAGCAGGCTCCAGGCTCTGAGCTGTCAGCACAGAGCCCAACATGGAGCTCGGGCCCACAGACTGTGAGATCATGACCTGAGCTGAAGTTGGACGCTTAACCGGCAGAGCCGCCCAGGTGCCCCTCCCCATCCCTGCTTCTTATCCTTCCGCTGAGAGTCACACGGCTGGCCTGGAAAGGAATGAAGGACTATTCAACCTGAAAGTTGGTCCATGTTAGTACCTCTGCTAATGAGAAAGATGCTTGTGGATAACACCCATTCTTATTCTGAGAAACAGACCTAACACTATGGAAAGTGTCATTAAATCCCAACAAAAATGCTGTCAAACAAAGGTAGCTATTTGGAAAGGCTGGAAGAAGAAGGAGGAAAAGGAACAGAAGAAGAGCTAAAATACAGAAGACAAATGTAAACAAGCAGGGACAAATAGTGGCTTGGTATTGTGGGCCAGGTACTGTAGATGTATTATTTTGTACATTTCTCAGAAGAGCCCAATGAGGTGGGGGTCATTACTGACATCTCTCAAATAAGGTCTCTTTTTTGTAGAGGCAGCTGAATTAGGATCTTTCCCCACTCAGGCAATTTAGATCATTTCCAATTTTGATGTCAGGAAGAGGGGGGCACACTCAGTGGCTGAATGCTAGATGGTACTGGGGAAGGAGAGGGCCCTGGGTACATCACGGAAGTGGAGCCCCAAGGAGGAAGGAAGCTGGGCCCCGAGTAAGTGCAGGGAAAACTGACAACAGACCAGGGACACCCACACCATATGAGTGAGCAAGAAACAAATATTTACTCATTCACTTATTCATTCATTCATTCATTCATTCAGAAACCACTTACAAAGATTTGCTATGTGCCAGGTGCTATTCTAAAAGCTTTGTAAATATTAGCTCATTTAATACACAAAACAACATTGCCCTCATTCTACAGATGAGGAAACTGTCACACAAACAAGCTAGATAACTTCCCAATGGTACATATATTGTGTGAAGCCACTGATTAGGAGTTTGATTTATTGTAGCAGTGAGGTAACCCTAATCAATGTAGAGTCACGGTGTAGATATTTTCTATTCAGACTTAAAGTACTAACTTTGTCAAGAAGTTGACAAAGCCCAGAATAGTGACTTCAAAGACATTAGAAGTGAGGTTCAAAACACATCTCCCATTCTGGTGTGTCTCAGCTCAGAACATTTATGAAAAGGATGAGTTCCTTGGGATGGTGTAGAGGGGTTTAATACGTTGACTGCTAATGATCTTTTTGAAGGCATCTATATAATTTTATTTACAAACTCTTGTGAAATTCACTGTCTTTTAAGTGAAGTGAATAAGTTGATTGCAGGGATTCTGGTGCCTGTGTGTTCTCATCTGTTAAATGAAAGATAGGGACTGATGAGCTTGGAAGTGCCTTCCAGAATCAACATTAAGTGTCAACACTAAACCTCCTGCGCGGAGGCCATCTCAACACAGGAACTTTAATTTAAACTAACAGCAATTGCTTTTCATAAACAGCTCACAGACTCAGGGCCGAATCCAAGCCTCTGATCCCAGTCTTAGCTCAGAGTGTGGAGAAAACGACATGAAGGATCTATAAGAATGGGAGCATATGTACTGATTCCCACTAAGGTAAAAAGATTGTAAACTGCACTTTAATTTGGGTGTTGTTTAAAAATCATATGTGCTCTATGATTTTACAATAAATAAAGTGAAATAATACAGTGAATAAATAAGTGAAGCATTTTCCTTGGCTGCAAGGCTGATGCACTGTCTATTTCTAAGAGAAAACATATCAGATCGGTTGATCTGATCAGGAGGCCATTTGACTTCCTCTCCCTTCCATCATTTCCTGCTGCCTTTTGTTCTCTGCCCTTTTATTCCTTCTCATTAGAGCCTCTGGCTCTCTAATTTTGCAGCTCCATCATTTGACACTGAGTTCACCTTTCCTTTTGACAGGCCCCGCTGCTTTATATTTTCCCTTCCCACTCTGCAAAGATAAAATCTCATTTCTCAATGAAAACCGAGACTCAGATACAAAGTATACTCAGGAATTGGCTTAATTGGCAAAGAAAAAAAGAAAATTATTGAATGAGCTAGATAGGTGACCCTAGCCCAAACCCAGCTTTATATCTGGCATAACTATTATCCTTTTTCAAATGCAGAATCGAACCCAAATCACTACTTCGTGAAGGTTTTGTGAAACTTAATCGAGCACTGCAGGGGGGCGGGTGAATGGTGATATCTCCAATGAGAATCAATGCGGACAAACTGCACAGTCATGGTCTTGAACCTAAACCAAACTGGAACAGACTTGGGTGCAGCTAGAATCTCAAATCCAAGAATAACATTTTAAGGTTCTGCTCCATGTAGGGCTAAAGCAGCAACTACTAGTAATTTTACCAAGTAGACTTAGTAGACTCTGAAAATAAACAGCTTTGAGAATTTGGTTTTACCCGTCAGATTAGTGGGCTTATTTATGCCTCAAACTAAAGTTGGTTGGGTCCCAAATCTTCCAGTATTTCTCTCCCTCCTCCCCCTCCCCTTCCCTTCTCTCTATCCCCCCCTACTCTTTCCCTCAGTCCTTCCCCCTTCCTCTTTGCCTCTCTTCCTCCCAGGTCCTCTCCCTCACCCCTCTTCCTTTTTTAGACCTTTGATTAGGGGATGTGTGTGGTAGGGATAGTCTCCAAGTCTCAGCCTTCTTACAATTCCTTCCTTAAGGGAACCAATCCATTTTCATGAATCCAACTCCTTATCCCTATGATTTCTATCTTCTGTTTCTAGTTCTATCCGTTCCCTCTGAATTCCAGGTCTACAGGACACAGTCACATGGATGTTGTGGTAGCTTGTCCCCAAGAAAGTTGCATCACAGCCTTCTCTTGTTGAAAGGTGCAGCCAGTCCCTTCACCCCCTTGAATCTGAGGGGCCTGTGACAGCTTTGACTAAGAGAACAGAACCTCCTGCCTGAGTCTCCTGGAACTAGTGTTCCTGGAAAAGCCAACCACTATGAACGTATCCAACTACCTTGAGACCACCATACTGCAAGGAAGCCCATGCCAGCAACAAGGAGAAGCCAAATGGAGAGTGATGCCCAACCAGCCCCCAAATGGCCCAGACATCACAGCCCAAGTACCAGACACATGAATTAAGAAGCCATAACTTCAGCCTTAGCTGCCATCTGACTGCAATCCAGGTGAGAACTACCAGGTGAGCTTATCAAAACCATAGACCCAAGGTGTCTGGGTGTCTCAGTCGGTTAAGCATCTGACTCCTGATTTTGCCTCAGATCCTTATCTCACAGTTAGCGAGTTCAAGTCCCGCATCAGGCTCTATGCAGAGCCTGCTTGGGATACTCTCTTTCCCTCTCTCTCTGCCCCTCATCTGCTTTCACACATGCAAGTGCTCTCTCTCTCTCTCTCTCTCTCTCTCTCTCTCTCGTTCTCTCTCAAAATAAATAAATAAACTTAAAAAAAAACACAGATGGTGAGAGATACTAATAAGTGGTTGCTTTAAGCCACAAAATCCCAAGGTGGTTTGTCATGCAGTAATAAATAACTGGAAGAGATGTCTAACTTTTATTCAATTGCTGATTCATTCATTTAAAAATTGTTTGTTGAATGCTTACTATATGTGCAGCAACTTGCTAGATACTAGGAATGGCAATGAATAAGACAGATCCAATTCTTGTTGCCACAGGGCTGATACTCTTTTGGAAAGAAAGATACTGAAAAAAAAATTGATCCACCATTTCAGACTTCTCACACCTCTTTCCCTGCTCTCATGCTCAGCTAGTAACTTTTCACATTTTTCATTAAGATAACAGAAATAATTAGGGAGGAACTCCTTCACCAACCTAGGATATAGACTTCTAACCTGGCAGCATCTATATGGATTTCTCTACCTACCTTCTCTCAGTCTCTAAATGAAATGTTCCCAGAGGCAACCCCATCCACTTGAGGTCTGCATCCCATTTCCTTCACAATGACTTCTTCATCACTTTAATCAGAAAGTAAACAAGCTCTGGAGGATCTCAACCAGGCCCTTGACTTGAAATGCTATCTTTAGGTTGAGGACCAGGAATCCATATCACCAGCCTTGATCCCCACTAAGAACCACAAACTGGTATCTGGCCCCCCAACTTAGATATAAACTTACATATTTTTTTTAATATTTATTTATTTACTTTGAGAGAGAGAGCGAGAGAGAGAGGTAGAGAGTCCTAAGAGGCTCAGCGCTGTCAGTGCAGATCCCAACATGGGGCTCAATCCCATGAACTGTGAGATCATGACATGAGCCAAAAATCAACAGTCAGATGCTCAACCGACTGAGCCACACAGGTGCCCTTAAACTTACATATCTTAATAGGTGTCTCCAACTTGACATGACTCAAACAGAACTCTGGGTGCATTACCTACTGCCCACCCTCTCTCACATTCTTTTCTGTCCCAATAAATGTCTTCTTCATAATTCCCTTCCCCAGATACACAAGTTATCCTCGACTCTTTTCTTTGTCTCTCCCACACCCAATCCTGCAAGCAGCCCTGTTGACTCTAATTCCAAGACATATCCTGAATCCACTCACTCTTCTTCAGCTTTGGCATCTCTATCCTGGTGCAAGCCACCATCCTCTCTCTCTAGATTGCTAAAGTTATAGCCTCCTGATTTCTACTCTTGTCCTTCTACCATCCACTTTGCTTATACCATCTAGAGTATCTTTTAGAAACATGAATTATATCATGAGATGACACCTGTTTAATGGCTTCCTAGTGGCTTCCATTGTACTTAGAAAGCTAACATTTTTGTCTCATTACTTATTTTTTTTAACTCCGTGTCCCTGTTTCCATGATCTAGCCTCTCACACTTCATTTCACATGACTCTTGCCCTCATCTACCATGTTCCAGCAATGAGATCTTTCACTCCTAGCACAAGCCAGGCTCATTCCCACTTCAGGGCCTTTGCACCAGCTATCCACCCTGGCCTCTCTTGGTTGACTCTTGCTATTCAGTCTTTAGCTCTAATGTCTCCTTCTCAGACTACCCAACCTAGTATGATGCCACTCTATTTTAATTCCTCACATAGAACTTCTCACTCTCTGACCGTTTCCTGTTCCTGTATTTTTTTTTACCTTTTCTGTGTTCCATCACCCTGCACCTAGAAAGTAAGATTCATGTGTGGAAGGGCTTTGTCCTGTTGACTGCAGCCTCCTCAGCAGCCAGAACAGTACCTGGCCCATAGTAGGTGCTCAGTTAACATTTATTGGCTGGCAGATTGAAACAATCACTAGTGTGATGAGAATGTTCAAGAAGCATGCCAGGTGCTATGGGAGCAGATAAATGAGTGGACTACCCTAGTTTCAGGGGTATCAGGATCCATTTCCTTGAGAAGGTAGCAGTTCAAGCAAAGATCAAAGGATAAAAAAGAGAAAGTCAGAAAATCTGGGGGTGGGAGGCAATGCAGAAAAACCTTGAGGACAGGAAATGCCTGGTTCTCAGGGAGAGAGGTTAAGAAGGTCGGGTCAGGGCCAGACCTTGTGGAAGGAGCAGACCCTGAGAAGGGCTGTGCTGCCTACAGGTCACTCACTTTCATCCTGCCTACACCTTGCTCACCTTTTTGCCAATTTGGAATCTTCATAAACGTGCCTTTCTCAGGGACTCCTGCATTTTCCCACAGGGTTGTGAAACCTTGGGGTCACCTCTATTTCCTCTCATTGGGAATTTTGTGCAATGGATCATCCCTCTCAAATCTCTCATCTGCTCTATGGTCCCCATTCTCACCATCCATGTGGCAGAGAGGAGCTTCTTTGTCTCCTGGAGACCCTCAAGCCTCTGTCTTAGACCCTCTGACAGCCTTTTAGAGAACCACTGACTCTCACTTGTCCCACCCCTTCACCACACACACACAAACACACACACACAAACACACACACATACAAATCCCACCAGCCTGTGGCCCCACACTTAATATTCCTGGGCAGTGGCCTTCATCACAGCAGTTCTCCAACCAAAGACTTCACTCCTTGGTTCCAACAACATCGTCTCTCAACTCCATCACCAGGCTCCATGCCTCCCACTCCAGACAGTTTCCCAGCACCTCTTCTGAAAGATGCTGCTTCACAAAGCAGTGAACACACCAAAATCCTTCTCCACCCCCGCACTTTCACACGTGCCCCAGAATTACCTCCTTTCTCTGCTCAACAGCCTGAGTCCTCCTCCTTCATAAATACGTGTCCATCACTCAGGATGTGGCCATGGCTAAAAGTTCAGAGTCTGGAACCAGATGGTACAGTTCCACCCTCTCTGGCAGCAGGTCCATGGTCCACTTCACCTCTCTGTGCTTTGATTTCCTCATCTGCAAAATGGTAGTAAAAAGACTACCCAAGTCAGAGGGTTCTTGTGAGGATTACAGGAGTTAACATATATGAAGTACTTAGGACAGTGCCTGGTATGCTGAAAACACTAAAAAGTGTTTACTATTGTTGTTTTTGTTGTTTTCAATCTATCATTTCTGTTCTAAACTCATAAAGCATGCAGGTAGTCCATATCACAAACTTATAGCTTACCTCTATTCCCAATTGTATTTTTCCCTATTGTTTCCCAAGACCTCCAATGGGATTCTCATTTCCTTGAAGACAGAGAGACAACAGATGTTGTGTTCTGTGCTGGCATCCTCAGGGAATGCC
Source organism: Cryptoprocta ferox (assembly GCA_028646485.1). Lineage (NCBI taxonomy): Eukaryota > Metazoa > Chordata > Mammalia > Carnivora > Eupleridae > Cryptoprocta > Cryptoprocta ferox. Next base: position 107,692,822 of record CM053573.1, read on the forward strand.
AAGATGAACAAGGCAGGGTCCTAGTCTGTAACCATCATTCAGCACCATGGAGTATGGAAGTATTGGTAACAACAAGACCCAGAGTGGGAAGTTGGGGAAGGGCTATGGAAGCACCAAGGAGGAGCTTTCTGGAAGCAAGGCTTCCCAAGCTGTAGGCTGAAAGAAGAAGGAGAATCTGGTCTATAAAGTAGGGGATGGAGGAGACTGTAACAATTCACCCTGACCCACACAAACTGAGCTATTCTTCCTAAAGTGGCATTCAACAGAAGCAGTAACTCAACATCCAAATAGCACCGGAAAGGATTTTAAAACTCTACTGAAGTTTTTAAAAGGAGTCTAAAGCAAGATACACTGCATGACACAGAGCAAATTATCCTAAAATCCCTCCTCAGCTACCTTTACCCATCTCCACAGCAGCCACTCGGAAACCCCTCCTGGCTCCTTTCCCTCCCTGTTCTCAAACTCTCCTCCCAGATCTCCTCCAGCCTCACTGCTTCCCTTCCTATTGCCCTTCCCACTTCTGCTCAGCTCTTCATTGAATAGGATGCATTTTGCTTTTCTAAGGCCTCCTTCAATTCATCTTTTATTCTCAGCAGCAACACAAAGCCAGGCTCCAAGGCCTCCTTTGAAAAGAGGGGGAGGCTGCAAACATTTATTATCCTGTACTTTTTCTTTAGCCCCGTCACAGATCCCCCATATTGAAAGCTTCATGAATGTGCCTCTGAAGACAGGACATCAGCCATCCAGGCCACCCTCCACCCACCCCAGCATTCCCCCCCAACACTTCTCTCCTGTCAGGTTGAGCCAGATTCCCCTCTGACATCAGTGAGCTGCAGGGTGGAGGGCTGCTGAGGCTGCCTGTGAGGACTGCGCCCTAACAGAGAGTTTCTTCTAGAACAATGACTCTGAACTTTGTTGGAGACTCACTGTAAGAAATACATTTCACATCGCGGCCAAATGTGCACTGAGCACACACACACAACTGTAGTAAAAGTTTAGTAAAAGATGACTTAACCTTCACTTTCTATTTTCTGTTCTATATATATGTCATTTAAAAATGTGAATAATCATTATCTTTCAGGGATATATACCAAAGTAGTCACAGATAAAATGATAGAAGTTTTGGAACTGGCTTCAAAATAATTGAGACAGATGAAATGAGATGTAGATGAAACGAGACTTACCGTGAGGTGGTGACTATGGAAACTGGGCAAGAGGCACATGGCAGGATATGGTACTATTCTTTCTAATATTCTATATAGTAGATATCTTCCATAATAAAAAATTTTAAATAAAACAAAAATATTGATTATGGCCTACCAAATTGATTTCACAATCCACTAACAAGCCAAGGATTATAGTTTGTAAAATACCTTCTAGAAAGCCTGGGAAATTTGAAACTAGATGGCAAGAAAGCATGTCAACATCTCGATATAATCTAATACACACACACCCCAAACAAGGTCTGTTTCTTCTTCCAGAGTTAGGAGGTGGGGTGTTTGCTGAGTTTTGTTTCCCCTCAGGGTACAGGTCCTTATCAGACATGCATCTTTGCCAAAATGGAAACCTACACAAAGTTATCTCCACCCACCAAGACTGGGGTCAGTTTCTCATGAACTGAGATCTTCTGGACTTCAGAGGGTTTGTGCCTGGGGCCCACAGCAATCCTCTCTATGATCAACCACGACATCATGTCATAGTGGAACCAAATTAGGGGACATAGTCTGTGACCAAAGCCCTGCAGGGACTCTGAGAAGTCCATGGGAGGGCAAGAAACATGCTCATCCCTCCTCTACAACCATCTGGCCACCACTGTGGGCTCATCAGGTGCCCCCGTTGATCCCCTGGTATTCTCTGAGGAATCCTGCTCACTGTATCCTTCTCTCTCTTTCTAATTAGTTTATTAAAGTGCAAGTTCAGGGGCACCTGGGTGGCTCAGTTGGTTAAGCATCCAACTTCAGCTCAGGTCATGATCTCATGGTTCATGAGTTTTAGCCCTGCATTGGGCTCTGTGCTGACAGCTCAGAGCCTTGAGCCTGCTTCAGATTCTCTATCTAACCTCTCTCTCTCTCTCTCTCTCTCTCTGCCCCCTCCCCCCTTCTCTCTATCAAAAATAAATAAGCATTAAAAAAATGTTTAAGTACAAGTTCAGACAGCTTTTCATTTGTGCAAAGTGTAGGCTTGTTCAGAATCTCTTGGTCACAAGGTGCTCTGAACTAGCTTCAAAGCTCTTCATCATGCTGTGCCAACCTTTGGACATCATGCCGCAGTTGACCCTTGTGTCTGAAAGCACACGTGGACCATTTCCCTCTTCCCTCTGCTATGCAGCTATGAACTCCACAGAGAAACCCCACTTTGGTGACAAAATCTTTCCACAGCTGAAGCAATTCTGCCACCAAAAACCAGAGGCTTCTAGGGTTTGAGTTCACAATCCTCACCCTGTGGACACACACTTCTCCCCACTGGAAGCCTGTCATCTTTGTAATCCAAGGTTTTCCCATCCTACCCACAGTTTCTGCACTTTTTTTAATATAGCAAATAATCTTTATGGGTGGTTTCCAAACCCTTATCCCTCGAACCACCATGGGAGCCCACTGCTGTTAGTATGTGTATGGATAAAATCTAATATGGCAGGCTGGGGGAAATGCACAAAGAAGTGACAAAAATAGCCTGTTGGTGTCTGTTCCAAGCAAACAAGAAGGGAGGTGATTAGTACATCCAATCTAGACGTGAGAGTGAGCTTGGCCAGAAAAACTGCCAGTTGTGGTTATCAGTGGGTACCCCCTGGAATGCTTTGCAAAATATGTATTTGATGGCAAGTTGACAGCCACTTGGGATATAATATCCATTTTGGATAATACTGCCTCTATGAAATAAGGCAAGCTTCTGCTTGAGGTAGGGTGGGTTATGCCTCTTGCCTATAATGCAGAAAGTGTGGTTCTATGCCCTTTCTAGACCAGATGGCTATATAGATTGTCCTGAGGTTGACTCCTGGATAACATTGTCTGGGCGGTAATAGATCCATCTCAGAAGGGCCTGGTTGTGTGGCTTCTGACCATGTACCTGCAGTATCTGGTGACCTGTTAGATCTGCTTTGTGGAGACTAGCACATGACCTCAGCACCATCATTCCTGCACACTATCAGCAAAAAAGTCTAAGCCCAAGTCCTCCAAACCCTGACCAAGTACCTAGCAATAGAGGCCCCCAAATACACTATTGAACTATTTTGGGATTATTTAAACAAGATTGCAGAATGGTGCTTTGGGCTTATAAATGTACATATAGAGTACCTACTGGAAGAAATTATGAGCCATCCCCATTCCCATAAAATAGACTATACAAAGGCTGCTGACAGCCTTTGTAATAACTTACATCCAAAGATTAGTGACTCCAGTGGTAACCTTCTCCACCATCTTGGAAAATGTGATAGTCCACTATGAACTCCCTCATTTTGTTTCTTGCAACCCCTGTGGAAACCTATGCCCTCACTTGGCATTGAGCCACACCACCAGCTCTCTTGGAGATACCTCCCAGAGCCCTCATTGAGTGTCCATTCTGCCAGCTGGCTAAGAGAAGAACTGACACATCCAGGGTGACTCGGGATTAAGACTTCTCACTCCAGTTAAAATAAATAAATAATAAAAAGTAAATCACACTTAGGAAGCCACTTCTATACAAGCTGTGATATGGCTGCTACTATTGCTCCCAAAATAGACAGTAATCTAGCCTTGCTGGGATCAGGTACTATGGCCTCTGGGGATTCTACACCCCAGGGGCAGGGAAGGTCTGGTGTAGGACCAGGTCATAGTATAGTTTCTTGGCTTCAGGAAACCCTGCCGTCCAAGTCTTCCATCGCTGTGGTGGACACTAGGCTAAGTGGCACTGCCAGATGACCCCAGAGAGTGAGATGAGCAGCTCTCTGAGCAGTTGGGCCTGGGGACCCTCTGTGTATGCTACTCACACTGCCCATCCCCTGATATCTACCTCTGACTTCCTTTCTTTTCTGGAATGGATTCACACTGTGGAAACTGTGTCTATGGACGCTTAGATAAACAGAACAAAAGAAAACAAAACAAAACAAAACAAAGCCAATGAGGGAGTAGACCCTCTCAATCTCAGCGCGACGTCCAGAGGCCCCGTGCAAGGCAGACTCTGTTAATGCAGCCAGTCCTGGGTCAGACATTTTCCCAAAAACCGGCTCCACAGTTTCTAAGTGGGTTCCACCACTTCCCCAGGACTCTGAGGTGCCGCTCCACAGAGAGAGGCTGCTATACTGAATTCACACCATCTACCTTGCACTGTAAGACCATCAGCAGGCAGTCCCCGTGAGGGTGTCCTTGAAGTTCAGTTCAGGGAGATATTTATCTCAGTGAGTTGCTGGGACCAAAAGGACAAGGCCCAGGATACCTTCTCCCTGTTTTGCTAGGTTGGGCACACAGAGTGACTAAAACCAAGGAGTAAACCTGGGAAGTATTGAGATTGTAACGTATGTTTTCTCCTTTCACTTTGCAGCCCATGACAGTGAGTTGAGGACTTACGAGGGCAGGGCCACATTATCACTTTTAAAGTTTATTTCATTTTGAGAGAGAGAGAGAACATGAGCAGGGGAGGGGCAGAGGGAGAGAGGGACAGAGAGAGAGAATCCCAAGCAGGCTCCACATTGTCAGCACAGAGCCCAAGGCAGGGCTGTAACTCATGAACAGAGAGATCATGACCTGAGCTGAAATCAAGAGTCTGACTCTTAACTGAATGAGCCACCCAGGCGCCCCCCATTATGACTTTTGAGGGCCCTAGAAACTTTAACCTTCATGGGCACCTTCCTCCATGAAAAAGATTTAAAACTATATTTTACTGTTGTATTGCTATAAAGGACAAATATGTTAGTATTATATATTAAAACACTTCCTTCATAGTTCAAAGTTTCTAAAAGTTATATTCAGGAGATGGAGGTTTGCAGAAAATCCTTTGCTGTGTTTCCTTCCAGCTTTCCACACTGGCCTTGAGCTTCCTGCTTTCAGGTGTGATTTCTGAATCTCCAATTCACTTTGAAAGGTAGGTGAGTAGATGTGAAGGGAAGTGTCATTTCCCACACACAAATCACAAAAGCCCTGTAGTAATAGACAACTACAATTTCCAATTTTAAAGGATACTACCAAAAATATTAAGAATAAATTTTGTCCTTTACTACAAACATCACTGCAGATGTATTAGCATTAGTCATGAGAAAAACTATTTAAAAGATGTTTACAAAGCTACCTTCAGAATCTTGGACTTCATTATCATAATGTTTTCCAGTCGTTGATTAATTGAGTATCCAGTCTTATGATTTACTGAGTCACAAATAGAGAGACAGAAGATTGGCAATGGCTCTTAAAATATTTCACATTTGTCATTTTCAGAATTTATCTGAAAATGTATTACAATTTTCTTTGTCAGTGTGGTTCTAATTCACTTTTTCCTTCCTTATTCTACAGGTCTTACAGATGGTCAGAATTTAAGATGAAATCTTGAAATTTTCCTTTTTCAAAAGATATCAGGGGTGCCTGGGGGGCTCAGTTGGTTGAGCGTCCAACTCTCAATTTTGGCTCAGGTCAAAATCTCATGGTTCATGGGTTCGAGCCCTCTGTATGTCTCTGCACTGACAGTGTGGAGCCTGCTTGGGATTCTCTCCTCTCTCTCTCTCTCTCTCTCTCTCTCTCTCTCTCTCTCTCTCTTTCTCTCTCTCTCTCTTTCTCTCTCTCTCTCTCTCTCTCTCTCTCTCTCTCTGCCCCTCCCTGGCTCGTGCTCTCACTCTTTCTCAAAAATAAATATTTAAAAAATATTTTTTAATTAACTTAACCTAATACAGGTTAGCAGCACACTGAGCAGTAGACTGTGTGTGTCCTTGAATGAGGATGGAGTATTACAAAATTAGAGAGATTGAGAACTGCTCTTAATATCATCAGAACTAAGTTTTAGAACTGAATTATCGGCGGGGAGGGAAACTAATTTTTTTCTCTACCCTTCTAGTTTCTCAGCTAAGCCCCCTCCCATGATAAAGAGAATAAGAGGAGGGAAAAAAATTATGTACCTTAGGGAGCATCACAAAGATATGACCCAAAGCTAAGGAAAGGGATGGGGCCTGGGGCTTCAAAGGGGAGGAAGACAATTCACAGGAAGGTAAAAAGAGGAAATGTTCAGTAAACAAAGGTTGCTGACTTGCAGGTAAGTCTCTCAGATGAAAAGGTTATCTCTGGTAACAACTCTCTTCCTGGTAGAGACCCCCATTCTAATTTCTCTTAGGCAGTTATGGGGGAGGTTAGAAGCTTTTCCTGTGGCTGCTGGGTCTTGATTGCCTTCAGCTCAAAATAATCCACATGCCAAAGTGGCAGTTCTGATGTGGCTTGATCCGAACCCCTCATTATCCTAGAGTAGCAGTATGCAAACTACAACCTGTGGGCCAAATCCAGCCTACCACCTGTTTTTGATTGGTCCAGAAGAATGGTTTTCACATTATTAAATTGTTTTTAAAAAAAGACAAAAGAAGAATAATATTTAGTGACATTTGAAAATTATGTGAAATTCAAATTCCAATGTCCATAAATAGAGTTTAATTAGAACACAGCCATGCAAATTTATTTAGAGTGTCTATGGCTGCTTTCTTGCTAAAGGGCAGAGTTGAGTATTTTTGACAGGGACCGTATGTCCCACAAACCCTAAACTTTTTACCACCTAGCTCTTACAGAAAATGTTTGTTGGTCCCTGCCGTAGAGCTTAAGAATTCCTACACAGCATCAAAGCCACCAAGTTTCTTTTAGTGATCAGGCAATTGGGGCTTATATAATAACATTTTGAGATAAGGAACTCTTATCCATGAATAATATTACCAGTTGACCTCTGTTGACCTCTTATTATGTGTCAGGCTCTGTGCTCGGTGTTTTTTTTTTTGTTTTGTTTTGTTTTGTTTCTGCTTTTGTTTTAAACTTTTTTTGAAAAATACACTCTTTGGCTTCCTTTTATTTCTTGAGGGTTTCACGAAACGTAAACCATACAGGAAAGTGTCCCAGCCAGGTTCCCACCCTGGGGGTACCAGAGGACGCTCTTGCACTGCGGCTTCTCCACTCCCCTGCCACCTAGCCTCCCAACGGGCCATCTGTCCGCTGGAGCCAGCTGGGCCTCTACCTGGAGGAGAAGGTCATGAAGCTGTTCTGGAAGCTGAGGGCAGTGAGGGAGTGAGCGCGTCGTGGCAGCTCGCGGCTTTGAGCTCCCGGAGCCTGCGCGCCAGCAGCTAGGGGGCCTGGCCCGTGGAGACGCGTCTCCACGTCTCTCAGTCGCTGTTGATGAGCCAGCGCCCCTTGGGGTCCGCGTCGGGCCACATGCTCTCCTGAGGCCCGGTGAGGTGCTGCAGAACACGTCTGCCGCCTAAAGAGAAGGTGTGGGCCCTCAGTGCCGGAGAACAAGGCCTCCCAGCTTGGAAAGAGCACCTGGTCGCGGGGGTTAACGAGGGCACGCGTGCGCGCTGGGCGCAACGCACGATGCCGCAGAGGGCCCGCAGGTGCCAGCCAGGCCCGAGCCGCGCTTGCCGGAAGGAAGCGCTGGAAGTCCGCGGCGGGGAGGAGTAGGGGGCCTCGAATGCCACCTGGCTGAGGACCTTTGAGCTGAATCAGGCGGAGCACCCGTTGGAAGTCCTAATGGACGTTGTGTGCGCGGGCCGCCGGTGGGGCGCGCTGGCTGGAAGTGCACGTAAGAGTGCTGGGCCCTAGGGGAGGGCTGGGGGTCCTGCAGGCAGAGAGGGCTGGCCGGGATGTCATCTGCCCGCCAGGGCCGCGCGGTGGAGTGGGGGAGCTGCTGCTGGGGGTATGGGTTGCCCTGGTGCAAGGGTGCCATGGTGCACCGTGGGGGTGCAAGGCGGCCACTTCCTGTGCGTCCCTCCTGGGAGCGGCGTCCGCGCCTCCGGCAGGACCTTTTGGAACCCGTTTGGGACCCAGACATATAGCTCTTTCCCGTCGGCCACAAAGATGAGCCAGCCCTCTGGCTCCTCCGGCACCTTGTCCAGAGTGGTCTGGTACATGGCCCAGGTGCTTATCCCTGAGGAGGTTCCTCTGGATCCGGGGGCCCCAGGAGGCCCAGAGGAGCTTGGATGGGCAGGAACACTGATAGTCTACCGGTAAGGACCCGGAAAGGAAGGGGGTCGAGGGTCAGGGCCCCAGGAAAAACCCCCGAAGCTTCTTATGGTCATTGCCCGGGGTCCCAGAGGTCCAGGTGGGCAGGACTGGCCCTGAATGCTCTCTCTTGGGACCTGTAACCCCAGGGTAGCCTGGAGGGCCAGGGTTGGGGGCCAGGCACACCCGAACCAAAGAATCCGCCATCCCTCAACTTGCCCTGTTCGCCCTTACGCCCGATGTCCCTTCGGTCACCCTTCTCCCCCTTTATTTCAGCCCCCTTTGTGCTAGGTGTTTTTATCCATTGTCTTATTTAATCCCTCCAACAACCCAGTGAGGTAGACAATGTCATGGCCTTCACTTTATAGATGAGTAATATAAAGTCAGGGAGATGAATTTATCTCAAGTCACTTGTAGCAAATCCCCTAACTGGAATTAAATCCCAAGACCATCTAAGGCTTATCTAACTGTGGCATCATTGTCACTCTCCAAGGCTTTCTTGGTGTCATGGATGTTTGCCACTTACATCTCTGGCAAACAGACTTGAATTTTTAAGATTGGGTCTTTAAAGACTTGCATAAAACTACTGTGCAAAGTAAGACTTCCTTATGTTTATCCAAATTTAGACCTTATTTAACTTCACAAGGGTGCTCTGGGTACACTTGCTCTTAGTAAGACTGCTTATCTAGCCATAGCCCCTCTTATTGTTTGTATTTGAGTTCCATCTGTCTCAACCTTTTGGGATAGAAAGGGAATGTCTCTGGTCTCTGTGTATGGAAGTCTTTTCCACATTTTTAAAGTCTGCTATATTTTTATTTCTTTAAAGGCAATGACCAGAATAACACATAGTATTTCCAGGTTTGATAAACTGGCAGGGAGGGTGTTTCTTTTCATTTTCTGTGTCTTTCTTAATGATTTTTAGCGTTTCAATATTGGTTTGTCTCATCTCCTTGGGGCCACAAAAGCAAAATAGGGCAATGTTTTCAGCTTACTATGACCTCTCAGTCACATTCCTGGAACAGAACTTTGTTTGCCCAGAGCTAAGGATCCTATTATATTGCTCACATTAGTTTTTTCTGAATAGTTTGAGTATCATTTTCCTGCATAGTTCAAAGTTTTTAGTCCTCATTCTACAGAGAAAGACACAGCACAAGCTGTGTGTGTACATGTGTGTGCATGTGTGTGTATGTATGTTGTGTATGTGTGCACGTATGTATATGTGTGCGTGTGTGCGTATGTGTGCATCTGCCCTGGGGAGGGCTGCCTAGTGAGGCGGAAGGCCTACATTCCTTTACAGGGATTGGAGATTCCAAACTTCTTCCCAAGAATACCAGATACGTTCTCTCTGAATTGGAAGTCAGCAGACTGTTCCCATTACCCATGACTCTAGATCAATCTTTTAACAATTAGGTCTTCACAGAGACAGAAATATCTATCACCTAAGCAGTGTGGATAAAACAGATCTTTTTAAAAAGTCCCCCTTTTCTTGCAGAGAGTAAAAACATTATTTTGATTTAGATATATTTACTCTTCTTAAATGTATTTTCCAAAACATGTATTTCTGCCAGATTTATTGGTAAATTTTCATGATGCAAATCAAATGCCTCAGCATAATTGCCAATTGGTAGCAGGGTCTTGGCCCTGGCATAGCTCCTAATAGTACATTTTTCGACTCACTGCGGTCATCAGTTTCCTAGGCTGTGTGATTTGATAGTATCAGTCATCAAGCTGGATGAGAGAGACTGTATAATTCCTGCACACCAGTTTCTCTCAAGAACGAAAGATTCTTTCTGGACACGCATGCAACTTTTTCAAAGTTTGCTTAAGTGTTTTTCATCATTTCTCTGTGATAGTCATGCTTATTCTGTCTAATCTGCTAGCTCCTTATATACTAATTCCTCTCAGTTCCTTTTTGGAAAACCTAAAAAAATTTCATCCACCCTCTCTGTTGAATACATTTCCTATCTTATAGTTGTTTTTTTAATATTTTTTTTAGAAAACGAAGGTCAGAAATACAAGGAATTGAAATTAAGAAAATGCTTTTGCGATAAGCATCCCTAAGTATGTGGTGTCCCTATCAACTGCACTCGGCATAATTCCTCATCCAAGGTGAGCACCGCCCCTGTCCTGAGTCCTCTCAGGTTCTTGACACCTTAGGACAACTAATAAGACTGTTCCTCTTATACCCCCATGTAATAAATGTAAACTGTGCAAAACTGATAATTAGGACAATGCTTTAGTATTTATTTTGATAACAATTATAATAAATGAATATAATAAATTCATGTGTGAAGATAAAATATAAACAGAACATATTTTATTTGCTTATCAAGAACCCTACAGAGTAGAATTTGTCTTACCTAGCATAAAGATTCTAAAATCAATGTGTAATTAAAAAAAAACCCACATATAATCCAATCCAATATACTCCTGATAACACATTGTATATGCCATGAAGTACTTAGTATACATAACTTTGTGTCTACAACTCTTTGCAGTGTGTGCAGGGATATATAGAATATAATAAAGAACATGTGTGCCCAATATGTTGCTAGTATTTTAAAGCCATGAGAAGATAGTTGAACTGGACTCACAAAGTACACATATATGTGAATCCACTATCTCTTATCTCCTCTAAATAATAATAACAGTAATGTTAAAAATGTACACATGGCCACTGGTAGACACTAAAGTCACTGAGATAATCACAGCCCTGCTCAGATCTCCCACCATGTAGGGTCAACCTTAACCAAGGACAAAATGGTGCCACTGAGTTCAAAGGTGTAATTTAAGCATATTTCAAATGTCTCAAGATGATACCCAACCCAAACTTTTGGTACCTCTAGTCCATTTATTTTCCTGCTTTCCATATAATTTTCTAAGATTGACCAGCCTTCTGAGCCATCTCCACGTCTCATCAGTGGTCTGAGACAGGACTAAGCACAGACCTAGAGAAGCTACTTTTTGGGGCATTTCTTCCTATAGCCTCTGCGTCCCAGCCTACACCTCCATTGATGGAATATATTCCTGGGCTTGTTCTCTTTTTCTGCCTTTGGGATTAACTCCACCACCTCAGCCTCCCATGTGCTTTGTGAGTAGGGTTTCCCATCCAACCCCATCCACAAGAGATTAACTGATGTGAGAATTATTAACTCATATTCCTTATTCTTTATTGTGTAAGACAAAAAAGAAAAATTAAAATTAGGCATTTATATTCATCAGTCACACATAAGTCACCTGGTTTAGATGACCTAATAGACACAATTAAAACCTAGATGGACTGAGAACCATCTTGCATGTTTCTCAGTAGGTCAGAATTCCACAAAAAGGGGCATGCCACACCTGGCTTTTCAGAACTGATACAATTTTATCAATAAAATGGCATGTATTCAAGATATGGAGGCAACCTAAGTGTCCACAGATCAATGAGTGGATAAAGAAGATATGGTATATATACCCCCAAGGAATATCGCTCAGCCATAAAAAAGAATGAGATCTTGCCATTTGAGACAACATGGATGGACCCAGAGGGTATTCTACTAAGTGAAATAAGTCAGATAGAGAAAGGTAAATACCGTATGACTTCACGTATATGTGTAACCTAAAAAAACAAACCCATAAATACAGAAAGCAAACTGGTAGTTGCCAGAGGGTGGGGGGAATAGGCAAAATGGGTGAAGGGGAGTGGGAGGTACAGGCTTCCGGTTATGGAATAAACAAATCATGGGAATAAAAAGCACAGCATAAAGAATATAGTCAATGGAATTATAATAGCATTGTGTGATGACAGTACCTACACCTGTGGTTAGCATAGTATAACGTATAGAGTTATGCAATCACTTACGTGTACACCTGAAACTAATGTGACATCGTGTGGCAACTCTGCTCCAATGCAAAATAAAATGGCACATATTGACAACCAGTTTATTCGAGCTTGGTGGAGATATTGTGTCACAGAGCCAGCCAACAACCTCAAAGGAGACTCCAAAACATTTCTTGATGATCAAAGTCCAGGGATGGTGGATCAAACCAGGTTCAACCTAAAGCCCATGAGCTGACTCAGAGCCCGGATTGAAAAGAGAGCTGCCATTCCCAGGCTCAAAACAGGTCGTATAGGAGATAGCCTAAAGTTGGACCAAAGCCTGTGAAAACAAAACCAACCAGCCATGTTTGAACCATGAGTCAGGGTAAGGAGGCCCTAAACCTGGCCAAGCTGGAAAAGACAAATTAATGCTTTTAGCCATGTCAAAAACGATTGAGTAATGTGAGTCTCTCTTCTTGTAATTACCTATATATACTGAATAAAATTCTCTGAAATTGGACAAATAATAATATGTGGTCTTAAGCTTTCTGTGCATACAGAATGTGCAGTAAAAAGCCTGCAAGAGTCAAGAAAGGATAAGAGATTATGAATCCCAGGGTTTTACATTTAAGGAAGACCTTTCTGCCACTTTTAAGAATCATAGAATGTTGGCCTGCCTGGGTGGTTCAGTTGGTTAAGCGTCCGACTTCGGCTCAGGTCATGATCTCATGCTTCATGGGTTCTAGCCCCACATCAGGCTCTGTGCTGACAGCTCAGAGCATGGAGCCTGATTCAGGTTCTGTGTCTCCCTCTCTCTCTGCCCCTCCCCAACTTGTGCTCTGTCTCTGTCTCTCAAAAATAAATAAACATTAAAAAAAAAAAAAGAATAAGAGAATGTTGCTGTCTCCTAAAGACCCACCCTGGATGGGAAGCTTTTAACATACTAAGAATTCAGGTAACCAGAGACAATCTTACATTAGGATAGCAGTTTGCAGATAGCTCTCGAAACAAAGGATTTCTATAGTCAACACTGGTATCTCCCTGTTTTATTAAAATACAGTATGCATTTGAATATTTGTTAGTATAAAAAATTCGTAACCACAAAATACCACAGTAATAAAAAATACAACCCTGTGCTTTGTCATGTAGTCATTCTAGTTTCTACACGCAACCAGAGAAGAAATAGTAAATTATTGAAGCTTCTCACACATTTCCAAAGTTTCTATTTCCTGGTGAAAGTGTTTGTTTTTAGGTGTCCCTGGGTGGCTCAGGCAGTTAAGCATGCAACTCTTGATTTCAGCTCAGAAGTCAGAATCAGGATCATGATCTCACAGTTCATGGGATCCAGCTAGCTCCACATGGGGCTTTGTGCTGAGAGCACAGAGCCTGCTTGGGATTCTCTCTTCCTCTCTCTGTCCCTCCCCTGCTCACATGCACTCTCTCTCTCTCTCTCAAAATAAATAAACTTTAAAATATATATATTTTAAAAATGTTTGTTTTTATATCCTCATTAGCTGATTTTCAAGATCAACCTCACTGTTGATAGAGCTATGGTATACAAACAGGAAAATGTCATAAATATGTAACATTTGTATCTAAATATCTGGTCTGACTCATTATGTTTTTTTATACCATGTTAACCAAAATATAGTATTATATGTCATAATCAGCCCAGTTTTGGAATGAAGGCTTTTTAAAAATCTATTTATTTATGTAAGTTTATTTATGTAAGTTTATTTATTTATTTTGAGAGAGAGAGAGAGAGAGTAAGAGCGAACGAGCGAGCAGGGGAGGGGCAGGGGGAGAGAAAGAATTCCAAACAGGCTCTGCTCAGCATGGAGCCTGACGCAGGGCTCAATCCCACCACAGGGTTTGATACCAATGTGAGATCACAACCTAAGTCAATATCAAGAGTCAGATGCTTGGGGTGCCTGGGTCATGTAAGCCTCTGACTCTTGATTTTGGGTCAGGTCATGATCTCATGGTTGTGAGATCAAGCTTCCTGTAGGGCTCTGCCCTCATGTCAGGCTCTGTGCTGAGAGCTCGGAGCCTGCTTGGGATTCTGTCTCTCCCTCTCTCTCTGCACTTTCCCTGCTCACACTCTCTCAGTATAAATAAGTATTTATACTTATTTATTAAGCAACAACTCTTTTTTTTCTAGTTGAAATCTTAGTTTTAAAATGTTTAATATTTAACATATTTTACACAATCTGTTGATTGCTGAATAGGGCACATTGAGGGCAAACTCCATATCCAGACCTTAGTATTGTATAACATAATCAAAATTTGTTTTTCTTTAAAATATAGTGTGAATTGAAAAAATAACTTGCTACTTTAATATCAGAAATTGACTCAGAGATATGGTTTCTCTGATTTTTGTTTAATAAAATCCTTTCCAATACTAATATTGCTAATCCCTCTATCAACAACTTATTTGAATAAGGTCTCATTTTTTTTTTTGCATTTTATTTTATTTTATTTTGAGACAGCATGTGCAAGCTTGGGAGAGGGGCAGAGGGAGAGAGAGAGAGAGAGAGAATATCTTAAGCATGGGGCTCAATCCCACCACCCTGGGATCATGACCTTAGCTGAAATCAACAGTCAGATGCTCAACCAACTGAGCCCCCCCAGGTGTCCCTGGATAATGTCCTAAAAAACTGCAATCTGGAGTTCTGCTCCTGTTAATGGCAGAGAAGCTTATATCAGACTAATCTTCCTACAGATAATAATGGTAAACTTTAGACAAAAATACAAAGAACTACTATCATAAGGCACCAAGAGTCCAAAATCTGAAGAAAATAAGGAAGGGGGTGACCCACATTTATACAGCTTGGTCCCTGAAAGCACACCCTAGTACAAACTATGCAGAGTGGCTAGAATTCAAATGGAAAACTGCAATTTTGTTGGTTTTAAATGTCAAAGAATGGAATTCAAAGCTCCTAAAACATGTAGAAATAAAAGGAAATCTCTGAAAGAGAGACAAAGAGGGGAGCCCTAAATCTGTATATAAACTCCCCTCACATCCTTTGCTGATTTCTGAACTGTGCATGCATGGGAGAGACTTCAAGGAGCCCAGTAGAAAGTAACAGAAGGCCATAAAGATAAGTAGATATTTCAGTTGCTGCATAGCATGGGGAGGCTAAATTTACAGTTTGGGTCTATAAAATTAAAAGGGCTTGGTAAATACCTCAAACCTTCTATTGAAATTCCTATGAATTTCACAGGAAAAATTACTATGTCTCAGGACTGGGGTATTTGTCTTAGGAGTAAAGGCAAAGTTGAAACAAAACAAAACTGAAACAGATCTGCCCTCGCCAAGTATAAAACCAAAGTCTACAAGAAATTCAGGGTAATGAGTCCATAATTAAACTGATGACTAGAACAGAAATCGACACTGTTCAGTGGGCACCTGGGTAGCTCAGTTGGTTAAGTCCAACTTGATTTTGGCTCAGGTCATGAACTTACAGTTAGTGAGATCAAGCTCTGTGCTGACTGCATGGAGCCTGCTCTCTCCATCTCTCTGCCCGTCCCCCACTCATGCTCTAAGTAAATAAATAAACATTTAAAAAATCAACACTATTCAGGGGAAGATAATACAGTCCAGAGACTCTATGACATGTCAATTATAATGTCCAATATATGATTTTAAAAAATAGGTTGTGTCAGCCTGGGTCTAATCAGAAAACAGAAAGCACACAGAGTAATTTGAACAAGAAAAGTTCAATATAAAGAATTATTAAATTATGATAAAAGAGTGATTATTGAAAGATATAAAGAGAAATCAAAATTAAAGAAATAAATTAAAAACATAAAGATATAAAGAGAACTCAAAATGGCACGCTGGGGCTGAGAAAGAGTAGTCAAGGAAAAACACACTTGGAAAGGTCTTCCTTCTCAAGACTAGGGTCCAGACCTCATTGGAAGTGTGGATGTAATGCAGTGGGCGACAGAGAAGTTCACTGGTTACTCAGTCCAGAGCTGGTCCACATCAGCAGGCAACAGAACAACTTTCCAGTACATAGGCAAACGATACTGGCCAGTGTGTACAGAGGGAGTCAGGGCGTTAGGAGCCTGCTTGCTGATAGAGTGATGCAGCCTGGGGTGGGTAAGTACGTGTTTGGGGGATCCTAGGAAACAGTTCTCTGAGGTGCAGACAAACCAAGGCAGAGTTAGACACCACTGCCAGCCCAAAGTCTGAGGCAAGAGGACAACAGGAACCAGTTCTCTGGGATGTAGGCAAAATGAGACTCAAGTACCTTTCCCAGTATAAGGCCTGAAATGTGCCATTGTCCACATCAGATGGCCACTGCAGGGTGGTCATTAGGTCTGGGATAGGACTGCCAGATCACCAAAGGACTATGTGCTCTTGGCACAGATTTGGGGCAGTGCACCACTGAATGTTCCTGCCCACACACATACTGATGGACTCTGCAGCAGAAGCAGGTGAAAATAATGCGGTGTATCAGAACCAGGAAGAGAAGCGCCCTTCCTCCTGCAGTGTTCCTTCAGCCTTCTCCACTAAGCTCCAATAAGTTGATAACAGGCACAATGCAAAGAAATAAGAAAATGTGATCTAAAACTAAGAGGAAAAGTGATCAATAGAAATTAACCCTGGAATTAAATATTGGAATTAGCAGACAAAGACTTTGCAGCAGCTATTATAAATATGTTCAAGGACTCAAAGGAAAAGATGTCATAATGATTGAATAGATGGGAAATACCAGCAAAGAAGTGGATTTTATAAAGAACCAAATGAGAATTCTAGATCTGGAAATTAAATCAGAAATGAAAAAATTACTTAATAGCATTTTGGAAGTAATAGAAAAAAAAAAGGTCAATAAACTTGAAGACAGATTAATAGAAAAAAATCAAATCTGAAGAACAGAGAGAGAAAAAAAGAAAAAAACAAAAAGAGTTTCAGTGACCTATGGAGCAATATCAAGGGATCTGATATATGTGGGATTGGAGAATCAGAAGGAGACCAGATAGAAAATGCAGCAGAAACATATGTATATATTTAAATAAATAATGGCAAAAAATGTCAACTTGGAGATCTAAGAATCTCCGCAAACTTGAAGCAGACAGATACAAGGGAAACTTCATCTAGCACATCGTAATCACACTGCTGAAAACTAAAGATAAAGAGAACATCTTGAGATCAGCAATAGGAAAAAGACATATTACATATAGGAGAAAAACACCACAAATGACAGCTTACTTCTGATCAGGAAAAATAATGAAGACCAGAAGACAATGGAATAACATTTTTAAAGTGCTAGAAGAAAATAAAAACTGTCAACCCAGACGTTTTTAGATAAACAAAAGCTGAGAGAATTTGTCATTAACAGACTCCTACCACGAGAAATATTAAAGGAAGTTTTTCTGGCTGATGTGAGGCATCAATAGGAGTTTGAATCGATAGGAAGGAAGGGCAAACACTGGAAATAGTAAATATTTGGATAGCTATCAAAGACTACTTATTCTTCCTTTAATATATTTAAAAGACAACTGTTTAAAACAAAAACGTATAACATTGTATTATGAGGTTTATAATCTACACAAATGTAAAACATGTGATAATAATAGCACAAAGGATGGAGTGGCATAAATGGAATGTTACTGTTGCAAATCCTAATATTTTGAATGAAGTGTTACAGTATTAACTCTAAATAGATTGTGATAAATTAAGACGCAGATTGTAATCCTTCCAGCGACCAGTAAAAATTACCAAAGAGATATGTCTTTTTTATTGAATATAATTAACAATGTTATATTGGTTTCAGGTATACAACATAACAATTCAACAGTTCTGTGCATTGCTTCCTGCTCACCATAAATGTATCACCATCTGTCACCAAACAATGTTACAATCTTACAGTTGCGCAATTGCAATGTTATTGACTACATTCCCTATTCTGTGTTTTTCATTTTTGTGATTTATTTATTTTGTAACTGGAAGTTTGTGCCTCTTAATCCCCTCTATCTATTTCACCGCCCCCCTCTACAACCTTTCCTCTGGCAAACACGAGTTTGTTCTCTGTATTTGTCTTTTTTTCTTTTTTTTGCTTGTTTTCTTTGTTTTTTTGCTCTGTTTGTTCATTAGGTTTGTTTCTTAAATTCCATATATGAGTAAAATCATATGGTACTTGTCTTTCTCTGTCTGACTTAATTTCACCTAGCATTATACACTCTAGCTCCATCCATGTTGTTGCCAATGGCCAGATCTCACTCATTAATTTTTATTATTATTTTTTATTTGAAAGAGAGAGAGAGAGAGAGAGAGAGAGAGAGCACAATCAGGGAAAGGGGCAGAGGGAGAGAGAGAGAGAATATTAATATGCTGAGATTGGAGCCTGCCACAAGGCTCAATCCCACAATCCTGGGATCATGACCTGAGCCAAAATCAAGAGTCAATAGACTGAGCCACCCAGGAGCCTCAGATCTCATTTTTCACACTGAGTAATATTCCATTGTACATATAGTACATCTTCTTTATCCATTCATCTATTGACAAAGACATATATCTTAAACATAGAGAAATCTAAATGGAATATTCAGCTATATTTGATTAATTTGTATGAAAACGCAAAAGGTAAAACAGATGGTGGGACAAATAGAAAACAAATAGCAAAATGTAGACCTAAATCCAACCATATCAATAAGCACATTGATTGTAGATGGATAATATACTCCAATCAAAAGGCATGGAACTATTGGGCTAGAATTTTTTTTTTAAGCAAGACCCAACTATATGCTTTCTACAAGAGAGAAGTTAACATTCAGTTAATCACTGAATAGTTATTTCCTAATATGTGCATCATAAAATTGGAAATATCCCTGGTTTTAACTAAATATGCTGAAGATACTTGGTAGTTTGATTAAACCATTACAGTTTGCTGTAAGTCACAATCCACTGAACGGATGGAATTTGGGGATCTCATGAGACAGTTTTGTTTCTGCTGCTGCCAATGGATTATTTGTTCATGTAACTTTCTGCTCGCTCTATAACTATATGTCCTATTTAAACTTCATACATGATCTAATATCTAAAACTACAGTTTAAGCAGATAAAAGCATTCTAATAGTCTTTAAGGAAGACAGAAATGATCAGTTAACTATACAAATCAAATGATATGAGAGCATATTGATTCAATGAGAATCAAATATTCCACAGCAGCACTTCTTACCAATTTAGAGAGACAATGTGAAGTGGTCAGAGACCGGGGGTCACAGGGAGTCCACAGACTTTGTTTTGACCTCTGTCTTCTCCTCTTATGGGTAGCTGACGTTTGGGTTGCTCACCTGTTTCCTCCTCTGAACCAGGAGGAGGATGAGGAGCTAGAATGCTTAGGTTCTAATCAAACCGCCTCCTTCTAACTAAGTAATTTGGGGCAAGTTACTCAGCTTTTTTTATGTTCACTTCCTCATCTTCAAAATGAATATAATAACAGCACCAACCTTATACAGTGTATAAGCATTGAGTGAGTGAATATCTGTAGAGCGCTTAGACTAAAGCCTGACACATAGCAAGCATTATGTAACTGTTCACAAGTAAAATAAATATCTTCCTCATTGGGTTCTTATAACCATTAAGGTGAGTTAAATCACTTGCCACTATGTCTGACAAATAGCAAGTACTCAGTCAACAATAGTTGTCATTACAACTATACTGGAGGTGCTATGGGTGATCATTGCTAAATATTAAGAAATTGTCTTACTAGTACACTTCCTGTCATGAACTGGAGAGAAGTCCCTGCTAATTAACAATGAGCTGGTGATCTTCAGGCATTCTTTAATAGGCTATACAATCAAGTATAAAAGTGGTGGTAAGAAAAAAATTGCATGCAAAGAGACTCCTTAAGAAGTTAAAAGTTGAAGGGGTGATAATGCTGATAAAGTTGTAACTGTCAATACTGTTCAATGCTGATGAAAATGTTAGTGGAAAACTAAAGCTTTAGGAATTGCTACCTTTGGAGTGGATATAATTAATGGAGGAGGAAATCAAGCTTTCAAAGATCTTGTTCTACAGACTGACAGCAACAGCATCCCCTGGGAGCGTGTTAGAAATGCAGAATCTTGGGGCCTACCAGAATCAGAATTAACCAGGTCTGCAGTTGATTCTCATGCAAATTAAAATTTGAAAACATTGTTGTAGCATATTTTTACTTTCCATGTTTTCCCCTGTTGGTTAATACACCATATTAATAATATTGAGATTTGGGTAATGTTATGTCTCTTTAGAGTGACACATTTTTCTCTGAAGATGTGACTTTAAAATTTGGCTATATGCATCATTTTATTATATCCTGGGAATAATTTTTTTTTCTAATCAAAAGCCACTTCTGGTTTTATAATGCAAATCAATGTGAAAGGAGTCACCAAGCAGGTTTTATAGTAAATGTCACTGGCATTTCTCAATTTTATTGCATGAGGGATGCACATATTTTAAAAATCATCCCTGAATCACTAGAGTTCAGAATTTCATCACTTTTCACATTTTACCTTTGCTCTCCTGAGGATGAGAAATGGAAGATAGAACAGATCTCTAATTTTTGCTTTTTCTGTTGCCACGAAATCACAATTCACGACTTTTAAAATAGAATGTTTCAAGGCCAAATATTTTATTTGGATATATCTGAATAGCTAAAATATTTTTATTGAAACCCTCTGTGAGAAAACATTCTAGATATGAAACATCTGTTTTTGATCATTTCTGTTAAAGACTGTGTTTGCACAGGTCCGAGAGTCCCTTGGTGATACTGTGTTATTCTAAGTACAGTATTTCCGTGATGTAGTATTCCTCAAGGGCTGGGTAGCAGTAGTCACCCCATAACATGGTTCAAACATTCCCAACATATTTGGGAATATGTGTATCTGCATATACATATAAAACTAGCTTTCTCATTTCCTCCTTCTTGCTACTTGGGGATAGAGGGTAAGGAATGTGTACGTGGAGTTTGAACACAGCTATGGAAACACACTGGGGGCTCAATATCAGGGGCAAAGTGCCTGGGAAGAGTCAGTGGAGACAGGAGTATAGGCCTCAGTATTTCTCAGTTGGGATCATTAGCACCGGTGCCCCTTTCATATGATCCCCTGGCACAGAGTGAATATGACAGAGGACCTGCCATTGACTTTAGTGTGGGGCTGGGGGCCATCCATTCACCACCTTTTGCAGAGTGAGGGGTCTGAGAATTATGAGAGTTATACCCTCTAGTCTAACTTTCCTTGTTCGGGCTACTGGAGTTTAAGACCTCGTGATCCAACCTTCAGGCTTTCAACCTCAGCTAGGCTATAAGAATCACCGGGGGTGGGGGGAGCTTTAAAAGTTACTGAAGCCCAAGTCTCACCCTCAGACATTCTGATTTCATTGTTCTGAGGTATGTCCCGGGCATTGAGATGTTTTAAAACACCCTGGTGACCAATGTACAGTCAGCGGGTTTCTGTACCACAACCCTTAGGGCTCACTCCTCTCTCACCTTCCTCCAGACGCAACCTCCTGCCCAATTTCAGCTCCCCTAATTATTCAGTTCCTTCTCTCACTCTCACTCTCCTCCCTCTCCCTCGAGTTGCCATTCAGCAGCTTTCCAAGCTGGGTCCTTCTGCCTGCCTTCTGCCCCCAGATTCTTAAGTCTTAGAAACTGTTATGGACTGAAGTATGTTCCTCCAAAATTTGTATGTTAAAGTACCTCAGTTGTGACTGTATTTGGAGACATGGCCTTTAAAGAGATAATTAAGGTAAGATGAGTTTATATGGGTGGACCCTGACCCAATGTGGTGAGTTTATAAGAGAAGATTAGGCCCCAGGCATACAGGGAAAACCACATGAAGACAGAGAGAAGAGTGCCATTACAAGCCAAGGAGGGAGCCTTCTGAAGAAATCCACACTGTGGACATCATGATCTCAGACTTTGACTCCAGAACTGTGACAAAGCAAATTTCTGTTGTTTAAGCTACCCAGTCTGTCTACTTATTATGGCAGCCTGAGCTGACAAAGACAGGAATCTTCCTGGTATACGGGGTGCTTTGTGAGTCATGGTCCTTCTCTCTCAAGAGGTTGATTCTGCTGTGGGCATGTGGGTTAGTCTTTAATATCTGAGAGGGCTTTATGCATAGAAAGGAACACCCACAATGATATGAACTTTACTTAATGCTCAACGGATTGAGCATTTAGGCATTAATAGAAAATTTGAATAAGTTCCCTTAATTTTAACTGAAATCGCAAATCCAATATGATTGATTCCTTTTCATACTTCAGTACCTTAGCTAGCAGACAACATACACAAATATAACAAAACTTATTATATTTAACATTAAACTATTCTACATATCAAATGCCATATGTTGAATTTATTTCTTCATTAACGTTGCTTTATACATTCCTAGCATTATGGATGATCTTATTTTGACATCTTCCTAAGGTTTCAGTAATACTGGTTTGATATTGTTCTAGGTCACAATTTTCAGACCCCAAAACTCTCTGAGGCTCTGGATTTTTTTTACCATTTCTTGGGGTACAAAATTCAGTTTCCCCCCCAAGTAATTCAAATCAAAGCCATTAATTACAATACTGAGCCTCTTTTTCTTTTATTTTTTTAGTGTTTTATTTATTTTAGAGAAAGAGAGAGAGACAGCATGAGCAGGGGAGGGTCAGAGACAGAGGGAAACACAGACTCTGAAGACAGGCTTCAGGCTCCGAGCTAGCTGTCAGCACAAAGCCTGATGCAGGGCTTGAACCCATGAACTTCGAGATCATGACCTGAGCCAAAGCTGGACACTCAACTGACTGAGCCACTCAGGCGCCCCAATGAGCCTCTTTTTCTTACTGCAAAATTTAGTTGTTAGGTTACTGAGACTTTTTAAGTCTGCTCTCTTCTCTAGATTTAAGTTTGTCACCAGGGCTTGGTGTTTGCCTCTGAAAATAACGTATTTTAAGTCTTGGCCAAGATTATATAATGTAGTGCCCTATATTGGGATAGACTGATTACTCTATTTAAGGTTATAAACAACATCTGTGTCTTTACTGTTGTTTTATTATCATTAGTGGAACCACCAGGACTTCATTCCCTAGGAGCTAACCCTCTGCAGGATACTTAGGAAACTTAT
This sequence comes from Cryptoprocta ferox, assembly GCA_028646485.1. Lineage (NCBI taxonomy): Eukaryota > Metazoa > Chordata > Mammalia > Carnivora > Eupleridae > Cryptoprocta > Cryptoprocta ferox. Next base: position 107,715,871 of record CM053573.1, read on the forward strand.
TACCTGAAATACATTACCAAACCCTCTTTATATCTGGCTTTTGTGACTGACCCTGTTTAACTGTTGGGCCTTTTGTCCATCTAATTATTCCACATGTTCTGTTAACTCATTAGTCAGCAGTTCATACTCCTCCAAGAACTCCACTTGTTTCAATTGACCCTAATGTATTTTTATGCTGAAATCATCACATCATGACCAGTGCCTGAGCTTGAGTCACATGAAAAGTATCTTCTAACTAGTTAACCTTGGAAACTGCCCTGGTCAAAGGCTTTAACCATCTAAGCCTCCTTCCCATCCTCACATCAACCTGGGGAGCAGGGAGAAAGGTAGTCTCACACATGCTTGGGATCGTTTGTGATCAGCAGAGAAAGAGAAAGAGACAGTGTGATTCTTTTCCCCCTTGGTTGATTTAGGATCACTCTGGAGAGGCTAAAAGCAAATACAGGTAGTTAGAACTTTATGAGATCAGACCTGAGCTGAGCTGCTGTGGGGGCTCATGCAACAAGGCAAGGCCCAGAGTTGGGAGAAGACTCCCCTTGCCTATGGTAATAATGAAGATAATGACAGCAATGTTGATTTATTGTTGTCTATTATTTACTTATGCCAGACCTGGTGCTCTTATTTTATGTATATATTATATACTCTATCTTATTTAATAGTCCTCAAAACAATCTTTTAATCTAGGTGTTATTTATCTGTATAGTATAAATCAGAAAACCACAGCTTAGTGAGATTAGATAATATCCATCAATTAGTATGTCAGGAATTTTATCTAATTACTAAAGGTATTTTTTTAATTTAAACTTTGTCATTAAAGTAAGATATACAAACTGAAAAGTGTTATAAGTATACATTTTGATGAATTATGGCAAAGTCATTGTAAATAACCACTATGGATGAGGGAAATACAATGTTCCCAGCATCCCAGAAGCATTGCTCATGTCCCCTCTGGATTCCCAGCCCTCCTCCCCAAAGCTTGACCACTACATTGAATTCTAATACCATAGTTTAATTTTGTCTATTTTTTTAACTTTATATAATCACATCTTATAGTATGTATTCTTTTGTGTCTTGCTTCTTTTACTAAACATTATCTTGTGAGTTTTTAAGCCCTAATGTTGTATGCAGCAATACTTCATTTATTAAGGTTACTGAATAGTATTCCATTGTTTAAGTATGACTATTCTACTATTGATGAGCATTTAAACTATTATAACAATGCTACTTTTGTAAAGGTCTTTTGTTGAAATATGTGAACATGCTTTTTATTGGATCTATACCTATTGATGGAATGGATATATTCTAGGATATGGGCATGTTCAGCTTTAGAATATTTCATATGCATCACATCATACATACATGATATAAACATAACTTATTATTGATGATATTAACTTTGACCAGCTCTTAAGTTCCTGACTGCCAGACTTCCCTACTGTGAAGTTACTGTTTTTCCCTTTCCACTCCATTCAGTAAAAGCAAGTCATGAAGTTTAGCCTATATTCAAGGGGAGGGAATTAAGCTTCACTTCCTAGAGGAAGGAATATGAAAGACTTTGCAGGCTTATGTTAAAACCACAAGAAGTAATAGGTTAATAAATATTGGGGGAAACAAATATTTGGGGAACATACTTTGAGGCTAGGTAAATACCTTGTTTCTTCTAAAGTTCCATCCACAATTTTTAGTATTCATAAGTGGGTCTTGCTAACAGTAGTTATTATTGTGGTTTAATTTTGTATTTCCCTCATTCCTTCTACATTTAGTACTTAAAATTTTTCTATAAGGAAAACTTGTCCCTTCTTATTTATTTATAGCAGTAGGGAGGCAAGAAAGTTTTATTTTCAGGGTTATAATACAACACTGTCTTTATTTAATTTTTGGGCTCAGATTGTTCCATCAGATCCTCCTTCAAAGGGGTTCTTGTACTTTTAACACACCCCGTCCTTTTTTCTTCTTTTTAGCACCTTCTTCCTAAACAGTTTTATTGAGGGTACAATTTATATGCCATCAAATTTACCTGTTTTAAGATTATGTACATGTTCAATTTTAGGAAATTTCATGCCTATGACATCATATCAGGGTATACATGATATCAATACGATTTTTAGTATATTTACAGAATTGTGCACCTCTTGGGCCAGTGTAACCTTTGAATATTTCCATGAACCCAAAATGAAACCTCATGTCCATTTGCAGTCATTCCCCACCACTCTCAGCCTAGGAATCACTAACCCACTTTCAGTCTCTATAGACTTGTCTTTGTGGGTACTTCCTTGCTTTTTGGCACTGTAAGATACTCCAGGCTCATATTATATTTTCCCTGCCCTACTCCTGGAACCAGCCATTTCTTCAAGGAGCACTGGTTCTTTTGTTGTTTTTTGGAGAAAGGTATTTAGATGCCAAGATCTAGGTGCTAGGTGTACTTGTAGCTGCCTCAGTGTCATTGCTTCCAGCTTCTCTCAGTGGAAAATGGTGGAAATATATGTGTGAATACTACCTGATGTATACACACATACCTGTATTTACCTCTATCTGTATACATGTTCATATATATATAAGTTCACGTAATACATGAACTCTAATCCAGTCCCATAGGGTTCATTCTAGCCTTTCCCCCTTGCTTTTTTGTAATGTCTTTCTCTGACAGTGAGAAACTTGGCTCTCATTATTCACAATACATTTTATTATTCAATTCTTATATACGTGTATATTGGGCTGATTGGTGTCCTCATAAAGACATGTCCATGTTCTAACCATTGAAGCTACGAATATAACTTTATCTAAGAAAAAGCATCTTTGCAAATGTAGTTAAGGATCTCAAGTTTTTTACCCTGGATTATCTGGGTGGGCCCTACACCATGACAAGTGTCCTTATAAGAGACACATAGAGAAATGGCACAGAGAGGAGAAAGCCATGTGAAGACAGAGGCAGAGATTGGAGTGATGTAACCACAAGCCAAGGAACACCTGTAGTCACCAGAAACTTAAAGAGGCAAGGAAGCGTTCTCCCGTAAAGACTTCAGCGAGACCATGGCCCTAAGGACATCTTGATTTACCTTGATTTTGAACTTCAGGTCTCCAGAACAGTGAGAGAATAAATTTCTTTTCTTTTCTTTCCTTTTTTTTTTTTTTTGGTCTAGCTTCTTCCATTTCTTCCATTCAGCATAATGATTTTGAGATTCATTGTTGAATATATAAAAAATGTGTTCTCTTTTATTGCTGAATACTATTCCATTATATGGGTATACCACAATTTGCTAATCCATATGCCACTGATGGACATTCAGGGTTCTTTTAGTTTTAGCTATTACAAATAAAGCTGCTAAGAACATTTTAATGCAAATCTTTGTGTAGACATATATTTTTTAATTCTCTTGGATAAATACCTAGGAGTAGACTAGCTGGGTCATGTGGTAGGTATATGTTTAAAATTTTAAGAATCTGGGGTACCTGGGTGGCTTAGTCGGTTAAGCGTTGGACTTTGGCTCAGGTCCTGCTCTCTGAGCCCTGCATCAGGCTCTCGGCTGGCAGTACAAGTTATCAATTTTTTTCTTTTATGGTTCATGCCTTTTGTGTTCTAAGAATTCTTTGCCTCATTCAAGGTCACAAAGATTTTGTCTCTTTTTTTTTCTATAAATTTTATACTTCTAGTTCTTACATTTAGATTTAGGGTTAATTTTTACAGTGAGTTCAGTTTTAATTCAGGTTAATTTTTACAGTGAGTGAGAGGTTAGAGGTTCATTTTTGCATATAGATGTTTAATTGTTCCAGCAATATTTGTTGAAAAGACTATCTCCCCCTACTCCCTGCCCACTTAATTACCTTGACAACTATGTTGAAAAATCAATTGACCATACATGGTTTTATGTTTGGAGTCTTTATTCTGTCCTGTTGACCTTTATGTATATCATGGGGCCAATATCACATACACTGTAGTCTTCATCACCAATAGTAAATATCCTCCAGTTTTGTTCTTCTAGATTATCTTGATTATTCTTGGTCTTTTGCATTTCCATATAAATCTTAGAATCAGTATATTATTTCTCTCCCTGTCCTCACATACACACACTTACCTCTACTTGCTAGGTTTAAAAAAAACTTTTTTTTTTTTGAAGTATGACAAATATACAGAAGTGTACCAATCATAGGTATATACTTTCGCAAATTTTGAGTTAACATACCAGACCAAGAAACAAGAATATAACAGCACTCTGGGCACTCCTTCTTCTTCTTCTTCTTCTCCTTCTCCTTCTCTCTTCTTCTTTTTTCCTTCTTCTTTCTTCCTTCTTCTTTCTTCTTCTTCTTCAAGATTTCACTGTTTTATAAAATAATTACACACAAAAAATTGAAATTTGATAAAAATTGATTATTGATGATCAAATAAGGAAACTGATGTCAAAGTTAATGCAAAATCAACCACATTTATATATCTGTGTATTCAAAGATACACACAAGCTTTTCAGGCCTCCTAAACTTTCTATCTTTCATTAATGCTTCCAACATGGAGGTAAGAACAAAATAGAATTTTGTGGTTTTTTTTTTCGCATGCTAGAAATTGCTTTATTTTTTAAATATAATTTATTGTTAAATTGGCTTCCAAACAACACTCACGGCTCATCCCAACAAGTGCCCTCCTCAATGCCAATCACCCACTTTCTCCTCTCCCCCCTCTCCCATCCACCCTCAGTTTGCTCTCTGTATCTGAGTCTCTTATGGTTTGTCTCTCTCCCTCTCTGTTCGTAACTTTTTTCTTTCCCCTTCCCTTCCCCCATGGTCTTCTTTTAAGTTTCTCAAGATCTACATATGAGTGAAAACATAAGGTATCTGTCTTTCTCTGACTGGCTTATTTCACTTAGCATAATATCCTCCAGTTCCATCCACATTGCTGCAAATGGCAGGATTTCATTGTTTCTCATTCTGGGGCACTCTTGAAATGATCCATCCCAAAAGGAAACACTTTGGTGTCTTTTGCATAACTGTATGTTTGAGAGGTTCATCCATACTATTGAAAATAGCTATAGTTTTATTCATTCTCATTGCTATGTAATATTCCACTATGTGAAAATAGCATAATTTATTCATCCATTCTACTGTTGTTAGGCATTTGGGTAGTTTCCAGTTGGGAGCTAGGATTATTGTGCTATTAACATTCTTGTAGTCTTTTGAGGGAAGACATGTAAGCATTTTCACCTGGATATAAACCTAGGTGTGGAATTGTGGGGTCTTAAGGTTTCTAGTTCAGTTTTAGTAGAAACCGCAAACAGCACTGTGAGATGATTGTACTATTTTACACTCCTAATAGCAATGTTTGTATGGTTCTTGTAATCCTTGGTATTTTCATTCATTTTTGCCACTCTGATTGGGCATGCAGTGGTATTACATTGTGGGTTTTTTTTAAATTGAGGTAAAATACACAGAACATAAAATTTGCCATCTTAACCTTGTTTCAGTGTACAGATCAGTGGTATTTAAGTATGTTCACAGTGATGTGCTACCATCACCACCATCCATCCATCCATAAAACTCTTAAAATCTTATAAAGCTGAAACCCTGAAACCCATGGAACAGTAACTCCCCATTTTCCCTCCTCCATCATCAGTCAATCACTATCCTGCTTCCTGTCTCTATGGATCTGACTACTCTAGGTACCTCATCTAAGTGCAATCATATATATTTGTCTTTTTGCAACTGGCTTATTTCACTTAGTGTAATATCCTTAAGGTTCATCATTAAGGTGATATTAGAATTTCCTTCCTTTTTTAAGGCTGAGTAGGATTCCACTGTGTGTATATATATATATATATATATATATATATATATCACAGTTTGTTTATACATTCATTCATCAGTGGACACTTGAGTTACCTCCACATTTTGGTTATTGGAAATACTGCTGCTATGAAGATGGGTGTACAAATCTCTGTTTCAATTTCATGGTTGTACAAATATCAGCTTTACCTTCATTGGGGTATATACCCAGAAGTGAAATTCCTGGATCACATGATTATTTTTTTAAGTTTATTTATTTTGAGAGAGAGCCCATTTGCATGAGTGGGGGAGGGGCGGAGAGCGAGAATCTGTGCTAACAGCGCTCGGGGCCTGAGATCGAGACCTGAGACAAAATCAAGAGTCTGACGTTCAATTGACTGAGCCATCCAGGCGCCCCTCTATGTTTAATTTTTTGAGGAACTGCCACACTGCTTTCCATAATGGCTGCACCATTTTACATTCCCACCAACAGTGCACAGGGGTTCCAATTTCTCCACATTGTCACCAAAGGTTCTTTTCTGTTTGTTTTTGATTTATTTAAAAAAATTTTTTTAATGTTTTTTTTTTTTTTTTTTTTTTTTTTTTTGAGAGAGTGAGTATGAGCAGGGGAGGGTCAGAGAGAGAGGGAGATACAGAATCCAAAGACAGGCTCTAGGCTCTGAGCTGTCAGCACAGAACCTGACACAGGGCTCAAACCCACGAACAGTGAGATCATGAATCATGACCTGAGCCGAAGTTGGCACTTAACCGACTGAGCCACCCAGGTGCCCCTGTTTGTTTGTTTTTATAATAGCCATCCTAATAGGTGTAAGAAAGTGAATTGTGGTTTTATTTGCCTTTTTCTGGTACTGAGGTTGAACACCTTCTTCTGCCATTATTTGGCCTTGGGAACCTCTTTTATAAAATACATATTCAAGTCTTTGCTCACTTTTCTTAACAGGTTGCCACTCTTATTCTTACCAGCTTATAGTTTATTTACATATTCTGAATGAATACTTAGCTAGATATATGCTTTGCAAATACCTTATTCTGTGGGCTGCTTTTTCTAGTAGGAGGGGAAATCTATAGCTTGTGTTTTGTCCATGTATTTGAAAATCAAACCTCAGTCCTCCCCATTTTTTAAGATTTAATAGTAATTGAACCTTTTCTATGAAACACCCATTTATTACTTTCTTATAACTCTAAACTCCACTAATTTTTTCCATCTCTGCCCTTCTAGAGTGCTACTGTCTGATTTTGTGATCTAATAGTATGCAATCCTACTTACTTGTCTCTTATATATTCTCCAGCCAGTCCATATTGCTTAACTTCTCCCTTGCCTAGACTTTAAAAGAGATGGCAGGGACCTTCTTTTATATTCTTAGCATGAACCAATATGTACAACTATAGCAAGAGCTCAGTAATTGTTACATAATTTGAAAAAGATTAATATGACAAGGAATATCTACTATCCATTAAGAAGAATTGCTATCAAATAAATTGTTGAAATTAAATATATTGTGTTAAAGAGATTTTAAAAACAGAGCCACAGAAGTATTCACTAAATGAGTCTATCTCTACAACATAAAGGAATAGTATTGGGAGTGTTCCTCTTTAACTGCCCTAGATGTTATTTGGAATTCCAATCATTAACAGTTTTGAATACTACCTTTATTACCAGTCTTGCTTATTTTTTCACTTCTAAAATCACTCACTTTTCACCTAGAGTTGGTATGATTATCACATTCTCCATTTTTTTAATGCCTTTGTTCTGCTGTTGGTCTCTTAATCAAAGTTCACCCGTTCATATCATGAGTCTGGATAAGTCTGAACTGGTAAGGCAGGTGGTTCCAGAAACAATTTTCCCTAAAAGTGGAATATGAGCTTTATTAGAAGAAAACAACAAAAAAATTTTAAGCCTCATTTTAATATATTTTTGGAAGACTACTTTAATTAAATTTCATTGCTTGCCCTCTGGGACTGAGATCAAGAAAAATTAGATGTGTTATCTCTTTGGGGGTGTTCTGATAGAATGCCTGCACTTCTCTCATATATGAAATAGCAAGACAGCCAGTGTTTTTATAGGCTTTGTGCCCTTCCCCTTGGAATTCTACAACAAACCTCTCAAATTCAAGTGTAACCTTCTTGGAATGAAATGCTCCAATGTGATGCCAGAGTCCTCTTTATGCATCTGGTAAATCAAAGAAAAGGAGTCAAAACTCATGGGGAATTCTCTATCAGCTACTGAGACATTTAGGAAGGTATATGAAATTCTTGAATCCTCTAGGGCACTATTTAATGTATTACTACAACAAAACCAGTGGAGCAATTTTCCATGATATGGCCAATTCAGTCATTATTACAATAGGGATGCGATAAATATAAAACATCTCCCCACCTGCTTACCTCATTATGGAAAAACAACACTGGGTAAGCCAGAATGCTTGGGGACTTGAGATGGAGTAGAAAAAATGGATGTTCTAGTTAGCACAGGGTTTGGTTGCACTTCACAGAAGTTGATTATAATAGTTTAGCCAAATAAGGAGGTTATTTATCCACTGTAATAGGAGCCTGGGGTAGGCAGTACAAGGCTGATGAAGCCACTTGAGAAAGCAGGTCCCTTCTTCCCATCTGCTCCACCATCCTTAGCACAGTCACAAATGGCTGTTTGTTTCCACACTGTATCATCACAATCTGGATAAAGGGGAGGACAGGTTAGGGCAGAAAGGTAGGGGTGTGTGTGTGTGTGTGTGTGTGGATAAAATTATATTTATATATATAAGATAAAATATAGAGAAATAACATATATTAAATATATATATATGATCTATTTTAAATATCAGGGAAAAAGTAGCTTTCCATGAAATAACTTATGTTTCAGCTCATTGGCCAATGGGTTAGATGATCACCCTAGCTGGAAGGGCATTTTGGAGTTTTTTTAATTAGGTGTTACACCCACCCCCAAGCAAGGTTATGATTCTGTTAGCAAGGAAGAACAGTAAATAGTGGGTAGGCAAACTGGCAATGTCTAGCACATTTGATTAATTGAGTTAAGTGCCATACTTTATATTTTAAATCTTGCTGTTAGACATTTTTCCAAAAATGTATTTATCCATTTCCTTTGAGAGTTCTCCAACACACAGAGATCATAACTAAAAGTTTTTAATTGTTTCTCAACTTACTTGATTTTTCCAAAAAGAAAGGACAACTCATGATACACCCATGTGATGGACTACTGCATAGTCAATACAAACCAATGTGTGGCAAAAGATTTGCACAAATGCTTCACACACAAAAAGTGTCCAAATGACTAACATATGAAAAATATGCTCACCTTTGTCATGGGGAATATGCAAATTAAAGCCATAATAAATTACTATCACAAACCCAGCAAAATATTTGTAGTTAAAAAGAGAAAGGCCAAAGGGAGCAACTGAAACCCTCATGCACTGCTGGTGCCAGGGTAAAATGGTATCTTGTTGGAATGTTATTTGTTAGTATCTACTAAACCCAGACCTGTGAACTAGCAGGCACTCTCCTAGGTATATGCTTATCTCTGCTCACTAAAACACATGCACAGAAGTGTTTATATTCATAATAGCTAAATCCTAGAAACTAACAAAATATGCACCGAGAGTAGAATGGATTAATAAATTATGGTAGAGTCACATGATGGAATACTATACAGCAATGAGAATAAACAAACTACAATTACATGTAATACTATGGATGATTCTGACAAGCCTATTTAAGCAAAAAAAAAAGGCAGACAGAGCCACGGGAAAGGACCTACTGCGTGAGTCCACTTACATAAAGTTCAAAAATGGCCAAAATTATCCTATGACTTCTAAGAAGTCAGAAAAGTAGTTAAAATCCTGAGAGTAGTGACTTAAAACAGGCAAGATGAGGACCTGTGGGATACTGATATCATCCTATTTCTTGATCTGGATACTGATTAACTGGGTGAGTTTAATTGTGAAAATTCACCAAGGTATATATTTATGATTAGTTAACTTTTCTGTGTGTGTAATATACTGCAATGAAAAGAAGAGAAAGTCACAATCATATACTGCTGTTACAGTGAAGGTACCCAATCTTTTGTCCAAAGGCAATTCTATGGAACCATGCTTTGGATCCCAGGTCATTTTTTTTAAAACTTTCAAAGGCTTGAGCTATTATTTATCTTCTGTCTCTCATATCTATAATATCTCCTTCTCTACTAGTGCCATCCCATCAGCACTTAATCATGTTTGAGACTCTCCAATTAAAATAACAACTACCACCCTCTCCTTTACCCTTCCTTTAGCTAATTATTTTCTTTCACTACCAAAATTCTGGACTGAAGAAAGTCTCAGCTCTCTTGCCTTCCATTTTTTCCTTTACTCATTGCAATCTGGTGCACTTCCCTATAATTCACCTGAATCTATATCTGTCCATTTCTAAAACAGCCTCTGTGTTGCTAATTCAATGAACATCTTTCAATCCTATTTGCCTTTTTAGCATTATTTGCTATTCTTCAACCATTCCTACCATTTGGAAAGGTCTCTTCCTTGGGCATTTAGGACCTTGCTGGCTCCTGATTCCCCACCCAACTTTTCTAGCCACTAATTCTGTTTTCATTATAAACTCCTCTTCTTCTATTCATTTTTGAAGTGTAACCCCAAATTCTGAACTACAGAGCTGTACATGTAACTGCCATGCAACATTGTCACTTAGATGTCTCACAAGTACTGAAAAGTCAATTAAGCTTAACATTTTTCTCCTTACTGTTGTTCATCTTGGCTATATTCCTTGTCTCAGTAAACAGCACCAACCAGTACCCAACCCTGAAACTCACAGTTATTGAATAAAACACAGAAGATGTAAAATTGTGGTTATGACTTCTGCTTCTGGTATCATGGTGAACTAGATATCGTAGGGGAAATCCTCCTGCTGCAAAACAACTTGATATTGTATAAGAAACATTTTTTGATGTTTTGGTAGGCTCTCAGAAATTAGAAATCTCTTCAAAGACACCTCTTCCCACCAAATAAAGAGAAATAAATCTTGAGCAGAAACTAGAGCAAGGGTCTATATGCGCGCTGGAGAGATGGGGTTGATCTGAGTGCAAATGCCCATAGCAGCTCTGTGTGAGGAGGTGAATCAGATACTCCTGCATAGGGAGTAGGGGACACCACAGAAAGGGTTAAAGTGGCCCCAGGTTGCTAGTACTCCTGAGCACTTAGCAGTAGATGCAAATCCTCTTTGAAAGAGTGTCCTCAATTTAAGCCATCAGAATATGGATTCACAATCTCTAAAATTACCAAGTATATAGGAGGCAAAACACCATGGGTGAGAAAGATAAAAACATACAACTTATTTAGAAATTGGGATTGTTAGATATAGAAATGTTTAAAGAGGGGCATCTGGGTGGCTCAGTTGGTTAAGCCTCCGACTTCAGCTCAGGTCATGATCTTGCGGTTCGAGACCTGTGTCAGGTTGTGTGCTGACAGTTCAGAGCCTGGAGCTGCTTCAGATTCTGTGTCTCCCTCTGTCTCTGTCCTTCCCCCACTCATGCTCTGTCTCTCTTTCTCAAAAATAAATAATAAAAAATTTTAAAAAAAGAAATGTTTAAAGAAATAAAGTGTGGTACCACAGAGATAGGCAAGCAATTAAAGACCATCAGGAATGAGAAGGTCTGGGTAACAATAAAATTGAACTTCTAAAAATTGAAAATAGAGTTTTAGAAACAGAAACCTCACTGTGGGAGTTTAACAACAAATGAAACATAGTTGAACTATGTTCATAGTGAACTGGAACATTTGGCTGAAGAAATTACCCAGAATGCAGCACAGAGAGAAGGAAGAGAAGAAAGAAGCTAAGAGATATGGAGAACAGAAGTCAAAAGGAAACATTCTGAACCCCAAAAGAGAGAGAACTGAGGAAAAGGAATAATTGAAGAGATAATGATTGAGAATTTTCCAGAAGCGATCATGGATATAAATCTATTTTTCCACATAAAGAAACCCAGATATAAATACATCATAGTGAAACTGAAGAATAGCAAAAAGATTCCAAAAGTAGCCAGAGAAAAAAGAACAGATCATTCTTAAAAGTACAACCAGCAATGATGAAAGCCAGAATGAATGCCATATTTTGAAAATGTCAGTCTTGTATTATAAATCCAATCTATTTTTTAAGAATGAAAGTGACATAAAGGCATTTTTGGATAAACAAAGAGAGTTTACCAAGAGACCTCCATTAAAAGAACTTCTAAAGATTTACTTCAGGAAGAAAGAAAATAGAATGGTCTGAGACATATGAAGGAATGGGAAGTTAAATAGCAAATGTATGTTTACAGTTCACCTTGAACAACACAGGGGTTAGGGGCACATAACTCTTCTGCAGTCAAAAATGCATGTGTAACTTTTGACTCCCCCAAAAGTTAACTACTAATAGCCTGCTGTTGACTGGAATTGTTTCTGATAACATAGTCAATTAACATATATTTTTATGTTTTATATATTATAAACTGTATTCTTATGGTAAAGTAGGCTAAAGAAAAGAAACTGTCAAATCATAAGGAAGAGAGAACTGTACTATAAAAAATCCATGTATAAGTAGACCCATGCAGTTCAAACCCATGTGTTCTAGGGTCAACTCTGAATACATATGTATAAAAAAACACCTGTGTAAAATATGTATAAAAAACACCTGTGTAAAATAATAGCCTGAAAAGGAGTGACTAGATTTAAAGCATTTTAAGGCCCTTGGATTGCCTTGGAGGGAGGGTTTAAAATATTTAACTTAAAACTTTGTTCTATTACATGTGCATGGTAAGATTTTGAAGGTAACACTAGAATAGAAATTGAACATATAAATTGAATGAAAAATGAAAATATTTCCTATTAGGCAAAAAGCCAAAATCCAGCTATGTAAAGTCTATATGAGACATCTAAATTTTCAGGACAGGGAAGGGGGATGGTGGGGTGTGGGCTGAGTAGGGAATGGGAGGTTTGGGAAGGGTGAGGAGGAGAAGAGGAGGGGATGGGGAAGGGGGCGGGAGAGAGATCAGATAAACATGAATAAAAAGAGAGCTGGAATAGTTATGTTAATATTTGACAAAATACAATTTAAGACAGCATTATTGGTGATAAAGAGGGCCACTATTTAATGTAATGGTTAAATGTATCAGAAAGAAAATATAACAATTTTAACTTGTATGCAACCAATTAAATAAGTTCAAGCTATAAAAAGCAAAAATTCATAGAATTTCAAGATAAAATGAAGAAATCTAGAATTATAGGTACTCTGTGTTCATTACTATAAAAATCATAAATAATACAATGAGTGAAAACATTCAAAAGAAAACATGTATTGCTTGTGAGATTAAGGGTGATTTTTTTCCTCCATTTTCTAAATTTTGTTAATTGTTTTATAATTATTTTTACAACTAAAACACTTTTTTCAAAAACTGAATATGGAGGTGAACATTTTAGCTAATTGACGGCTTGGGGTAGGCTTAGTTAATTATGGTTTTACTATACTTGGGGATAATTATATAGTTTTAGCCTACACCAATGTTTAACAGGTTGAATACATTTTAACACAACTCCTTATTTGTATTTTTGCTAAAATGTCAAATAATTTACTCATGGACTTAGAAAGCTCAGACACTCCTTGACTGAAATCTGACTTATTACACAGTTTCTGTTTTCCTAACTAAGAATTTAAACATTTTGGAAAGAATGCATAATAACTCACTCTTAATTTAAATACACTACGACTGTTAATGGCTATATCATTCTGTATATCTGTATCAACAAGAGCTATGAATTTTCTCTGCTTCTGCCCAGACATTGCTATTATCACTGTTACCCTGGGGGAAAAAAAAGTAGAAAAAGATACAAATTGTTAATTCTTTTTTTTTTTTCGGATTGATACTCCTTTGGACTTAACATATTGCTATTCCTAAAACTCAGTGTTCTTCCTATACTTAGGTCTTTTGAAATAATGTAGTTGGTAAGCAACTTATATGAAATTGTAACAGATCACTGTATACAAATAGAAGATAAGGCAACATGCTAGGAAGCTGGTTCTAAAGAAAATAGGTACAAAATTATTTTATTATAGTATAGATCTTCCTCAATTTACAATGGGATTATATCCTGAGAAACCCGTGGTAAACTGGAAATATCTTAAGTCAGCAAAACATTTAAGATCTCATATAGCTATGATCTTACATGTCATAACTTAGCCTAGCTACCCGAAATGTGCTCAGAACATTTACATTAACCAACAGTTGGGCAAAATCATCTAACACAAAGTCTATTTTATAATTAAGTGTTGAAGACCTCATGTAACTTATTGAATGCTGAAAGTGAAAAACAGAATGGTTGTAAAGTGTATCAGTTGTTTTCTCTTGTGATCACGTGGCTGCCTGGGAGGTGACTGCTGACTGGCTGCCCAGCAGCACATGGCATACGGCTAACCCGAGAAAAGATCAGATTTGAAAATCTGAAGTACAGTTTCTACTACATGCCTATGGCTCACACACCATGATAAAGCTGAAAAATAATAAGCTGAACCATAATAAGGACTGTACTTAAAACAGACAGTAAATAGACTCTTTGAATATGTTATCTAAAAACCTAAACTGTCACACCTCCTTTAGTCTATTACACAAAATATGTTTTTCATAGATTTTACTGTATGCAATTCTGGGAAAGTAATAACACTATGTTGAAAAAGTAAAACAGGGGCACATGGGTGGCTCAGTCGGTCAAGCGTCCGACTTCGGCTCAGGTCATGATCTCACGGTTGGTGGGTTCGAGCCTAGCGTAGGGCTCTGTGCTGACACCTCAGAGCCTGGAGCCTGCTTCAGATTCTGTGTCTCCCCCTTTCTCTCTGCCCCTCCACTGGTCACACTGTCTCTCTCTCTCTCTCAAAAAATAAATGTTAAAAAATTAAAAAAAAAAAAGAAAAAGTAAAGCAGTACTTTTAAGGTGTAGTTAATTTTTAAAAATATGGAAAAATAATAGAAATTCTGAATTCTTTTAAGTTTATTTTGAGAGAGAGAAAGTGCATGTGCATGCACGGGTGAGGGGCAGAGGGAGCAGGAGAGAGAATCCCAAACAGGCCCAGAGCTGTCAGTGCAGAGCCAGAAGTGGGGCTCAAACCCCTTAACTGTGAGATCATGACTCAAGCTGCAACCAAGAGTCAGATGCTTAATCAACTAAGCCACCCATGCGCCCCAGAAATTCTAAACTCTTGTGAATGTTTTACCCAATAGATGGGTTTGAGAATCTTTCTAGAATCTTTTGAGATTTCAATATCCAGAAAACTCAGTTCGTCTCATCCCTTTCCTGTTTAAAGACAACAATAAAAGAATAAAAATGGAATGTAGTTATTTCTAACACCTTGGTGTAATAGTCTAGAATGCTATCTCAAAAAAACTTCAGAGTAGATTAAGAAATAACTCAATTTCAATATACTTTAAATTACTTTATTTTCTCTCATCTTTACTGTTTAAATTTATTGAATTATAACATGCATACTAAGAGCACGAATCATAACTACAGCTTGATGAATTCTCACAAAGTGACCATATGTATCAGTGCTATCAGCACACTTGTATCATTAACTTCTGAGGTGATAAATGGCAAAGACTGAAGTATTAAAACCATCAATAACCACCACAAAGAGGCAAAGTAGTAAACCAGTAAGTGTAACTAAATCAGGTGGGAGGCACACTTGCAAAAAGGAAACAATTTTTGGCACACATTTTATACCACATAGGCATTCTGTATCATCAGAACATGAGAAAATACAATGGTCTCAGGCTGACAGGTTCCTGACTTGGGGATTCTCCTACTGTGCTTCTCCCCCGCCGCCTCCCGCCCCCCATTCCTTGCAGTAGCTGATTTCAGCAGAAAAAATACAAAACAGCGGAAAAAACACAAAACTTCAGAATCAATTAGATTGCTTAGCAACACTTTTGTCTTCTTTAATGAACTACAGCTGTGTCACAAATCGTGCCCTATACGTTAACCTGAAATTTGAAAATCAACTTTTCAACGTTTTAAATAAGCTTTCTTCTTTCCCTTGATTGGCAGGTCGTTTTTGTTCACCTGAAATTAATATTGTTGTAGGACGTTTCCCAATTCCTTGTCTAGTCAAAGCACCCAGAGGTTACTTAAGAGATGAGAGAATCACAGTGAAGGACTCTACCTTGTAAACACAACCCATTCTTAGCTCTGGGTCCTGCAATTATTTTACCTTTGGATAGCACAAATATTACTATATTCATCCAGGGAACCCTTAGATTTTTCATTCTATTTTCAGCGATTTCTTTGACCCACCAGTAACTTTCCCACTTAACCAATAGCTGACATAGGTCGCTATTTGTTTTGTTCGAAATTTATGAGCAATTTAGCCACGCGTGTTTAGCAGCCTTGGGGGGGGGGTTCTTACTGTCAAAGAATCCACAGAATGGGAGGCCCTGGTACCCCAAAGAGGCAACAATGAAAGGCTGGAGAAACTCAGACATGTTCCTGAGAGCCACAAACGTCAGCTCAGATTTCAGGTTGCCGCGGCGCGCCCGCCCGGCTGCCGGTATAGCCAAAGGGCAGGGGGCTCCAGGGAAGAGGATCCTATTGAGGAAGCCCGAGATGAGCGGGGGCGACCTTGCCACTGCCACCCCCAACACGAACAGGAGTCAACACTCCACAGCCCATCACCAGGGCAACTCCACAATCCAACACCGAGACTCAAAATTACTCAACCCCAGCCACCGGACGCCGAAGACAGGAGCATCACGGCCCAGCAACGGGGACCGGAGGCGTACCAGACGCCCCTGTCCTTGAGGTGCCGAACACGACGGAGGAGACGCCCTCTCCGCCGGCCTACGGCATCACCGCCAGCGACCCCAAAGCATCCGGACCTCTACGCCGCACGTGGCGGCCGTGATTGTCCCGGAGCGGTATCCCTCCGCGCCCCCGCCTCAGCCTCCCACCCCCGCCCCCCCGGCCCGTTCCCGGGACCCTTCGAGTCAGGGCGCCGCGGAAGGATCGCACGCACGAGCGCGCGCACGCCCGCCCCGCCGTGGCCGCGGAGAACTGGAAGGTGCCGTAGTGAGGAGCAGCGGCTGCTAACACCGTCGCCGCCAGCACTGCCGCTCCGCAGCCTCCCGCCGCTGGTTAGCCAGCCCCGCGGCTGCGGGCGGGCGGGCAAGCAGGCCGGGCGCGCTCCGCGGCTTGTCCCTCACCGCCGTCCCCGCGTCCTCCCTCCGCAGCTCCTCGGGGAGGGGGGCGGTCGGTGCCTGCGCAGAGCCGCCTCCTCCCCGCCCCCGCCCCGCCTTCCCCCGCGCTGCCGCCCGCTGCCGCCGCCGCCGCTGCGCCTGCTGCTCCTCGCCGTCCCCGCTGCAGTGCGAAGGGCTCGAAGATGGCCGGTTGGCAGAGCTACGTGGATAACCTGATGTGCGATGGCTGCTGCCAGGAGGCCGCCATTGTCGGCTACTGCGACGCCAAATACGTCTGGGCAGCCACGGCCGGGGGCGTCTTCCAGAGCATTACGGTGAGGACCGGCGGCAGTCCGGGTTCCCGTTCCCGTCCCCAGACCCGAGCGGGGCCGGCCGGCCGGCTGTGGGGCCACGGAGGGCCGCGCCGGCAGGTGTGGTAGGCGGCGGGCACCGAGGATGCGGTTGCCGGGCGAGCGGGGAGGCCGAGGCCCGGGGACGCCCCCTCTCCCGGGGCTGCGCTGACCGGCGGGGGCGGCGGCCTGGCTCCCGGGCTCCCTGACTGCCTAGGCGCTCCCTGCGTTCCCAGTGCCTGTTCCTGAAGCTGGGGGAGGGGGGCGCGCACCGGTAGGGGCGGGGGGGACGGCTTTCTTTTCCCCTTGTGCGGATCTCTTTGGTCTCTTGCAAGCCCTGAGGTTCGGTTTGCACGTCCCGGGGTGGAAGCGGGGGCTGGAGGTGCCGGGCCGGGGCGCGCGGGGCCCGGGCTAGGGTTGTCCGGCCGCCGGGCTGCCCCTCGCTCCGCGGACAGCGCGCCGCCCGCGCCGCCCGCGCCGCGGGCTGTGGGAGGCGGCGGCTGCCCGGCTCTCGGGATCCTCGCAGCGACTTTGCGTAGGTTTGCCGGTGTCCAGGCCTCTGGGGCTTGAGAGAAATGTACGCCGACAACGTAGGTGGATTCGTGAATCTCGACTTCAGCTCTGCTTCCATAGGATTTTTTTTTTTTTTTTAATTCTCCAAGATGGCGAACTGCCATTGATTTCTCTCCTCCTCCTATGGAGATTCATTGATATACCGTTATCCCCAATTACGCAACACAGCTCTAAAAAGGGGGGTGCCTTTATGGGGCTTTCAATAATCTGTGAAGGCCGAGGGGACCGGTCACTTCTCCAAGTCCCTCCCTCTTTAGTGAAGGTAGTAAAGGAACTAATGCAGATTTATGCCTCACTGTGCCTGGTTTTCTTGTGACTTGATGGTTTTGACTTGGTTGCCACATGTTTGGGAAATAATTGTTACTAAACCTCCAGTGCTGCTTTATTGTTTTGCCCCTTTCAGCACAAGGGTCTTTTTTAAATTGTGACGGTTGTGTCAGTAACAGGGGCATTCCTTTAATTTCTTAGCCCCACGCTCCCCTCCCCTCAAACGCCGAAATTCAGGCCCACTATTATGGGTGGTACTAATTATTCTGTAGTACTTAACATGGTTCAAGATCTAACAGTGTGGAACTCCGTCCTTGATACAGTACTTTAAGGTCTCCTGTAGCCGCAGTGGACTACAATTCTCATGGAGAATTGCCATCTATCTGGTGATGAACTTTTTTCCTGCAGTCCTCTTGTCTTTGTGTGTGAGTTCCCGCTGTCTGGCCGGGAAGATTGCGGGAGTGTGCTTGGAAATGGCTGGGGCCTGCTATGACTCTGCAGTTCTGATGGGGGCGACGCCTTCCTTCTTATTCATGGAATGTTAGAATGCACGTTTTCTCCTTTCCGGTTCTGGTGGCTACCTCAGTTTCTTTCCCCGTCTCCCTCCATTTTCTTTCTCTCTCTCTCTTTTTTTTTTTTTTTTTTAAACCATTACCTACTGCAGTGCTACCAGCAGAATCCTCTTTGCGTTTGCCCAGAAAGAAAACTGATTACTGAGGTGGGAGGGGAAGGGAAGTTGGAGGGGAAAAGGAGAGTGGCTAGAAAAATAAAGAGGGAAACATGAATTTGGCAGTGAGCTGAGGTCTAAGGTTTGAAGTTCATATGGGGGGGGGCGGTATTTCAAGTTATTTAAAGCAGATGGGAAGGTCTGTTATGCATGAGCATTTTTCAGGAGACTTTGAAGCAACTTTTAAGTTTGATACAGCATAACTGTAATGTGACTGAAAATGATACACAAGCAGTTGTTGAAAGTTTGTAGGTGAATTTTTACCATTACATGAGCATTTCAGGTACCACCCGACTTGAAACAGTTTGTAAATACTTTCAAGTTTGCAGTTTATCTAGTGTCAGCTACCAATTATGTAGAGAGATTTCTTTGCATAGAATGTACCAACGTGAGTTGGTACATTGTTAACTGAAATTTAACTGTTATAAAACATGTAGCCTTATAGGATTAAGTAATTCTTTAGAAAAGACTGAAACTTGATGTTGACATTAGTGAAATGTGAATGTCTTCTAGTAGTTAGTAGTAGTACAATCTTGGCAAAGTTTTGCCACCAAATGGTGGCCTGAAAGGAATTGATTACAATTTTATGTTTTTTGTTTCTTGTTTTTCTTTTCTTCTTTCTTTCATTTTTTCCCCCATTGGCGGGGCAGCCAGTAGAAATAGATATGATAGTAGGAAAAGACCGGGAAGGTTTCTTTACCAACGGTTTGACTCTTGGCGCAAAGAAGTGCTCGGTGATCAGAGACAGCCTGTACGTCGACGGTGACTGCACAATGGACATCCGGACAAAGAGTCAAGGTGGGGAGCCAACATACAACGTTGCTGTCGGCAGAGCTGGTAGAGGTAAGCAAAATACTCTTTTGGTTAAAAGTTGCACGCTACAACTTATTAAGCAGTTTCTTTAACATTTTGAAAAAAAGTGTTAGTCCATAATGGCTATTAAG
Organism: Cryptoprocta ferox; assembly: GCA_028646485.1. Classification (NCBI taxonomy): domain Eukaryota; kingdom Metazoa; phylum Chordata; class Mammalia; order Carnivora; family Eupleridae; genus Cryptoprocta; species Cryptoprocta ferox. The sequence goes on from CM053573.1 coordinate 107,735,698, forward strand.
GTGGTTTTTGTGAACTGCCCAGCACTGCAGGGAAGCCCTCCCTTGCTTTTAGGTTTACCTACTCTACAGCAGCTGCATATACGGCCCAGCCTCCAAGATCCTGAACTTACTCTAAAACAGACTATTCACACTAATTCTTCAGTTTCAGCTTTAGTAAACTGAAAATCCAAATTTGCCTTTTAAACTGCTTTACATGTTGAATGATAATCTTATGGTATACTAGATTCACTGTTCAGCATAAAAGAGGAAAAATTAACATTTGCTCATGCGTCTATTTGAAACATTGCTGGGGAAGAGAGAAATAGAGGTTTAGTAGTAAGCTGACTGTCTACCAAAATGTTTTCAAAGATTAAGTGTGTCTGTGATTTAAATTTGAAAAGTAGGAAATTATATTTCATTTATACACTTGGTCCAGAGTTCTGGTGCTTCCTGACTGTTGTCAACATTGCAGAAATTCTTATTTCACTATGTAAGTGTAAATTCGTATTTCACAACTTTTTCGGAAAAAAACTTTCAAAATTGAGGTTTTTTTATGACACGTGATTGATTTACAAATACATTTAAATGTATTAACCTGTGTAAATATTTTGTAAATTAAGAGGGCTGTGTAGCCTCAGATAGCAGAATTGGCACAGCTGATTTTAAGACCAAATCTACCATGGAATGAACTTGAAGCTACTCTTGAGTAGCTGTTATTTGCCACAGTGGTTCTACCAACTCTTGTGATTATCCTAAAGGTTACTCTTGTTCTCGTGTTAGTTGACACTTCTAAGTATCTTTCTGTAGGAAAATTAGATAACTGAAGTAGTAGACAACTCTCTAAACATTAGCTGAATTCAGATAAATGTTAAAAAGAAGTATTAACCGTGTGACATAAAACCAGAATAAGATTTTCATACTCTACAGCACTACTGACATCTAGTGGTAGCAAGTATAAAATCTAACTTCTGCATGTATTTGGGGGATAGACCTCTGAATTGCACAGTAGAAGAACCTGTTGTTGGAAAGAGCAAACCTGTTCCAGGATTTTCAACTCAAAAGCAAAGCATAATGAGCATATCAGTAAGCACAAGAGCCTTAAGTGTTTTTTCCTTGGTCTTTTCTGAATGGCTTTGAAGATGCTATTTAAAATTGGGTTTTGGTTTTCCTCTGGAAGTAATAGACACATTCATTTTCAGTGCTAAGACTTAATAGTTTGTATTTAATGAAGCCTGTTAAAGTTGGGGAGAATTCTGTAAATCACCTAAGTTTTATAAGTCTACATTTTGGGGGCCAGTCTAATAATTTGTTATACTAACTAGAAGTTTTTTGCCCTAGAATAGAAGGTAAATGATCACACGTTTTTTTTCCTAGCTAGTGTAAAGGTATTTTTGTAGAGCACTGCAGCTGCACTGATTGGATTTCCTAGATGCAGTTAACAGTGTTTTTAGCATTTCACTACTTTGAAAGTTCTCCTTTTTGGAGATCTGGATGACTTCAGTGCTTGACAGTTCACAGAAAACTAACTTAATGTTAACTTATTAATCGGGGTTCTGTCTGCTAAAACTTATGTGACTCTCTTGATTAACACTTCTTTTGAAACACTTTTCTTCTTTCTCTTTCAGTCTTGGTCTTTGTAATGGGAAAAGAAGGGGTCCATGGAGGCGGATTGAATAAGAAGGCATACTCAATGGCAAAATACTTGAGAGACTCTGGGTTCTAGCTGCTAGGCAGACTGTTAAGTATTAGGGGAAAATTGCTCTTAAACTTTCCTAGCTGTAAGCTTGAGTCTTAATTCTGGAAATTTTATTAGCAATGCAGGGTGATGGGGTATGAACCTGTGTCTCCTTTGTATCCCTCTGTTGGTGGGGAAAGGTGTCTTTCTTTCTGCCCTCCCCCCCTTAAATAATTCTGTTCACTTTTGTTTTGTTTCCCTGTGTACTCCAGCATTGGTTATAGTCATGGGAAAGGAAGGTGTCCACGGAGGCACACTTAACAAGAAAGCATATGAACTCGCTTTATACCTGAGGAGGTCTGATGTGTAAGCAGCCTCTCCCCATCTACCTAGCAACTGTCTTCATCACCACCCCAATTATGGTCACAGTGCTACCAGACTATAGATGGTAGCTAATTTTTCTTTACCTATTTTCTAATGTCATGATTCCTGTTTACCCAATGGATCATTTGTATGTTAACCACTGTATGTAACCACCCCTTATCTGGCAACATAATTGCAGCACAATAATGATTTGCATGATACCTTGAAATTCGGGGGGAGGGGGCATGCCAAGTTGGGCATCACTTTGTCTTAGCAATTAATGGGATATTGATAACTAAAATAAGTTAATATTAAGCAAGGTGCCGGTTGTACAATCTCTAATTTGATCAGTGTCTTTTCAGCACTTTGAGCATTTACTTCGCTCATTTAGTCTTCCTTTTGTAGCGCATGGTTGGGAGGAAAAAGTGCATGCATCTTTCCTTCACTCCTCTTTTCCCGCCCTTTCCCTTTGCACATAGGTATTTGGTTTGCTTCCATCTTTTATGCATTGCCTGGTTTATTTAACCAAGTAATATCCCTTTTGTTGATGAGCTATTGAAAGCTGCAGTACTTTGCTTTTGGTATTGTTGTTGCACTTGAGTAGAGACAGACCTTTTGTCTACAAGCTATATGAAGAGTGCAACTGCAAAACAAGAGCAAAAGGCACTTCCTCCCACGACTGCACAGTAACCATACAGATCGAATCCCCAGGGACATTCCATCATTGCAATAGCTCAGATTTTTGTTCCTGTCTTTTTCTTTGCACACCAGCTCTATTCTTTAGTAAAATTGTAAAAGGCTGCCATTATGGACATTAGGTATCCCAACATAACCATCTGGAGTGTGTCCAGTTTGTTCTTCATAGGACCAATTTTTATTTGCAGCTTGAGTTTTTATATGAAGTTGCATTATTGTGGACTTGGCTGTCTTGTGATGAATTTTTTCATATGTGTTCTGTGCCATACTATTGTTAAAATGAACTGTTGCTATTGTGAGATGGATTTTAACTGACCTATTAAAGGTTTCTTTCGAATGGCACTACTTTAGGGACATTCTAGTATTTGCTTCTATTGTTTGGGCCTTGTGGATAATGTACAGATTTAAAAACAAATCTTGTTGCTGATTTGTCCATTTCTTTCCCTGCACTTTGTTACATCTGGGATACAGTCTAACTCATCTGATTTAATATGCATTTAAAAAAATGCCATAACTATTAAACACCTTGTTTACAGACAGATGAAATAAATTTATTCCAACCAAATATTCTAGACTCCTGTTGTTTATGTAAATTGTCTTATTGTTACTGTTGATTTTTGACACATTGGAATATATAGAATAGGCCAGGCTCTGTTACAAGCATAAAGTCTTAAAGTTGAGCTTATGGCCTAAGCATTCCATACTCTGTAGTACTTATCATAGATAAAATGAGTGCCTGGGAATTTCTTTTTAATGGGCTTTTATCTGTTTTTTTTTTTTTTTAAAGGCATTTAGCCATCTGTGGACTTGTGAGGAAAATTGACTTATCCACTAGAAATTAAGTATTTTTTTTCTTGTTGCTGATCTCTAGATGTGAAATCTAGTGAGCAATGAGGAGCCCAATACCAAGAAGGGTTTCTGCATTGTGGATTCTTCTGTGTTGAACGGTCATGTGACTTACTTAGCTTTGGAAGCTCTATTGGCATTGCTGAAGTCAACCAGCTGGGACTCACATAAGACAAGACCTTCCTTAGGCAGCATGTAAGATAATTGGGATATTCCTGCAGTTTCTGCCTTTGGAGTGACCTGTTAACTGTGACTACATAATAGTCATGTTTAATTCTACAGGTCATACGGTCCCTGGGATGTATTCAAGTTTAGTAAATGTTTAATACTAGTTATGAACTGTCAAGCTCAGAGCAGGAATGCCCAAAAGTTGGTGGGTCTAAGGAAAACTGGGGAGTTGGTTATAATGCAGATTCTGGGCTCTGGATTTCCATCCTGGAGATGGAATTCCAAAAGTCCCTTTAGAAATAATCACCAGGTCAGTCTGATTAATTTGAAGTGGCCTGTACGCTACCCTTTGAGAAACAGTGGGTTAGGGAATGGGAATCTCTGCCTTACTTAAACTGTCCATAACTAAAAATTTTTTGACAGTGTTGTCAGGCAGTAGTTCTGAATTAGTATATCCAGGGATGTAAACGTATGGAAGATAAGGAGTTTGGGGCTATTTTGGTAGTTGGGCATATCTTGAAATGGAAAATAAACAAAAACTTCAATTTCTTCACCTGTTAAGATCCCGGTTCCGAACAAAAGATTGGCCAAATGAAAATTTGGTGGTTGGGCTGTGATGATTTGAGATTTTACGGTAATAATATACATTCACTCTTTACTTGTAAAGATCTGTTAGGGTAACTTGTTTAGAAAGCAGTGACCAAAATTGTGAAACCCTTAATGAACCTGTAAGTAGGGATGTGTGGGTAGGGGAGAAGAGGATGAAAGAGGGCAACGTTATCACTAAAATAGTAAATAATGAAACTAGCCATTGGCCCCTACCCACAAAAAACATGAAAATGTATACATGTATCTGTTTTATCCTTCTAGGAATTTAACCCGAGAAAATGGGGCTACCCACATTTGTATACCAGAATGCCCATCACACCACATTACTTAACTCAACTTGGAAAACTGCAAGATGTAACTCTCAGAGTGATGGGTTGAATAAATTATTGTATGTCCAGAGAATAAAATAGTCATTGAATAACACGAGAAAATGCTTACCAGTAAAGGTTTTAAATAATGAGGTAATAAACATGTTGCATACAGTGTAAATAGTGTATAATGTATACGTGTATTTTACATAGGTATTCTGAAGGCAAAATATCAAGATAAATTCATCTCTTGGGTAAGTTTCCATGTGACCATACTTTCATATAATCAAAAATTTTAAATTAGGAAGGTATTTTTTAATAGAAATTAGATTTAATTTTATTTAATGTCCTACTTAAAAAGCTATATAGTTCCACAAAGAAGAAATTATGAGAAATTTTAATGGAACATTAAGAAAACTAGTAACAATCCTAGACAGTGGTCTTAATTGACACTTCATAATTTTTTTTTTATAACGAAAAGTAACAGTTGGGGATTTTAAAAGGCAATTTTGCCTCAGAAAAACTCCTAACACTTAAATTTAAAGGAACCAAGACTTTGGTCTGTCGTTTAAGACTGAAGGGATACAACATTTAATAATAATACATGTTACAGTGACTTTTAACTTTTCTTTTAAAAAAAAATGGTTTTAGGTATGATATTTGTATTATTTACCTTAAATATTATAAAAGGTATTGTGTATTTATGTGGCAGGTACTGAGTGCAGGGTTCTGTCTTCACACCCTACTTTAGGTTCAGTGAAATTGTACAAATGACCAAACAGGTTTGGAAAGGTCAGGGCTGTGCAAGTACATCAAATTCCAAAGCTCTGCTTCACTACTATCGTAAACCAAGGATCTGTTTCTCAGACCTGTGTGTAAAAGGAGGTTGGAGGTGAGATGACCTGGTGTCAGTGGATACTGAATTCAACCTGTTATTTTCCTATACGGAAATACCTATTTTTGAAATTAGTTTTTTCAAAAAGCATTTCAGAAAGTAAGATTTACCCGATTCTGTTACATTTCTTTTGAACTTAATTTTTTTTTTTACATTAGACTCCTATACATCGTATACTTAGTATTTTCTAATATGCTTTTGTTGACTAAAAGTTCCCTGTCAACATAGCTTGATCTAGATATTTATTATTTCAAGACTGTATAGAGATCTACTGTAAGGATGTACCATAATTATAGCAAGGTACCATAATGTACACTATCATTGGAATGAATGTTGGCTGCAGTTTTAACTTCTGGGGGGATTCCCCAATTGGCTGTGAGCAGTTACCTTGTATAAAATTCTAAGGTGGTGGTTTTATCTGACCTAAATTACCTTAATTATTACACCTTTGTAGCACTATGCATATAAATAAGGCTAATGTGGGTAATATTACAGTAGAACAAATATTTGCCAGTTCATAAAGTGGAAAACGTGTTTATTAACATTCAAACTCCCTTCATACAAGGCCATATAAAAATTCTTAGCATTTTGATTATACATAAGTCTATATTTTCTACATAGTTACAATGATGTATAGTATAATTTAGCTTTTCATAATACATTGTTTAAATACATCATTAGTTCTGTTAAACATAAGCAATTATTTTCAAACCCAATACTTGAACAATTTCCTCTGTACATAGTTTAGCAGGGCTAATTAGCATAAGATGCTCTTTGTTAAGAGGTATATGATCTGTATTAACAGTATTAACAGTTGCTGAAGTTCGGTATTTTTACACAGCATTTTCTTTTTGCTTTGATCATAACACAAAACCCTTAAGGATACTGAAATTCAGTAAGTCCAGAGACATGTTATTTTAGCTGATGAATCAAATTCATAACACTATAGTATTTAAGACCCTTGGGGGGGAAAAAAGCCTATGAAATCTGCACTAATATAGACCATTCCTATCAGGATAAGACTACTTGGGAATAGAAAGAAAAAAGACAGCTTTGAGTTTCCTTGTGGTGCTGATGGAAGGAAAAATGCTAAATGTCACCCCTCATGAGTGATGGCAATTTGGGGAAGTAACAGAACAAACATATTCCAACTCAACAACTCTATGCAAATGGGAGTTGCTTATTAGCTCATGCTAGGTGGCCACAGCACTGACCTTGTGTGTAAAACACGAAACATTTGCATACTGTGATCTAGGTCTTAACTGCAAGCTATACGGAGGAATTTTTTTTTTTTTTTAATGTTTTGGCTATAGTTCATTCCAGAAAGAAGAGTTGATTTGATGCTTGAGTTACAGCACCAGTCTATTACTAGTTATCAGTGAAATGAAGTATACTCCTGCAGATAAATAGCGGATCAAAAAAACCTGCTTCAGTAATCTGATTAAACTGTAGAATACTAAAATAAGTTCTTTCTACAGGAATCTCTGAAGGGAGCAAAAAAATCAAATTATATACCTAAATAAACATTTATTAGGAAATAACCCAATCACGCTCTAAAGGTCAAACAGTATTTGCTATGCTGTAATCCCGTTCACCATTAGGTTGCAGCTGGACTACAACACTATGTGCATTAATTTCGTTTTCTGCATCACTGCTGTCGGTATCTTCGTTGTCATCCTCTTCGTAGTCTGAAGATTCTGTCATGTTCTGATGTGAGCGGGATTCCGACAAGGCCCCAAAAGACTGGGTGCTGACAGATGCCAAAGGTCTAAGTAAAGGGGTATGTTCTGACACTTCATTTTCTTCTTGACTACTGTCTGTGTCAGAGTCTGAATCGCCTTGAGAAGGAACAACTTTTTGCTTGCAGACTGGACAGGTTTTTTTGGTTTTAGTTAGCCAGGGGTCTACACACTTGCAGTGATAAGCTGTTAAAAAAAAATATATATCTTTTAGATAGTATACTGTGGTTGAGAACATTGCATTTATAATTTCTTGCCATGTTTATTCATGTTCTTCTGATCTATATGTATCATGTAGGGACAGGAGAAGAAAAGTTTGTAAATTTTTATAAATCTACCCCCATCCTTTAATGACACCACTAATTACTACAAGACCTGGTCTGTAGTGTGCTAATAATAAGTCTTTTGTCTCCTCTTCTACTACTGAGCTTAAATACAAATTACATGTAAATTCAAAGCAGTATGTAATTATTCATACCATGGGAACAAGGAAGGATTCTGAGCTTGTCTCCATCTTCATATTCATCCAAACAAATGGCACATACATCATATTCATCTCCTAGGACAGACAGTAGTAAATAAAATTAATGAAAAGATGTAGAGACGTGTTCTTCCAAAGTCTTAAAGTAACTGAGGAAGACCTCACTTTAAATGTCTTTTGATTGACCTATCTGTAAATGATACCTTTTTATTGTTTCCTGTCAGATCAGGGAGCTGCTTTAAGTTCAGGAACCTGAAGTTTTAATTTAAATAATCTTTTACCTAAAATAAGAAGTTAAAAATGGATGTCAAGTTTGTTTCACTTTGCAAAAGATTGTTTTTAAAAGAATCATCATTGCAGTAGTGTCTTATAGGAATCTTCAAATGCAAGTTTTGAAATATTTTATACCAAAGACAAATTCCACTGTTTAAATTTAAGGTCTCAGTAATTTTTAAAGTGAAAATGGAAACAGAACATAACTCAAGTGTTTATTTAGTATGTTGGTGGAAAAACATTTGGAATGAGACACTAAGCTTCATCCATTCCAGCATTTACTAGCTCTGTGGTGGTTGGCAAGTTAGTCCTTGATATCCAGTTCTTTTATCTGTCGAGAGACCCTATCTACCTTGCAGGTTTGTGAGTGAGCAAAGGGCCAGGCACATAGGTATTCCCTAAATGGTGTTTATTAATACCGCTGCCCTTTTAATTTCTTACCTGAACTTCCTACCTTTATAAATCATCAAGAGTTATCAGTAGCTCTTTTTGGAATTCATGTGTACTTGATTTTAAAGAAATTAGCAGTCTTACAAACAGCTTTTGAAGTTGAGTCAGTAGTGGCAGTGACCCCTGTGACTGCTTTCAATTCGGTGTTTTCCATTAAATGTATATGTTAGGTACAAATTTAAAAATCTCAGGGAACAAAAGACTAATTCATTGCCTGTCCCCCACACAAGATAACAACCTTGGAAGACAGATCAGAAATAAAGCCATTGTCTGGATATGGATAGTCTAGATGAACATGACCCATAAAGAAGGGAATGATAGTTCTATCAAACCCTTTAACATCCTTTAGTCATTTAAAATTACACATTCAGGAGGAGTCCTAAAAAGAAAGCTTTTTCATAACAGTTATTTTTTGTTCAGTGTTTTGAACTTGGTTACCATAGACGTGAGTATCAAACGCATTTTATAACAAATACAAGCTATGTTAGAACTTTGTAAGTGGAATTTGGTGAGACTGATTATGCGATTATATGCATCTCAAACTATTAAAAGACTAAAGGACTCCAACGTATCTATAATTATCTGTAATTATACAGTTGATCCATTTACATGGGCTTTGAGGATGGTTTTAATAAGCAATTCAGTCATCACTGATTTCTCATACATATCAAACTTTAAATTTTGGTGCCCATCAAACACAGATACAGTTACCATCAGAAGAGGTAATCTGGTGGAGAAAGGCCTCAGTCGTCTTCAGAGGGACAATTCTGAGGCCCATGGCTCCTCAAAGGGACTCTGGGGGATTGAGACCCTGCTGTCCACAGAGGTAACTAGCTCAGTTGAGACCCACTTCATTTTTCATTCCCTGTCTCACTCTCGTTTCCTGAGGTGATTTCCCCAAGAAATCACCTGGGTCTTATTCCTTGTCTCAGGTTTTGCTTTCAGGGAAATTCAAACTACTACGACAGTTTTAAACATTGGATTTTTAGTAACGATTTTACACCGCATTCCTGTTGGAATTTGTTAGATCTTTAGCAAAAAGTAATAGGATATTCTACTTGTATTTTACTATCCTATGTGAGTCCTCAGATACTTCATTTTTAAAAATAAAGACAAGGGCAAAAATTGCATAACACATGGCATAAAATCTAAAGGAAACTCAGCTATCGAGAAAAATACTATTGGAAATCTCTATTACAGAAGCTAAACTACAGAGTTAAAAATATCAAAGGTTAAGTTCTAATATTACTAAATACATTGATAAGGCCATCACCATATCTGGAAAATTATTTGTGCCAAACCTGTTGATTTTGTAGAACTGCACTGACGTCTATTTGATTATCTCCCTGATACTATAAAATAAGGAGTGTAACTTCCTATAGCCCTTTTTAGCCAATATCTCTTATAAATGACTTTAAAAATGTAATTTTTGTTATTTAATTCAGTGTGTTATGGAGATGGAACCAATGATTTAGAATTTAATCCAAAGTGAAATACCTCACAATTTGTTACCTTATAAAATGCCACACATTTTTCAGAAAATGATGCAGTTAATATAACTTAACAGCAACAAACTGGTTCCTGTTCAGAGCTGTGCCCCAAAGCTCTAAGCCTCATTTTCTTAAGATAGGGAGGTTATCCGGCATTATCCAGGTGGGCCCAGTGTAATCTCAAAGGTCCATAAAAGTGCAAGAGGGAAGGCAGAGAAGTTTAGAGTCAGAGGAGGATGTGACTGGATGATTGGTCAGAGAGATGCGATGCTACTGGCTTTGAAAGATGGAGGGGTAGTCTCTAGAAGCTGGAAAAGGCTAGGAAATGGATGCTCTCCTAGAGCCTCCAAAAAAAGACCCCCGCCCTGCTGACATCTTGATTTTAGCCCATTGAGACCTGTGTCAGACTTACAGCCTATAGAACTGTAAGATAATTGTGTTGTTTTGAGTCACTAAGTTTGTGGTACTTTGCTACTACACCAATAGGAAATTAATACAAGTAGTATTGGGGTTAGCCCTAAACTAACCAAGACTTGACGCTTCAGAGTCACTGAGCTTTCCTTATCAATCCTTTGAATTGTTCCAGGAGATGGATTTATAAGAAGATGACGGGTCAAGATTCAAAAGTAGAGTTTGTGATCGGGTACCAGACTGGAGCCTAGTGCTTTGTAGAGAACTAACCCCCCTGGCCTTGGACTCCTGATGAAATGGTAAAGCACATGTTACAATGCTGGGGGGTTTCATCCTAATAATTTTATTTATCAGCTATGTAACCTAGTACACGATACATCTCCATGTTTCAGTATTCTCAAAACAAAAATATTAACATATATGTTTTAGGATTGTGGATTAAAAGAACACAAGAATACTTTACACAGTGTTTGGTACAAATTGCTCCCTGATAAAACTGCTGGATAGGAATACTGACTTATGACCTGGTGTACTGGGTGGAGGCTGCTCTCTAATAGCACCGTGTGCTTCTGTCCCATCAGATGAGCTGTATGTTTATAGAGAGCAGCAGTGGTCATTGAATCTGTTTGTATTACATAGGTTAATTATGTAATTTAATGAAATATTCAGCAGTTCTTGAACTATGAGTGTAAAAGGATGGTTTTATTTGACAAGCTAGGCTGACTATTAAGAACACTTAATAAAAGCTGTTGTTCCAACCCCTCGCCAGCCAAAATGAGATTATATGAAGTATGGGTGAGAAACCTAAGACATTGGACAAATTTATGTATTGATAAAAAGAATGAAAGCAGAATCCAATTTTTGTCCCATTTTAAAATGCCTGAAACTAAAAATGGTAGGAAATGCATCATGTACCATGACAACCTGGAAATCCAGTCAGTGGATTCATACTCAAGTCCATGGCCCAACAGCAAATAACTGTTGAGTGGCTTTATATTTAACTTAAAGGTAAATTTGAGGCATTTATTTGTATGGTTTATAACTTTAGCAGATTTTTTTTAAAATAAAAAGTTTGTCCATCAGTTCTGGTAGCATAGAAGGGTTTTACAAGTGGTGATAAATGTTTGTTTTATTACTATCCACACCATGCTATAAAGTTTTGCTTAGTATAAACCAGTAGTTCTTAAGTGGAGAGGATTCTGCCCCCCAGGGACGTTTTGGTGACATCTGGAGACATTTTTGGTTTTTCACAACTGGGAGATGCTGCTGCTGGCATCTAGCAGGCCAAGGATGCTGCTTAAACGTCCCACAATGCTAGGGACAGCCTCTCACAGAAAGGCTTATCCCATCTAAACGCCAGCAGTGCAGAAGTTGAGGAAACCCTGATAGAAAGCCTCTCCAGGTTCTGTCAAACGACTTTGCTAATTCATTAGTGGACAGATGTTAAGTTACAGGAGGGGTGAGATTCATGTCTGTTGTTTGAAACCGTAGGGAAACACCTCTGTCTAGAATGTTTCTGCATTATTGTTACTTGAATTACGTTTTAGAAAAACTGCATGAATGTGCTTTTAAAGTCCTATCAGTCTGGAAATGTTCTATAAGTGGGCAGAACTTTGATTTTCTCCCTGTAAATCTGTTCGTTCTTGTTTCCTTCCAAAACCTTGGTACAGCAAAGGCAATGACCCATCAGAAAAGGAATCACGCAGACTTAAGGCAACCACTGCAGTGGCATGAGCCGCTTATCCGGCCCTGAATGTCTTTTTCCCTTAGAGCCTATATTCAGTCTGTCACTATGTCCTGTAAATTTTTATCTGTAAAACATGCTGAATCTGTCCCCTTCTCTCCATTTCCACAATTACTCTGGTCCAATAGCCTGGACTGCTAGAAGAGCCTCTAGTCTACCTTCTCTTCCTACCCGCTGTGGTTTTTCTCCAGCACTGCCAGGGTGATTTTTTTTTTTCTTTTTAAACATATCATGTGAATCTCATTTAGATGGTTCCCCATCTCACTTAGAATAAATATAAACAGATTGACATTATACCATGCACACTTTCGGATCACAATGCTATAAAACTTGAAAGCAATCCCAGGGAAAAGTCTGGAAAACCTCCAAAAATGTGGAGGTTAAAAACCACCCTACTAAAGAATGATTGGGCCAATCAGGCAGTTAGAGAAGAAATTAAAAAATATATGGAAACAAATGAAAACGAAAATAATTCAAACTCTCTGGGATGCAGCAAAGGCAGTCCTAAGAGGAAAGTATATTGCAATCCAGGCCTATTTCAACAAACTAGAAAAAGCGGAAATTCAAAATCTAACAGAGCACCTAAAGGAACTAGAAGGGGAGCAGCAAGAGAACCCCAAACCCAGCAGAAGAAGAGAAATAATAAAGATCAGGGCAGAAATAAATAATATAGAAGCCAAAAAAACAGTTGAGCAGATCAAGGAAACTAAGAGTTGGTTTTTTGAAAAAAAA
>CM053573.1:107749056-107833304 GCA_028646485.1 Cryptoprocta ferox
AAAAAAAAACACAAAAAACAAAAACAAAAAAACAGTCTAAAGAGACAGAACCAAACTCAGATATGACAAGGATGTTGGAACTAATCATACCATGAATTTAAGACAACTGTAACTAACATGCTAAGGGCTCTAATAAATAAAGCAGACAACAAGAAAGAACAGATGGATAATGTAAGCAGAAAAATGGGAATTCTAAGGAAGAATTTTTTTAAAACGCTAGTGATCAAAAAACACTAACAGAAGAATAATTTTGATGGGCTCATCAATAGACTGGACAAAGCTGAAGATAGAATCTGTGAGCCTGGTGCATCAAAAGAAACCTCCAAAATTGAGAAGCAAAGGAAAAAGTGAAAAAAAAAACACCCAAAAAGAACAAAATACCCAAAAACTGTAAGCTAACTAAAAGAAAAAGGTGTACCATATACACAATTAGAGTATCAGAAGTGAGAAAAGAACAGAAGCAGTATTTGAAGCAATGACTAAAAATTCTACCCATGTTAATGTAAGACACCCCCCCCAAAAAAGTCCAGGAATATCAGAGAACATCGAGCAGAATAAAGTCCGAAAATACACTACACCTAGGCATATCATATGCAAATTGCAGAAAAATCAAAGATACAAAAAAAGATTTTGAAAGAAGCCAGAGGGGGGAAAACACTTTACCTATGTGGGCACAAAAATAAGAATTACATCTGACTCTCCTTAGAAACCACACGACAAAAAGTGGAGTGAATGTTTAAAGTCTCGAAGGAAAAAAACCACCTATAGCTCTGTACCCTACAAAATGACCCTTCAAAAGTAAAGGAAAAGAATGATGTCAGCAAGATGACAGGAAAGAGATACAAACTTAATAACAGACCAAATGTTTCTGTAAGGAATCTAAAAAACAATGAAAAGGTTTCTGTACCCCAGGCATGGGTGAAGCCCACAGCATCAAAAGGCCTGGTAGACACTATCCACTCTCTCATACCAAAGCCCCTCTTTCCTGACATGTCATGTTTGGGAGGAAACCCCCAACTCCTGTTTTCTACCTGGGGAGGTAGAATATATGTCCAATGTCAGAATTTGAGAGGGGCTGCCCAAGGGAAGTTTGTCTTGATGGGTCCAAGTACTAACAATCCCCAGGTTGGGGATGGGGGGGGGGGGGGAAGACCATGAACTAGGCCCTAGAGCCTGCAGTACTACAGGCACACACTAGGTAGAGCTCCAGTATCACAATTTATTATACCATAAGAAGCTGCAATATTGTAGACCTACAACAGGGGAGAGAGCCTGAGTAGAAACTGGCAAACCTCTTCAAATAGGAGACAATATACACAAGCCCAGAGAGGATGCAACCCAGAAAGGGCTTGAGAGGTCTCCATATCTCTAGTCAGGGAGAAAGTCCTCTCTGTTAGAAAACAGACTGCAAAATCTAGGAGAGCTGGTTGGTTGATTCTTCAAATGCCAAAATCCCAATAACAAATAATAAGATGCACAAAGAAGCAGGGAAACAAAACACATTTAAAAGAACAAATTATATCTCCAGAAACCAAAGCTAAAGAAAGAAATATATAAATTGCCAAATAATTAAAAAGTATTGTTAAAAGGCCCTTAAATGAATTAAAAAGAACAAAGACAACAAAATAAGGAAACTGATGCATGAATAAAATAATATCCACAACGAGAAACTATGAAGAACCAAATACTGGAACTGAAGAATACAATAACTGGATTGAAAATTTCATAGAGGGCTTCAGCAGGAGACTTGACCAAGAAGAAGAATCTGTGAACTTGAAGATGGGCCTTTTGAAATTTCCAAGGCAGAGAAGCAAAAATAAAAAAGGAATGAAGGAAAATGAAGACAGCCTAAGGAATATCTGGGACATCATCAAACTGAACAACATAGCCATTACTGGCATCCTAGAAGGAAGAAGAGAAAGGGGCAGAGAACCTACTTAAGGAACTGGCCAAAATTTTCCAAGTTTGGGGAGAGAAACTTGCAAATTCAAGAATCTCAAATAGTTCCAACAAGGGTAAGTCCAGAGAGACATACTCCAAAACACATCATAATCAAACTATCAAAAATCACACATAATGTTGAAAGTAGCAAGAAAAATGTGACTTGTCACATACAAAGGAACTCCTTTTAAATTATCAGATTTCTTAGAAGAAACCTTGCAGACCAAAAGGCAGTGGGATAATATATTTGAAGTACTGAATGAAAATAAATGCCAACAAAGAATACTATAGCCAGCAAAAAAGAATTTTTCCCAAAAACAATGGAGAAATTAAGACTTTGCCAGATTAAAAAAAAAAACCAAAAACCAAAAAACAGGAACTCATTACCACTAGACCTTCCCTATAAGAAATTCTGAAAAAAGTCCTAAAAGATGAAATGAAAGGACAATACAAAGCAACACAAAATATAAAATACCCTGGTAAAAGTAAATGTACAGAGAAATATAGAATCTTACAGTATTGGAATTTCAGTGAGCAAATCACAAAAGTTTAGAGAATATTTTTAAAGCATAAAAAGTAATTATAAATCAATGTTAATGGATATATGTAATATAAAAACAATCTGTATAATTAGTAACAAAATGGGAGAAGGCAGATTTAGAGTAGTTTTTATACATGATTTGAAGTTACCAGTCTAGAACAGACTGAATAACTTTGTTTTGTGTAATTGCAATGATAATTACGAAGGAAATATTAATAGAATACACACAAAGTGAAATGAGAAAGAAATCAAAACATGTCATTACACAAAAAGCCAACAAAATATAAATGAAGACAGCAAAAGAAAGAGACAAAAAAATAAACTACAAGACAAACAGGAAATGAACAAAATGGCAATAGTAAGTCCTCCCCATCAGTAATTACTTTAAATGTAAATGGCTTAAATAACACCAATTAAAGATGTAGATCAACTGAATAGATTTTATTAAAAAAACCAAGTGGTGCCTTGGTGTTTTAGTCGGTTGGGCTCAGGTCATGGGATCAAGCCCCATGTCAGGCGCCATGCTGAGCATTAAGCCTATTTAAGATTCATATTCTCTCTCTCTCTCTCTCTCTCTCTCTCTCCCCACCCCCCCTTCTACCCTTCTACCCTTCTCCCCTGCTTGCACACACTCAAATAAATAAAAGATCCAACTATATGCTGCCTATAAGAGAATAATTTTATACCTAAGGACACATATAGGGTACAAGTGAAAAGGTGGAAAAAGGTATTCCATGCCAATGACAGCCTAAAGAGAGAAGTGGCCACACTTATATCTGACAAAACAGAATTTAAGATAAAAACTGTCATAAGAGACAAAGACACTATATAATAATAGAGGGTCAATTCACTAGGAAAACATAGCAATTATAAACATATATGCAACCTAACATTAGAGTACCAAATATATGAAGCAAACACTGATTAAAGGAAGAAAGAAACAGAAAGACAATAGTAGTAAGAAACGTCAATACCCGACTTTCAGATATGGATAGAACCACCACACGATTTCAGTAAGAAAACAGAGGATGTAAACAACACTATAGGCCAATTACACCAAACAGAAATAGTAAAGAACACTCCAACCAGTAACAGAATATACATTCTCCCCAAGAGCACCTGGAACATTCTCCAAGGTAGACCACATGTTAGGCCACAAAATAAATATTTACAAATTTAAGAAGATTGAAATCAATACAGAGTATCTTCTCCAACACAAGGGAATGAAAGTAGAAATCAACAGAAAGAAAACAGGAAAACCCACAAATACGTAGAAACTCAGCAATGTGCTCTTAAGTAACTAATGGGTCAAAGAATAAATCACAAAAAAAATTTAGAAAATATCTAGAGACAAATGGAAATGAAGACACGGCATAGCAAAACTTATGGGATACAGCAAATGTAGTACTAAGGAAAGTTTATAGCAGTAAACACTTAACATTTAAAGAAGGAAGTTCTTAAATCAACAAACATAACCTCTCAAGTAACTAGAAAGGGAAGAATAAACTCAACAGTTAGCAGAGAGAAGGAAATAATGAGGATTAGAGCAGAAATAATGAAATAGAGAATAAAAAATAGGGAAAAAATCAGTGAAAGAGATGGTTTACTGAAAAGAGCAACAAAATGGACAAACCATCAGTAAGAATAAGAAAGGGAGAAGATTCATGGCTAAAATTATAAATGAAATATGAGACATTACAACTGATGTCACAAAAATAAAAAGGATTATAAGAGACTATTAGTGGGGCACCTGGGTGGCTCAATCGGTTGGGCGACCGACTTTGGCTCAGGTCATGATCTTGCAGTCTGTGAGTCCGAGCCCCGCATTGGGCAGTGTGCTGACAGCTTGGAGCCTGGAGCCTGCTTCAGATTCTGTGTCTCCCTCTCTCTCTGCCCCTCCCCTGCTCAGGCTCTGTCTCTCTCTCTCTCTCTCTCTCAAAATTAAATAAACATTAAAGAAAAGAGAAGACTATTAGAAATAATTATAGGCCAACAAATCAGATAACCAAGAAAATATGTATAAAATCTTAGAATTGTACAACCTATCAAGAGTGAATCATGAAGAAATTAAAAAAAAAAATCTCAACAGACCTATAACTAGTGAAGAAATTAAAGCAGTATTCAAAAAATCTCCCAACAAAGAACAGCCCAAAACTATATGCCTGTTAAATTCTACCAGACATTTAAAGAAGAAGAACAACAATCCTCAAACTCTTCCAAAGAATCAGAAGAGGAAATACTCCCAAATTCATTGTATAAGGCCAGCATTACCCTGAAACCAAAACCAAAGACAGGGAAATCACAAACCAAATTTCCTGAAGAATATTAATGCAGCAACTCTAAACAAAATACTCTCAAACCAAATTCAACAGAACATTAAAAGGACTATCCACTATAACAAGTAAAATTAATACATGAAAGCAAGGATGGTTCACAGACATAATAAATCAAAATAATATACCATACTAACAAAATGAAGGAGAGAAAACATGATCATCTCAATTCAGACAGGGCATTTGAGAACATTCACTACACTTCCATGATTTAAAAACAAAACACAACAGGGGGGCCTGGGTGGCTCAATCAGTTAAGTGTCTGACTTTGGCTCAGGTCATGATCTCACGGTCTCACATCTCACAGATCTCACATCTCCAGCCCCATGTCAGGCTCTGTGCTGACAGCTCAGATCCTGGAGCCTGCTTCAGATTCTGTGTCTCCCTCTTTCTCTGCCCCTCCCCAACTCTCATTCTGTCTTTCTTTCTGTCAAAAATAAATAAACATTTAAAAAAAAATTTTTAAAGGCACAACAAATAGGAATAGGAGGAAACTACCTCAACATAATAAATTAAGCCGTATGTTAAAGACTCACAGCTAACATCATATGCAATGGGGAAAGACTGAAAACTTTTCCTCTTAAGATCAAGAATAGGTCAAGGATGCCCACTCCTCTTAAGACTATTTTACAAAGAACTGGAAGTTCTAGTCAGAGGAATTACACAAGAAAAATAAAGAAAAGGAATACAAATGTGAAAGGAGAAAAAAAAATTGTTTGCTGATGACTTGATCTTACATGTGGAGAGCCATAAGTATTTCCAAGAAAAACTGTTAGAATAAGTAAATAAATTCAGCCAAGTTACAGGATACAAAATAAAAAATCAGTTGCATTTCTATATACTAACAATGATCAATCTGAAATGAAAACTAAGAAAATCCCACTTACTAGAGCATCAAAAATATACTTAGGAATAAGTTTAACCAACTAGGTTAAAGACTTGTACACTGAAAACTATAAAACACTGCTAAAAGAAATCAAAGAACTTACAAATGAATGGGAAGATATCTTGTGCTCATGGATTGGAAAACTTAGTATTCTTAAAATATTTACACTATCTAAAGTAATCTATAGATTCAATGCAATGTCCTTCAAAATCCCAATGGCATTTTTTACAGATATAGAGCAAAAAAGTCCTGAATTTCAAATGGAATCCCAAGGGACACCAAAAAGCTAAAACAAAGCTTGAAAAAGAAGAACAAAGTCGAAGGCCTCAGCTTCTCTGATCTCAAAACTTAGTACAAAGCCACAGTAATTTTAAGAAATTAAGACAGTGGAGTACTGTCATAAAGACAGACGTATAAGCCAAAAGAAAAAATAGAGTGTCCAGAAATAAACCCTTGCATATATGGCCACATGATTTTTGGCTAGGGTGCCAAGGCTATACAATGGGGAAAGGATAGTCTCTTCAACAAAAGGTGATGGGAAAACTAAATTTCCACATCTCAAAAGAATGAAGGTGGACCTATATACAAAAATGAACACAAAATGGATTAGATACCTAAAAGTAAGACCTAAGCTCTTAAAAGAAAACATAGGGAAAAAGCTTTAGGACACTGGATTTGGCAGTGATTTCTTGGATATGACCCCAAGTGCATTGGCAATGAATGAATAGACAAAATAAAAGAACAAAAATTCTGAAATTAAAAAAACTTGAGTGTCAAAAGAAACAATCAACAAAGTAAAAAGGCAACATACAGAATGGAAGAAAGTAATTGCAAATCATATATCTGAAAAGTTATTATCCAAAAATATATATATGGAACTTCTACAACTCAACAGTGACCATAAAAATAACCCAGTGAAAAACAGGGTAAAGGACTTGAATAGACATGTCTCCAAAGATGATATAAAAATGGCTAATCAGCACATAAAAAGATACTCAGTATCACTAATCACTAGGGAAATGCAAGTCAAAACCACAAGATAGCTCCTTCCCACCAATCAGGAAGGCTAGTATCAGAAGTACAGAAAATAAATGTTACCAAGAATGTGGAAAAGTTGGAACTCTTATGAATGTATGGTTTGTGGAAATGTAAAATGGCACAGTAGTTATAGAAAACAGTACCCAAATTTTACCTTAAAAAATATTAAGAATAGAATTATTACATCATCTGGCAATCCCAGATCTGGATATATACCCAAAAGAATTCAGGAGTAATGGCTCAAGAAGTTATTTGCACATCCATGTTCACAGAAGCATTATTCACAATCACTAAGAGGTGAAAGCAACCCAAATGTCCATCAACAGACACAAGAATAAAGAAAATGTTAGGTATATACATACCATGGAATATATGCAGTCTTTAAAAAAAAAAAAAAGAAGAAGGTAATTCTGTCACGCTATAACATGGATAAACCTAGAGGACACATTAAGCAAAATAAGCCAGTAACAGAAGGACAAAAAATTATATGATTTTACTCATGCAGGACCTACAGTATTCAAAAACATACAAATAGAAAGTAGAAAAGTGGTTACCAAAAACTGGGAGGACTGGGGAGGGGAAATAAGTGCTTAATGAGTACAGTTTCAGTGTTACAAGATTAAAAAGTTCTAGAAAACTAGGGATGACCAGGTGGCTCAGTCAGTTAACCATCTGACTCGATTTCGGCTCAGGTCATGATCTCACAGTTCATGAGTCTGAGGCCTCTGTCAGGCTCTGTGCTGACAATATGGATCCTGCTTGGGATTCATTCATTCGTTCATTCTCTCTCTCAAAAACAAAAATAATTATAGAAATCTATAATACAACAATATATTTAACACTGCTGAACTGTATGCTTAAAAATGGTTATGACCATAACATTATGTGTTTTTTACCAAAATAAAAAAGATTTAAACACACACACAGAAGTGAAGGTAAAATACTTTCTCAAACAAAATGAAGGAAAATGTTTTAAGAGAAGTTAAAATAAGTTCTACGGAGAGAAGAAAAAGGATATAGGTCAGAAATGCAAATATACATAAAGAGAGGAGGAGTACTAGAGAAGGAATAAATTAAGGTAAAATACTTTCATTTTTATCATTCTTAATTGATATAACAGATAACAGTTTCTTCAAAATAATAGTAACAACAATGTATTCAGTTATATATGCTTATCTAAATGTTTATATATGTTTATGTATACGTGAAATGAACAAAAACAATGATACAAGGGATGGGAGGGTAAAGAAATTAGGAATATTTTGTTATGAAGTACTTCACTACCAGCATATTGTTACTTGAAAGTTAGTTGTAATGTATAGTTCAACTGTGGGGAAACCACTAGAAAAAATAAAGACGTATCATTAATATACTAAGGTAGGAGAGAAAAGTAGAAACATATTAAATGCTCAGCGGAAACCACAAAATGCAGAAAAAGAATGGAAGAGAAAAATAGGAATAAAGAATAAAGGCAAGAGTAACAAAAAATACAGTTACAAAATGGTAGATGTTAATACAACTACATCAACAATCGCTTTAAATGTCAATGGTCTAAATACATCAACTAAAAGATTTTCAGAGTGGATCAAAACACAGGGGAGAGCCAACTATGTGTTATCTATAAGAAACTCATTTTAAATATAAAGACACAGATTAAAAATAAAGGATGGAGAAAGGGATACCATGCCATTTTAGGTGAACGTTTGTGTCCCTCCAAAATTCTTATGTTGAAGCCTAATGCCTAATGTGAGGATATTTGGCACTTTGGGATGTGATTAAGTCATAAGGGTGGAGCCCTCACAAATGGTATTAGTGACTTTATAAAAGAGACCCCGGAGGTTCCCTTGCTCCTTCTGCCATATAAAGACACAGTGAGAAGACAGTTGTCTACAAACCAGGAAGCAGGCTCTCAACAAGTATCAAACTGCTGGCATCTCAATCTTGGACTTCCTAGACTCCATAACTATGTGACATAAATGTTGGTTGTTTACCCACTCTATGGTATTTTTTTGTCACAGTAGCCTGAACAGACTAAGACACATGTTAATAACACTAATAAAAGATAGCCAGAGTAGCTATATTAATTTCAGATAGAGTAGGCTTCAGAGCAAGGAAAGTTACCAAAGATAAAAAGGGGTATTATATGATGGTAAAGGGCTCAATACTCCAAGAAGACATAATAATTTTTAATGTGTATGTGCCTAAAAACAGAGCACAAAATACCTAATGGTAAAAACCAATATAAATGCAAGAAGAAATAGATAAATCCACTCTTATAGTTGGAGACTTCAACACCTCTCTATTAGCAATGGATAGATCCAGTAAGCAGAAAATCAGTAAGGATATAGTTGAACTCTAAATCATCGTCAATCAACTGGATATAACTGATATATAGAATATTTCATCCAATGAGAAGCAGACTATATATTCTTTTCAAGCTCATATGGGACGTTCACCAAGACAGACCACATTCTGAGCCATGAAACACACCTAAAGAAATTTAAAAGAAATCAGACAATGTCTGCTCTCAAACCACAATTAAACTAGAAATCAGTATCAGAAAGAAGGCTGGAAAACCCAAAATACCTGGAGAATAAACAATTCACTTCTAAACAACACATGCATCAAAGGAGAAACTTCAAGAGAAATTTTTAAATATTTCTAACTAAATGAAAATGATAAATACAACATCAAAATTTGTGGAATGCAGCGAGGGCAATTCTTAGAGTGAGTTACAGCACTGGATGTGTGCGTGTGCGCGTACATGTGCACATGTGGTTGTCTAAGAAAAGATCTAAAATCAATAATCTAAGCTTTCACCTTAGAAAACTAGATAAAGAAGAGCAAATTAAATCCAAAGAAAGCACAAGAAAAGAAATAATAATCCTATTTTATTGTAGAAATCAATGAAATTGCAAATAGGAAATCAATGGAGAAAATCAATGAAACAGAAAGCTAGTTCTTTTCAAAAGATCAGTAAGCCTCTAGGCAAGCTTATAAAAAAAAAAGAGAAAAACACAAATTACTAATATCAGAAGTGAAAAAGGTGTCATCACTACAGATTCCATGTATATTAAAAGGCTAATACAGGAATAATGTAAACAACCCTATGCTCACAAATTTGATGGCAATAAAATGGACCAATTCCTTGAAAGATACAACCTAACAAAACTCACATAAGGAGAAATAGATGGTCTGAATAGGCTTATATTTGTTAAAAAATAATGAACCAATAACTAATAACATACAAAAACAGAAAACACTAGACCCAAATGGGTGCATGGGTGAATTCTACCAAACATTTGAGAGCTATCAATGTTTTACAATCTCCCAGAAAGCAGAAGCAGAGAGAATACTTCCTAATTTATTCTATGAAGCTAGCATTGCCTTAATATAAAAACCAAAGAATTGTAAGAAAGGAAAACTACTAATATCTCTCATGAACAAAGGTGATAAATTCTCAACAAAATATTAGTAAATTGAATCCAACAGTGTATTAAAAAAAATTTACACCATGACCAAAGTGGGATTCCACTGGATCACAGATTCAATGCAATCCCCAATCCCAGCATTTTTTTTTTCTTGGATATTGACAAACTGATACAGAAGTTTATATGGAAAGGCATAAGGCCGGAAGAGCCAAAACGATAATGAAGAAGAAAGTTGAACAACTGATATTACTATAAGGCTACAATAATCAATACAGTATGGAATTGGTGCAAGAAAAAACATATAGATAAATGGGACAGACTACACAATTCAGAAACAGACAAATATAGTCAACTACTCTTTGACAACAGTGTAAGGGAGAAAGGACAGTCTTTTTAACAAATGATGCCAGAACAACTGGACATGTCAAAAAGTGAATCTAGATAAAAGAGAACCTTCTCAACATCATAAAGGGCATTTTTGAAAATCACACAGCTAACATCATACTCAATGGTGAAATCTTCCTTCTCATAAGAGGAACAGACAAGGATGCACATTTTCACCACTGCTATTCAACATTATCATAGAGAATCATAATTCTGTTTATTTACAGAAGACATGATCCTATATATAGAAAATCCCAAAGAATCCATACGAAAGCTACTAGAGCTAATAAATTCAGCAAAGTTGGGAGGTTATAAGATTATATAAAAATCAGTTGGGTTTCTATACACCAGCAATGAACAATCCAAAAAGGAAATTAAGAAACCAATTCTATTTGCAATAGCATCTGAAAGAATAAAATACCTAGGAAAAAAACTTAACAAATGAAGTGGAACTCTTGTACACTGACAACTATAAGATACTGATGAAAGAAATTAAAGACAACCTAAATAAAATGGAAAGATATTCCATGTTCATGAACTGGAAGGCTTAACTTATACTTTCCAATTCAAAACACACTGCAAGTCTAAAGTAATCAAAACAGTGCAGTACTGGCATAAGGACAGACATAGAGACCAATGAAAGAGATGTGAGTGTCTAGAAATAAACCCATACATCTACTACCAAGATTTTCAACAAGGGTGAAAGACCGTTCAATGAGGAAAAAATAATCTCGTCAACAAATGGTGCTGAGACTACTGCATTTCCATGCTCTATGTGTGTGTGTGTGTGTGTGTGTGTGTGTATACACACATATATATGTAAATAAACTTGGAGCCTCACACTATATATAAACATTAACTTAAAAATGATCAAAGGCCTAGTATGAGCTAAAATCATAAAGCTCTTAGAACATGCAGGAAAATCTTCGTACCATGGATTTGGCTATGTATTCTTATTATGACAACAAAAACATGAACAAAAAAAGAATAGAGAAACTGGGACTTCATCATAATTAAAAACTTTGTGTTTCAAAGGACACAGACACGGATATGGAGAAAATAAGAACCCTTCTGCACTGCTGCTCAGAATGTAAAGTGGCGCAGTGGCTGTAGAAGACAGTATGGGTAGTTCCTCAGAGAGTTAAACATTGATTACCAAATGACACAGCAATACCACACTTAGGTATGTACTCAAGAGAACTGAATTCAGGAACTCAAACATATACTTTTACAACAATTTTCATTGCAGCATTATTCACAATAGCCAAAAAGTTGAAAGCAACCCACGTGTATACTAGCAAATGACTAAATAAAATGTGGTAGAAACACATAATAAAATAATCTTCAGTCACTAAAAGGAATGAGGTTCTGGATCCCGGGGGGAAGATCACAGAGTAGGAGGACCCTAAGCTCATGTCATCCCACAGATACAACTAGATAACATGTACATCAGTGTAAATAACCCAAAAAAGGACCCAAAGACTGGTAGAACAGACTCTCCACAACTAAATGTAGAGATAAGGCCACACTGAAGAGGGCAAAAAAGGGTTGAGACACTGTCAGGAGCTAAATGGGACTGTACAGGGGAGGGAGGAAAACCACAAGTACAGAAATGGAAGAAAACCAGACCCTCACACCAACCACTTGTGGCATGGGAAACCTGCATGAAAACCAGAGGGGCATAATTTTGTGACTTCTTACAATCAGCTGAGCGTAACACCAAGAACTTTAAAAATCAGCAGATTCGGCTCTGGGAGACCCATGAGGGTAAAAGGAAACAGAATTCCCACCCCTAAAGAGACAGACAACAAACAGCCCCAAGGAGATACAGCATAGAAGCATTAGTTTGGAGGGAAAATAAAAAGAAAAAAAAAAAAAAAGCTTGGGGTATACAGGAAGGGGATTTGGTTAATAATCTCAGAGTGTGTGTTGGAGGCAAAACTTTTCCGGGAACAAAGGAGCTGGCAGGCCCCATTTCCTTCCCCCTCACCCCCCATCCTGGACACGTGGACACCTGCAGGAACCAGCGAAGCAGCAACATTTCCTACCTAATTTGCTAAGTGTGTCCCACCACTGCATTCTCCTACAGACCTGCCTCCTCCAATATGCCCTTGCCTGGAGTCCAACCATAGTAGTGCTACAAGCCTGGCAGGGTGCAAGCAGGCCCAACAGGGTCCAGCACCACTCCAAAGTGACTCCTGCCCCAGGGAGAGGGAAAAAACTAGACACACCATTCCAACTGCACCCCAGCAGTGGGCTGAGGGCTGATATCTGGTCTGACTGCAGGCCTCATCCACCAACAAAAGCTTCTCAGGGGACAATACAGGGAAAGTGCCCTGCAGTTACGCTCTATTACATCTCTGGAAAAAGTCTGGTCTCAACTCAAGCTCAAGGTGGCCTCAGACTCGCCCACTAACAACATAGGGACCAAACCCTGCCCACAACGGGCAAAAAGAATCATTGCAGATGCTGAGCCTGGAAGTAAAAGCAACTCAGCCACAATAGTAGGGCAAACACAACACACATAGGAGACACCCCTGAAGCACCAAGTTCTGGTGAACAGGGGACACTGCACTGTAGGACATTACAGGACCTCTTCTTCATACAGCCACTACTTTCAAGTGCAAGAGACAGCTGACTTTCCTAACACATAGGAACAGACATAGTTAAACAAATGAAGAGACACAGGAATGTGTCCCAAATGAAAGAAGAGGATAAAATCATAGCAAGAGACCTAACCAAAACAGAGATTACTAATATGCCTGATAGAGAATTTAAAGTAATAGTCATAATGATACTCATTGGACTTGAGGGAAGCATGGAGGACCTCAGTGAGATGCTTAACAAAGAGACAGAAAAAATTAAAAAGAACCAACCAAAGGGGAAGAACTCAATAACTGAAATTAAAAATACATTACAAGGAATAAATAGACTAGAGGAAGCAGAAGGATGGATCAGTGACCTGGAGGACAGAGTAATGGAAAGCAATCAAACTGAAGAGGAGAGAGAGACAAAATAATAACAAAAACTGAAAATAGACTTAGGGAACTCAGTGACATCATCAAATGTAATAACATCTGCATTATAGGGATCCTAAAGGAAAAAAGAGAGAAAAGGGGAAAGAAAACCTATTGGAAGAAATACTAGCTGAAAACTTCCTCAATCCAGGGAAAGAAACAGAAATCCAGATCCAGGAATCAAAGAGAGGCCCCTATAAAATCAACCTAAGGTGGTCCACACCAAGATGTATAGTAATTAAAATGGCAAAAAGTAGTGATAAAGAGAATTTTAAAAGCAGCAAGAGAAAACTGTTACATACAAGGGAAACTCAATAAGCCTATCAACAGATTTTTCAGCAGAAACTTTGTAGGCCAGAAGGGAGTGGCATGATATATTCAAAGTGCTGAAAGAAAACAAAACAAAACCCTGCAGGCAAGAATACTCTATCCAGCAAAGCTATCATTCAGAATAGGAGAGATCAAGAGTTTCCCAAATACACAGAAGTTAAAGGAATTCACACCAGTTCTACAAAAGAAGCTAAAGGGGACTCTCTGAGTGGAAAGGAAAGACCATAAAGAGAAATAAAAAAAGTAGGAGGTATAAAAGCAATAAAGTTAAGTATATCTAAGAAAATGAGTCAAGAGATTCTTAAATAAAAGGATGTAAAGTTTGACACACAAAACTAAATGGTGGGGGGTAGGGGGAGGAGTAAAGAATGGGCTCATTCTTTGTTCAAACTCAAGCAACCATCAACTTAATATAGACTGCTATATGCAAAAGATGTTATATACAAACCTAACGGTGACAAATCAAAACCAGGAATAGATATGCAAAAAAATAAAGAAAGGAATCCAAGTATACAACTAAAGACCAGCAAACCATGAGAGGAGAGAACAAGAGAACGAACAGAGAAGAACTACAAAAACAACCATAAAATAATTAACCAAATGGCAATAAGTACATACCTATCAATAATTACTATGAATGTAAACAGACTAAATGACTGTAAAAGACACAGGGTGACAGAATGGATAAAAAAAGCAAGACCCACCTACATGCTGCATACAAGGGACTCACTTCAGACCTAAAGCCACATGCAATTTGAAAGTGAAAGGATGGAAAAGCATTTAACATGCAAATAGAAGTGAAAAAAAAAAAGCCAAGGAAGACAAAATAAACTTTAAAACAAAGACTGTAATAAGAGACAAAGAAGGACACTATATAATTACAAAAGGTATAATCCAACAAGAAGATACAACAATTGTAAACAGTTATGCATCCAACATGGGAACACCCAGATACATACAGCAGCCAGTAACAAACATGAAGGAATTAATTAATTGTAATGCCATAACACTAGGTGACTTTAACATCCCACTTATATAAACGGATAGATCATCCAAACAGAAAATAAATAAGGAAACAGTGGCTCTTAAATACATATTGGACCGGATGTATATAACAGATATATTCAGAATATTCCATCCTAAAACATCAAAATACACATTCTTTTCAAGTGCCCATGGAAAAGTCTCCAAAATAGATCACATATTAGGCCAAAACCCAAATTTCAACAAACTAAAAAAGACTGAAGTCATACCTTGCATCTTTTCTAACCACAACAGTGTAAAACTAGGAAGCAACCACAAGAAAAGAATCTGGAAAGAGCACCAATTCATGGAAGTTAAATAACATGCTACTAAACAATGGATGGGTCAATCAAGAATCAAAGAGGAAGTTAAAAAAAAAAAATACATAGCAACAAATGAAAATGAAACACAGTGGTCCAGAATCTTTGGGATGCAGCAAAGCTTTTATAAGAGTAAGTTTATAGCAATATAGGCCTAAATCAAGAAGGAAGAAAACATCTCAAATAACCTAACCTTCCACCTAAAGAAGCTAGAAGAAGAACAAACAAAAGAAAGGAATAATAAAGATTAGAGCAGAAATAAACAAAATAGAAATGAAAAAAACCAACAGAACAGATCAATGAAACCAGGAGCTGGTTCTTCAAAAAGGTCAACAAAATTGATACACGTTTAGCCAGACTCATGAGAAGTGCAAGAGCAAGAAAGATAACTGAAACAAAATCAGAAATGATAGAGAAATAACAACTGATACTACAGAAATACAAAGGATTATGAGAGAATATTATGAAAAACTGTATGCCAACAAATTGGACAACCTGGAAGAAAAGGATAAATTCCTAGAAACATATAACCTTCCAAAACTGAATTACAAAGAAATAGAAAATTTTAACAGACTGATTGCCAGCAACAGAATTGAATCACTAATCAAAAAACTCCCAACAAGCAAAAGTCCAGGACCAGATGGCTTCACAAGTGAATTCTACCAAGCATTTTTAAAAATTTTTTTATGTCTTTATTATTTTATTTTGAGAGACAGAGACAGAGAGTGGGGGAGGGGCAGAGAGAGAGAGAGACACAGAATCTGAAGCAGCCTCCAGGCTCTGAGCTGTCAGCACAGAGCCCAACATGGGGCTCAAACCCATAGACTGTGAGATCATGACCTGAGCCGAAGTCGGACACTTAACGGACTGAGCCACACAGGTGCCCCTCTACCAAACATTTTAAAGGAGAGTTAATACCTATTCTTCTCAAGCTATTCTAAAAAATAGAAGAGGAAGGAAAGCTTCCAAATTTATTCTGTGAGGCCAGCATTACCCTGATACCAAAACCAGATAAAGACACCGCAAAATTGGCAAATCAAATCCAACTATACACTTTAAAAAATCACCAAGATCAAGTGGGATTTCCTCCTGGGATGCGAGGGTGGTTCAATGTTCACAAATCAATCAACTTGCTATATAACATCAATAAAAGGATAAAAACCATACAATCATTTCCATAGGTACAGAAAAAGCATTTGACAAAATACAACATTCATTCAGGATAAAAACTCTCGATAAAGTAGGTTTAGAGGGAACATACATCAACATAATAAAGGCCACAACTAACATACTTGATGGGGGAAAACTGAGAGCTTTTCCCCTAAGGTCAGGAACAGAACAAGGATGTCCATTCTCACCGCTTTTATTCAACATAGTACTGGAAGTCCTGGCCATAGCAATCAGACAACAAAAAGAACTAAAAGGCATCCAAATTGGCAAAGAAGTAAAACTTTCACAATTTGCAGATGACATGATACTATTATACAGAAACCCCTGAAGACTCGCCAAAAATCTTCTAGAATTGATAAATGAATTCAGTAAGTTTGCAAGATACAAAATCACTATACAGAAATCTGTTGCATTTCTATACACTAATAATGAAGCTGAAGAAAGAGAAATTAAGACTATAATCCCATTTATAATTGCACCAAAAATAAAATACCTGAAAATAAACTTTCACCAAGGAGGTGAAAGACTATACTCTAAAAACTATAAAACACTATGAAAGAAATAGATGACACAAAGAGATGGAAAGATATTCCATGCTTATGGATTGGAAGCCCATTGTTAAATATTGTTAAAATGTCCATACTACCCAAAGCAATCTACAGATTTAATGCAATCCCTATCAAAATACCAACAGCACTTTTCACAGAACTTGAACAAACAATCCTAAAATTGGTATGGAACCACAAAAGACCCCAAATAGCCAAGCAATCTTGAAAAAGAACAAACCTGGAGATATCACAATCCCAAATTTCAAGATATACTACAAAGCTGTAGTAATCAAAACAGTGTGGTACTGGCACAAAATAGATCAACAGAATGGAATAGAAATAAACCCAGAAATAAAGCCATGGGTATATGGTCAATTAATCTTTGACAAAGAAAGCAAAAATATACAATGAGAAAAAGACAGTCTTCAACAAATGATGTTGGGAAAACAACAGCTATATGCAAAAGAATGAAAGTGAACCACTTTCTTATACTATACACAAAAATAAACTCAAAATGGAGTAAGGACCTAAATGTAAGACCTGAAACCATAAAATTCCCAGAAGAGAGCACAGGCAGTAATTTCTCTGACATGGGCTATAGAAACATTTTTCTAGAGAGGTCTCCTGAGGCAAGGAAAACAAAAGCACAAATAAACTGTTGGGATTGCATCAAAATAAAAAAGCTTCTGCACAACAAAGGAAACAATCAACAAAACTAGACAACCTAGAGAATGGAAGAAAATATTTGCAAATAACATATCTGATAAAGGGTTAATGCCCAAAATATATAAGGAACTTATAAAACTCAATGCCCACTAAAACAAACAAACAACAACAACAAACCATCAATATCCAAAAAACAATCCAGTTAAAAATGAGCAGGGGTGCCTGGGTGGCTCAGTCAGTTGCATCCGACTTCAGCTCAGGTCATGATCTCACGGTTTGTGGGTTCGAGCCCCGCGTCCAGCTCTGTGCTGACAGCTCAGAGCCTGGAGCCTACTTTAGATTCTGTGTCTCCCTCTCTCTCTCTGCCCCTGTCCCACTCGCACTCTGTCTCTCTCTCCCTCTCTCTCAAAAATTAAAAATAAAAAAAAACATTTAAAAAATGGGCAGGAGACATGAATAGTTATTTCTCTAAAAAAGACATACAGATGGCCAACAGACACATGAACAGTTGCTCATCGTCGCTCATCATTAGGGAAATGCAAATCAAAACAATAATGAGATATCACCTCATACCTGTCAGAATAGCTAATACCAAAAACACAAGGAACAACAGGTGTTGGCGAGGCTGTGGAGACAAAGGAACCTCTAGCACTATTGGTGGGAATGCAAACTGGTGCAGCCACTCTGGAAAACAGTATGGAGGTTCCTCAAAAAGTTAAAAATAGAACTATGCCATGATCCAGCAATCACACTACTGGGTATTTACCCAAAGAATACAAAAACACTAATTCAAAGGGATACATGCACCCCCATGCTTACAGCAGCATTATTTACAATAGCCAAGATATGGAAGCAGCTCAAGTATCAACTGATGAATGGATAAAGAGAGGTGGTATGTATACAATGAAACACTATTCAACCATAAAAGAGAATGAAATCTGGCCATTTGCAACGACATGGATGGAGTGTAATACTAAGCCAGATAAGTCAGCCAGAGAAAGACAAATACCATATGATCAGCCAGAGAAAGACAAATACCATATGATTTCACACTATGTGGAATTTAAGAAACAAATGAAGCAGAGAGGCAGAGAGAGAGAGAGAGAGAGAGAAAGAGAGAGAGAGAGAGAGAGAGATGAGAGAGAGGGAAACCAAGTAACGACTCTTAACCACAGAAAACAAACTCATGGTTACCAGAGGAGGGGATGAGGTAATGGGGATTAAGAAGTAAGAAGTGCCCTTGTCGTGATGAGCACCAAATGATTAAAATAAAACCTTTAAAAAATTTCAATTCAAAAATAGTAAAAATTCAATCATACGGTTTTGGAATGAATACACAGGTGTAAAACTTAATACAAAAACAACAAAATGATTATTTATCATAAACCTGAATGATCTTCCAGTGAGAAGGAAAGGATTAATAACCTAGAAGGGTATGCAATAGTTTCTGGGGGTGCTAGTAATGTTCTATTTCTTGCATGTTATACTTCACATTTAAAAAAAAAACAGGATGGTAAGGATAAACACCACTCCACGGGTGCCTGGGTGGCTCTGTTGGTTAAATGTCTGACTCTTGATTTTGGCTCAGGTCAAGATCTCACAGTTTCATGAGTTCGAGCCCCGCGTAGAGCTCTGTGCTGACAGTGCAGAGTCTGCTTGAGATTCTCCCCCTCTCTGCCCACTCGCGCTCTTGTCTCTCAAAATAAATAAATGAGAAAAACACCATTATGTTGACTGGTTCATAACAATAAACCTTAGGGGCGCCTGGGTGGCTCAGTCAGTTAAGCGGCTGACTTCGACACAGGTCATGATCTCGTGGTTCGTGGGTTTGAGCCCCGCGTCGGGCTCTGTGCTGACAGCTCAGAGCCTGGAGCCTGCTTCAGATTCCATGTATCCTTCTCTCTCTGCCCCTCCCCTGCTCACGCTCTCTCTGTCTCTCAAAAATGACTAAACATTAAAAAATAAAAATAAAAACAAAAACAAAAAAACCAATAAACTTTAAAGGGAGGTTCAGGCTTCCAGGCAATCATACTACATTGTCCTGGTCCATCTGCCCACTTACTCTCCTAGAATATTTCATACCTTTCTGCTTTAAACCTCTGACATCTCCTCTCCCATTGTCATCTACAGTTGATGACTGTGTTTCCCATTTCACTGAAAATGGAAGTAGAGAAAACTTCCACAGACTTAACATCATAAATACCCATGTCCCAGGATTTTGCACCCACAGATTTCTACCTTCCCTTAGCTCAACTCTCCATGTTACCATGTGAGGCCAGTCCACCTATTTGTGTACCAGAACCCATTCCTCCTCACCTTCTCAAAGACAGTTATTACAGCAACTCTCCCATCTGTCACCTGTATCATCAATTTCCTTCAGCAAATGTGCTGTTACTTCTTAACCCAGCTTCTCTATCAGCTACTACCCTATTTGTTTGCTTCTGTTTGTAGTTAAATTGCTTGAAAAAGTTGTCTATAGTTACTGTGTCTGATCCTTTTCCTTACATTCTTTCTTAAACCCATCATAGTCGGGTTTTTGGCCTGTCAAAACTGCTCATCAAGATAATCAATAACTTCTAATGGTTAACTTTTGGCTCTCATCTTACTTATCTATCAGGAGCATTTGACACAGGTTATCACTCCTTGCTCTTTGACAGACTTGCATTTCTTCAGTTTCTAGTAAACCACTCTCTTCTAATTTCCCCCTGACATAACTGGTCACTCGTGCTCCATCTCCACTGCCAGTTCCTCTTCCTTCTTACTTCATGTTGGAATACCCCAGTATGTCTTCGGTATTTTTCTGTCCACCTATACTTATTCTCTTGGTGCTGTCATCCAGACTCATGATTTAAATACATCTTTATACAATACTTCCAGGTCAGATTCCTCTCTTAAACTCCAGACTCATTTATAACATCTACTAGACATCTAAAATTTCATATAACCAAAACGAATTTCCTCAATTTTCGTTCAAAACCTGCTCCACCATTTATTAACCATCCTTATTTCTGTTTAAGGCAATGCCATTCTTCCTACCGGGAGTCATCCATGTTTTTTCTCCCCACAACTAGTCTGCTAATAAATCCAGTATATTCCATCTTCCAAATATATCTAGAATTTAAGATTTCTTCACCTCCTCCACTGCTACCACTTAGCCCAAGCCACCTTCATATCTCACTTGGATTATTGCAATGGCATTTTATCTGGTCTCTCTGTTTATACCCGTATCCCTCTACACCCTATTCTTAACATAGCAGCAGAAAGACCCTTTTAATATTTAATTGACATATTACCTTTCCTCTGCTCAAAATCCTGTAATGTCCACTCATCTTATTCAGATGAAAAACCAACCATGCATGCCCAGGACAATATCAACTTTTTAAACTTTTTTATGGGTTTAGGAAACACAAAAATAAATACAAAATGGAGCTAAAAAAAAAAAAATGATTCCTAAAGCCAGTCCTTGAACCACTTCTAACCTATGAATAACTTCTACTTAATCCACACTGAATGATCACAGTGCAGTATGTTTTTACGTCTCTATTTATTCCTATTAACATATGGTTTTCCCTTATTAAATTTTGTATTTTTCATAAAATAATGATTATTATAAATGTAAGGTTTTAAAAACACTTTATTACTTGGAAAATAAAATTTTGGCAGAACTAAATTTTAATGCCTTCACCATTTCTCCTCTCTATGCATTTTCTCTGCTGAATTAAAAAACAGAACACTTTAACTGGTATATGGAATTGAAAAGTCTGGGGATTACTAGCCAAAAGGATTTAGCAAGCATGTACCTGCACTAAGAGCTCACTAAAGCGTAAGCAGGAGAACTTATATTGGCTAGATTATTAGACACACACCCCTCCCCAGCTCTGTCAGTACTGGCTGTGTGGCATTAAAGTTTTTTGCCTCTCTGACCCTCTATTTCTTCATCCATAATGCCCATTAAAGTACCCAGTTCATAGGAATATGAAAATTAAAATTAAATGAAACAATATATTTAAAATATATTGACATATAATAGCTACATGTGTGATCAGTTAATGCAACACTATTAACTATGTGTTTAGTTAATGCAGTGTTAATACAGTGGGTGGTGTACGGTGGGGAGAGGGAGCGGACCCAGTGTCGGGGGTATAGACCATTCTAATGCACAGAAGTATTTTATCCACTTAGGATCAGAATGCTGGCACATGGTGACAATAACAAGCATTCTGGTCAAGTTTCACTACTGTTCGTAAATTCTCTGCAGACCATTTACCCTCACCTTACCTTCACCAGAGTACAACACAGCAAAAGACCGTGTCCCACATTAACTCACTATTAACAGAGTATTAGCCACAGTGTATGGCAAACACAGAGAAGGTAGTATTAGAGTAAGGTCACCATATATTCTTAAAAACTAGTGGTGATTATTTAGAAAATAAAAATATCCACTTACCTTTCTTAAATTTATGCACAGGGAGTTTCTTAAGTTGATCTTTACGAAGTCTGTTTCTTCTAGCTCTATGTCTATCCTGGACAAATTTTGTGATCTAAAAATAAAAGAAAAAAAAAGAAATCAGGTATTAAACATGCAAATAGAAAATAGCCATTAAAATAATAGACATGTTTTAAGTTTCTGGATAGCTGCTGCAAATCAAATTCAGTTTACTTACACCCTAATCATATTATTATTAATTGAAGCACTAATTACATAAGTGATTAGTTACCCCATATATTATGCTTTGAATTTTTATTCACTGACCCAAATTATCTTTACTTACTTTAACAGAAACATTATAAATAACATAGAACTGGTGTTTTTTTGCAAATATAAATGGAAGACCAAAGATTCCACTAGAGCAAGAAGGCAGAGTTGAAATTCCTGTATATTACAAACTAATAAAATTTTCAAACATACATTTATTAGTCGCCACACTCTCAGCTGTAGCAGCAAACTGAATAGGAGTACTACATAACATCTGTACTATGCATATTCAGAAATGCTGGATAAAATCTACAAAACATTTCAACTATGAGTTACTATGCTTGCAAAAAATGAAGAGTAGTCCTCAGGGGCAGAGCCAAATGCCAAAGTAACATCCGTAAAAAGAAAATTTTGACAAATTTGACTATATCAGTGTGAAGGACTTCTCTCCTCAGAAGACCTATTAAAAAATAAAAGACAAGCCACAGACTACGAGAAAATAGTTGCAAATTGCATATTTGATAAGGGATTTGTATCCAGAATTTATAAAGAACTCAAAACATAATAAAAACAAACAAACAAAAAAAGCAACCCAATAGGAAAAAATGGCCAAATATTTGAACAAACCCTTCACCACAGAAGATATATGCATGGCAAATAAGCACCAGAAGAGATACTCAATTTGACATAATTAGTCAATGAGAATATGACAATTCAAATAACAAATACCACTGTATAGAACAGAATGACTAAAATTAAAAAGACTATTTCGAATGTTGGCAAGGAGGTGGAGGAACTGGCACTCTGATACACTATTGGTACAACCACTTTGGAGTGCTGATGATTTCTTGTAAATTTAAACACACAATTACCTTATGATTCAATCACCCCACTCCTACGTATAGAAATAAAAGTACAGGTCTGTATAACAACTTGTACAAAATGTCCATGTCAGCTTTATTTGTAACATCCAAAACCCAGAAACAACCCAAATGCCTATCAACAGGTAAATGGATTAAAAAAAAATGTGATATATCATACAATCAAATACAACTGGGTAAAAAAATATATATATGAATCAACATACTCAATAAAATATATAAACCTCAAAATAATTATTCTGAGAGAAAGAAGGCAGACACAGAAGAGTACATAATGTATAATCCCATATGTAGAAAGTTGAAGAAAATACAAACTAATCTATAGTGACCAAAAGCAGATCTGCAGTTGTCTAGGGTTGGGGGGTAGGAAAAGGACTAAGGACATGACGGGGTGAGAGACAGGGATTATCAAGGAGCATGAGGAAGTTTCTTGAGCTGACTGATATTTCAGCATCTTGATTGTGGTAGTGGTTTCACAGGTGTGTGTGTGTGTGTGTGTGTGTGTGTGTGTGTGTGCGCGCGCGCGCGCACGTGTGTCAAAACTTACCAAACCGTACAATTTAAATATGTGCAGTTTGTTATATGTTAATTATACCTCAATAAATACTTTTTATAAATTGAATAGTAACCACTAGAAGAATAACACTATAATATAAGCTTTTAAACTAGTAGGAGAAAAAGTGAAGTAATCCAAATCTGCAAAGAACAAGAAAAAAAACTAAAAAAGTAAACAACAGAAATTATTGCAAATATATGCGTAATTGCAAAAATGTAAGTGGATTAAATTCAACAGGTTTTTTTTTCGAAGAGTGTATCATATTGGATAAGGAAAAAATTTCAACTGTATGCTATTTATAAGACACAAGATTAAAACTTAATGACACATTAAGGAAAATATAAAGGTAAAAAATAAAGGAATAAAGATATGCCATGAAAACACTAAGCAAAAGAAAAGCTGATATATCAAGTAAAATAGAATTTAAGACAAAAATCATTAGGAGGTAGCCATGACAATAAAAAAAAACACTTCATCTAGAAAATGACAAAATTATGGGAGAAATACCCAAATTCCAAGTTCAGTAATTTACAGTTGAAGCAGAGAAAAAATTTAAAGACTATAGACCTATACTACCCAATATGGTAGCCACTAGATACATGTAGCTACTGAACACTTGATATATGGCTAGTCTCCTTTAAGATTTGCTATAAAAATATAAAATATATACCAAATTGTAAATAGTTAGAACAAAATGTAAAATCTATTTCATAATTATTTATATTAACTGAATATTGAAATATACTATAGGTTATAGTATTTAAATTAATCTCACCTTTTTCTTTTTATCTTTTTTTTTCTAAGTTTACAGATTTATTTTGAGAGAGAGAAAGTACACGAGCAAGTGAGAAGCAGAGAGAGGAGAGGGGGTGGGGGGTAGAGAATCCCAAGCAGGCTCCACACTCAGCACAGAGCTCAACACAGGGCTTTATCTAATGACTGTGAGATCATGACTTAAGCTGATATCATGAGTTGGACACTCAGCTGACTGAGCCACCCAGGTGCCCCTCTTTTTATCTTTTTCATTTGACTACCAGAAAATTTAAAATTACAATAAATTTGGCTTCACAGTATTGTTCTATTGCCCAGCACTGTTTTCGAAAACACAAAAGTACCAAAACAACATAGAGAATTGTAACGACTGCACAAATTCTGTGAATATACCAAAAACCACTGAATTATACACTTTAGGGATGGTCAATTTTATGTTATAAGAATTCTATGTCAAACGGTTTTTAAAATACTGGGGCGCCTGGGTGGGTGGCTCAGTCGGTTAAGCGTTCGACTTCGGCTCAGGTCATGATCTCACTACTCATGGGTTCAAGCCCTGCATCGGGCTCTGTGCTGACAGCTCAGAGCCTGGAGCCTGCTTCAGATTCTGTGTCTCCCTCTCTCTCTGCCCCTCCCCCACTCGCACTCTATCTCTCTCTCAAAAATGAATACGTTAAAAAAAAATTAATACTAAAAAAAAAGACTAGACAAAACAAATGTGCAAGCTCAAACTAATATACATACACAGAACTTTGAACTCCACAATTCTTTTTACATACGTGGGGAATGTTCACAAAATTTGGCCACAAAGCAGGTCTTTGGAAATAACCAATGAATCTGTAACATACAATGTCTTCTGACCACAATAAAATTAAATTGGAAATCAATAGAAAAAAAAGATATGGAAAAAGTATGTATTTTTTGGAAATTTAAAACTTTATTAAAATAGTTTATAAGTCACAGAAGAAATCATAATGGACATTTGAGTTTCTGAGGGGGCCTTAAAATTAGCATGCCTCTTTGCCACCTGGATTCTAAATAACTTGAGAAATAAGATCATGAACTGGCAGATAGATGCAGATGGAGGACCTAATGCGGTGGAGAAAGAAACAGAACTTTTTACTGAACCAAAGAATGAGATTGCCTTACAGACAAAACAACTCTGGAATGGAACAGGCCTTCCCTTCACTCACCCCCAAAGTTGCACAACTAATCCTGGAGAAGCTAAAATCGGTTAAAAGAGAAAGGTGGAACTTCGCTCAGGTTTATTGTTCCCAAGTACACCACACAGATAAGATACTTCATCTCCCCTAATTTACTCCACACAGATAAGATACTTCATCTCCTCACCAAATGGGTGAGAGGGTAAGGAAGGGCTAGAAGTTAGAGTAACTGATTTCTCCCTTCACATGGATGGAAACATCAAGA
This sequence comes from Cryptoprocta ferox, assembly GCA_028646485.1. NCBI lineage: Eukaryota > Metazoa > Chordata > Mammalia > Carnivora > Eupleridae > Cryptoprocta > Cryptoprocta ferox. The sequence continues at coordinate 107,775,017 of CM053573.1, forward strand.
GTGGTAAAGAAATATTCTATATAACAACAAAAAATATTTTTAAATGTAAGCCAAATTAAAATAAAAATATTCCCCCCTTACCAAAAGCTAGGAGTTGTAGCTAACATAATTGTTAAACAGAAATTTATAATCTAAATGCATTTAAATCTAAATCTAGAAAGAAAAAATTAATAAGCATTCAGCTGAACAAGCTAGAAAAAGAAAAGCAATGTATTCAAACAGAATAGAAGAAAGAAAGTGATGCTAAGAGCAGAAATTCATGAGAGACATAAAAAAGTGAACACTTTAGAATGTAACTTCCAGTGGAATCTAAGCTGCTTTACATCAGAGATTTTTACCGATTTTAGGTACAATGATGAATCTTCACATCGTACAGCAGTGCCTAATTCGTTATAGAAGCGAAATAAATATTTGTTGAGTGAAAGGAAAAAGAAAACTCTCAAGGTCTACTTCTTTGAGAGATAAAACAGATAAATTGATAACACCTTGAAAGGCATGGACAGATATGAATAAAGAGAACTCACTTCACATATAGTAGAAATTCTCTTTAAAAAAAAAAAAAAGAAATGCTCTTTAAATTGTTATGTGAAAGGTGCCTGGGCGGCTCAGTCAGCTAAGCATCTGACTTCAACTGAGGTCATGATCTTACGGTTCGTGAGTTCGAGCCCCGCATCAGCCTCTGCACTGTCGGTGCTTGGGATTCTCTCTTTCTCTCTGCTTGTCCCCCACTTGCACTCTCTCTCTTTCTCTCAAAGTAAATAAACTTAAACAATAGTTATGTGAATATACAAATACTATTAATCACTTTACCCCACGTATACTTGAAAACATAAAGTAGATAATTTCTTAGAAATATAATTCAGTCTGAAAAAGTAGACAACCATCTGAACGTCCAGGTAACTATGAAAACAGGCAGCAGATCTAGATGATTTTGTAAACGACCTTCACCAAAAAGTAATATATAACCCCCAACTTTATCAAAAACTATTTTAGAAAACAGAAAATAAGGGTAATTAGTTTTATGGGGCTAGTTTTATCTGGTCTAGTTATTTACTTGTAACTGATTAGTGCACCCATGCAGTTCAAACCCATTTTGCTCAAGGGTCAACTGTATGGTAAAATACACGTAACACTAAACTTACTTACTGTCTTAACCATTTTTAAGTGTATAGTTGGGTGGCATTGTGTTACACTGACCACCATCCATCCATAAAACTCTTTTCATCTTGCAAAACTAAAACTCTGTACCCGTTAAACAATAATTCCCCACCTTCCCCTCTCCATAGCTCCTGGCAACTACCATTCTACTTTATGTCACTGAATCTGACTTCTCTAGGTATCTCATATATAGAGAATCATATAGTATTTGTTCTTTTGTGACTATTTCATTTAGCATGTCTTTATTTCATTTAGCTTATTTCATTTCATTTTATTTCATTTAGCATGTCCTTAAGGTTCACCCATACTGTGCATGTGCCAGAATTCCCTTCCTCTTCGAGGCTAACGTTCCATTGTATGTCTATACTACATTTTGTTTATCTCTGCATCCACGGATGGACAATTTGGTTGCTTCCACCTTTCAGTATTGCAAATAATGCTGCTACGAACAGAAGTGTACAACTACCTGTCCAACTGTTTTCAATTCTTTTGGGTTTATACCCAAAGTGGAATTGCTGGATATGATAATTTATTGGTTAATTGTTTTTGAGGAACTGTCATACTGTTTTCTATAGTGGCTATTCCATGTGCTCATAGGATTGTCCAGTTTTGATGTTAAGATTATTTTAGCTCCATAATTCCAAAGCTTTCCCTTACCCGGACATTCAGAATGCTAATATTATATTTGGATTTTTGCATCTAGGAACAAATGTGGAATTGACCCATATTAGAAATTTGAATCCAAAACGAAAGGCAAAACTTATATATCATAATCAAATAAAGTTTATTCCAAATACAAGGATTTTTAAAATTTACAAAATAAATTAATGTAATCCAACATAAAAACAGACTAGAAGAGAAAAAAACCGAATGATCATAACAACAGATAAAAGATATAATTCTGCACCCAGTCATCATTAAATAAAGAAAAAGAAAAGTTTGATTTCTTTATTTCAAATCCTTATATGGCTTTTTTTCTCTTATCAGAAAAATCCAGCATAATGTTAAATAAGAGGTACAACAACAGGCATCCTTTTTTGTTTCTAACTTTCAAGGGATGTCTTTTTTTTTTTTTAATGTTTACTTATTTTTGAGAAAGAGACAGAGACAGAGGGCAAGCAGGGGAGGGGCAAAGAGAGACGGAGACACAGAATCCGAAGCAGGCTCCGGGCTCCAAGCTGTCAGCACGGAACCCAACGTAGGGCTTGAACTCACGAACTGTGAGATCATGACCTGAGCCGAAGTCGGACGCTTAATCACTGAACCACCCAGATACCCCTCAAGGGAAGTCTTCTAATACATTAACCATTTAATGATGTTCATTTTCAGTTTTTAGTCAATAATCTTTATCAGCTTAAGGGTATTTACATCTACTCCTACTTTGCCAAGGGTATTTTCTGTATGTTGTTCTTTCTATTATTCCTTGCTCTATACTGAAAGCCCAAGAGGATGAACAAATTCAAATTGCCAGAGTAGAATTCAGTAAGTTTGTAGATACAAGATTAATATATAAAAATAATATCCGATGTCCAAATCTCGGTTTCTAAAAACAACTATTCAATAAAAGAAACCAGGGCTCCTTGGAGAAACATCTAATTCTAGGGCTGGGGCAAGAAAAATAAAAGATGAGCCTGAAGCTTCTTATAGTACCAGATACAAAAGAAGTGCTTAGAAGAACAAAAAGATGGATCCAATCAAAGGGACACATGACCCAGCCTGACAGAGCTCCTCATGGCCAAAGCTTAAAATTTAAACAACATAAATAATGTGGTGTTGGATTCTAACCCAAAGAACCAATAAATATATAGGAGTACATAACTAATATAAATAAATGATTGAATAAATAAATGCCAAGAAGAGACAAATCTTTCTTACAAAAGAATTCCAAATAATAGAGTATGTATCGCAGATACTCTCTCCTACTCCTCACTTCAGATCTTAATGCCTGCCCCTCCCCACCTCTAGGATGGGCTATACTTAGTGCTTCACTTCCAGAGTTAGAATAGAATAGAAAAAGAGAAAAATATTAACTGTATAGTGGAGAAACCTGGCTTAATCAAGGCATGAATGTTACCACCATTAGTTATGTTAGGCAGGTATCATGTACCCCCTGGCAGTTCACCTCTGTTTTTAAAAACCTATACTCCCCACTCCTCAAAAAACCTATAACACAATCTAATCATAAGAAAAACTGATATCAGACGAGGGACATTCTACAGGATACCTGGCCAAGACTCCCCAAGACCGTCAAAGTTATTAAAAACAAGGAGAAACTAACGCTGAGAGATTGTCACAGAACAGAGGAGCCTTGGAAGACATGCTAACTAAATACAATGTGGTGCCCTGTTTTGGATCCTGGAACAGAAAGAGAGCATTAATGGAAAACCTAGTGAAATCTATACAAAGTCTGGAGTTTAGTTACTAGTAAAGTACCAACATCAGTTTCTTAGTGACAAATGGGCCACAGTAATGTAAAATGTTAATAGGGGAAACTAGAAGAGGAATGTAAAAGAATGTTCTTCTTTGCAATTACTGTGTAAATCTTAACATTATTACAAAATTAAAAGTTTACTTTTTAAAAAATTAATATTCTTAAATACTAATAATAACCATTTAGAAACTGCAATTGCAAAAGTCAAACAAAAGACATGCAAAATGTTTACAGAAAAAAATTATTAAACTGGTGGGTATAAAAGTTCTAAACAAATGAAAAAAAATACCACAGCGTCACAGAAAGACATGAACAGTTCAAAGATGGCATTTAATCTCTAAGTTAATCTATAATGTCCATATAAATAATGAACTCTTTGGATATTAATATAAATATTTATAAAAAAATTAAAAAGAGTATACTGGGGTTATTTTATTCATTGCAATTCTCTTTAGTATCTATCTTAATACAGTGGTTTTATCTGCTTCTGCCTTCAATATGTTTGGATATCACAAACCACGTAGTTTCTAGAAACTTTCACTTCAAACCCTGAGGGAATGAGAGTGACAAAGGCAAATAATGTCTTAATATTATTATGAAAACAATTTTGACTTCAGAGACCCACTAAGAGTCCTGGGACCATACTTTGGTAACCACTGTGTTGGAGAAGTAATGTGTCATTGCCCTTACCCTCAAGCCCTCATACCATTCTTTATTTAACATTTGAATATGAAAAATTTCAAAAATGGAGAAGAGCAGAAGAAATTTTATAATACCCATACACCATTACCTAGATTCTATAACTAACACTGACCTGCACTTTTTATCACCTATCTATCCATCCGTCTATCTACCCATCAATACACACCTCTTTTTCTCATTGTTTTTTACAGTGCACTTCAAAGTAAGCTGCAGATAATCAGTGTATGTTCCCCAAAACACTTTAGCATATAAACCACTACTCAGAGTTCAGTATCTTTTTCCCTTAGGTAAAATTTATATACAATGAAATGCACAAAATTTCAGTGACACGTGTGCAACCTAAACCTCTCTCAAGACACAGAACAAGACTTACCCTTGAGAAGTTCCCTCATACGCTGTCAGTAAATCCCTCACCCTTCCCTAGCCCCCCAGAAGCAATCATTGTTCTGATTCCCCCCACCCCCAGATAATCCTTACCTTTTCCAGACCCAATCATATAAATGGACTTGTACAATATGTACTCCTTTATGTAAGGCCCCTCTCACTCAATATAATGTTTTTTAGAATCATCCCTACTTTTAAAAATATACTTAACATTAATTTACCTACCATGAAAATGACAATCAAGATGAGACAGATGCCCACTATGATAAGGAAGGGGATTAGATAGTATTCCAGAGGAAGACTAAATTCTGGAACTAAGACAATGTGGCCCCTGGAAGAAAACAAAAAATAATTCAGAAATATTAAGGGGTGCCAAATTATTATGTTAATTAAAAACAAAGAAAAACATTTTTGAAAGGCATTTAGACATTACAATTCAATCCACTATACACATTTTCTAATATATGATTTTCAATAATTTAAGAGATACTTTCTCCATCTTTCAGTTTTACATATTAGCCAAAATAACTTGCCTGTATAATTAAGGAAGCTTTTAGACTAGGTAGAGGAAATCAGCCAAATCAACTCATTAAGGATCTAAATATCTCAGCAATAGCAAACTTTACATCTCCTACATTGTTTTTTTCTTCTTCTTCTCTTACATTAACAACTTCCTATATATGTGTAACCAAACAAATGGAATCAATTCTAGAATTTTCTAGTAAGCACTGTGTTAGGATTCACAGACCTGAGTTCTAAATCATGTTCTTCTATATGCCCTATCAATGCTTGCCTGCTATACCTTGAGCCATTTTAGTTTACTATCAAGATGTATTATGAGAATTTTTAAAGGGTCTACAACTGATAAAGGTTTTAAGCATGCTCAATGGACATTCAAGACACTGCTTTTTTTTTTTTAATGTTTTATTTATTTTTGAGAAAGAGATAGAGTACGAGCAGGGGAGGGGCAGAGAGAGAAAGACACAGAATCTGAAGCAGGTTCCAGGCTCTGAGCTGTCAGAACCTGATGTGGGGCTTGAACCCATGAACAGTGAGATCATGACCTGAGCCAAAGTCGGACACTTAACTGACTGAGCCACCCAGGTGCCCTAGACACTGATATTTTCTTTTTTTATTTTTTTAGATTTATTTATTATTGAGATAGACAGAGCATGAATGGGGGAAGGGCAGAGAAAGAAGGAGACACAGAATCAGAAGCATGCTCCAGGCTCCGAGCAAGCTGTCAGCAGAGAGCCTGATGCAGGGCCCGAACCCACGAACTGTGAGATCATGACCTGAGCTGAAGCCGGATGCTCAACCAACTGAGCCACCCAGGCGTCCTGAGACACTGATTTTTCTTAACCAAACTGCTAAAGGTGGAGGGCAGTAACAGCAATGGTACAGGGCAGGGAACTACAATAATCAGTCTTCAAGCTCTATTTCTATTTCCTCTGTCTAGGCTCCCACAGCTAAGCCTGCAGACTCATCCCCCATGTCCTAATCCCAGATGAATTTGTATTTGAAGAAGATATTTAAGCAGCATTAATAAGTATTTTTACACTGCCTCTACATCCGCCCCTAAATATAGTACACTCCATGAGCTTTGCAGCTAAGATTTGATCATCAAAGCAGAGTCCTAAGCAACCCAGGAAATCGGGTCCTATTCTCCTGTGCATGAGTTCCCAGGCTAATTTCAAATCAGGTGGCTAGGCCTAAATTTTATAACAATAATCTCTCTAACTTCCCAATCCCTCTGGGAAATGACTGAAAAAATATATATGGTTTCTATTTGGGGTGTTGGAAAGTTCTAAATTAAAATGTGATGATGGCTGCACAAGTGTAAATATACTAGAATCACTGAATTGTATACTTTAAAATTGGTAAATTTTATAGTGTATAGTGGGGCGCCTGGGTGGCTCAGTCGGTTAATCGTCCGACTTCGGCTCAGGTCATGATCTCATGGTTTGTAGGTTTGAGCCCCACGTTGGCTCTCTGTGCTGACAGCTCAGAGCCTGGAACCTGCTTCGGATTCTGTGTCTCCCTCTCTCTCTGCCCCTCCCCTACTCGTCGTGCTCTATCTCTCTCTCTCAAGAATAAACATTTAAAATTTTTTTAAAAAATTTATAGTGTATAAAATCTGATTCAATAAAGCCATACAGATTTTTGTTTAAAAGCACAAACAAGCAAGAATAGCTATAAAAAACCTGCAAGAGAGGGGTGAGAGTGGGGAAGGGCTAGCCCTTCAGATACCAATAATTATAAAACCCTATAACAAAAAAAAGACTGGTAGTGGTGAGCCAAAGACAAAGAATAGAAAATTCAGTTATGTATGGAAATATGGCAACATTTCAAATTGGGTGAAGGGACAAACATTTTAAAGAGGAGTGTTGGGATAACTGGATGGTTATCTGACAAAAGATATAATTGGTTCCATTCCTCAAGGTTTACATAGGATAAATTAGAAATAAGCCAGAGATTTAAGGTTTAAAAAGGAACCATAACGTATAAATGTGGGTAAATTCTTCTGTGACCCAGAAGCAGGGGAAATTTTCCTAGGACCAGCAGCCCACTGAAAAAGATTAATATATTTGCTTGCATTTAAAAAATAACACCATAAATAAAATTAAAATGACGAAGTTTTAAAAAATACTTGTAATATATCACAAACAAATGGTTAACATACCTAATAAATAAAGAGCTTCTAAAAACAGAAAAGAAAATTACCAGCAAGCTACTAGGAAAAATGAGCTAAACAGTTCATAGAAAATGACATACCAATAGGTCTTATGCCTAAGAAAAGATTCTCAGTTTGCTAATGGAAAGAAAATATAGACTAAATCTGCAACAGGAAACCATTTCTTACCTAACTAGTAAAAATGGGAAAATCTGACAACATTCTTCGTTGGTGAGGCCGTGGGAAAAGAGATCTCATATAATGCTGGTACAACCTGGAGCGTGGAGCCTGCTTGGGATACTCACTCACTGTCTCTGTCTCTGTCTCTCTCTCTCCCCTTCCCTCCCCGCCCCTGCTCTGCTCATACTCTCTCAAAATAAATAAATAAATAAATAAAATAGTTACTTTAAAAAGGTAAGGATGGGAACAGGATGGACAGAGTGGAGGATACTTAGAAGCTGACCTTCTCTGAATATACATGTGTTTTGCTAATTTTGCCTTTAAGTTTATACATAATTATAAAAATCACAAAGTGAGTAAAACGCAGTCCCTAAAATCTAAAAGCAACATGAATCAAATGGACCTGTGTTTCTAGTTGATAGCATCAGCACACAGAATTATTTCACAGATTTTAAAACATGGTAATTTGATTTTAGATCCTTATTATGATATAACTGAAACAAAGAACTATTGTTTAAATACGTTGGCAATAGTGTTGGTATTGTTCTGAGTCTGTTGTGTGTGTATTGTGCAATTAAAAAAGAAAACAATCATTTGGTGTCTTTGAGCACAGAAAAATAAAATATAGATGTAAGATCAGCAAAATACAGTAAAAACCTTATGGTCCTGAATTTAAGTTGGAAACAACAATGTATGCTCATGATTTATGGTATATTTAAAAACATATTATTCTACCTGAAAGCCTTACCCTGTAAAACAAAATCCAAAACCAAAACATAAAAAGCTAAAAGCATGTATATTTCTTAACTGTGTCCACTGAAAAGCCCAGAAATAATGACAAATCAAGGGGCAATGATCACCCCTCAGTCTCTAAATACCATATTCAATTAAAAGGAACCAGAGCTCCTTAAAAAAACAACTGGTTCCAAGTCAGGGGGAGGAAAAGAACAAGATGGGCCTGGAACATCTTGTCGTACAGAAAACAAGGAGCAATCCAAAGCCCCAGATTTACATCCAAAGAAATTAGGATTAAACTTGAAGAAGTCTGAAATGGGAGAATGTGAATGTCAATAGAGATCATAACTGCAGTGCGCTGAACCATATTAAATGAGTTTTAACTCATGAGTTCATTATGATACTTTGAATACATATATGAAATCATCTTTGGAAGATGCTAGTGAACCAAATCATTTTGAAAAATAGTAAATGAAGGGAAAGAATTGTTTACCCTAGATTTCCTTCTCTTTTTTAAAGATGTTTATTTTTAAATGTTTATTTATTTTGAGAGACAGAGCATGCGTGTGTGCAGGAGAGGGGCACAGAGTGAGAGAGAGAGAGAGAGAGAGAGAGAGAGAGAGAGAGAGAGAAAGAATCCCAAGCAAGCTCTGCACTGTCAGCGGGGCTGGATCCCACAAACAGTGAGATCATGACCTGAGACAAATTCAAGAGTCAGATGCTTAACCGCTTAACCAATTGAGCCAGCCAGGTGCCCTTATCCTAGCTTTCTTAGACTGTGTATCAAGGTAATCAAATAATTGATAAGGTACAAGCTCTCTTCATATAAGTATTTTAGCTAATAAATTAAAAGAAAGCTAAGACATAAGAACTATTGCAATGTATGGGCATTTATTTGGATTCTGCCTCAAACAAATGCTTAAAAAACCAAAAAAGAAAACCTGACAGTTGGGAAAATCTGAAGACTAAAATATGTGTTGATATTAATATTTACCTTTTTTCAAAAAAACAGAATAATGATAATATATTTTTATTTATTTTTTTTTTTTAATTTGAGAGGTGGGGGGAGAGCATGTGAGCAGGGGAGAGGGACAGAAGGAGAGAGGGAGAGGGAGAGGGAGAGGGAGAGGGGGAGAGAGAGAGAGAGAGAGAGAATGAGAATCTTAATCAGGCTCTATGCCCAGCACAGAGCCAGACTCAGGGGCTCAATCCCACAACACTGGGATCATGATCTGAGCTGAAATCAAGAGCTGAATGCTCAACCAAGTGAGCCACCCAAGTGTCCCTATATTTTTATATGTAAAAATATCTCTAGTGATATATTCTGAAATGTTTACAGTTGAGATGACAGGATGCCTGGGACTCACTTCAAAAGAATCATGGTGTGGGGAAAAAAGAGACTGAAGGGATGGGGGTGGGGGTGGGGTTGGAAGGTTGATAGTCAAAAAAAATTGACCATGAGTTGACAATTTTGAAACTAAACAATCAGATTCGTTATACTCATCTCTCCACTTTTAAATGTGCTTGGAAGTTATCATAATAAAAAAGAGAAGAAATAACAAGTGTTGGCAAGGATGTGGAGAAAGGGGAACTCCCATGCACTGCTGGTGGGAATGTAAATTGGTACAACGACTGTGGAAAACAGTATGGAGGTTCCTCGAAAAATTAAAAATAGAAATGCCATGTGATCCAGTGATTCCACTACTGGGTATTTACCCGAAGAAAACAAAAATACTAATTCAAAAAGAAACATGCACTCCTATGTTTACTGCAGCATTATTTATAATACCCAAGATATGAAAGCAACCCAAGTACCTATCAATAGGTGAATGTATAAAAAATATGTGGTATGTATCTGTGTATGTGTACATACACAGAAACACACACACACACACACACACACACACACACATACACACAAAATGGAATATTACTCAGTTATTAAAAAAGAATAAAATCTTGCCATGTAACAACATGGATGGACCTAGAGGGTATTATGCTAAGTGAAGTCAGACAAAGAAAGACTAATACCAAAAGATTTCACTTATATGTAGAATCTAAAAAACAAAACAAACAAAAACACAGATTCTTAAATACAGAAACTGGTGGTTGCTAGAGGGGAGGTGTGGATGGAGATGGGTGAAATAGGTGAAGGGGATTAAGATGACAAACTTCTAGTTATAAAATAAGTCACAGAGATAAAAAAGTACAGCACAGGGAATATAGCCAATAATGCTGTAATAACACGATACAGTCACAAAGGGGACTACACTTATCAGGTGAGCACTGAGTAATGAACAGAATTACCAAATCACTATGTTGTACACCTGAAACTAATATAACATTGTATGTCAACTGTGCTTCAATAATAATTTTTCTAAAGTAGAATAAAATAATGGGTGGGTGGCTGGGTAAGGCGGGCAAGCAGGCAGACAGGCCAGCTGACAGATGGATGAGGGAGATGCGTATGTACATGTTTATAGTCCCTTATGCTCAATTCTGAAAACTACAAAGCTTAAAAAATCACGTTGCCAGGGTTGCCTGGGTGGCCCAGTCGGTTAAGCATCTGACTCTCTCTGCCCCTCCCCTGCTCGTGCTCTCTTTCTCTCAAAATAAATAAAAACTTTTAAAAAAATGTTGGCAATTCATCTGACAGTCAACTTGAACTAAACTGATAAAATACTCATGCATTCATTGCAGATATATATAATTTGTTTGATTATGGGATGCTGTCTCAAATCCTATTTGGAATGGTACTTGGCTTCTAAAAATCCCCCACAATACATCTGTCCCCACAAGTTAAGGGATTCTGTGGACTGTGATACCATGGAAAGGGTCTTAATATTAGGTAAATAAAACCTGCTACAACATAATTTGTACTGTATGTTCTATTTTATAAGCATATCATCATTAACAAATGTGAGTATTCAAATATGGGAAAAGTTTAACAGTTTTTTTAAATTTTTTTTCACATATTTAAAAAAAAATTTTTAATGTTTTTATTTATTTTTGAGAGAGAGGCAGAGCATGAGCAGAGGAGGAGCAAAGAGAGAGAGAGAGAGAGACACAGAATCTGAAGCAGGCTCCAAGCTGTCAGCACAGAGCCTGATGTGGGACCCAAAACACAAACCGTGAGATCATGACCTTGAGCTGAACTCAGAAGCTTAACCAACTGAGCCACCCAGGCTCCCCAAGTTTAACGTTTTTTAAACAATAGCTGCTAACTGTCAGAGAATAGCATCACAAGGACTTTCATTTTAATGCTTTATATTTCAGAATTTTTCCATATTTTACTATCATATATATTACTTTTTAATTTAAAAAGTCATGATTTTATAATTAAAACTAAAAGATTTAATACATATTAAAATATACAGAATTTTTCTAAATGAGGGAAAATATTGAGGTAAAAGTATTAGCTCTCCCCTCTACTGACAAACACAGCTGACAAAATAGCATCTTGCATAACTATCTTTTTTTTAAGTGTATTTATTTATTTTGAAGAGAGCGAGTGGGGGAAGGGCAGAGAGAAAGGGACTTGTCAGTGCAGAGCCCGATGCGGGACTTAAACTCATGAACTATGATATCATGACCTGAACCAAAGTCGGATGCTTAACGGACCAAGCAATCCAGGCACCCCTTGTATAACTATTTTTAATACAACATCCAAAATTATGTTCCCAACCTTAAAATGGATGTTCTGAGTGTATAACATGTGAACAATATTTTAAATATCAAAACTGTGTAGGGAAAATGCCAAAAATGGCCAATAGCAAAACTTTCCCTCTTCTTTTTTTATGTATTTTCTAACTCAAATGTTGGTGGATTTCTCCCCCTAAATAATCAGGATTGGATTTTATTTTGCCAGTTTTCTCTTTTGGAAAATGTAGCGATTAGAGAAAATAACAACCTCTAGAGGGTTGTTGTGAAAATTAAATGGATAACAAATATAACAGTCTTGCTTTCATGAGTGCTAGCACTCACTAAGTACTCAATAGACATTACTGCTTTTATCACTATTAATACTGTTATTATTGTTCCTCTTCGTCAAAAGCCTGTTCCTGCACACTATATGTTCCACAGAAGAAGCTCAAGTGCTAATTGCAATGCTTTCTATATTAGATGAAATACCGGGCCCTTAGTTTCAAAAGGCTGTGTTACCCTGGTTAAGATTTGTGGTGGAAATTCCATATAGAAGTTTTTATTCCAAATGGAACTTGAAAACAAACTTTATATCTTTATAAAAATCAAGTCAATATCACACTTGTTTTAGACTGTGTTTATAAAATAACATATCTCTTTTTAATAAAATATCTAATGAAAAGCGTCATATAAATATAAATCACATTGTTTCTAAATACCAATGGTTTGATTAAATGATAAAAGAGAAAATGTTATCTTTTTAGCAACATGAGTACCTTAGGCTCACTAGAGTATATTTTCAGTATGTAATAATGCACAGAATTACTATAATAAAGTCTTACAATCATAATGACTTAAGAGATCATTTAGCACAATAGAGTTAATTTTAAAACACAACCTTGGTTACAACTAACATAGTTCTACCCTAATATAAAGGAGAATTTTAAGCTACATGATTATTTTTCATATCCATTACTTACCCTTTTTCATATGTGAATTCATCTTTCAGGGAATTAGCTGATGACTCCCCAATAAAGACAGATGGAATGTCAATTTTCTTTAGCACATCAACTGTATAAAATAATAATAAAATTATTCTTAAAAGCCCATACTCAGTGTATAGTCAACTTTACTTTCTTCATAATAGCAGCGAACGTAACTGGAAACAATTACAATAAATTCAAATTGGTTGATTTTCCTGATTGCATATTTATACCATCATCAATCTCAGTGGTTGAGAAATACTATTACATATGCAATAACAAAAGCTAACATTTTGCATACATACATTACCTTCTATATCAATAGTCCTAAGAAGATCAGGATAATCACTTTAATATTTCCTTTTGATTCATTCCTCTTTAGACATAATTAACTCTTAGGAAAGGAAGAAACTATTTTAAGTTTTCTTTCCACACATAACTTAATTCCTAAATGAAAAAGTAAAAAAGCTTTTTTTTTACATACCCATTCCCAGGAGAAGTATAAGCCAAAGAATGTAAGAAAAGACCACTTTACAAAAGTCTCAAAAGTGACACCACATCTATGACTTTCCAGAGTGAAGGGCTAACAGGAGTTGAGAAAGGGCATAAAATACAAAAGCTGGGTAAATTTCTACTTCCTCCTAAGCCTGGAGTTCATGGTAAAGCTTTGTATTGTTTGGTGTCTAAACAAACTGGACTCTTATACCTGTATTACAAAACCAAAACCAAATGCCAACAAAAGAGAAGTTTGTAAAAATTACCCATTACTCAGGAAGATCCTCTTAAAGTTACAATAGAAAAAGCAGCCTTATTTTTAGCTTGAGTTAATTTAACAAATCTGGTTTTAGAGAAAGTCCATTTGTTTTCATTACATTTTCACAATAACTTTGTTCTATATTTCCTTTAAAAAATAACAACATATATTTGTTATTTATTTAAAAAGGGGGGGGGCAGGGTGGATACCATAAGAAAACCAAACTCAACCATAATCCTTCCCACCCGGAGACAAAGGTTCTATTTGAAGTAATAAACAGTGCTGTAAGTTTCAACAAATAAATACATTTTTCGCTTCTAGATTATTTTGTTTTACGCAAATATAGTCATTCACTCCACACATTCTCATTCTCTCTCTCTGTCTCTTTCTCTCTAGAGCTCTCTCTTTCACATATACACACCTATATAAGCCCCAGGAGGGCAGGAACCAAAATGGTTGATAAAGGAATACTTAATCACTATTTTTATATCAGTGGGATCAATAAAAATTTTATTTTTTTATATCAGTGGGATCATATAATAATGGAAAAAAGTACAGGCTTTTTTTTCCACTCAATGATATACCTCAGATATCCTGTCATGTCAATACTTATTAGAAGTCATATAACTTCTTTGAGTTATCATATCTAGAGAGATGTAAAAAGCTCCTCACTTTAGTCAGAAGAAAGGGGAAATGTTGTACGCAAATATGACTAGCCATCTTGGAGACTTTGCAACATTATTTATCTACAGAAAATAAAACCAAACGTGTTCTAGTTCACAAAATACTTTAAAAACCACTAAGTTTCAATTCTGATCCACAAAACAATTCTGAAGTTATACACTGCCAGTAGTATTATCATGATATCAAATGATAACTTAAATGGCCAGCCCCAACCTCTCCAGATTCATATATCCAATTGCCTGTTCAATGTCTCCACTTCATTGGTTAATGGGTGTTTCAAACAATGTTTCTCAAACAGAACTCTCAAAGTCTCTTTCCTTTCAATCAGCTCTACTCCTACCTGGTCCTTCTCATCTTGGTAAACAGTATTTGGTATTCACCTAGTTTCTCATGCTGAGCATCTCAGAATCATTCTTGATTCCTCCCTTTCCTTATTCCTTCTATCAAATCCTGTCAACTTCAAAATGTATCCACAATTCTATCACCTCTTATCAGTCACTGCTAATTCTCCAGATCACCATCGCCTCTGGCAACATTCTGACTTGTCTCTTCCTAGGCACTCCTGCCCACTTTCCACCTTCAATCTGTTCTCCAAAAAGCAGCCAAAGTGATCCTTTTAAAATAAAAGATCAGGGGCTGGGTGGCTCAGTTGACAGAGCCTGGAGCCTGCTTCAGATTCTGTCTTTCTCTGCCCCTCCCCCGCTCATGCACTGTCTCTGTTTCTGTCTCTCTCTCTCTCTAATACAAATAAACATGCATACACACACACAACTAAATAATTAAAAAAATCCTTATAAAATAAGATAAAAGATCACTTCACACCTCTGTTTAAAAGGTACAAAGAACAAACTCCAAAGTCCTATAAATACCCAATGTGATCTTGCCCCTGACCCCCCTCTAACCTCATCCTCTGCCACTCTCCCTGCCCTGCTCACTCTACTCCAGTCAAGGTGGCTTTCTGCCACATCTTGAAAACACCAAAGATGATATTTATCTTTGAAGCTTGTATTTTCTTGCTGTTCCCTTTTCTTGGAACACTGCTCCAGAAATCTGCATGGCTCAGTCTCTCACTGTAGACCTATGTTCAAATGTCAAAGTCTTAGAGAAGCCTTCTCTGACCACCCTATCTAAAACTGGCCACCCTCCTCTTGTCCCTGCTGGGTTATCTGGGTTATATCCCTTCAGCCTGACAGGATTTTCTTTAAAGCACTTAACACTACTTGACATGCAGCATATCTCTTTGATTATGTGTTCATTTCCTCTCTCCCACCCTAGAATGTAATAAGAGCAGTAATGATAATAGCTGAATAACCATTAAATGATTATTATTTTGCTGCTATTATATAATATATAATAAATATACAATAATATATATAATTATTAGGTAACCACTGAATGATTACTAAAAAGCACGGAGTCTTCCAGATGGTTTATATGTCTGAATTTATTCAATCTTCAACAACAACCCAGTAAGTTAAGTACTGCCGTCATTCCCATTTTACAGATCAAATAAGTGAGGCACAGAGATGTAAGGTAACATACCCAAGATCACATAGCTAGAAGGTGGTCCAGCTGCGATTCAAACCCTGGCAGGCAGTACCCAGAAGCCACACTGTTAACTACTGCATTCTCCTACGTCAATGAAAGCTAGGAGAGCAGGGCCTTAAACTGTATCATTCCCTGCTGTAGTCACAGTGCCTAAAACAGTACCTAAAGAGTAGGCTGTCAAAAAATGATTTGTTGAAGGAAGACAGCAAGGAAAAAAGGAGAAGAAACAAACTCGGACATATTGATAACTTGCCCTGGTTATATAATTAGGAATTTGCACAGCCTAGACTCAAACTTGAGGCTCTGCCTCCTAATCTAGGCTCTTGCAACTCTGCCATGGCATGGGTTTTCTCATACATCTGCTCTCACATGATTTTCACTACCTTGTCAGGTCAAATAAAAATTAAAATTATTCACACTTTTACGGACGAAAGTAAAGGGATTAAAAGGTTAAGTTAACTTTCCCAAAGGCACAGGCTAGTTCACGTATCAACTAACCTAGAAGAATAAACCCACGTTTCCCGGTTCTGTAGTTGGTGTTTTCCCCATCACATTTTGCCACCTCCTAACAATGACAAATGTATTGGCTCACTTAGTGAACCCATCCTATGTCCTAGCTGAAACAAAAAATTTCTTGTGTGAATGTCTGTAGCAAGGGGGTCTTAAAATTTCCTTTGGTTTCTAGATACTAGAATGTCTGCTCTTAAGAGAATGTGTGCAATATTCTTTGTGACTATAGACTAAGCCTTTAAAAGGGGGTACTGATACATGTCTCCCCCCCCCTTTTTTTTTATTTTACATTTATTTTTGAGAGACAGAGACAGAGCACAAGTTGGGGATGGGCAGAGAGAGAGGGAGACACAGAATCTGAAGCAGGCTCCAGGCTCTCAGCTGTTAGCACAGAGCCCAACCTGGGGCTTGAACCCACAAATCGTGAGATCGTGACCTGAGCCAAAGTCGGATGCTTAACCAACTGAGCCACCCAGGTGCCCCAATACATGTCCCTTTTAAATGAATCCATGCTTTCCTTTCCTCTACTAACTTAACAGCAAAAATGAAAGTGGTAAAGGTCTTTACAACAGTTGTTTTTGGATATATGAAATATCTAAAACACACATACACAAGGATGGAGCAAAACATCACAGAAATAATCCAAGCAATAAAGTCAAGAACCAAAATTCTGACCAAGCTTTGATATATAATAGCTCAGGTGGAACACTTCCATGGCAACAGCAGGATTATATGGTTATGTGCCACTTTTAACATTTAGCACATTTTCCTTAGGAACTGACATGATTACCACACAAAAGTTTATAGTATTACAAAGGCAAAACAGGTATTAGAGGAAACAAGCACTTCCTACTTTCAAAATTTTTATTGAAAACATGTAAAGGGGCACCTGGATGGCTCAGTTGGTTGAGTATCCGACTTTGGCTCAGATCATGATCTCATGGCGAGCCAGACATCAGCCTCTGTACTGACAGCTCAGAGACTAGAGCCTGTTCTGGATTCTGTCTGTCTGTTTCTCTCTCTCTCTCTCTCTCTGCCCCTCCCTGACTCGCACTGTCTCTCTCTCAAAAATAAACATTAAAAATTTTTAAATAAAATAAAAAAATAAAACATGTAAAAAGACTAAATAGTTTACAATACTAATCTTTTTAACCCAAATAAGACCTTGAGCAGGTCTTGAGGACTGATTAACACTGGGCTCAGGACTTCAGCAAAACACACAAAGAATAAGTAACTTGCTCAAAGCTATACAGCTAATACAAATGAAAGCTTCACAATGTGAATTTAAATTCACACCTATTTCTGGAGTATTTATGCTTTCCATTTTGCTAGCAACATATACAGGTAACAAAGCTACTGACCTGTTTTGTTTGTTTGTTTTTTTAAGGAAAAGAAAGTTGTGTCAAGTCTGCAGTGCCAATAAAACTAGTTTATTTGTTAAGTAAAATACCTTCATCAATTCCTTTATTTCCCAAGCAATGACTATCAAACTTTTTGTGAAATGCTAGAACCTCTTAAGAGTATTTCATGTCTTACAATGATTTAAGCAGCTAGAATATTAAATGATAATTTTAAACATATAGAAACTGATGAAGGAACTTACTACCAAGTTTTCCTTTTTTTTTAATGTTTACTTAATTTTTGAGAGAGAGATTGACAGAGCATGAATGGGGGAGGGACAGGGAGAGAGAGAGACACAGAATCCAAAGCAGGCTCCAGGTTCTGAGCTGCCAGCACAAAGCCCGATGCGGACCTCGAACTCACGAACTGTGAGATCATGACCTGAGCTGAAGTCAGATGCAAAACCGACTGAGCCACCCAGGTGCCCCACCAAATTTTACTTTTTATAAATTGTAATTTTGCCTCAGGTTATACTAGAGCTAAGAAGAAGAAGGTTCTACTCAATAACAACAAATACTGTCTTAAGCTATAAAAATATTTTTTAGTCAAGGACTCCAACAAAATACCTCCTATTAAGGATCTAATTATTTAAAGTCTTAAATATATTCGAACATAGGATATCAGTCCATAGCTTTATGTCTGCTCTTTGCTCCAAGCTCTTTCTTGCATATGAGACTCAATGGAACTTAGAAACCAGAGGTATTATGGTTATGTGCTTGAAGAAAAACAAAAATAAAATAATCATGAATGTTGGCAGTGTGTTTTGGGTTCTGAACCCAATTTCCAATGTGTATGTGGGGGCTCTCACCCACACCATTGAACAGCTCAACTCAATTCTGACATTATCTACTTGGAGATAGCATCAGATTCTATAGGTTAAAGGTTTAGTCTCACAAAAATCCCCCACCCATTCAGATAGCAGTTGTAAATCCAGAATATCATCAGTGCTTCTGATCTACCAGATTAGAGGTTCCAATGACACCCCTCTCCTTGGGTCCAATGAATTTGCTAGAGTGGCTCATGGGATTCAGAGAAATAATCTACTTACCAGATTACCAGTTTATTATGAAAGGATATAATTCAGGAAAAACCACAAGGAAGAAATGCATAGGGTATGTGAGAAGGGTGCCCTCTTCCAGGCATGGAACTCTCCCCAGATCTCGTGTTCACCAACGTAGAAGCTCTCTGAACCCTGTCCTTTTGGGTTTTTATGGAGGCTTCATTACACAGACATGACTGATTAAACCATTGGCTACTAGGGATCTATTCAACCACCAGTCCTCTGCCTCTCCCCAGAGATCAGAGAGGTAGGACTGAAAACTCCCAATTCTTTCATCACATGGTTGCTTCTCCAGCCAACCAGTCACCTTCTTTAGGTGGGGTCCAAAAGTCATGCCATTAACATAACAAAAGATATCTTTATCAGTCTCACCAAATTAAGTGAAAGTATACAGCTTAAAAGTCACAGATTAAAGCCAGTTATGTGGTTACAATTGGCTCATTTTCCCCACAAGCTAATACTTAGTAGAGAATGGAAAACATTCCTATTTTGAATGAAAAGCTATAGGTATGTCAATGTATATTAAGAAACTAATAACCAACTGGTATTAAGAAAGCACAAGTATGTGGCTTCGAAATTCTATAAGATGTAGTAGCTACTTAGTATGTCCACATATCCTAATATTTAATATTGTGAATCTCTAAATAAATCACAAAAATTCTTCTATGGAATCCTCAACTTGGCATGTTTATCTCTATTTAAAGCTTTGGTTTTCCTTTGTTTTCGGCCAAAATATCAATACATCTACAATGAAACACAAAGGTAAAAGAAAACAAAACAACTAACTATTCGGAAAAGAACAAGTCAAATTCACTTCACTATGAATAAAACTGTTCCAAGAGGGTTAAGATGAGAGTTACCTTTCTGATAGCAAAAAAATTTTGCTTTTTAAACAGAAAATGTGAAGAAAAAAATCTTGTTAAGTTTTATTTTCAAAAGATCTGTCAAACAGGAGAGAAGAAAAGTGATACCTGTACTTACTGTCGTTGGATCCCATGCTAATGAGGTCATCAGAGTCAACATTGTGAACTATGGCTGCTTTGTATCCTGCTCTCTGTGCATTTAAAACCTGCAAGTCAGAAAAACAATCACGATATGAGGAAGAGAGTGCTTTGTCATACAGTCACTCAACTTCAACATAAATCAGCAAGTCTATATCATGTGATTAGGACTAGATTATGTATATATGTCAGAAGGGATCTCAAGTGTGTTCTTGAAACAGAACATGTTTTACAATTGATTATCAATGACTTTAGACATCTTCTTGATTTCATTAATGGCACTAAACGAACAAGAAACAAATACAAGACAGAGATACAAGCTCAAATACTAAAAAGATCCAAAGCAATAAACCTGTCTAGTGCTAGCATGTAGAGACTTTCTGTGATCAGGCTCAAGAGTCATAAGCCCTCGAGCCTTCAGATCTACCTCTGCTGCTTATTAGTGGGATAAACTTGTACAAACTATTTTTCTTCATGTGGATTAATCAGAATAATTTTATCCTCTCACTGATAATCAGAAAAATTTTATCCTGTCACTGAAAAAAAAAAATTCTGTAGGACATAAGATTGCCTCAAGGAATTAATATTTTATTCATCTTTACAGCCCCTATAGCACCTGTGAAATAGCCTCACAGAGTAGGCACTAAGTATTACTTGAATGAATAAATGTATATAAAATATGCACTCAAATTAATAGCCCACGTTACAAACACAAGAGAGAAAATTAGGCAGAGGTTTTTTTTAAGTTGATTTATTTATTTTGAGACAGAGAGAGAGAGAGAGAGAAAGAGCACACATGAGGGAACATGCACGCATGAGCAGGGGAGGGACAGAGAGGGAGAGAGAGAATCCCAAGCAGACTCTATGCTGTCAGCATAGAGCCTAACATAAGGCTTGATCCCAAGAACCATGAGATCATGACCTGAGCCGAAATCAAGAGTCAGATGCTTAACCAATTGAGCCACCCAAGCGCTGCAAGCAGAGATATTTTTTAAGAAGCCAGTTAAAATAGCACAAATAGTTCATCAACACAGGTACTACTGCTCTAACATTAGGAATACGGCAAGAAAATTAACCAGCCAGCAAAACCGCTGCATGGAATGTTTTGCAGTCCTGCAAGAAAATGTCAATAATAAGAAAGTAAGTTTACTATGTTTTTGTTCGTGTCCTCATTTTTAAACAGATTTTGTTATCCAGCTAAAATTGAGAAAATGCTAGCTTCAAAGCTTTTTCCCCATAGATATTGCTTTTTTTTCAAGGGGAGGGAAAAAATACTCTTAAGAAAGATATTAGTTTCTAAATCTTATTTATTTACTACTTATATATTAATCTATTATTTATTCATTATATTGCCATAGTGGGCAAGACTTCACATAGCTTTCACTTACATGAAAGTATACTTGGTTGGGGTTGCTATTAGGTTGGGGGTGCTTTAATGACCATTTTAACTGTTCCCCAAAAGCTAACCAAGTAATTGAGGAGAAATGTTTCTTTCACACATCCAAAAACAGCTGTTCCCAGAGATACAATTTAAGAAATATACAATTTCTATCAAAAGCTATTCTCTTCTAATAAAAAAAAGTTTAGCTTTCTTTTTAAAGCCAATTAATGCACACAGTCATTGAAATTACATGTATTAGCTTGTTTCTCTGCAAAATATATATTTGTGAGCAACAATATAACATGACAGGACACACAGGAAAGTGGTCTTAGAAACCATGATAAAGAGTAAAAAGGAGTGCCTGGGTGGCTCAGTCAGTTGAGCATCTGACTTTGGCTCAGGTTATGATCTCCTGGTTCATGGGTTTGAGCCCCGCATTGGGCTCTGCAATGGCAGCACAGGGCTTGCTTAGGATTCTCTTTCTCTCCCTTTCTCTTTGCCCTTCCCCCCACTTACAAGCTCTCTTTCTCTCTCTCTCAAAAAATAAAGATTAAAAAAAAATAAAGCTTCTGTTAAAAAAAAAAAAAGGAGTCAAAAAAGTTCAACTCAATAAATATTTGTTGAGTTTACATAATAAAATTACATAAAGTATTGTGTGGCACAGTGCAGAACTCAAAGGTGAATCAGAAATAATCATTTCCTCAGAGATCTCAATACTTGTGGGTATCCAAACAGGTCAAGTACTTTCTTGCCTCTCTATGCGCTCACACTATTATCTCTGCTTGGAATGAAGTTTTGTCTTCTGAATGCCTATCAGGCCTTAAAATTCCATGATCTCCATGAAGCCTGCCTGTTCCAGGCCCTATTCTGCATGATTTTTTCAAACACCCAGAGAATTGTTCCCCACTTACAGTATTTATATAAATTTGTTTATATTTTTCTTAAAGATCTTATATAGTGCCTTGTATTATACTTATGTATACATATACTATCTCATTCCGAAGAAAAACCTTCATGGGGTCCTTAAATTTCCTGCAGCTGTGTATGTGTGAACATTTCTGGTAAGAAGGGACAAAGCAATCATCAATTTTACAAAAGGTTTTCTGACCCCCAAATTGTTAAGAACCACCAAAATAAAACATTGGATTTATAACAATCTGCTATGTGTATAACTAAATCTAGTCATTAGATTCTCAAAACTGCATGGAGCAAATGAAGAGAAATGTTTCTTTCACACATTCAAAATGCAATTGTTTCCATAAATATTATATCAATATCAAAAGCTGTTCCCTGCTAACAAAATAATAAAATTCCTGAAATAGGAAACTTAGAAAACCACTAAAATAGGCAGGAATTTTGAATGCACAAGTGTGAATTCCAAAAAATAGAAACACATTTTCAAATATTTAACAAGAAGTGTTCCCCAAGGGTTTTGTTGTTTTTATTTATCTCTAAAATAAAGTATTAAAATTAAATCAAGAAACACATTAACATAAGGACCAACAGACTTATGAATACAAACAAGGAAAATACATCCATGTTTATGAACCTCAAAACTCACGTGTCAGTCAAATTAAATTATACTTTTAACTTAGCAGCAGCTGGTATTTTTAAGAACACAAGGCAGAAATAAAACCTAAATCATTTAGTAAACATGTGCAAAGTTTCACATTCATAAAATGCAACCTCAAACACATGGTGTCAGATGCAAGCAAAGAACTCAAAGATTCATGAATAGAAAGTA
Organism: Cryptoprocta ferox; assembly: GCA_028646485.1. NCBI lineage: Eukaryota > Metazoa > Chordata > Mammalia > Carnivora > Eupleridae > Cryptoprocta > Cryptoprocta ferox. The sequence continues at coordinate 107,797,989 of CM053573.1, forward strand.
TGCATGGTGAACAAACCTAAATTCCAAAAGCGACATCAAACCTGAAAATTTCATGCAAAGCCCTTCTGAACTGTATTGCCAATCTGCCTTTTTAAGGAGATTGATCAGAGCTATTAAGCTCAAATTGTGGTGAATGCTCTAAATATTTTACATCTAATCAACAAATTAGCTGCAACTAAATTATGGTGACCAGGTGGCACCTATCCAAGAGTTTTGAAGAAATGTGGGTCTGCTGCCTTATTATTATAAGTAGCTAGTATGTAAGAAGATAGCAGACTGCTAATGGACGAGCTTCAGTAAGACAAGTTCTAAAAAGGAACCCTGGAGGGGCACCCGGGTGGCTCGGTTGGTTAAGCGTCCAGGCTATGATCTCACAGCTTGTGAAATTGAGCCCTATGTCAGGCTCTGCGCTCACAGCATGGAACCTGCTTGGGATTCTCTCTCTCCCTCTCTCTCTGCCCACCCCCCACCCCCGCCCCGCCACCACTCTCAAAATAAATAAATAAGAGAAACTCTGGAAATGACATAATAGTTCATCTTATTTCCAGACTGGACAAATTCATAATACTGACACTAATAAGCCTTGTAAGAAGAATTGATTGAGCTGTCAAGATCATATGTAGAGATCTTTTATGGGATACAAAGGTATGAGAAGTTGGGGGAGACCGTTGATGGAATACATTTAACAAGACTGCAAACCAAAAGCTATAACAAATAAAGAAAACCTCTGTATGCTAGTGCTTTACATATATTATCTCTAATACGTAACAACTCTATAAAGTATTTTGGAAATGAGGGGAAATGGGTAAATGAAACTGCCCTAAGATCACATTTAGGCAGAGCTGAGATGTGAATATACTTTTATCTGATTAGATAGAGAAGCATGGGATTTCTCAATGATTCAGGAGGAGAACCAGAATTATTAATCTTACTTCACATTTTACAAATGTCTGGCAAGAGGAAGTAAACTGAGAAAGCATTAAGACTCAGACACCATGATCTGTAAAACTTGTGGGTCAAATAAAAAAGTGCCAAAATATTATAATAGAATTTATGGAAACTTAGGGGAAAAAAGTTGTGGGCTGAAACACCTACGGCAGATTTTATGGGACTTGAATTATACTTTAACAAAGAGAGGAAATTTGAGCTAACAGTAGAAATGAGTTGGGGGAAATTTCTCATATGAAAGGAAAGAAAAATAACAAAAGTCAGGACCTAGCAAAGCCTATTAAAAACAAAACAAAATAGGGGCGCCTGGGTGGCTCAGTTGGTTGAGTGCCAACTCTGGTTCAGGTCATGATCTCACTGTCATGAGTTTGAGCCCCATGTCAGACTCTGTGCTGACTGCTCAGAGCCTGGAACCTGCTTCAGATCCTGTGTCTCCCTCTCTCTCTGCCCCCCACCACTGAGCTCTGTCTCTCTAAAATAAAATAAACATAAAAAAATAAAAAATAAATAAAACATAGAGTTGACATTATTAAACAGAGAAGAACGTCACTGAAAGGAAGAGCAGCAGAGGGGTTAAAATTATAAACTCTTGGAACAAGATTACCTGGCTTCAAATTTTGACTCTGTCATATGCGAGCTGTATAAACTTAGGTGAGTAAGTTAGCTTCTCTGTAAGATGAGCATGATAATACACTCAACTTAAAGAGGTATTCTGAGGATTAAATGATGTAATATATGTAAAGCACTTAAAATAGTGCTTAAACAGCGCCTGGCACATATTAAATAAGTGCTAGCTATGATGATTGTCATTGCTATTGATTTTTACTGTTGCTCTTGGAGAATCAGAGGTGAGAAGAAAGAAAAAAAAACAGGACAGATTGTGTAGTACCTTAAAGACCATTCAGAAAAACAGATATGGGGTCTACTCTGTCAAGGGTTCACATAAGGCAAGTGATAAGGGGTTGATATGGCTGAGGCAGTATTCTGGAACAATCCATTATACTTAGATAGACATGAAGATTCAGAGCTGCTATGACAAGGCAGAATAATAGAATGATGGCAATGATATGAAAGAATGCTATCTTTTATTCTTCTTTATAAACTAATTTTTGAACCTAGGAAACCTGGGGAATGAGCTTAACCAAAAATTGGAAAGCTGAGAAGTACAGGTTGTTTTCATTAGAAAAAGAAAGGAATGACTTTGAGTGCACTAAATCTGAGAGGTAGCAAGGTTTCTATATATAGATTTTTCTAGGTAGATAGAATAAAACAGATTAAGATGAGATAAAAATTGAAAGATTTTCAGCATTAATTCACTCATTCATTCAACAAATATTTGGAATAAATCTAGCCACCTGGTGTTAAAAATAAACTATGAATATAACCCATTCATAGTTTTAATTTCCTACAGCCTTCAAACCCCTTTAACATTTATACGTGAACTAAGTGTACTTTGTTTTTCCTCTAAAAGGAGATGCTAGAAATAAGCAGACCTGTGTATATCTTTAAGCTATATACCTGTAAGAATTGTAAAAATTCAACAGAGCTGACTTTCCTTTGTGGAAAAGGACCTTGAAAAGAACTCAATTGTTGTATCCGACAGCGGTCCAGATGGTCATGTAAAATAGGAAACAGTTATAACAACATTTTTTTATTTGAAATGCATTTCAAATAAAAGACTAAAGTCTTTATCTGAATTAGAGTATTTTTTTTGCACGAAGAATAATTTGTAACACTTGAACAACAAGGAAGAGGTGAGCTCAAAACCAGGATTACTTCAGAAAGACAGGTAATATTATTCCATGAACACCATACACTTATCTCATTGTAGCTGCCCAGTATTTCTGAGAATGTCTGCCTTCAAGTGATGGGCAAAAGATGTTTGACTCAAAATAGTAGCCAATTTTAAATATATTTTCTAATTTTCATGATAATACAACCTTAAATTTAGTTCATTATTTCAACATTTTATTCTAAATGTAAAAAGATGATTTATTTTAACTAGTAAGCTGAAAGAATGTACTGAAGTATGTCAGATTGTGAGTAATTCATTCAGAATAAGAATATGATTTAGAGGGAAATTTCAGGGATGTTATAATTTTATTTAGTGAAACAAGCAAAGTGATAATAGAAATTTAAAAAGATGCAATAAATATAGGAAAAATTCTACTATCCTGGCTTGGGTATAAATATAAACAATAAATCTATCTCAAGATACATTGTAAGTGCTTGACTACTAGGAAGAGAATGACTAAATTTTCTTGAACTCCCATTTAATCATATGATACCGTCACTGTCTTTAATGCATCTTTTATTTTCCTTTGCCTCTCAATCTACTTTCCCACCCAAGAAAGAACTTGAGTTCACATTTTAAATAAATACTTTAAAACATTTCTACATTAATAGTGTTGACTACGGAAAAATAATTAACATCATATTTTCCAGGGAAACACTAAATGTCTTCTTCAGAATAGCAGCCACAAGGGAAAGATACGCACCCTCACCACATCTATTCAGCACTATACTGAAAGTCTGGCCAATGAAAGAAGAAAGGTGGAGGGCACGGGCTGGTGGGGGTGGGGAAGAGTGAAAAAAAAAGGGTGATTACAAAGATTACAAAGGAAGATGCTCTTAATTTGTAAGTTGACACAATCAACCTGATGAATTACTAGAAGGCTACAAGAGGAAACAATGGAGTTCAGAATTCTTTATCCAGCTTAAACTCTTCCTTCAAAAATGAAGATGAAATTAAGACATTTTCAGATCAACAAAAACTGAGAGAATCTGTGTCAGTACACCTAACAAGAAATATTTTAAAAGGTCCTTCAGACTGAGATGAATGAAGAGTAGCCAATAACTTGAATCTACACAAAATAAGTAGCATCGGTAAATATAACTGCATAGGTATTATGAAAGCAGTATAAAGACATTTTTATTTATGACTCTTTTCTTCCCCTATTTGTTTTAGAAGACAGCTGCATAAAAAATAATGTGTTAATAGACTTACATAAAGATACAATTTATATGACAATAATAGTACAATAGTATGATTGAGGAGGTAGAGAATAAAGGTATATTGGACCAAAATTTTTATATACTATTTAAATTGTCTTAGTATTAATCTAAACTACATTGTTTTAATTTAAAATGTTAATTGCAATACCAGGACAATCACTATTAAAATAATTTAAAAATATGTAGAAGAAACAATAAGGAAATTAAAAGGTATGCTAGAAAATACCCATTTAACACAAAAGAAGGCAAGAATTGAAAAAATAAAAAAAGACATGAGTGAGAGAAAACAAATTAAGTTTTCTTATAAATCCTATTTTATATCCTATTTTATAAGTAATTACATTAAAGGTAAACAGACTGAATATTCCAATAAAAAAACAGAGATTGACAGAATGGATTAGAAAACATGTTCCATCTATGTGCTTTCTATAAGAGAATCAAACTTTAAACAATTCAAGGACACATATAGGTTGAAAAGGAAAGGAAAAAGAAGATATATCATGCAAACAGTATAACATTTTCTTATTAAGACAAAGAAAGACATTTTATAATGTTTTCCATCAGGAAGATAGAGGCACTACAAAAGTATATGCACCCAAATACAGGGTTCCAACATATACGAAGCAGAAAGCAGAGAAAAGTGAAAGGAGAACCACACAATTCAACAACAATTGTTGGGAGACTTCAGTGCCCTATTCTTTCTAATGGATAGAAGAACTAGTCAGTAGATCAACAAAGAAATGGAAGACTTGAACAAAACTATAAACCAACTAGACCTTACAGACCTCTATAAAACATTCCACTCAACAATAAATATTCTTCTCAAGTGCATATTCTCCAGGGTAGACCAGATGTTAGGCCATAAAATAATCTTCAATAACTTTAAAAGTACTAAAATCATACAAAGTTCTCCAACCACAATGAAGTTATGGTCAATTAATCTACAACAAAGGAGGCAAGAATATACAATGAAGAAAAGATGGTTTCTTCAACAAATGGTGTTGGGAAAATTGGACAACTACATGCAAAAGAATGAATCTGGACTACTTCTTATACCATACACAAAAATAAACTCAAAATGGATTAAAAAACTAAATGTGAGACCTGCAACCATAAAACTCCTAGAAACAAACATAGGCAGTAATCTCTGACATTGGTCTTAGTGACATTTTCCTAGGTATGTCTCCTCAGACAAGGGAAACAAAAGCAAAAACAAACTACTGGCACTACACTAAAATAAAAAGCTTTTGCAGAGTGAAACAAATCATCAACAAAACAAAAAGGCAACCTACTGAGTGGGAGAAGATATTTGCAAATGATTTATCTGGTAAGAAGTTAATATCCAAAATATACAAAGTTTCTAACTCAACACCAAAATATGTGTTGATAAGGATGTGGAGAAAAAGGAACCCTAGGTTACCATTGGTGGGAATGTAAATTAGTGCAGCCACTGTGGAAAACAGTATAGCAGCTCCTCAAAAATTAAAAATACAAATACCACATAACCCAGTAATTCTATTACTGGTATTTACCTAAACAAAACAAAAACACTAATTCAAAAAGATACATGCACCCCCATGTTTACTGCTGCATGCATTGTTTACAATACCCGAGATATAGAAGCAACCTGAGTGTCCACTGATAGATGAATAGGTAAAGAAAATACAGTGGATGTGTGTGCCTGTGCATGCACGCGCACACAGGTGCACACACACATGCAAATATAATATTACCAGTCATAAAAAAGAATGAGATCTTGCCATCTGTGACAATATGGATGGACCTAGAGGTATTATGCTAAGTGAAATAAGTCATGCAAAGGCAAATATCAAAAGATTTCATTTATGTATGAAATCTAAAAACCAAAACAAATCAGAAACAGCTTAAGTACAGACAGTAAACTGGGGTTACCAGAGGGGGCAAAAGGGGTGAAGGGGTGTGGTAGGTACAGGCTTCCAGTTATGGAAAAAATAAGTCACAGGGATGAAAAGAACAGCATAGCGAATACAGTCAATGTTGTAATAGTGTTGTACGGTGACAGATGGTGGCTATACTTGTGGTGAATATACTGTAACACACAGAGTTGTTAAATCACCATGTTGTACACCTGAAACTAATGTACCATTATGTGTCAACCACAATTAAAGAAAATGAAAAAAAAAAAAGGATAATCTTCAACAAATGGTGCTGGAACAATTAAACATCCACATGCAAAAAAATAAAATAAAAAATAATTTTGACATATCCCTTGTACCAAATTCAAATGACAACTAAAAATGAACCACTTAGACCTAAATTTACAGCATAAACAAAACTTCTAGAAGAAAATGTAAGGAGAAATCTTTGTGACCTTAGGAAGAGAAATTTTTTTTTTATATATAACACCAAAAGTACAATTCATAAAAAGATAATTTGGTTTCATCAACATTATGAATTTCTTCTCTTTAAAAGGCATGTTAAGAAAAAAACAAGCTGTAGGCTAGAAGAAAATGTTTGCACTATGCATATCTGATAAAGGACTTCATTAGCTGTTTAGAATTCATTTTGATGATTATTCTAATGAAGCAAAAGACTAGAGACTCCATCAAGAAGGCATATCGGTGGCAAATACGCACGTGAAAAGTGCTCAGAAAAACCTGATGGATGAATGAATGAATGAATGAATGAATGAATGATGGAGTCTGGCTTTTCTGAAGATATCTGCTACTTGATTAATTGCTTAGAATTCATTTTGATTCTAGTGATGATAGCAAGTGAAACAGTTCTAGTGCAAACATACATACTAAAGCAAGATAAAAAGAAGTTGTAAGTATCTCTGTCTTAGGACCCTTCTAGTAGGACAAATAATTTTTCAATTATTCACTACATTAAGATAAACACAATAAAGCAGGGCTGCTTCTTATGGTATTTCTTAATAAAAGACAATGCTATCATGCCAAGTTCATTTGAGTCAAACAATTTGGTGGGGACCAATTTTATTTGGTCCATGTCCTCAGCTTTCTAAAGATCTGCCCTGATGCAGGAGTGGATTTTAGACTCTTTAGTTAAGGACTGCAAAAATGACAAATTCAATAAAATTCTCTTCTCTCAATAAGGCCAGTGAGTTCAAGATAATACTACTAGACCGAGAGAGTGCAGACGGACATCCAGTGACGACTTAACAAGAACATGCGTCTCCACCTCACCACCACTACTTGGTTACGGTAAGAGTTTCTGCTTTGTTTCAATGCTAACAGCTTATTTCCTCAGCTCTCCTCATTTGTAGAAAGTATCTAAGACTTAAAAGTTGCTATTATCTTCTTTTCATAAAGACTTTATTAGATGATCTTTAGAGGCCTCTGAGATTTTGTGCTTTTCCCTTCATCTCTATTATATCATATTTTAAATTTTGATTTGCAACCATCTTGTGGCAGAATAAAAATCTTCACTAGTCTCATTTAGACATTTTTTCTTACTTGTTTTCTTTTTCTTGAAGTAGAGCAGAGGCTACTGACCTGTTCCTCAGCCAGTTCCAAAGCATATCACTTTGTCTTAAACTGTTCAGGGAATTTAAAAGGTGGTCAGACCCTCTGTATTTACCCATATGCTCTGAGTACTATGATGAGAGCATACTAAATAAAGTTCCAGGAGATGGTCTGGCTACTAAATACAGGTTAGACTACTAGATGATAAAATTACGTATAGTCAGCGGAAGTTCATTCAGCAAGTTCCACAGCTATGTAGTACTTGCTAGAGAGTTTGGAGGTGGGGTCCTTACCACTGCTGCTCTTGAGAGAGGAGGGCAAGTCCACAGTTGCATGGTAAAAGAGGCCATCCTCTACATATGGGGTCCTTAATGAAGACTAGGTATCAAAGTTCAATAATTTAGTGACTTTGGATCACTAGGAAGGACATAAATTGTTGCACCAAGAATTCTAGCTATTGGTGTACTGCCTATTAAAGCTGTGGACCTTAATGGAAAGCGCAGGTGTGCACAAATTCCACGGGAAGCATCACCATGCTTCATTCAGTTTCACTACAGGGAGGATGATCAGGATAGATACATATGAATTAAAGGACATATAATAAATGGAGAAAAATGTAAAGGAGGTAAATTTGGCCTCTTTTATTGGTATAAGAAACAAGTTTCTTGGCTACACACATGCTAGCTAAACTTATCTCATGCTCTAACATATATAAGTTTCCTGGAAGTGAATTTCTAGTTCATTGATTTGCAGCAATTAGAATTCAGCAGGCCCCACAGGCACTAGTTCAAGTAGGATTTCTTCACTGCTGGTACAATGTTCGGCTCCCCTATCAGAAATGTAGAGATAATGCTAGAATCTATGAAACAACATTTCTTACTGTAGCCATTATGCTTAATATATGATACCTAAGTCTCCTGATTTTTCTGTAAACACTTCAGTGCTGGCATGGGGGCAGGCCTTGAAAAAGTAATGATCGCATCTTTTCATGTTACTGTTCATAAAAGTGATATCATTGAATTAAAAAAAAAACTGAACTAGAAGAGAACTTCCCCATCCTGATAAAGAACATCTTGGTAAAAACATTAATTATCAGAAAACTAAACCTGGTATCATCTAGAAAAAATAGAGATCTGATAAAATAAGCTAACATTTAAGAGTATTTTGAATGTAAGATTTTTTGTTCCTTAAGGAAAGGAACTACCTTATTTGTATGTATTTCAAGCCTAGAAGAAGCTCTCTCACATAAACATTTGTTTAATCAAACTAAATCACAACCAAGGTGAAGGTCTATCCAGCCTTACCCAGCAAGACATATGCCACAAAAATAAAAGTTCCTTCTATCTGTGCTTAGTTCCCCCTGAAAAATATGCCAAAAATTTTGCTTCAGTCATCATGGATAAAAATGTTCCTAAAATATTTTGCATTTTCCCAGCTTTCTCAGTAGAAGGTACCAAATATGATCTGACCTTTTCCAGTGACCTGGGGATCATTATGAAATATGCTTCACCAACCCCTAGCTGGTTTTTCTCCTTAAGGTCAAATGTCACTTCCTCTGTCTATATTCACTAATAGTAGACTATTAGTAGTCATGCCAGCCTTCCCCCACCCTTAATTCTTTTCTGTGGTAGAGAAACAAAGAGGTAACCCTGGTGAGAATTCAATTCTTAAAAAGAAAAAATTAAGTACATAAAAGTTCCAAGAAAAACTGTGAAAAAAAGCATGTGGTTTTTTTAATGCTGAAACTTTGAACTTTGTGACGTTTATTATGGTGATTCAAAGGCCTGTTTCTTCTCTTATTTAAGGCTATATTTTAAGTGTATTGACCTTTTGACAAATGGCATATGTTTATTTAGGCTTGAAGATAAGTTGAATTTATTTGTTTTATTAGAAAATATTTTTGGTAGGGCTGGTAAAATCTGTGCCTGTATGCAAAGCCATACTTATTTCAAGTATAGCAGAAAACAGAAGCTAGAATCCTTGGGAACTTTAAAAATTAAAGATTTTATGTTACATTCCAGTGGCGCATTTTATTTTAATTAAAAAAAGTTTTTAATACAATTTATTGTCAAGTTAGCTAACATATGGTGTATATAGTGTGCTCTTTGCTTTGGGAGTAGATTCCCATGGTTCATCACTTACATACAACACCCAGTGCTCATCCCAACAAGTGCTCTCCTCAAAGCCCATCTCCCATTTTCCCTTGCCCCCCACCTCCCGATCAACCCTCAGGTTGTTCTCTGTATATAAGAGTCTCTTATGGTTTGCCTCCCTCTCTGTAACTATTTTTCCCCTTCCCTTCTCCCATGGTCTTCTGTTAAGTTTCTCAAATTCCACATATGAATGATATAATATAATATCTGTCTTTCTCTGACTTAGCATAATAGCTAAGTTCACTTAGCATAACACCTTCCAGTTCCATCTATGTTGTTGCAAATGGCAAGATTTCATTCTTTTTCATTGCCAAGTAGTAGTCTATATATATATATATAGACTATATAATACTATATATACTATATAGAGAATACTATATATAAGTGTATGTGTGTGTGTGTATATGTATATCACATCGTCTTTATCCATTCATCTGTCAATGGACATTTGGACTCTTTCCATTATTTGGCTACTGTTCACAGCACTGCTATAAACATCGGGGCACATGTGCCCCTATGAATCAGCACTCTTGTGTCCTTTGGATAAATTCTTAGTAGTGTTATTTCTGGGTTGTAGGGTAATTCTATTTTTAATTTTGAGGAACCTCCACACTGTTTTCCAGAGTGGCTATACCAGTTTGCATTCCCACCAACAGTGAAAGAGGGTTCCCCTTTCTCCACATCTTTGCCAACATTTGTTGCTTCTGGAGTTGTTAATCTTAGGCCCATTGGCAGCATTTTAAAGTCAATCTTTGTTTTGGTACATAGGAAAGCAACTTTTCAATATTGAGGGTAATATAAATTGTGAGTAGTAAAATAATTTAGTGGAACTAGGTGAACTTTTTTTTTAATAAAGTTTCATATACCAGAGTATTATACGCAGTATAGGTAAATACTATTTCATCAAACTTAATTACAGGCTATGTGTTGTATATGTATCAAGGCATGAGCAAAAATAAATTTCTTACTGTGGATACGGCTGTAATTTCTTACACTCAAAAGTCTGAAACAGGGGTGCCTGGGTGGCTCAGCTGGTTAAATGACAAATTCTTGATTTCAGTTCAGGTCATGATCTCACGGTCCTGCTATCCAGGCCCCACCCTGCAGAGGAGCTCTGTGCTGAGTATGGTGCCTCCTTAAGATTCTCTTAACCTCTCCCTACACCCCTCCCCAATTCCCTTCATGTGTGTGGACTCTCTCTCTCTCTCAAAAAAAAGTAAGTTTGAAACCTACTTATTATAATGAGTCCTTAAATGTTCTGTAGAATATTTGCAAACAGAAATTTGTGCTTTTCATTACAACAATATTATTCTGTAACACACCATCACCAATCAAAGTCATTAGCTCATAGGTCTCTAAATATGACTGTTTCCAATGACATGTCAATATTGTATCTGGGACATGATTAGTACAATAAATTAAAGCTAAAAATAATCCTTTTTTTCTTAGAGACATTAAAAAAACAGAAAATAAACCATTATGTTGCAGCTATTTCTAATGTTGCTACTAGTTTGAAGATGCTTTTTCAAAAAAAACTTCTAGAGAGGTGCCTGGGTGGCTCAGTTGGTTAAGCATCCAACTCTTGATTTTGCCTCAGGTCATGATCTCACTATTGGTGAGATTGAGTCCTTTATTGGGCTCTGCACTGTCAGCGCAAAGCCAACTTGGGATCCTCTCTCTCTCTCTCTCTCTCTCTCTGCCCCTCCCCTGGTCTCTTTTTGTCTCTCAAAATTAATAAACATTAAAAAAAACTTTTAGGAGTGCCTGAGTGGCTTAGTTGGTTGAGCGTCCGCCTATTTATTTCAGCTCAGGTTGTGATCTAGAGGTTTGTAGGTTTGAACCCCACATGGGACTCTGCAGTGGTACTGTAGAGCCTGCTTGGGAGTCTCTCTCTCTACCTGCTCATGTGCATGTGCTCTCTCTCAAAATAAATAAATGAACGTTTTAAAAATAGGGGCACCTGAGTGGCTCAGTCGGTTAAGCGTCCGACTTCGGCTCAGGTCATGATCTCACGGTTCGTGGGTTCGAGCCCTGCATTGGGCTCTGTGCTGACAGCTAGCTCAGAGCCTGGAGCCTGTCTTCCGATTCTGTGTCTCCCTCTCTCTTTGACCCTCCCCTGCTCACACTCTCTCTTTCTCTCTCAAAAATAAATAAACCATTAAAAATTTTTAAAAAATAATAAAAATAAAAGATTAAAAATGTTACTTTGTAACAAACTTTACCAGTCAAAATTAACTACATCATTTAAAAGTTGCCCAAATAAATTTTCAGAAATGCAATTTAATAGAAATATCCATAAGTTTATGGATAATGAAAAATATGATCATAATTCATATTTTTGGATACTGCTGGGATTCATATTCTAATCAAGTCTTAATATTTATCATCCTAATGAGATGCTCCCTTTCAACCCACCCACCACTCTAAATAAAGCTTGTTGAAAGAACTCTTTCTTTACAAAAAAAACAAAACTCTCTGAACTTGCTATCGGCCAACTAGGAATTCCCAACTAGTGACAGACTTGTTTGTACTACAGCTGAAATGTAACTGAAGGAACAACTTTACAGTGAGCATGTTGATGCTTAGCGCCACCCAGTGGTAGAACTCTGAGTATCCTGCTTGCTCATTTTGGTGTTCCAGGTACTATAATAAAAAACTCGGTACACAGAACTGCATAAAACATAGGCTCTACTCCCAAGAAGCTGAAAGGAGAAAGTATCCATGGTTTCTTTAGGCTAGAATCAAACTAGCCTAAAAGTTCGAGAGAGAAATACGATAACAATATATAGAGGGGGGAAAAAAGAATCTTACAGTAAAGAAATAGGAAATGCACAGTACTTTTGGGGCTTGGTCTGGCCTTAGCAAAGAATTGTTTTCATCACAAGCTTTTTCAAATACAAGACAGAAAATTAAAAGCTTTAACAAGCAATCACTTTGCAGTGCACTTAACATCACTTTATTAAAACATTTGAAATTACTATAAAAATATTCCAAATAGGAAGCTCCCTCATGAAGATCAGATATCAATATGCATTTAATATCTGTAGATGGAATAAAACCTAAAAAATAAAAATAATTTACCCAATGGAGCCTTTAATGAAGTTTGATTAACTAACATTAATTCACATCAGTAAGTAGCATTTCTCTCTCGAACTTGAGAAGGGAGTACTCAGGTATTCACTGTCATAGTGCACTATGTACGCACTATTAAATTGTGCATACATAATGAATTCCTTTTCTGTGTATGCTAGTTTCAAAACACAAAAAGGTAAAAAGTCAAAACAAAAAAGAAAACAGTATATAACATATCCTGGGTGGTTCTGGAACCTGGATGCTGGCTAGACCAGCATCTTCTGACCATGCTGGCTAGACCCTGGGTGTTGGCAGTTCTAGCATAATCTGCAACAATTCGAGCTTCACTTTATGATCCAACCTCCATGGGACCTCTAAGGATCCTCTGCAGAAAATGTAGTCTAACTCTGCTTCCAAACGCCAACTGAAAAAGTTCTCTGGAAAACTGGTTTTCTTTTCTTTTAGAATGGCCAATACAAAGCAACAGTAACTCAACCATCAGCCTGGCACAAACTACTCTTTCTCCCAACTTAGATGTCCAACACAGGAGAAAAAGTTGTTTTCCCTAAAAGGGAAAGAGATGAGGTAAAGAAATTAACAGGAGACTTAGAGAATAGAGATAGTTTGTAAAACTTCTTTTTCGGACCTTCCTTTTTCGTCTAAAGAAGTAAGAAGAAATTAAGAAGTAGAATCTCCTTAAATGATCCAAGCAATGCAAATGAAAATGGAGCAGCACTAGTGGCTTCAGATGTGAATGTAAAAATTTAATTCTACATATAGGATAAAAATTCCTAGAGATGCTACAGCAGGGAACAATCAACTGTTGAAATAAGATCCAGAACTATAACAAGCAATCCTGCCAAGATCAAATCCCTTTCCCACATGTTATTTTAGGATCACTACACTGCCATGTTGGGAAAAATTACTCCACAGAAGGAGGGACAAGGGTTCTAATGATGTTTCACTCTCATTAAGAGGAGTTCATTGATATAATCCATCTTTCTCTTTTCCTCCAGATCCTAGCCTTCCTCCCTACCTTGACAGCCTTGTATATCTGAATAATCTGATTATCTTGATTTTGAAGGAAAAGATTGTGTGCGGAAGAGATATGTAAATACAGTAATGGGCACTACATGTTTCATTAGGTTAAAGTACACGTAATTTACTATTTTTCAGTTTTCTTTCACTGAATATTACTTCGCTGGTAAAAGAAGAATTATTTTATTGTTTTAATATGCATAAATGTTATGAAGGAAATATAAATGTATATAAAGGAAACTATTAAAATGCAGATTTTTTATCAATTAAAGGCTAAAGGAAACAAGTGAATAATGAACTAGTAGCACAAAGCTGTTTGAACCATATGTAGGTAAAAATGTTTCCATACCCCAAATATCCTTGAAAGCATTCTTTTTGTAGAATCTGTTAAACATGATTCTGAAGTACATTAATAACAAATGCTATAAATTACTTTAGAGGAACATAGAAAAGAGTAGGAAAAATTAAATAATAATATTAAGCAACTCTGAGATAATTTTCAGTTTAATTTCTACTCAAGGTCATATCTACTTGCTTGGTACTACAGAAATAAAAGTGAAATTGTGGGGGTACCTGGGTGGCTCAGTCAGTTAAGCATCCGACTTCAGCTCAGGTCATGCTTTCACGGTTCATGAGTTCAAGCCCCACATCAGGCTCTGTGCTGACAGCTCAGAGCCTGGAGCCTCCTTCAGATCCTGTGTCTCCCTCTCTCTCTGTCCCTTCCCCACTCACGCTCTATCTCTCTGTCTCTCAGAAATGAACAAACATTAAAAAAATTTTTTAAGTGAAATTGTGGGAATCCCATGTAAATATATCAAGCTGGAGGCCTGAAAAAGGTAATGAAAATTAAACCTAGAAAGGAAAACTAAAGGACTATTTTATAACAAAATTTCATCAAAAAACTGTATATTATTATAAGATCATTCTAATAACCTAAAAATGCTAATCATAATTTTTTAAATTTTTCAGAAAACATGGGGATCTAGAGAAGAATATTTATGGGATAAATGAGTATCTAGATTTAGAAATACTTCCAAGAACATTAAGTGAAGTGAACATGGAACCAAAAGAAGGTTCCAATAATACTATTTATTCTTTAATCCATTTAAATTTAAGTATAAGCCCTTAAAGTTTTCTAAATTAGTTCATTTAGCAAATACTCAGCATCCACCAACTGCCATACAATGTATTAGACACTAAAACTGTAGAACTTAAATATTATCTTTTCCCTCACAAAGATTAAATATATATAAAAAAAACTGATTAAATGGGATTAAGTAACATATTGGAGAAGAAGTGATTTATTCAACCTTAGAGAAAATCAGGAAAGGTTTCAGATTACTTCATTATCTAAGAGCTAAAATAAAGTCAGCCTGTCCAGACAGACAAGCAGAGGGAGGGCAATCCAGAAGAAGGACATGGTAGAAACCAAACAGAAAGGGAGAGACTGCTCAACGCATATATGGACTTGTAAACTATTGAACGGTAAGGTGACAGAGCAGGCAAAGTGCAGATGTGACCTGAGAGAAAGGGAGGAGTCAGGTCAAGGAGGTTTGTATGACACCTAAGTTTTATACAAGTCACACTGCAACAAAAGATGAGTACCAACGTATTCCTTATCATCCACAATCCAAATGCAACTTGATCCATGTCAGGAAAAAAAAGGTAGAGGGAATAACTAAGCCCTTTCAGCTTCTTGAAAACTGGACTATGTGGCTTTGTAGCTGCACTGTTCAAAAATAATCATTAGAGCAGAAAATGGTAATAAAATTCAGAAGTACATGCATTGCACCATATCTATTTACCAAGCTTGTCTAGAGTTCAGTTAAAATAAAATAACTATTTGAAGAAATTACTGACTTGGTATTAAAACCATATGATGAAAATATCTAGGATCTGAAGGACAATGAACAGACTTCTAATATCTTTAATCTTTATTGGTTATAAACACAGAAATTGTGTTGTTCTGAAAATTTCTGTTTTATGTGATTTTTTAATGTTCTTGAAATAACCAGATATTTTTACAAAAAAAAAGTCATATTTTCCACTGGGATCCCAATTCAATCTTCTGAGAACCCTCTGCCTCAGAATGTCACAAAGTCATTTTTCTAATAAAAAGATTTAATAATGCTTATTTACCAGAGCCATCAATGTTTTTTAACTTCAAATACTCACCAAAAAACTAGCATTTCCAAACAATTACATTTTGTCACAGTAAAGAACAGCATTGTACAAATATA
Organism: Cryptoprocta ferox; assembly: GCA_028646485.1. NCBI lineage: Eukaryota > Metazoa > Chordata > Mammalia > Carnivora > Eupleridae > Cryptoprocta > Cryptoprocta ferox. Next base: position 107,813,919 of record CM053573.1, read on the forward strand.
AACAAAATGACATTGTTTTGCTTTTCCTCTAAAGAGCTGTATTTTTCAGGCATACAGTTTTTGTCAGTGTGAGTAAAAGTGATTGTTTGCAGAATAAGCAGCTGGCGGGTAATCAACAGTTCTTCCTAGCCCTCTGGACACTTCGCATATCCAAATACTAATTGTGAGTATCAGTTCTTCTACATTTCTTTAGAGCAAGACAAATTAAAAGGCTCAGATGTGCTTCTCGCAACAGAAGACAAAAAATTAAAACGGCGCTCTCCTTAATTTAGAATGTGACAAACAATGCAATTTGCTACCTTCCAAAAGCTGTTAATTGAATTTGTGTCCTTATTGACTATCTCTGAGTCACAAACACTTGAGATAATTTGTAGAGAAAACACCTGCCTTTTTTTTTTATTATTATTATTGTAGAACACAACTTCACTTCATCATTGACTTCTAAGGAAGAAATGTCTAGGTTTCTTTTTAAAAAAAAATTTTTTAATGTTTACTTATCTTCCAGAGAGAGACAGAGTGCAAGTGGGGGAGGGGCAGAGAGAGAAGGAGACACAGTATCCGAAGCAGGTTCCAGGCTCTGAGCTGTCAGCACAGAACCTGACATGGGGCTCGAACTCACAAACCGTGAGATCATGACCTGAGCTGAAGTCAGATGCTTAACTGACTTAGCCACCCAGGCACCCCATAGGTTTCTTTAATTATAGTACAATACTCACCTTCAAAAAAAAAAAAATCTCAAAAAAAAAATCTCAAGAATTCCAAAAAGTAAACCCTAAAGTACCCACATTACCAAGATTACCACCACCACAGTTACTAAGAGATCTTGATGAAATTTTACTTCTTCTTTTCCCTTCTGCTATCTACAATGGGAAGGGTTCCTCCGAGGAAAGCTTTGTAAGATACAGCTCATTCTCATTTGTCTGAGATCATTTGGGCATCATTTCTGATAAGTGGCATGACAAAAAATAGAACCTTGCAGCTACTATCAACTGCAGCATTCTTTATGGGGCTGAATTAAGCACTTCTAGTACTTGGTCCCAGGATGCTACATCAGGAATAAGGAAGTGAGTTATTTTTCTATTTTCTTAAGTCAATGTATTCATACAAATTGTGGATATATATGAATGAGCCCCTATTTTATACAAAGAGCTATTTATTTTCAATTCAGAAAAGTACTAAAACATACACTCTAAGTGATTAGGTTCTACAACATACCTAATAAAAAACTATATATTCATCAATTTGGAAGCCCAGAAAATACAGGCATAGAATTCTGATCAGAAGATTATAGCTAATAAAGCTAATAGCCTATCAATCAATGACTACCCTTAGAAAGGAAATGCTCTTTGGGATGACATTCCATTTGTTTTTCCAGTAAGTGTGAGGACTGTATCCTTATCTATTTAACACTACCTTGAAGGTGGTGTATATTTCTTACTCTGATGTATTTATGAAACTTATATTTTATACATTACATGCTGGCATGACTAAATTGTCCTTTATAAACCACATTAGAAATTTTACACTCTACTGTCACCGAGTTACTGCATCACAGTGTGACTTATCAGCCAATAATTTAGTGTCTGAAAGGTCAGTGTGATGGTTAGTTTTATGTGTCATCTCTGGCTAAGAGATGCCAGAAAGCTGGTAAAACAGTAGTTTGGAGTGTGTCTGAACAGGGGTATCTGAAAGAGACTGGCAGTAAAATGTTAAAAAATCTACCACTGTGATCAACATGGGTGGGCATTATCCAATTTGTAGAGTGCCCAAATAGAAGAAAAGGTAAAGGGAAGGCAAATCCTCCCTCTCTCTTCCTGATATCCACCTTTTCCAGCCCTCAGACATCAAAGCTCTTGGTTCTTGAACCTTTTGATTTCAGGACTTTACTCCATCGGCTCCATTGGTTCTGAAGTCTTCGGACTCACACTGAATTATACACTGATTGTCCTGGCTCTCCAGCTTGCAAACAGCAAACTGTGAAAAACTTCTAGGCCTAATACAGTTAGCATCTCTGCCATCTTGATCCTTATTCTATTTTACACCAATGGTAAAAAGTGTAAAACATCAATGGCTAATTCCTATTGCTTACTTACTATGTGCAAGGCACTATCTGATAAACATTTAACACTGATTATTTCATTGATCTTTAGAACAATCCTATGATGTAGGGGACATTATAGTTCCTATTTTACAGATAAAGAAATTGAGGCACACAGAGGTAAAAGATCTTGCCCAAGATCACACCACTAATAAACGATAAAAATAGGATTCAGGTCAGATGGGCCAGAGACACTTCTGGAAGTAACAGCACAACGGCTGCCCAAGGAGATTCCCAAGTCCAGTCCAAACATGAATTGGTTGGCGATGGTGGCAGAGGAAAAACTATGTTCGTGAAACATCATCTGACGGGTGAATTTGAGAAATACATAGTCACCTTGGGTGTTGAGGTCCATCCCCTGGTGTTCCATACCAACAGTGGACCTTAAGTTCAATGTATGGGATATGGCCAGTTAGGAGAAATTTGGTGGGCTTAGAGATGGCTATTACATCCAAGCCCAGTGTGTCATTACGATGTCTGATGTAACATCAAGGGTCACTTACAAGAATGTGCCTAACTGGCATAGAGATCTGGTACAGGCATGTGAAAACATCCCCATTGTGCTGTGTGGCAACAAAGTCGACATTAAGGACAGGAAGTTTAAGGCACAATCTACTGTCTTCCATTGAAAGAAGAACTTTCAGTACTATGACATTTCTGCCAAAAGTAACAACTTTGAAAAGCCCTACCTCTGGCCTTCTAGAAAACTAACCAGAGACCCTAACTTGGAGTTTGTCAAAACTTCTCTCCCGGGTGAGGATGATGATGTATGAGAAAGTGCAGCTGGAGCCCAGCATCAGAAGTCTAGTCTCATAAGCAACAGTCCTGTGACGTCACTGGTGCAGGGCATTTGCCACTTTATTGTACAGCTGAGTGGAACATGTGCTTCATCTCTGGGATGCTGAAGGAAATGAATGGGCTTCGGAGTGAATGTAGCAGTTTAAAAAACACCTTCATATTTTGAACCTGCATATTTAGCTGTTTTGGAATGCAATTGTTCCTTGAATTTCAAATAAAAGACTGTTATAGTCACATCATAGTATCCAGTGGTGAAAACTCGTTTGTCACTGTCATTCCCATTCTTTTTTGTTTAGAATCAGAATAAAGTTGTATTACAAATGAAAAAAAAATTGGATTCAAATGTAGGCAGTCTGTTTCCAGACCTTAAATAATATCAATGTGTCTACGCTGTAAACTGAGGTCTCATATATATTTTTTTTGTTAAGTTTATTTATTTTGGGAGGTATAGAAACAAAGAGGGAGTGGGGGTAGGGGGAGGCAGAAGGAGAGAGAATCCCAAGCAGGTTCCGCAGTGTCAACACAGAGCCCAATGTGGAGCTTGAACTCACAAACCATGAGATCATAACCTAAGCCAAACTCAGACACTTAACTGACTGAGCCACCCAGGTGCCCCTAAGGCCTCATAGTTTTTAAGACAAAAACCATTAGGAACAACATGAATAAGGAACCATTAGCTTTGAATGGCTATAATAAATACTCTGTTGTTTATTTGTGAAGAAAAGATAACAGAGTTTAAAAAAAATGTACAACAGACTAGGACCTTATTCATTAAAACTATGTCTATAAAAATTTAAAAAATAAAATAAAATAAAGCTACGTCTACATGGTGAGGTATAATGAAAAAAATTTTTAACATTTTTCTAAAATGAGAATCAATTTAAACGGTTTTACATGTACATGTTTTTAAAAAAGGCATTATACACCTAAGTAGAAGCCTTACCACTATACTACATCGTTTAACAAACCTTTATCGCTCGTCTACTATGCGCTCTGATACAAATGAGGTAACTAATATGAACTCTAAACACAGTAAGCTCATATAAGTGAAATATATATAATAAAAAATAATAATGTGATAAAGAGTAAAAGAGCTATTTACAAAGCAGAAGAGTAGCACAGTGGGCTGGAATGACTCATTCTGCCAGAGGGGGCAGAAAGAAAAGTAAAGCTTCCAGAAAAGATAACATTCTCAGCTAGCACTTAAATGTCATCTTGGCTAGAGATCTTGAACAGAGAAAACAGTACGTATAAAGGCACAAAGCTGTAGTTAGCATTGTACAACAAATCGAGAGACTTCAAGGAGGTGGTATAGTTGCTGAATAAAATTCAAGGCAGGAAGCGGGAGGAGAGGAGCTGGAGTCCAGCTAATCCTAAAACTCCATTAGAAGCACTCAGACTCAGGTTGAGGCTCCACTAGAGGGACAGGAGGACTAATAAATAACCCTACCACCTATGCATCCCTGAGTTGTGTTTCTACCATCAAAAATAAACATTCAAGGACAGTATTTCCCTAAATTTTGCAGTGAACCACTTCCCATCCTAAACTAAAAAAGTTCTAAAAAAAAAAAAAAAAAAAAAAGTACTGTAGTTTCTAGTTAATGAAGACTGGACTCAACCAAAAATTACATAGCATAATAATGCCATAAACCTTAGAATCAGCAAATTTTGGTTTACTTTTAATTTATTGGCAAGAAATTAATGAAATAGTACAATAATATATCCTTTTTGTTGGAACAATCTGAAATTATTACAGTTTACTTCTGGGTCAAATCTTAAAATGGCTTAAATTCAAACTACTATAGAAAAGACAAAACTCAACTCTGAAGAGCAGGAAATCATGACTTCAACTCTAATTTATTTCCCGCCTAAAGGCAATTAAGAGTTTCGGTTTGGAACTGATATACAATAGTAACAACACCTTTCATTTCCAAAGTGCTCTACATTTCCAAACGCTTTTGCAGTTATTATTTTATTTCTTTAATACGATTATCATAGAGGTGTCATTTCTTTCATGAAATGCAAGAAGCAGAGACAAAACTCCGGCAGCGCAGGAGTCTGTTCCTACTGAATAAATCGTCTAAGATCAAGCTACTGTGTCAAGTACATGAAGTAATATCCCATGTCTAGTCTTTAAGATACATGTAAGGAACTACACGACACTCAGGTCTGAGGTAGTTCTGTAAAAGTAACCACAAGGCATATTTTATACAGGCCTCAGTGAGGCTCTTTTGCCAAGGCCATCCAAAACCAGATTTGTAAAGACAGTATTAAAAGCATCAAAAAACCACACCGTTAGAACAGCACTGATGTTAGTGAGGGAGGTCCTATGGCAAACTTTGTTTTACTTATCGGACTTAACCCACTCCAGGGAGACAAACTGCGTACAGGTGACAGAGTCAGCTTGTTACAAAAGAGAAATCCCAATGTCAACATAAATCTAAATATACATGTAACATTGATAATGGAAGAGTAAAGGCATAAAACTGAAGTTTAACATTTCCATTCCTAGATTATATCAAGCAAGATTCCACTATTAAACCACAGTTCAAGATTCCCAACTTCTACCTGCAAATTCTTAGAACCAATAACAACCACTTTTATCCTAGTCAATTTGTTTACAATCTTACTAAAACTGAATGGAGAAAGTGCTGCTGTCTCCCCTTAGAGTCATTTTTGTAGCAGATGAATAAGACTTAACCTGCTTCTCTCTTTCTCGCCTTCACCAACTTCACCTTCATTTTCCTTTTGTCCTCACTTTCTTTTTTTAAGCTGGATGAATTGTGTACACTTTCTTAAGGTCTTTCTGAAACAAGGGAGAATTTAAAGTACATAAACTAAAAAAACAGTAACAAAAAAATGAAAAAAGCAAATATTACCTTTATATCAAAATTACAATCAAGTCTTCTAATTAACACGATGAAAGTGCCAGATGAATTATCTTTTAGTGGCGGAGGCACTATGGGTTCACAGGCATTCTCTGGTTTTGAATTAATCAAAAAACCCTGTAAAAGAATTGGCAAGAAGTTTTTTCTTCGTTAAACTCAAGAATTCAATTCAACTTACTTCTACAAATACCTTTTAAATATGCTTCATGTATTTTGTATTATGCTAGATGAATTATCTGGGAACTATGACAAGTCCTTACCCTCCAAATGTTTACAATCCGAGGACTTCTAAAGAGTATTTGGTTTCACAAGCATTTAGTTTTTTAAAGTAAGTTCCATTTCTACTTTTAAAGTTTTCTTTTTGATCACACATAAGCCCATCACCCAAAGACAACCACTGTTAGCATGTTGGTATATTTTCCAATGATGACTGACATTTCTAAACCAAATAAAAAGTTTTTTTTAATTAACTTTTACATTTCTTTCATGTTATTAAACAATGATAATGTACAGCATTTCTAGGAATTTGGTCTATAGAAATACTAGCTTGAGTATATAAAGGTGTATGTAGAAAGATGCTCCATGCTACACTGTTTTTAACAGCAAAAGCTGGAAATCATAAGGTAGCCATATAAAAAAAATATACAATAGAAAAACAATAGAGCCATTAAAAAGAATGAGGTAAATCTATACACAATAAATTGAGAAGATATCCACAAGATAACTATTAATTTAAAAAGAAAATATCAAGTTGCTTTCCCAGAAATACAGGATGGTTTGCCATCAGAAAATAAGTTAACAAGAATGTTACATTAATAGATTAGAATAGAAAAATCAAATGGCTATCTCAACGGATATAGTAACTGAATAAACAGAGATAAGGAAATGCAGTAAATTTATAAGAGGTAAGCAATTAAAGCTATGACACAGTTTCCTTAACAACAGTCCTATATAGTATGTGAAGTGGTCACACCAACCATCTATTCCACAGGATGTGGCAATTTCTCCTGCCTAGAGTTGCACTGATTGGCTCATAAGAGGGAATGCTTTTGCAAACGTTTCAGGAATAAAATGCAGCATAACTTCATTTATTCAAAAAATAGTTCCCCTTCTTGATTCCATAAAGCACTTTGTTTTTACTCTGCAGGGAAACAGAACTGTAGTTATCCTTCCAACAATGAATATTTGCTTCAATCATGTTAAATTTACACCTTGCTGCCTTTTCTGTGCCTTTTTGCACAAACACTAACTTTTTGCTTTAATGAAAAATCACAAAATGTAGTTGTTTTCAAGACACTGAGAACAGCAATTAAACTCAACCCATGTAGTACCAGCAAGACATATAACTCAACTGAAGGGAAGACAATATGAACAGTTATGGCCAAATTTCCTGTCTTGTGATCTCAATTCCATCACAACTGCCACCTAGTGGACAGCAATTGAAAGACACATTCCAACTTCAGAGATGTTAAAACATGGGGTTAATAAAATAAATGCATCTTAGAATCAATGAATTTATGGTATGTACAGATACACAAGAAAAGATCTACAAGTGAAACTAGAAAAGAGTTTGTTTTTTAATAATTTCTATATTGTTATATCTGTTTTTGCAAATGTATTATTTTTAAACATAAGAAAATTTATAAAAATCAAATACACATAAACCAAAACCCCAAAAAACAATCTGGTTGCATTAACAGAAAATTGAGTGAAACCTTAAAAAAAAACAAGTTTTTTTTCTTGAATTATTAAATATTATCTTTCCTGTGGACTATGCTAAAAGAATAACTTGCTATTAATTCCTATGCTTCCGTGAGATATGAGTCACTAGAAACTAAGTGCAAACTTAGTTTCTATCATCCACAAAGTATACAAGGCTCTTGTCCATTAATTTGGCACAAGTCTGTAGGCCCTTGAATAAGAATATCAAACAAGGTGCTGCCTTAAGCCAGGTCCACATGCCTAGTGTCACTTCCCTGGGCCAATCTTTTCTTATTAAAAAGATGCTGGTGAGGCGCCTAGGTGGCTCAGTCGGTTAAGCATCCAACTTCAGCTCAGGCCATGATCTCACCGTTCATGAGTTTTAAGCCCTCCATCAGGCTCTGTGCTGACAGCTCAGGGCCTGGAGCCTGCTTCAGATTCTGTGCCCTCTCTGCCCCTCCCCTGCTTGTGCTCACTGTCTCTCTTTTTCTCTCTCTCAAATATAAATAAACATAAAAAAAAAGATACTTGCTCTGTAATTAAAGATCCTCCCCATTTCTACCTTTTGATAGTCGCACTTTATACCAATACACAGGAAGCCCAAGAAAACTACCAGTGCCTAGGAGACTTAGGAACCAGATGTCCATCTATCCTCTCTTTGTTGTTGTAATTTCCTGATGTTTAAACAATGCTAGACAAAAATTGTGCATTCAGACTGGCACCTCAGTATCATCAAATGTATAATGCAGTAGGCTAACTACATATAAATATGTTGATTTCTTTTGAAATATAGTTCTTTTGAAATATAGTTCTTTTGACTATACAAAAAGCAAAGTGCACAAAATATAATTTTCCAGTTTGATGAATTTTCACTAACTGAACACATCTGTATCAGGAAACAGAACTCCGGAAGTTCCCTTCATCCTCCCTGCCAGTCACTAGTCCTCAACCCTCATTCCTAATGTCACCACATAGACTTCTAACAGCTTGATTTTTGCCTAATTTTATGCTTGAGATAAATAGAACCATACAGTACAGTAAATGGTCTGTTAGACTTCTTTCTCTCAATGCTGTATTTGTGAGATTCATCCCTACTGTTGAGCAACCATACTGTTGAGACACTTGGCAGATCTTTCACTGCCATTTCTATACAGTATTACATTGTGAGATATGCCAACATCTATTCTACAGTTGATGAGAATTAGGGGAACTTCCAGTTAGGAGCTGTTACAAATAGTGCTGTTATAAACATCCCATGGACATTAACACATGTACACATCTGTTAAGTATGTACATAAAAGTAGAACCATAGGATAATCAAGCTGGATCAGAGCATATCAAACTTTAGTAAATCCTGCCAAGCGGTTTTCCAAAGTAGTTTGGGATACCACTTTTTAGCTAGAATATTCAAAATCACCTAAACATAAAAATTATACTGAATATAACTTTGCTTGAATGCTTCAGGAGTTATTTAGAACGATAATATTTTAGGATAAACATTATGAAAAAATCATTTTTGTTGATAAATTATACTGGTTAATGAGGTCATAGATAATTTATAAAGTGGTTTTGTTTAAAAGATTGTGTCAAGCTGAAAAGAGCCTTAAGCTTTCCTTCCTTTCAGCTTGCATTGACGTTAAGCTATATAAATAGTAAAATTAACAAGAGTGTATATAGTTACAATGTCAACAAAAATGTTGAAAGCAAGGCAGCAGTACAACTTTCTCTTTGTAAGAGTAAAAAATAAAAGCAGAAGGAGAGAGTCAGAGAAGGGTGAGTTATTTTGTTAATATCTGAAGTTGTAAATTAATTAATTGTAGTAACAGCAAGCGGTTAACACTTGTTGAGCCTTAGCTCTCAACACTGTGTGTCAGGCACTATGCCCTTTCAATATTCTAAATCAGTTAATCTATGCAATAACCAGAGAAGGTAGCTACTATTATATTATCCTTATTTTAAAGATGAGGAAACTAAGTCTCAAAAAGGTTAGGTAACTTGCCCAAGGTTACATAGCAGGCATGCAATCCCAGGAAGTTCTCAACCACTAAGCTATACTCCTGCTGTAAGAAGACAAAACAAAACAACCTCCACTAGGTGAAAAACAAAATGGGCAACAAAAAGAAGAATGAACAAGCCAAAATGTTAGTATAAAAGGCAATTAAGGCTGATTCCAAAATCTGATATAAATACTTTAAACAAGGAAGATGTCAGGGGCACCTGGGTGGCTCAGTAGGTTGGGCATCGGACTTCGGTTCAGGTTATGACCTCACAGTTCGTGGGTTCAAGCCCCACATCAGGCTCTATGCTGACAGCTCAGAGCCTGGAGCCTGCTTCGGATTCTGTGTCTCCCTCTCTCTCTCTGCTCCTTCCCTACGCAAGCTCTATCTCTCTCTGTCTCTCAAAGATAAATAAATGTTGAAAAAAAATTCTTTAAACAACGAAGATGTCAAAGGAAACTTTGTCATAATTTTTACATTCAAATTTAAACCAGAGTTACACCAATCAGACTTTATTAGCTACCATTAACTAATGTGACAGAGATGAATTTATTTCTATCAATAACTTTCTACAATGTTAAAAAATATCCACTGTTCTTTCCTCTATTTCGTTATTAGATCATTCTTTCAAAATTTATCCTTAATTTTCACATACAGGGTGCATTTAATTTCTTTTTCACAAATGGTTGGAGATTATGCTCTTCTTATACAGTAAAATATCCTTTAACCACTATTCTTATCATATTATTTTAAATTCCTTTAACACTACTCTGAATACACTGGTCACATTTCATCATAAGTAAGAGGATGGATAAGACTGAGTAAGTTCCTACCCAAGTAATTAATATCTGGAAAGAACCAACAGATCCAATAAGAGAAAACAAAGTATAAACAACATATAGTATAACGGCATAGAACAGAGAAAGCCATTCTAACTATGGGAGGCAGCAGCAGAAAAAGCGGCATTTGACTTGGTTCTTAAACTTTAATTTGGGGTCAGAAACTGAATATACTAGTATATATAGAAGGTATATATAGTAGGGTGTTAGTGGAAAAACCAGTGAAATCTTAAAAAAAGTCTGTACTTTATTTAATATATTGTAAAAATATTAATTTCTTAGATTTGATAAATGTGCCATGGTTATATAAAATGTTAACATTAAAAGAAACTGACTAAACCGTATATGAGAACTCTCTGTACTATTTTTCTATAATAGTTTTTCTATATAGCCTTTCTATAAGCCTAAATGTATTTCAAAAAAATTTTTTTAATAAATCAAACACATCAACGACAGTAACAACAAGAAAGTAACAACAGGAACTATCACTTTTTAGCCTGTTTTGGACAGTACACTTCTATTGATTGCATTCTATTGATGCACTGTAACTGATGTATTGATGTTTCTGGAAAACAAATCAGTTTCTTCAACAAATTTTTGACATATGTTGCTACTAAGCTATTTTTCTCCTCTTTTCAGTACCTTTCTTTTAAGACTCCAGAGCAAAACATTAGTATTTTAACCATTCCAAGCTTCATGCCATTTGCAAATTTGATAGCCATACCTTCCATGTCTTTCTGCACATCATTGAGGAAAGCACTGAATAAGACAGAAATTTGAGGGTTATATACTAATTAAAAGTTAAGCCCTTAACTGAATTATAAGAAAAGGTTGTTGAAAAACCTCACAAATTAAGTATTACATTTGCAGCATTTTTCAAATCAGTAACTGAGTATCCTTCACCTCAAAGTTACATCTCATCTTGTATACTGTTAGAATCCTCCCCTATAGCCTTTTTTGGTTATATATTTGATCAATGAGTTAGATTTTAGACCTTAATATCTGATTAAAAGATGTCACAAAAATACAATAAGCCCACAAATAACTGAAAACATTTAGAAAAATATTGAAAAGTGCTGTCAGCAAATACTATTTAGACCAACTATATAATTTTCAACACATTATTTCTGAAAAAGTTCAAAAGCATCGGTAACAAAATTTGGCTCATATTAATATTCTAGGAATGTCAAAGCTTAAAAAATAAAGTCCCAGACTACTATATTTATTAATTGCACTGAGGTTAAGAACAAAGAAAAAAAAACCTATTTATACAACATCAATATGCAATTATAAAATCACCCATCTTGATAATGTACACCAATAAGAATTTTTGAGTGATCTGTTTAGATTTGATAATTAGCATTCATTAATTACCGACTAGATGCTAAGATGAACTTCCATTTCCCAGCCATGAAAGAATTTAACAGGGGCTAGTTTTATCCTTTTGCTTTAAATAACCAGAAAATTAAACAAAAGGTGTGAAATATCAGCTTTCAAAGAATGGACAACAGATAGCACAAGACAGCAATTGCTGAGAAGAAAAAAGTAAATGCAATGAGCCCTAGAAATAGCTCAGCTCAGTGTCTAGAGAGATTCCAGCCCTCAGAATAGGGCAGGAGAACCCAAGAGTTTAGTGATCTCGATCAGTTGAGGTAACAGAGCTCAGGGTTTGGACTGGCCAAGGCAGCTAAAGTTTTGTGGAGCACCATACTGGGGTTAAGGGAGCTGCAAAGACGGAGGGCTCCAGACACATGTAGAGACATCCACTCAAGTCCTTGGCTGAGTGGTAATCTGCATTTGTGTGGGAGGGAGCTACCAAAACTGAGAAAGAAAGGAGTAAACAGAACAATCCCTGGAGCCCACACAGGGCTGGGAAGAGCTGTATTCTTAGCAGCCAAAGAGGAAAATCTTCCTAATGAAGAGCACCAAAGAGAGTCCTCAGAAGACAGTTGCCTCAGAAGTGGGCCAAATTGGCCCTAAACATTTGAAATGAATGAAAATAAAAACACAACTTACCAAAATCTGTCAGACACAACTAACAGAGTACTTGGAGGGAAGTTTAAATACTTGTATTAAAAAAAAGGAAAGGTTTCAAATCAATGGCCTCAACATTCATCTAAAGAAACTAGGGGTAAAAAAAAAAAAAAAGCAAACAGAACCCAAAATAAGAGAAAGAAAGAATAAATAGCCACTTTCCTTACACCGATCCTTTGGATATGTGTTACTGTAGACAAGTGGACAGACTTAAAGAAGTTGAGGGGCGCCTGGGTGGCTCAGTCGGTTGAGCGTCCGACTTCGGCTCAGGTCATGATCTCACCGCTCGTGGCTTCAAGCCCCGCGTCGGGCTCTGTGCTGGCAGCTCAGAGCCTGGAGCCTGTCTTCTGATTCTGTGTCTCTCCCTCTCTCTGCCCCTTCCCTTGCTCATGCTCTGTCTCTGCTTCTCAATAATAAATAAATGTTAAAAATTTAAAAAAAAAAAAAAAAAGAAGAAGAAGTTGAATAACTTGCCAAGTGATTCGAACCATAATTTGAAGCCCAGTAGTGCTGACCGCAAAGCCAATGTTCTTCCCATATTATCACAGTACTCATCTTCACAGAGAGGAGGATTAAACCAGGACTACATTCCGGTTTTCCGTATTCTCAGTCTAGCACTCTAACAATTTTGCCATTGTGCTAACACCATCATCACTTCTACGGCGAAGGTTCACAAGTGCTTATTAGCATTCTAGGCTGCCTGTTTACTTCTTCTTGTACCTTTCTGATTCCCCCTCGTCCCCAAATCTTTCATTGTATTATGTACACGTTTAATATGTGGCTTACAGGAAACTGGTGTGTCAAGTTATCTGCTGCTGTTGAAGTTAACTATCATAACTGATTTAAAGTCCTAGAGGATAGCTTTATGCTCACAAAGGAGGATCACAAATCACAGGCACTATCATTCCTATTTTACAGAAGAAAAAACTTAAGCTTCAAAGAAGGTAACGCACCTAAGAGTCAGCTGCTAACTGATGGTGCTGTGAGTCAAACGGATTCAAATAACGGTTCCTTCCTTCAAGAACACATTGTCTTTCAAATTTAATATAAACACAAAACTATTTCAGTGAGGTTGGTGAGACTAAAGACCATTCTTTAATGCTATTTCTGTCTTTTTCTTTTGTTTTGTTTTTTTAAGTAGGTTCCACACACAGCACTTGAACTGGGCTTGAACTGACGACCTTGAGATGAAGACCTGAGCTGAGATCAAGAGTTGGACACTTAAACAATTAAACCACCCAGGTGCCCCTATTTTCACTTTTTAAATTAATTTTTTAACTTTAATTCCTGTAGAGTTAACATACAGTGTTAGTTTCAGGTGTATAATATAGTGATACAACAATTCTATACACTACTCAGTGCTCATCGTGTTAAGTGTAGTGTTTAATACCCATCATCTGTTCCTCCCATCCCCCCACCTACCTCCCCTCTGGTAACCATCAATTTGTTCTCTATAGTTAAATAAAGTCTGTTCCTTGGTTTGTCTCTCTTTTTTTTCCTTGATTGTTGGTTTTATTTCTTAAATTCCACGAGTGAAATCAGATGCTATTTGTCTCTGACTTATTTCCCTTAGCATACTCTAGCTCTATCCATGTTGTTACAAATGGCAAGATTTCAATCTTTTTATGGCTGAATAATATTCCACTGTATATACATACCACATCTTCTTTATCCATTCATCTATGGATGGACACTTGGGTTGCTGCCATAGTTTGGCTATTGTAAATAATGCTACAATTAACATAGGGATGCATGTGTCCTTTTGAATTAGTGTTTCTGTATTTTGGGGGTAAACAGTAATGTGATTACTGGGTCACAGTTCTACTTTTATTACTGCTGTTATTATTATGATAATATTTGTGCTAAATATACTTGGAAAGAAAAAAGCTCACAACTTAGAATGAATTACAAGGTGTCAAGAAGGAAATTGGTAGCATCATACCAAAGATAGTTCTATATGTATAGAATCAGTCTGTAAAATGTTTACCTTATTTCAATACATTTATCCTAACATATAGTAAGATAATTATTTTAAGGAAACATTTCTTGCTTTATACAAGGATTCATTTTCGGATTCCATTACAAAGCAAATTCTCTTAGCATCTGCTGTATTATTATGCCAAAATTATAAGCAAAATATGCTCAGTTTGGGAGAAGAAAGATTAGGGAATAGTGGTCAGGCCAAACCTGTATACTAAATAAAAAGAAAGAAAGAGCAGCTGTGAGTTCCAGCTATGCTTCCTGTGAGGCAACATAACTTGATAGTTTTGCATCTCTTATCTGTACAAGGTACTGAGTATGAACAATACTCCTAAATGAGACATATAAAATAAGATGAGCTAGTCATCAAGGTGTGAGGTGAGCACAAGAGGTTGGTTTATCTCCAATATACTTCCTACTGTCAGACAGCAAAATAAATCCCGAAGTCGGGAGTTCTTAATCCTCACGTTTTTTCCACAGAGCTTCAGAGAGCAAGAAGAAAAGAGATGGCATAAATTACCCTAAAAATAGCAAACATCAGGCTACCAGATTCATAAATATGGCTTTTCATGATCACTGAAGAACACTAATGAACCCCTGAGATGGCAAACTGCTCAATATATTTATGGACATTTTGGTCATTTTCTACTTCATAATTTATTCCCAACAGGTCAACCTGAAGCATTAATTGTCATTTTAATTCTTTATTTTACTGATACACCAGTTCACTGAACAAATTTGCTAAATCCCCACTGTAATTCAGGTACTGCCAGAGATAAAGATTCTGCCTTCAAGAAATTTACGTTCTATGCCAGACACTGTATTACAACAGAAATGAGCATGATAAAGTACTTGTGAATACCTCTAGTGTAACATTCTCCTTCCTGGTTTTACATCTATCAGCTTTTCAATTTATAAATTCTGAATATAGCTCTTCTATCTACTCATATTGATAAAATTGGTCAGACAGAACTGAGAAAACACTGCCACAAAACTGCAATAATTTTGAATGCACATACTTCCCCAATATTTGATATACAAATTGGATAATTACCAACTATAAGATAAATCAATAAATAAGTCTCAAAATAGAAATCCTCTTAATAATCTGGGGCACCTGAGTGGCTCAGTCAGTTCAGTGTCCAACTCTTGATTTTGGCTCAGATCATGATCTCACAATTTGTGGGATCCAGCCCTATGTCAGGCTCTCCTCTGCCAGTATGGGGCCTACTTGGGATTCTCCCTCTCTCTCTCTCTCTTTCTCTCTCTCTCTCTCTCTCTCTCGCTTGCTCTCTGCCCCTCCCCCATTCACACTCACACTTTCTCTCTCTCAAAATAAATAAACTTTAAAAAAAATAAAGGAGATGGCACTAGTTGGTACCTCAAATCCACAAACATAAAGAGAACCAGAAATAATAAATGAGGTAATTGAACTACATTATGAATATATACTTATTCTCCTTTCTTCTCTCAAGCTCATTAGTAAATACAAAATTATATAAATTAATAATTACAACAATGTATCAACCAACTACAAATAGAAGGATAGAGGGGAATTTTTCAACCTAATAAAGGACATCTATAAAAATGTGTAGCTAACATCATATTTAATGATGAAAGACTGTATTCTTTGCCCCTAATGAACAAGATAAGAATGTCTGCTCGACACTTCTACTCAAAAATGTACTAAATGGGATTATTTAGAAATATCTGATAATGTATTTGCTTTGTCCTATTTTAGATATTCATTGCTTCACATCAAAGAAACATTTCAAATTTCAAAATAATGAAAAATGTTCTTCAATTTAAAATATGTACTGCCAAGTCTAGCCAGGGCAATTAGGCAAAAAAAAAAAAAAAAAAAGTAAGGATGGAAAGAAAGGAAAAGGAAGGAAGGAAGGAAAGAAAGAGTGAGCATTCAGATTGGAAAGGAAGAAGTAAAGCTCTATTTGTAGAAGGGATGAGTTTATGCAGTTGACCCTTGAACAACATGGGCTTGAAGTGCACAGGCCCACTTACACATGGATTTTTTTTTATACAGTATGGTACTATAAATGTATTTTCCCTTCCTTATGATTTTACTAATAATATTTTCTCTAACTTTACTGTATATTTTATATATTATTTTTATGTATATAAATATAATACATATAAAAATATGTGTTGATTGACTATTTATATCATCAGTAAGACTTCTGGTCAACAGTATTAGTAATTAAGTTTTGGGGGAGTCAAAGTTATACACACTTTTTTGACCATGTAGGGGTCAGTGCCTCTAAACCCACATTGTTCAAAGGTCAACTGTATACAGAAAATCCTAAGGAATCCACTAAAAAACAATTAAAACTAATAAGCAAGTTCAGCAAGGTTGCAGGATACAAATCAACTATGGCAGAAAAAAAATAAACTATTTTTACACACTTGTAATGAGCCACATCTGAAAAGCAAACTAGGAAAACAATACAATATTTTGATATAACAGTATCAAAAACAAAATATGCAAGAATAAATTTAATAGAAGTGTAAGACTTGTACACTAAAAGCTATAAAACTTTGTTAAAAGAAATTAAAGAAGACCTAAATAAATGGAAAGACAGTCCAATTTCATAGATAAGAAGACTTAATAGTGTTAAGATGGCAATACTCCCTAAATTAATCTACAATTTTGATTCAATCTATATCAGTATCATAGCTAGATTTTTTTCCCAGAAACTGACAAGGTGATCCTAAAGTGTAAATGCAAATTTAAGGTATCCAAAATAGCCAAAATAATCTTGAAGAGAAGGACCCACATTTCCCAAATTGAAAACTTACTACATAGCTATCATAATCCAGACACTATGATACTGGCATACAGATACACAGATCAATGGAGTAGAATATAAATTCTAGAAATAAACTTCCATATTTATGGTTGACTTTTTTTAAAAAACAAGAGTGCCATGACAATGTAATTAAAAAAGAATAGCTTTTTCAACAACTGGTGGTGAGAAAATTGGATTAGCCACATGCAAAAGAATTATGTTGAATCTCTACCCCACATTAAATACAAAAATTAACTCAAAATAAAGACCTAAATCTAAAAACTAAGACAAAACAGTTCTGGAAGAAAACTTACATAAATCTTCATGACCTTGGATTAGGTATCAATTTCTTATATAGGATACCAAAAACATAAACAGGAGAAACCATAGATAAACTGGACTTAATCAAAATTAAAACCTTTTGTACTTCAGAGGGCATTATCAGAAAAAGGAAAAGACAAGCCACAGAATGGGAGGAAGAATCTGACAAGGGACTCTTATCCAGAATACATAAAGAAATCTTACAAATCAATAATAAAAAGGCACAGAACCCAATTTTAACATAAGCAAAGGATTTGAATAGACATTTCTTTAGAGAACATATAAGACTGGCTAATAAGCGCATGAAAAGATGCTCAATATCACTAATGATGACAGAAATGCAAATCACAACCATGATGACAAAGCACTTCACACACACTAGAAGGTCTTAAATATATATATATATATATATTATTATTATTAAAAACAAATCTTGAAAAGGAAATGGCAAACTTGGGAACCCCACACACTGCTGGTAGGAGCTGAATATGGTGAGCCCATTTTGGAGCAGTTTGACTGTTCCCTACAAGATTAAACCGAGTTATCATATGACTCAAAAATTATACTCTTAAGTATATACTTAAGAGAAATGAAAACACAGGTAGACATTAAAACATATACACTGATGTCCATAGCAGCATTATCCATAATAACCAAAAAGTAAAAATGCCCACATGTCCACTAACTGATGAAGAGACAAACAAAATGTGGTATACCCTTACATTAGAATAATGTATAGGTATACACACATTAATAAGTACTGATATATGCTACAATACAGATGAATTCTGAAGACATGTTAAGTGAAAGAAGCCAGAAACAAAAGGCTAAATATTATAGATCCCATTTATAAATGAAATGTCAAGAATGGGCAACTCTTTAGAGACAGAAAATAAATTAATAATTGCCTAGTGCTGGAATTGGAGGGGTTGGGGGAGAAACAGAATGACTGCTAACGGGTATAGGGTTTCTTTTGGGGGTGATGAGAATGTTCTAAAATTCATTGTAGTGATAACTGCATAACTCTGAATATACGAAAAGCCACAGAAACATACATTTTAAATGAGTGAATTGTATGGTATGTGAGTTATATCTCAATAAAGTCATTACTAAAAAAACATGGGGCAGGGGGCTGGCTCAGTCAGAAGAGCATGTGACTCTCAATCTCAGGGCCATGAGCTCGAGCACCATCATGGGTGTAGAAATTACTTAAAAATAAACTAAGTAAACAAAAATGAAGTATTGGGACCTCATTAAGATAAAAAGCTTCTGCACAGCGAAGGAAACAATCAGCAAAACTAAAAGGCAACCAACAGAATGGGAGAAGGTATTTGCAAACGACATGTCAGATAAAGGGTTAGTATCCAAAATCTATAAAGAACCTATCAAACTTATCAAACTGGAAGACATCCAGATGGCTAATTGACACTCGAAAAAATGGTCAACATCACTCATCATCAGGGAAATACAAATCAAAACCACAATGAGATACCACCTCACATTTGTCAGAATGACTAACATTAACAACTCAGGCAACCACAGATGTTGACGAGGATGTGGGGAGAAAGGGGATCTCTTTTGCACTGCTGGTGGGAATGCAAACTGGTGCAGCCACTCTGGAAAACAGTATGGAGGTTCCCTCAAAAAATTAAAAATAGAACTACCCTACCATCCAGCAACTGCACTACTAGGTATTTATCCAAGGGATACAGGTGTGCTGTTTCGAAGGGGCACATGCACCCCAATGTTTATAACAGCACTATCAACAATAGCCAAAGTATGGAAAGAGCCCAAATGTCCATCAGTGGATGAAATGAAAAAGATGTGGTATACACACACACACACACACACACACACACACACACACACACACACAATGGAGTATTACTTGGCAATCAAAAAGAATGAAATCTTGTCATTTGCAAC
>CM053573.1:107833404-107896117 GCA_028646485.1 Cryptoprocta ferox
AGAACATAAGGGAACGGAAGCAAAAATAATATAAAAACAGGGAGGGGACAAAACATAAGAGACTCTTATAAGAACAGAGGGTTGCTGAGGGGTTGTGGTTGGGGGGATGGGCTAAATGGTTAAGGGGCATTAAGAAATCTACTCGTGAAATCATTGTGGCACTACATGCTAACTTGGGTGTAAATTAAATAATTAATTAATTTAGAAAACTTTTTTAAAATGAGGACATAAAGCTAAATCAATGAACTAAATGGTTTTTAGTATGACTTAAGGTTGTATCTGGGGCGCCTGGGTGGCTCAGTCAGTTAAGTGTCCGACTTCGGCTCTGGTCATGATCTCACGGTTCGTGGATTCGAGCCCCGTGTCAGGCTCTGTGCTGATGGGTAGCTCAGAGCCTGGAGCCTGTCTTCGGATTCTGCATCTCCCTTTCTCTCTGACCCTCCCCTGCTCGTGCTGTCTCTCTTCTCTCAAAAACAAAAAAAGTTAAAAAAAAAAAACCATTAAAAAAAGGTGTCTTAAATACTCCTGTTTTTACTATTAGTGTTGTTCATTAAATTCTTACCCAAAAAAGTAGTATCTGTATTACCTAATAATACAAGGTCATCTACAAACACATGTTTCATGAATGTTCTTGAAGGGGAACACCTCTTTGTACAGGCTCCAGTCCACTGTAACTAGTAAGTACTATTTTTACAGACAGCAAGAAAACACATTTTTTATCTTATGGAGATGCTTTTTTGTTTTTCTTTTTCTCTTTTGTTTCCTAGATCACATTAGGTAAGTGGAAATATATTCCAAATGCTTATCTGATCACCTCCTGATTTTAGAATACTGGCTGTCCCATCTAACTATAATTTATCTTGTTAAACATCTATTATACCTTTCATTACATGATCAAAATAAGATTAATTTTATTGCAAACAGAATTTCACTTTTATATGTAAATTAACAAGTATCTTCTCCCTAAGTTTACTACTTCAAACGAATCTGCAGGCATAATAGCTTACTAATGACTTTGTCATTAAAAAGAGGGGGGAAAAGGGCAATAAATCATGGTGTCTAGGATAAAGCTAGGAAATGAGATCAAAAATTCCCTTTTCACTCAAATTGATGTTGAAGAGTTAAATAAAGAGATATTGTAACAGATCTATTTGTAATCATTTGGTTTTTCTATTATCAAATCTAATTTCTAAAAATAACAACATAATTGATAAAAATTTAAAGATTGTTGCCTTGAGTTTTACTTAACACATAAGTAGTTGTTTGTCAGGAATTTGATTTTCTGATACTCAAGCTCTATGAAGAAAGGCCATCTGTTATATGTTTCCCATTCAGCATACACTGCTAATGCTTCACTCCACAGACCATATCTTGACTTCAAGGACTTTTAGTGTATCACCACATCACCATCATAATCACATCATTGTCATGCTTAAGAAAAAAAATCCAGGGGCGCCTGGGTGGCTCAGTCAGTTGGGTGTCAGGCCTGGAGCCTGCTTCAGATTCTGCATCTCCCTCTCTCTCTGCCCCTACCCAACTTGTGCTCTGTCTCTCTTTCTCTCCCTGTCTCTCAAAAGTAAATATATGTTTAAAAGTTTTTAAAAAATAAAAGAAATATTTCATAATTTTTAATAAGTGAAAGCAACCTAAACACAATGACAACCAATGACATAGAGGATCGGTTACATTATGGTGTAATTCAAATATTGTTTAAAAAAAAAAAACAACTGTGTGATGACCTGAATCCATATATATTTACATGAAAAGATATCCATGATATTGGATATGTCGTGATATTGCCAAAATTTTGAGAAGACACAAAATAGCATTTACAAACACATTTTTAAGATGGAGAAATAGGGGTGCCTGGGTGGCTCAGTTGGTTGAGCGTCCGACTTTGGCTCAGGTCACCATCTCACGGTTTGTGAGTTCGAGCCCTGCGTTGGGCTCTGTGCTGACAGCTCAAAGCCTGGAACTTGCTTCAGATTCTGTGTCTCCCCGTCTCTCTGCCCCTCCCTTGCTCATGCTCTGTCTCTCAATAATAAGTAAATATTAAAAAAATAAAAATAAAAAAATAAATGAAGGAATAAAAGTGTCTGTAAGAAATTCACATAGTTATACCCAAGTCTACCACTGCAATCTCTTGGTTGTAGAATTATATGATTTTCATACTCTTCTTTATACATGTCCTATATCCTCTCAATTTTTATGGTGAGCATATATTGCTTATAATGAGAAAAATATTTTTTTCAAGGGGAGGAGAATAAAAATTTATTTACCATTTCAAATTGAGAAAACTAGCAAGAAAAAATCTAATGAAAACTACTAAGTGAACAAACAACAAAGACGTCCAGTAATGAAACAGGGAAGTTTGGGTAAGTGTGCTGAGTTAGGAGACCAAACGCTTTAGCCTCCTTTGATTTATAATGTGGTAGGAAACTAAACATGACAGTGTGGGTGGGTCCAAGAATAATGGAAGAGACTAGGGCCCAAACCGTGGAAGACAAAGAGCCAAAGTCAGATTTGGGGAATTCTACATAAGATGGGAGGGATATGTGTAAACTTTCCACACTTTCCTTCAGGCTCTCCTCCCTCTTACTCTCTCCACACTTCTTTTCCAAGTGATAAATTGTCATGATGAAATAATTCTTCATTATTTTCCACATCTAATGAAATGCTCTGTTCCCTAATAAAGTTAATACATGAATGAGCAACTATTACCTTTGAAATTAATAGGAAAAGTTTTATTTTAGAAGCTCAAAATGCACTGAAGAAGTGTTCTTTTTGTACCGTTGTGCATTTGAAAAATGTCTTTAGATTTTAGAATTCCTATTTTGTATATAAACTGGTGTGGTTTTACTTCTTATTTTAATGTGTCATTTCCTTATTTATCCTTTGAAAAGGGAACTCTGACCTTTGTTTCAGTCTACAAACTGAAGCTGATATCGTGACAGTTAACAGTTCCTAGGAGTGGGGAAGCCAAGTATATTCAGCCTCCCCAAGACTTCTTCATATCACAAAACTACCAGTGTTCTAGGAGGGAAAATAGAGTAGCTGCTATTAAGGATCTTCTCCAAAAAGAAAGCGAATGAAGCATCACAAAAAAGGCAACCAAACAACCACATTTCCTTGCAAAGTTTGCATTTTCCTTCACTAGAGAAAAAAAAATTTCTCTTCTAATCTCAAGCCTTTGTATTAAACAAAATTATTTCTTACAAAAGAATCCCAAAGTTAACTAGTAAATTTTCAAACAGTACGTCTAGTTTGTGGGAAATTAACTAGTGATAACATAGGGTGCTAATTTAAGAATAATGATTAGGATAAGGAAAACCCTTTACTTTGTACCTTTGTTCCAAATATTGGGAATGATACAGTCAAGGACAAATCTGCATCCCAAGACCTTCATCGTCTATGTCTTCTCATAACATGAAGAACATACACTAAGTACTAGATTACAATACTGTATACAAATGATCATGGTATATCTAGCCCAAAAGGTATTTTGCTGAAAATGAGATTTGCCATTGATAGCTATACTCAGGAAATCAGATGCTAGGCTTACTAATTAAGGTTTCCTTAGAGATAGATCTTCTTTTGAATTTTTTAGTAATCATCATTATCTCCTCTACTTGTCAAGTCACTTCTTAAAATAGAGCAATAAGAAACCTAGAAAAGTTTGATCCTCCTGAGACTGGCCTTCAATGTGTAACTAAATTATTCCAGCTGTACTGATAATAAACCAAGAATCTAGCAGGAGACCTTGTTAGCATGACACATCAACACATAAAATCTTGACTATTCAACAATGCTCTAATAGTTGGTTATTCATATTCAAAAAGAGACCATTTTACAGTACACCATCAAATAATTCTGGGTAAAGACCTCATGAGCATCGAGTGGGGAGCATGGGAAAAATTTACCAATTTCTGGAATAATAGAAGAAGGTCTAATGGGGACTATCACAGTAATGAAATCTTTGTGAACGTCTAAATCTGGACAATGACCACCCCATACAGTATTTCATTGCCAGGTCTCCTACAAGATATTTAGATTTAAGGGAACATATTGATGTCATACACCTTTTCCTCAGATCTGAGGCACCGCCACAGGGTCTTTAAAAGAAAAAAAAAAAGTACCTGCCAAAACAGACAATCAAAACCTATAATTGAAAACAATGAGCTCCCCCCCCAGGTAAAAATATCAAATCCTTTTTTAAAACTTCTACAACACTAATATGCCATATTTTCACCCATGCAAGATTCACATTTTTACATTAAAACTCAAATTTTCTTTGAATTTCTGATTTTATATGCTTGAATATTTTTTTGAATGTCAGAGGAGGACAGAAAAGCCTCTAAACACCGTTAGCTTAATATTGGAGTATACATCAATGGAATGTAAACATACAGTTTCAACTGACATGTGTTACATTATAAATATCTGATCTCTTATAAACAGTGGAATCCAAGAATATCATAAAACATACAGAATACAGAATATGTGCCTCCCAAAACTATCCCAACTAAACTCTCTGGGCAAAGTTTAAAAGTAAAATATTTCTCAGCCACATCTCTTAATAACGATATTGTACTTTTAAATTAACTTGCTTACACTTTTAACACATTTAATTGGTTTTATAGACATTTCACTACAGTGAGCCATCTCCACTTCATCACCATCAAGTCCTCCTTGTAAACAATAATAGACTATCATCTGTGAATTCTGATTCTGAGCAATGTCAACCCAGCCATGCAAATATAAAAGCTGTCCATGATGATCCAACAGTTTGTTAGAACAGTCTCTCTGTATTGCCACTTCCTGGGCTTGCCCTCTATTGTCACAATGCAAAAAGTAGGCAGATATTTAACACTATTCTTTCTTTGACAGTGAATAAACAAATTTGTCAAAATACCTTTTAAATTGTAAACTGAATTTACAATAGCATAGTAATAGAGGAGCACCAAAAAGAATATGGTTATCAGGAGTTAATGGAATTCTTTAAACAAGCTTACTAAGAAGAAAGGCTCTTCAGTGAAAGGATGGTCTGACTCCTTAGGCTGAATGAAAGAAAGGATGCCAGCTCAAAATAATTGATACAAAGAGAAATGCAAATTAAAACAAAATAATACTTTTTGGCCATCAGATTGGAAAGGTTAAAAAGACTGATAGCCAGTGTGGAAAAGGGTTTAGAAAAATGGGTATTCTCTGGGGCACTTGGGGACCTCAGAGTGGTTGGTTAAGCATTCAACTCTTGGTTTTGGCTCAGGTCATGATCTCATGGCACGTGAGATCAAGGCCTAGTCAGGCTCTGTAGTGACAGGGCATAGCCTTCTTGGGATTCTCTGTCCTCTCTCTCTGCCCCTCACCCGCCACGTGCACACACTCTGTCAAAATAAATAAATCAACTTTTAAAAAAGTGAGTATTCTCATGCAGGGTTAATAGGAATAAATTAGTACAGCCTTTTGGAAAGGAAATTTATTTTATCTATGGAAATTTCAGATGTACACACCTACTGACTCCTCAATTATACTTCTAAACCTCTATCCTAGAGAAATAATTTAATTTTGGATAAGAAACCAAAATATCTGTTCATGGGAAATGACTAATAAATTATGGTCCTTCATATTACAGAATACCATGCAGTGCTTAATAGGAACATGCTACATCTATATAGGTGCAGCTGTGAAAAGATCTCTTAGACATAATGCTAAGTGTGGGGAGGTGGGGGAGTCAAATTTCAGAGTAATACTGTAGTGGTGATCTATCATTCATAGTGCCCCAAATTTTCTGAACCCACTTTCTCCACACTATGAACTCTACCTTCCCAAAGTAGACTAAAGTTACAAAAATAAAAACAAGAACAAAAACTATAAACTATACTACCCAGCCTTCATCATAGCTAGTATTTCACTTAAATAAATAAGTATGTGGCTAGTAACTATGTGGCCTACAGTCAATTAGAAAAATCAAGGTGTTACATTTGAGAAACTGTCTGGCAAATGATATTTCTTTAGCTTGGGTGGCGTGGAAATGGAGGCAGGATGTTTTGAGGTTAAGACTACAGAGGCTTACTAATGGGAGAAAAGGTGATGTGCTTTGGGGGTCAGTGACTGCATCAATCCTTTATCAGCAATTTTTACAAGGAGGTTCTGAGTTTTGTTCCTGACAATTTGGAAACTGCTTCTCCAGGATATGATGCTCTGGACACCTTTATCCCTTCAAAAATCCCTTTCTGGGTAAATTAAATAGGATTGATTCCATTATAAAAATTAAGAAACCTTTCGATATATACAAATGGTAATCGCTTATGAACTTCATGAGTTCATAAATTCATGAACTAAAAAGCACCACATATTCAGAAAAAGATCTGAAGATCTTTAAGATCTTATAACACCCTGATGTTTAACACTAAAGAGGAAAGTGGGATTGATATGTATAGATGAGGAAGTGGTGACAGCAGGCTTTTCCTTTTTCCTCAATATACTTCTTTTTCTGTTTAAGTATTTTTACAGTGGGGTGCCTGAGTGGCTCAGTCGCTTAAGCTTCCGACTTCAGCTCAGGTCATGATCTCACAGCTGGTGGGTTTAAGTCCCACGTTGGGCTTGGTGCTGACAGCTCAGAGCCTGGAGCCTGCTTCTGATGCCATCTCTCCCTCTCTCTCTGCCCCTCCCCCACTTGCAGTCTGCCTCTCTCTCTCAAAAATAAACAAACATTAAAAAAATTTTTAATATTTTTACAGTAAGAAATAGTCCTACAATGCTGGGAATTTTTTTAATAGCTTAAAATCTTCAAAAAATTAAAAACTAATATGCCCCCCAAAAGGTACCTGCCATCCTAAATGACAATAATAGTTTTATGGTACTTAAGTGTGTAATTTTAAGAAAGAACAATCTGAAAACATCCTCTGGTACATATATACACAATTTCATGTATTCTAATTTATATAACATAAAAACCTCATATTATCTTGTAATGGGGAAGGACTTTCTAATCATAACCCCAGAGGCAGAAGGAAAGCATAGCAATTTTTAACTATATAAACAAAACTGCTGAAACCTTAAATAAAGTTAAAAGATGAAGGACAAACCAGAAAAAATGAGCTGAAATACATATAGCAAATAATAGATTAATACACACATGGCAAAAGACATTAAGATGTTCAATCTCATTAGATTCTTTTTGTCAAATAAGTAAAATTTGGTAATATTTTGTACTGAAGAGGGTGTGGGGGAAAAAAGACAGTATCAAACATTATTGGTGGGATTCTAAATTGTCCCAAACTGTCAAAGGGCAATCTGAAATATACAATAAAATATTAAGCGTGTTCCATAATAAAGCAATTCTACATTTGAAAATGAATCTTAATCAAATAAATACACTATAGCACTGTTTATAATAGCAAAAACTGGACAACTTAAAAATCCACATGAAAAATTAAACAAATGTTCAGAAATCCATAGTATTACATGATAATGCAAAACCATCCAGCCACTGCAAATAAAAACATAGATCCTTCTCTAATACCATGAAATGATGTTCCAGATAGAGAATTAAGTGAAAAAGCCTGGAAACTAAGTAGCATGTTTCTATCAGTGTTAAATGCAGATTCAGTATAGAAGCAAACACATAAATATATACATACGCATATCTATAAAGACACACACACACACACACATTTGGCATATATCTTAGAAAACAGGTCTGAAATACATACCAAAATGTTAACAGTGGCTAGTTTAGAATGATTAAATCATAGGTGATTTTTACTTTCTTCTTTATACCTTTTGAATAGTCTGAACTCTTTTTCAAATGAATATGTATGGATTTTATAATAGAATATTTTCATTCTTTAAACAAATAATGAACAAAAATCACCTTACTTAAATACCTTGTGCTTTTACCATATATTACTATTTTCTTACCTTTAAACCTTCAGCCGGAAGTCTATAACCAAATCTTGCTGGAAGGTCATCAAATGTCTGAGATGCATTTTCAAAATTATACTAAATATAAAATTAAAAACAATCAAGTTACAACCAAGTTACATATAACACTAAAAACAAAAGTTTATTTAAGTTGTCATTTCTACAATTCTAATCCACTATCACAGCTTAACACAAATCAATTTTGTAAATGTACATTCACTAAAATAGCAAGGAATATATATAATTTACTACATATACAACTGCATAAATTAGATTCTAATTTCACATAATTATTAAACAGCAGCAATTCTATAACATTATATCACTTACTGCTTCCTGAGTTTTTCCCACAATTTCCTAGCAAGGAATTTTCTTTCTTTTTTATTTAATGTTCATTTATTTTTGAGAAAGAGAGCACAAGCAAAGATGCAGAAAGAGAGGGGGACAGAGAGGATCCAAAGTGCCGGCTGACAGCAGAGAGGCTCAATGGGGGACTTGAACTCACAAACCACAAGATCATGACCTGAGACAAAGTCAGACACTCAAGTGACTGAGCCACCCAGGCACCCCCCTCCCCACTCCCCGGCCCAGCAAGGAATTTTCTAAACAGATTATTTTCCTGCAAGAGTTCCATTTGACTTTCTCTAAAGAGTCTGATTTAATAAAAGAAATATACAGGATATCTGGCTCTAGCTACAAAAGATGCCTTTTCCCCAGAGAAAGAAGAAGTATCAAATCATTTTTAAGAAATCGTCATTTCGGAGGAGTTAGGATGGCAGGGAAGAATAAGAACCTGGATTTCCCTTATCCCTCAAACACAGCTGTATTGAGGTCAGAACACTTGGAACATCCACGAAATCAGTCTGCAAAGGGACAGGAAAATCTCCACAGGTGGAAGGAGACAGCTTGGCAGAACCGAGGTGCATGTACCTGAACTGGGGGAGATAAAACGGTGGCACAGACACAGAGTGGGGGAAACCCTTCTGTGGAGGGACAAAAGGGAGAGAAAGAGAGGCTGTGGAAGTCCAGTATTGTGTCAGGACAAGAGAAAAACCTCTCCAGACCACAAACCACGGAACAAGAAAGAGGGAGAGTGCCAGTTTCCACTTTGTAAACAGCCCTAGTAGCTGAAGATTGGAGTTTTCAAAAGTGTAGGGCTTTCTCTGGAATGGACCCGCTGCCATGTGTGGGTGGGCACCTGGGGAGGAAAGCCAGCCCCAGGCATGGTGGGATCTCAGAGGGCACTGGAAGAGAACAGTCCCCTTCCCTGAGTTCTGTAGGAAGAGGGCATATTGCCCCTCCAAGAACAAAAGAGCCTGCAGGTGCCAGCCAGAGGCCCTTTGTTGACTGGAGGGACTGGCACTACCCCAGAACCAGGTCCGCGCGCAGTATGGGATCCTTTAAAACATCCAGTTTTGAACCCCAGCAGAGTGCCTAGGAGACACGGGGGACTGTGGTCTAGGGCAAGCTGACCGCCAGCACTGCTCTGTGAGGGCTGCCTGAACAGCACGGTGTGAGACACCAAGTCCAGGGATGAGAGACTGGGGTGTCGCCATTTTTCTCCCCATCACCAACACAGCGGGGCTTCAGGGAACAGGACAGCCGACCCTGTGGAGGCGGGTCCGCTTACACCAAACCCCGCCCCTCCGTGCCTGGCAAGGCTTATCTACTTGAGCAGGACTGGCACTGAGTGAGCCAGACGGCCTCTCCTCCAGACCAGCACAGCCACCAGTCCCAGGCACCAACAGACAACTATCCTGCTGTTTTATATGTTAGTCTGGTTTTCCTTCTTCTCTTTTCTTTTCTTTCCTTCTCTTCTCTTTTCCCTTCTTTTTCTTTCTACCCTCTTTTTTTCCCCCCCTTTGGAATCAGGCTCATGGTTTCTGATTTGATTTTTGGTCAATTCTTATTATACATATGTCTTTCTTTCATTCTTTCTCTGTTCTGGTTATTTGTCTAATCAGGCATTTTTACTCTCTTTACACCTTTTCTGTATCACCTTCTTTAATTTCCTCTCTTTTTCTGAATTAAGTCTTATAGTTTCTTTGATTCTCTGCCCCGTCTTTTTTTTTTTTTTTCTATTCTGCCTCTTTCATTTTTTTCTCTTTGTATGGGAGAAGTTTCCCCCTGCCCCAACCTTTCCTTTTTTCCAGGGTTATTTCAACAAACAAATCAAAGCATACCTGTGTAGAAGGTCTAATGATCCACTACTAAGAGCAGTGGGATAGAGCCGCCAAATATGCAACAGAGTGCACACTACACTCTGCAAAAATACTACCTGAAGTGCCAGGCCCTGGACAGGGTATATGACCCCTTTTTAATATAGTAGTACTTGCAGGTGCAAGTCGTAACAAGCTATTAAAATGTAAAAGACAAAAAACTAGCTAAAATGATGAAACAGAATTCTCCTCAAAAGAAATTCTGGGAAGAAATGACAGCCAGAGAATTGCTGGCTATATAAACATTATATATGAACAAGAATTTAGAGTAACAGTCCTAAGACTAATAGTTAGCTGGGCTTAAAAAAAGCATAGAGGACAGCAGAGAATCTACTGCTGCAGAGATCAAAGACCTAATAGTCAAGATGAATTAAGAAATGCTGTAAATGAGATGCAAATAAACTAGATGCAGTAACAGCAAGGATGGAAGAAGCAGAGGAGAGAATAGGTGAAATAGAAGATAAAATTATGGAAAATGATGAAGCTGAAAAAAAGAGGGAAAGGAAATTACTAGACCACAAGCAGAGAATTAGAGACCAAAGTGATTTAATGAAACAAAACAATATCTTCATCATAGCAGTTCCAAAAGAAGAGAGAGAGAAAGGGGCAGAAGGTTTATTTGAACAAATTATAGCTAAGAAATTCCCTAATCTGGGGAAGGAAACATGCATCCAAGTCCAAGAGGCACAGAGAACTCCCTTCAAAATCAACAAAAACAGGTCAGCACCATGACATATCATAGTGACTCTGGTAAAATACAAAGACAAAAAATTCTGAAAGCAGCTAAGGACAAAGAGGCCTTAACCTACAAGGGTAGACACATAAGGGTAGTAGCAGAGCTGTCCACTGAAACTTGGCAGGCCAGAAGGGAGTGGCAGGAAATATTCAATGTGCTGAATAGGAAAAATGTGCAGCCAAGAATCCTTTATCCAGCAGGGCTGTCATTCAGAATAGGAGAGATAAAGTCTTTCCCAGACAAACAAAAACTGAACGAGTTCATGACCACTAAACCAGCCCTGCAGGAGATCCTAAGGGGGACTCTGTGAGTGAAAAGCAGTAAACACTACAAAGGACCAGAGACATCACCATAAGCATGAAACCTACAGATAACACAATGACACGAAATTCATACCTTTCCATAATCACTTGAATGTACATGGAATAAATAAATGCCCCAATCAAGAGACACAAAGTATCAGAATGGATTTAAAAAAAAAAAAGATCCATCTATATGCTGTCTACAAGACTATAAGAGACTCATTTTAGACCTGAGGACACCTGCAGACTGAGAGTGAGGGGATGGAGAACCATCTATCATGCTACAGGACGGTGAAAGAAAGCCAGAGTAGCCATACCTATATCAGACAAACTACATTTTACGACAAAGACCAAAGAGATGAAGAAGGGCATCATACCATAATTAAGCGGTCTATCCATCAAGAAGAGCTAACATTGTAAAAGTTCATACCCCAAATGTGAGAGCACCCAAATATATAAATCAATTAATCACAAACATAAATAAATATATAGATAATAATACTGAGATTGTAGGGGACTTTAATATTCCACTTACAGCAATGGACAGATCATCTAGGCAGAAAATCAATAAGGAAACAACAACTCTGAATGACACATTGAGCCAGATGGACTTAACAGATATATTCAGAATTTTTCATCTAAAAGTAGCAGAATACACATTCTTCTTGAGTTCACATGGAACATTCTCCAAAAGAGATCACATACTGGGTCACAAAACATCCCTCAATAAATAAAAAAGGACTGAGATCATACCATGCATATTTTCAGATCACAATGCTATGAAACTTGAAATAAACCACAAGAAAAAAATTGGAAAGCTCCCAAATACATGGAGATTAAAGAACATCCTACTAAAGAATAAATGGGTCAACCAGGAAATTAAAGAAGAAATTAAAAAATATATGTAAGCAAATGAAAATGAAAACATGACAGTCCAAACTCTCTGGGATGCAGCAAAGGTAGTCCTAAGAGGAAAATATATTGCAATTCGGGCCTATCTCAAGAAACAAGAAAGCAAGTAGCAATACATAACCTAATCTCACATCTAAAGGAAATAGAAAGGCAGCAGCAAAGTACAAAGCCAGCATAAGAGAAATAATAAAGATTAGAGCAGAAATAAACAATATAGAATAAAAAAAAAAAACAGGAGAACAGATCAATGAATCTAGGAGCTGGTTTTTTGAAAGAATAAACAAAATTGATAAACCCCTAGCCAGACTTCTCAAAAAGACAGAGGACCAAAATAGGTAAAATCATGAATGAAAGAGGAGCGATCACAACCAACACCACAGAAATACAATTATTAGAGAATACTATGAAAAATTATATGCCAACAAACTAGACAATCTGGAAGAAATGGACAAATTCCTAGACACCATGTACTACCAAAACTCAAAAGGGAATAAATAGTAAATTTGAACAGATGCATAACCAGTGAAGAAATTGAATTGGTTATCAAAAATCTCCCAAGAAATAAGAGTCCTGGAGCAGATGGCTTCCCAGGGGAATTCAACCAGGCATATAAAGCCGAGATAATACCTATTCTTCTCAAGCTTTTCTAAAAAATAGAAATGGAAGGATAGCTTCCAGACTCATTCTATGAAGCCAGCATTACCTTGATTCCCAAATCAGACAAAGACCGCACTAAAAAAGAGAATTACAGGCCAATATCCCTGTTGAACATGGACGCAAAAATCCTCAACAAGATACTGGTGAATCAAATTCAACAGTATATTAAAAGAATTTTTCACCATAATCAGTGGGATTCATTCCTGGGCTGCAGGGCTGGTTCAATATTCACACATCAATAAATAAGATACATCACATTAATATAAGAAAGGATAAGAACCATATGATCCTGTCAATAGATGCAGAAAAAGCATTTGACAAAATACAGCATTCTTTCTTAATAAAAACCCTCAAGAAAGTCAGGATAGAAGGAACATACCTTAACATCATAAAAGCCATTTATGAAAGGCCCACAGCTAATATCATCCTCAATGGGGAAAAACAGAGAGATATCCTCCTGAGGTCAAGAACACGACAGGGATGTCCACTCTCAACACTTGTTTAACATAGTGTTGGAAGTCCTACCTCAGCAATCAGACAACAAAATGAAATAAAAGGCATCTAAATTGGCAAAGAAGTCAAACTTTTACTCTTCGTAGATGACATGATACTCTGCATGGAAAACCCAAAAGACTCCACCAAAAAACTGCTAGAACAGATACATGAATTCAACAAAGTCACAGGATATAAAATCAGTGTACAGAAATCAGTTGTATTTCTCTACACCAATAATGAAGCAACAGAAAGAGATATCAAGAAATCGATTCCATTTACAGCTGCACCGAGAACCAGAAAATACCTAGGAATAAACCTAACCAAAGAGGTAAAAGATCTGTAAAAGATCCACATATGTTTTCACTCAACATGTTTTCACTCAATAAGTTTCACTTCAACTTAACAGAAGACCATAGGGGAAGGGAAGGAAAAATAAGATATAGAGAGGGGGGCAAACTATAAGAGACTCTATAGAAAGCTTACGAAAGAAACTGAAGAAGACACAAAGAAATGGAAAAACATTCCATGCTCATGGATTAGAAGAACAAATACTATTAAAATGTCAATACTGCCCAAAGCAATCTACATATTCCATGCAATCCCAATCAATATAGCACCAGCATTCTTCACAGAACTAGAACAAATACTCCTAAAGTTTGTATGGAACCACAAAAATCCCGAATAGCCAAAGTAGCATTGAAAAAGAAAACCAAAGCTGAAGGCATCACAATTCTGGACTTTAGGCTCTACTACAAAGCTGTAATCATCAAGACAGTATGCTATTGGCACAAAAACAAACGTATAGACCAATGGAATAGAGAACCCAGAAATGGACCCACAAAATATGTCCAACTAATCTTTGACAAAAGCAGGAAAGAGTATCCAATGGAGAAAAGACAGTCTCTTTAGCAAATGGTGCTGGGAAAACTGGACAGCAACATGCAGAAGAATGAAACTGGATTACTTTCTTACACCATGCACAAAAATAAATTCAAAACGGATGAAAGACCTAAATGTGAGATGGGAAACCATCAAATCCTAGAGGAGAAAACAGGCAGCAACCTCTTTGACCTCGGCTGCAGCAACTTCTTACTTGACGTGTCTCCAGAGTCAAGGGAAATAAAAACACAAATGAACTATTGGGACCTTATCAAAATAAAAAGCTTCTGCACAGCAAAGGAAACAATCAACAAAACTAAAAGGCAACCAATGGAATGGGAAAAGATATTTGCAAATGACCTATCAGATGAAGGATTAGTATCCAAAATCTATAAAGAACTTACCAAACTCAACACCCAAAAAACAAATAATCCAGTGAAGAAATGGGCAGAAGACATGAAGAGAAACTTTTCCAAAGAAGACATCCATATGGTTAACAGACCACGAAAAAATGCTAAACATCACTATCAGGGAAATACAATTTGATACCACCTCACACCAGTCAGAGTGGCTAAAATTAACAACTCAGGATACAACAGATGTTGGTAAAGATGTAGAGAAAGGGGAACCCTCTTGCACTGTTGGTGGGAATGCAAATTGGTGCAGCCACTCTGGAAAACAGTGTGGAGGTTCCTCAAAAAGGTAAAAATAGAATTACCCTAAAACCCAACAATAGCACTAGTAGGAATTTATCCAAAGGATACAGGAGTGCTGATTCATAAGGGCACATGTACCCCTATATTTATAGCAGTGCTACCAACAATAGCCAAATTATGGAAAGAGCCCAAATGTCCACTGACTGATGAATGGATAAAGAAGATGTGGGCTATATACTACAATGGAATACTACTCGGTGATGAAAAGGAACAAAACCCTGCCATTTGCAACAATGCAGATGGAACTGAAGGGTATTATGCTAAGTGAAGTCAGTCAGAGAAAGACAGATATCATATGTTTTCACTCATAACTTAACAGAAAGCTATAGGGGGAAGGGAAGGAAAAATAAGATACAGAGAGGGAGGCAAACTACAAGAAACTTTTAAATACAGAGAACTGAGGGTTGATTGGGGTGGTTGATTGGAGGGTAGGCAAATGGGTGATGGGCACTGAGGGGGGCACTTGTTGGGATGAGCACTGGGTGCTGTATCTAAGTGACGAATCATGAGAATCTACTCCTAAAGCCAAGACTACACTGTATGTTAGCTAACTTGACAATAAATTTAGAAAAAAATTCTTTTCCTACCCTTATAGATATAGATTCCTATGCTACAATATTTATTAGTTCCCTACCACAACAAAGCAAAACAAAGCAAGGGTTCTCTATAATTGTAGAAGATAACAGTAATGATAATTGTGAAATG
Organism: Cryptoprocta ferox; assembly: GCA_028646485.1. NCBI lineage: Eukaryota > Metazoa > Chordata > Mammalia > Carnivora > Eupleridae > Cryptoprocta > Cryptoprocta ferox. Next base: position 107,848,952 of record CM053573.1, read on the forward strand.
AGTTTGTTGTATTATTTAAGAATGTTTAATCTGCTATAGAGAAAACAAGAGAAACAAGGAAGATAGATGAAACCAAGCAAAAATAGTAAACAAGTGACTTTTGAAACACAGACAAAGCTAACCTGATGTATTAGAAATTAAGACAGGTTTCTGTAAACAGCAGGCCAAAAACAGAAAAAAAAATAGAACACACTGTTTTGAATATAGGTACAAAGGATGAAACAAAGTGAGATTGTTATGTACAGACAGCAAAGGACAATACGAAAGGATCAAGCAAACTTTATTACTTATTTGTGTATTTATTTATTTATTGAGAGAGCAGGCTCATACTCACAAGCGGGTGAGGGGGCAGAGGAAGAGAGAGAGAGAGAGAGAGAGAGAGAGAGAGAGAGTTAAGCAGGCTCCATGCTTAGAGTGCAGAGGCCAATGCAAGGCTCGATCACGACTCTGGGATCATGACCTGAGCCAAAATCCAGAGTCAGATGCGAAACCGACTGAGCCACCTAGGCTCCCCACATCAAGCAAACTTTAAATGTTCATGAAGCATGGATGAGATCACAAATCCAGATTGAGAGCGTTATCAATGCCTCAATCAAACAACCATTGGTGATCCCCATTCTAGCCTAATGTGTCATCTGCCAGAGACACGCAGAAAAGTAGCTCTGCGGGTAAGAGCAAGTAATAGCTATGTTCAGATGTAAGTATTTCAAGTCTCTTCAATAAATCAAACAAATTTTGGATCTGAACACCTTCCATCTGTCAATTCCCTCTTGCTCACCCTCAATTTGGGTCCTGGTAACCACACTGTCACCAGAGAAAGTTTATGTAGCCTAGACAGAGACTGGACATACTCATAATGGTAATACAGGATTTGAGCTGTGTGGTTTTTGCATTTCACTTGAATCTTATCCTGAGTGTCTTAACATACCCATCTTTTACCTGTACTTCTCACTGTATGTTTGTAATTAATTTAATAAAATGTATAATTCAAACATCTGAATTTGGTCACTGAACCTAACCATTACCTCTGGGATAATCAGCCTGGCAGTATACTTGGAAGCCAACATTGCTTCAGGGTAATTTCCTACTATAACAGTAATTCATATTTGCAGAATGCTCTATGGTTCACAAAGTGCTTTACAGTCACAAAGGGCTTTTATATCCATTACCACCATGTATCTTTCAATCTCTTAATTAAAAAATCTTTAATTGATTTAAGTGTTGAGCTTGAGAAAGTCACTTAACTCCTCCAAGACTAAAGACACTACTGTAAAATAAAGAAATTGATCTGGATCAATATAGATAGACCAAAGAAAAAACACAAATGTGTGCAGGCAGTACTTTTCTGAAAAATATACTTTTAAATTCAGGAAATGGAAAATCTACAACTGCACTAAGTTTTTTATTTTATCACTTCCTATTACTGAGGAGTTTCACTCTTTTGGCTAAAATTTCAGAAATAAAATGTCTAGCTTGAACAACAAGACTTGTAACGCTGGGACTTGGAATAAGTTTTATCACTGAGTGAGATCCATTTTGAAATTGATTTGACTTTCCTTAATAGCAAAATAAGGACTGTCTCACACTGCTTCTTATAATCACATTGTTTAAAATTAAGAAAAAATATTTCTATTATAAATAAAACAAACAGAAACATCTTTAGCACAAAAGTGCTTTACTTAGTATTGGAGGGTGGACTGCTGTTCATGAAATTAAAAAATGCTCACTATTGGGGTGCCTGGGTGTGGCTCAGGAGGTTAAGCATCTGACACTTCATTTCAGCTCAGGTCACAATCTTGTGGGTTGTGGGATTGAAGCCCGAGTGAGGCTCTGAGCTAACACTGCAGAGCCTGCTTCAGATTCTCTCTCTCCCTCTTTCTCTGCCCCTCCCCTGTTTGTGCACATGCATGTGCACTTGCATTCTCTCTCGCGCACGCGCGGGCACAATATAAATAAACATTTTTTAAAAAAAAGAACGATAACTGTTAAAATTTTTGAAGTGGAAAATAAAGTTACTCCTCTCTGGAATCCCATCCTCAGTGACTGCCATATAATAATTTTAATCCAATTCTTTTAAAAAGGTCCTTTCCTTAACCAATTCTGTCCTTTAACAGCAGCCTTAACAGGAGATTTAATTTAATTTAGAAAGAGACAAATGCTAACAATTACTGAGCATTTATGAGATCATGCTAAACACCTAACAGGTGTTCACTTATTTAATCCTTAAAAAATCCCTATAAAGTCAGCCACTATTTTATCATTCTCATTTTACAGATTGGCCACAAAATGTTGACAATAACTTGTTCTAGGGATACCTGGGTGACTTAGTTGGTTGAGTGTCTGACTCTTGATTTCAGCTTGGGCCATGATCCTAGGGTCATGGGGTCAAGCACGGCTGGGGCTGAGCGTGGTGCCTACTTTAGATTCTTTCTCTCTCTCCCTCTGTCTCTCCCCCACTCATGCTCACTCGCTCTCTCTCTCTCTCTCTCTCTCTCTCCCCAAAAATAGTAATAATAATAAAATTTAACTTAAACAAAAGAAAAGAAAAGAACTTGCTCTAGTAAGATAGAGGAACCAGGATTCTCACCCAGGCAGTCAGGTCTCAGAGCCCTGGCTCTTAACTCATTGTCCCACTCTCTCCTACAGTCTCATTTCGTAAGTAGAGACTTAAGAAATTTGAAGCTATTTGTCCAAGGCCATGCGACTATAGAGTGGCAGAACTGGAATTCAATTCAGTTTCCACGTCTGTTGCAGGAGCTTTTAACAACCATGCTATATAATCTGACCCATTCAGACCACTAACCACTGGGTGCTTCTCTCTTACTCTGCCCACTGACCCTCACAACCACCTACAAAGAAGTAGATTCTCTCTGACAAATCCCTACAACAGAATCAAAAGGCAGACTGGGAATAAGCCAAAATAAGCCAAAATAAGACTTGGAATGACTCTCTCTCAAAACCACATTAAGATAGATACTACTTTTCAATAAGATCATGGCACAGTTCAAAGCTAACAAGTCACTTGTAGCCTATGTACCTGAGAACGGTCAACATCGATCTGGTTATTTCTAACGTGTAATGCCTCTGCCAAATATAGAGCTCCATGTTTCTAGATATAAACCTACATAATTAATAATGTCACATTTCATTTTGGGTCAAAGGAGAGAGATATGGTAAGATAAAAGATGATGAAGATGAATTGCTAACAGAAATAATAATGATCGGGGTGCCTAGGAGGTTCAGTCGACTAAGTGTCTGACTCTTGATTTTGGTTCAAGTCATGATCTCATAGTTCATGAGATGGAGCCTCACATCAGGCTCTGCACTAACAGGGCAGAGCCTGCTTGCAATTCTCTCTCTCTCTCTCTCTCTCTCTGCCCCTCCCCCACCCACGAGCACACACGCACTCTCTCTCAAAATAAGTAAGCTTTAAAAAATCAAGTACCAAGGAAAAAATGCTATTAAAAGAAAATATAAAACAATTAAATCCCCAAGGAAAAATTATTAATCATTTGAAACATTTATTGGATTCCTACTGTATATAACTCACTCAGCACCACAAACAAAGTATAGTAAGACACAGTTCTGCCTTCCGGGCACTCATGATCTAGGGGGGCTTACTGACTAGTCAGCAACACACTATAGTAGCATCTCCAAATTCTCTTAGAACTCTAACCAGTTGGACAAATACTGTTGTCAGGGAATTAACAAATGGTAGAATTCAACCACCAAAAATAAAATCATCTGAATTTTATCTTTCAAAAGCAGCATCCTAATACCAGCCCAAAATGGACCAATCTGATGTCCAACTTCTTTAAATCTCTATTACTACACACTCAGATTTCAGGAGGTTCTTATTCACTTAAAAGGAAAAGCTAATGTTTTCTGGCTCTTGACTCATTTCCTTTTTAATGCTTACGTTACTGGATCTAGTTCCTCTGACTTGATATTTAGTTCCTCTTTTTACTAGTTACATGCCTTCACCATCTACTCCCCTCCAACTATTTGTCAGCCTTCTATCCTTCAGTGTCAGCATAAAGAATAGATTTAAGTCCCATTCTGATGGCTTCTTCCCTAGATGATATCGACATACATTCCACATTTACCCGCCTGAAACACAGGGAATACTGCTGGCAAGCATGGATTGTTCTTCTATACCTAATATTTTATTTTGTCTCTCCATTAACAAAAAAGCAAACACCTTGGGCAGTCTCATACGCTGCTCAAGGGAGTGGGTGAAGGATGAGGAGAATGATAATAATGAAGATAAAAAAAGATAAAACATTTACTGTGGGTTAGATACTGTTCTAAGTAGTTTACCTTATCTAATCTTCACTACAAGATATCAGTTTACAAATAAACAGAAGCACTTACAGTGCTGCTTAAGTTCCCAGAGCAGTCCACTGAAGCTCCTTTAACCCATCATACAGCTAAACCATAAAATAACAGTCTACTTCAGGTAAAAAGGAAAGAAGGAAGTTAAAGGAGTGGCAGTATTACAAACAACAAAGGAAGGGGAGGGGAGAATACAAAAGAAATCAAAGGAGAAAAGGTAGCTATGGAGAACTTCATTCCCTAACCAGTCCATAAATCCTCTACTTCATTTCAAAAGTCATCCCAAGAATATTCCAAGAACTCTGGGGACCAAGCTAGAGGGAAATTTGCATATCAATGGACTCCTAGTTCTTCCAGGTTCCACTTCTACTCCATCTAGACTATTCCAGAAAAAATCTAATCAATCAGTTCCTTACCAAAGAGGGTAACAGAGTGAGAAATCTCATAGGGATTTGAGTTGCTATGCTCCAAAAGTGAGGATATAGAAACCAGTCTGGCTCTCCCAAATTCCATGATGATCCTCGACACTTCCACAAGTACCAGAGTATACAGAAACATGGCTGAGCACCACATCAAGCTTTGGTCAGCAACAATTCTGGGCCTTCTGTTTCTAGAGTGACCTAATGTCATTAAGCAAATCACTTGCACCCAGAAATTTAAAATAATAAAATTTAGCATAGCACCTAGAGTATAGATGTGTATACACACATACATACATATACACACAGTATATGTGAAGTATTCTGGCTTCACAGAAATGAGAAACAGGAAATACATACACTTCCCAGTGCAGAGGACAGTAAGACAACCTAGAAAGAAATACGATTTTGAAGAGCAATCTTCTTTTTTAAAAACTTTTCTATCTACCATCAAAGATAAGATCACTGTGCTTCCCTTCTCATTAACATTAATCTGAGGCTGAAATTTCCTATGACCACCTTATATAATTTTTAAAACTATCAAGAGGCACCTGGGTGGCTCAGTCAGTTAAGTGTCCAACTTCAACTCAGGTCATGGTTTGTAAGTTAGAGCCCCATGTAGGGCTCTGTGCTGACAGCTCAGAGCCTGGAGCCTGCTTCGGATTCTGTCTCCCTCTCTCTCTCTGCCCCTCCCTCACTCACATTCTGTCTCCGTCCCAAAAATAAATAAATATTTTAAAAAAATTTTTAATATCATTATCATGGGCATCTGGGTGGCTCTGTAGGTTAAGCATCTGACTCTTGATTTTGGCTCAGGTCATGATCTTGCAGCTCATGAGTTTGAGCCCCATGTTGGGCTCTGCAATCACAATCCACAGCCTGGTTGGGATTCTCTTGCTCTCTCTCTCAAAAATAAACAAACATTTAATTTAAAAAATATATTGATATATATATCAAAGTCATTAGAGCTATGCTAATTACCAAGAAAAACAGTAAGATTCTATACGAATACATAGCATGTAGATTCATGTGTGCAAGAGCACTCTTGAAAATGCACATATACTTTCAAGAGTAACATTTATCAAGTACTTATTGTATGTGAGATCTTGTGTTAGATATTAAGCAATAAAAAGATAAGTAAGGCCCTCCACTTTCAAGTAACAACTATGTGTACATGCCTGTACGTTCATAGGTAAACGTCTTACCATTTAGGACTTTTTAAAAGCTCTTCTTTAAAGGATGGTCTTAGACATGAATAAATCTTACTTACTGCTAAAATGTCTGCTTCTACAGGTAGTAGGTTTAAGAATGCAAAGAGCTGGACAGTCAAAATGGTATAGACTTGTGTGGCCGACAGCATGAGCATCCCGATGGAGAGCAGCATCTTGCTGTAAAATCACCTGGAAGATAAGCAAATAAGGAATGATGAGCTCTGGTGCTTTGTCCCTGAACACAAGTCACCCAATATGTTAATTCCTGATGTCCAAAAACATCTCTTAATTACAAACATGTATTAACATTAAAATTAAACATATTTCCAAACATAAGAATTTACACAGATTTGGACATTTAAGTACACACCCAAAGTTAGTCAATAACTACATAACTCATGGTGACTAAGTTCTGTGTTTTAACCACAAAACAAATATCCTCCCATGGTTCTCAGTGTGTAGTACAGCTTGTCTACTACTAACTCAGTTATGAAGGGAACTAGATTTCTATCAATATAATGACTAAAAAACACAAAGGATACCTTTGCTTTACAATTTTTACAATTTTATTATTTTAATGTCTATTTGAGAGAGCATGTGGGCATGCGTGCACACACATGCAGGGGAGGGACAGAGAAAGAAAGAGAGAGAATCCCAAGCAGGCTCCTCACTGTCAGCACAGAGCCCAACATGGGGCCCAAATCCAGGAAGCATGAGATCATGACTGGAGCCAAAATCAAGAGTCAGACACTCAACCGACTGAGTCACCCAGGCACCCCCTACAATTTTAAAGAATTTTTATAATTCTTTAAATATAACTAATAATTCCACATGTAAATTTACTTTTTATTTATTCTTGCATATTGCAACCACTTTAAAGAATATAAAAGAAAAACCAGCCAGATACTATATATATGCTTTGTCCTTTTCCTCCTAACAACATATACACCTTCTTCCCTCTCTACATCCTAATGGCAATAGTGCAGCTACCTTTTCCAACTTCACCCAATTTTCTACATGAGTCCTTAGGTATCTTGCAGCAAAAAGATACCATTAAAGGACTAACAATAACCAAGTAATAAGATTAAAATTCTCTTGGTAGGCCTGAGCCATCAGTATAACATGTTGTTTTTTAAGGTGAGGACAAAGTTTGCAAAGACAAGGGCCTTTATTTTTATTTTATTTTTATTTGAGAGAGAGAGAGAGAGAGAAAGAGAGAGAGAGGCACAGAGAAAGAATCTTAAGCAGGCTACACACTCAGCATGGAGCCCCAAGAGGGACTCAATCCCATGACCCTGAGATCATGACCTGAGCCAAAATCAAGAATCAGATGCTCAACTGCCTGAGCCACTCAGGCGCCCCAGAGACAAGGGCCTTTATAATGAATTATTTCATTACATGCCACTAACTCAAGTAATACTAATTTTGATGATAATTACTGTTGATAAGGCTCTGTATCAACAGTGTGACTCTTTGACACACACCGAAAGAGAAATGCCTCTCAATAATTTTTGAACTACCTTCTTACAAAACCATTAAGATCAAAGAAGAACTGAAGCTGAAAACATGTCAAATGTACAGATATGTTCCATGGAGACAGAGAGTGGATTAGTGCTTGCCTGGGGGGCTGCAGGTAGGAGCCAAGGGAGCTTGGTGGGCAGTTAGGAATGGGGAATGACTGCCCAGGGGTATGGGGTTTCTTTTAGGGGTGAAGAAAATTTTCTAAAATTAGATTGTGGTGATTGTTACACAACTCCATAAATATACTAAAAATCACTGTGCTGTTCACTTTTTTGTGTGTGTGCTGTTCACTTTAAATGGGTAAATCTTAAGGTATGTTAATTATATGTCCGTAAAGCTTTTTAAAAAATGTAAAGATTTCGGAGTGCCAGAGTGGTTCAGTCGGTTAAGCATCGACTCTTGAATTTGACTCAGCTCATGATCCCAGGCTCATGGGATCAGGCCCCCAGTCGGGCTCTGTGCTGAGTGTAGAGCCCGCTTGGCATTCTCATTCTCTCATTCTCTCTCTCTCTCTCTCTTCCTCTCACCTGATTGTGTGTTCTCTCTCTCAAAAAAAAAAAAAAAGTATAGATTTGTTGCTCTTAGTTTAGTTTTTAGGTAAAATACATTTTATAATATACCTCCATGCAGAAAAGAGTTAACATAGCAGGCCTGAGGCTGCTATCCTTAGAAAGATCTGCTCGCAGAATTGGCCCTTTATGGGTATCTAGGAACTTAGATTTCAGGAGGGTTCCCATCATTCCCTGGTAAGAACGGCTCATTGTGTCTGAACTCTGCAAATAATGTGGTTATGTTGAAAACATATTTTCTTTCTGAGAATCTGAAATTTTGAATGCTAGGTAGAGGGTACCTACAGGAACAGTCCCCAATATAAACCCTGAGCACCGACTCACTAAACAGTGCCCAGTATAAACCATGGGCACTGAACTTCACTGATAGACATTTCACATGTGTTGTCATAACTCAGTGCTGAGGAATTAAGTATATCCTACGTGATTCCATTGAGAGAGGACTCTTAAAAGGTTACATCTGGTTTTCTCTGGACTTTACCCCATGAAAAAAATTTTTAAACATTTGGAAACTAAATAACACATTCTAAATAATCCATGGACTAAAGAAAAAATCTCAAGGAAAATGTAAAAAATGCATTGAATTGAATGAAAATGAAAATATAAAATTAAAATTTGTGAGACACAGCTGAAGCAGTGCTGAGAGGAAATTTATAGCATTGAATGCATACATTAGTAAAGGAGGAAAGGGTTCATTTTGATAATCTAAGCTTCCATCTCCAAGAATCTGAAAAAGAACAAAATATACTCTAAAGAAGCAAAAATAAATAAATAACAAAGATAAAAATAAAATCAATGAAATTAAAAACAGAAAATAGTATGGTATAGTATAATAATCACAATAACTATTACTGATCACTAAGTGCCAGGCATTTCTTCAAGCAAGTCATGGAGTTAAACTCATCTACTCCTAACAATTCCCTTTTCATAGGTGGGGAAAACTTAGGTACTGGTAACTAACTTACCCGAGGTCAAACAATGAATAATGGCAGAGCCTGGATTCATATCCCAGGCAGAATGCTTCTACTCTAAATCCATTCTCTAAAGGCCAACGGAAAATAACACCGATATTCAAGGTTGACGTTCAAAAGGTTAACCCTATGCATAACACAGGTACTCAAGGGCTTCAAACCAATGCTCAAGGCACAATAGCCACTGGATTGTTTCCTTCTTTTACTCTGGGGATGAGACAGCAGAGAGAGAAGAGAGGGGGAACATATTTATTTGTGTATTTAACAATAGGCAGTGAGTTTGGGTACACTTCTTTTCGCTTTTATTACATTTTTTAAAATAACACATTCTGGAGTTTTTATAGTCTTTCTTTAAAAACTAGTTCTTACTGATTGTAGAAAATTACAAAAAATTTAAATCACTCATAATCACCAAATTAAGGAATAACTAGCATCCATATTTTGATGTATAACTTTCCATTCTTTTAGTTATACATACATTCAAATATATACTTAGCAAAATTGGAGACATATTATATGTACATGTTGTTTTGTTACCATAATCTTTTCACTTCATATACTGTGAATATTTTCCTAATTCATTAACTATACTTGAAAAAATTAAAAATTTCAAATCCTGTACCATAGCATCCTCTGGAGAACCATGCAGATAGCAGTCCAGGAAACCCTCTGGGGCTTCCACACTTTTCAAACATTTTTTCCCCCAAGATTAAATGACTCTTTAAAAAGCACACCGCACTGTATAGAAATCAACATTCTCTTCCATAACTCTGTGCGTCTGGGACTATAGAAATGTCACTGTCCCTGCCCCACATCTTCAAATTAACATTATCAGGTCACAACAATAAGTCTTCCCAAAGGGGACGATCCGGAAAAACAAGCTATTTCCTCAGCTCATATTTCTCTTTTTGTAGCATGCACCAGCAATCTATCCAAGAAGTATATATTGGGGAGTAAGTAGGGGACCCACCAGCAAGCCCACAGTTGTTAACAGCCACAAGATTAAAAACAGGCACAAAGGGATAGGTCAATATACTGGCAAAAAAATCCTGTGACAGCTTGGGAATAACTCTTCATTTCATTCATAGTGGAAACCACACTGTCCAGTGCATAGGTATTGATGAGGTAGGCCAGAGAGTTACAGAGCCACAAATAAATGACATCACCTAAAAGACAAGGAATAAGACCTGCAAAAGTCCTAGGATGCCCTCTTTGCAACAGATGGTTACTACTGAGTCACAAAGTCCAAAGTACTTGGATTCTCTGCCAATGAATTGTTCCATACATCTCAGACTGATCATGTGGAAGGTGTGATGGGGGTAGCAGCAGAATGAGCTATCATCTCTCAAGTTGTCTCCTTGATTAACTTGGCCAAAGGAAGGTACTGACTTCTTTCTGTACATTTCCAGTGCCTAAATACTCAACCTTGTCACATTCCTGATAATGCTGTAAAACTTTACCATGGACCACAGTTCCAAGGACTCCTGAGCAGTCTTGGAGGTAAGCCTGTGAACAATCTACACTTCCCATGGATGGTCACAATGTGCTGAGCATAACAAAACAGACCAGGAAGCTGACTCACCTGCCAACCAAAAATATTTCTTTCTACTGTTGGAGGAAGAGGCTCATATCCCACATGAGCGGCTAGAACAGGATGGTGAGGCCAGAGACCAGGAGCACCTGACTGGCCGTATCCACCATCATGGCACCTACGGACAGACCTCAGATGTTTTTTTTTTTTAATTGTATTTCATATGCTGGGTTTCTACACACGACTTTGTTTATACAAAATGAAAACTACTGGTTTAAAACATAATATATAATGACCACATGACATTCCATGTGAATGCACTATTCTGGATTTAATATAATCCAGATATATTATAAATCTGGATATAAATCCGTGTGCTATAATGGATTTAACGGAATCTCAGAATTTTTATGACCATTATAAACTCTGCAATATTCTTGTAGTTAAACCTCATAGGCACACTTTTATTTTTTTTTAGATTAAAGTCACAGAAATGAGTAGTAGTACTATAACTGTGGTAAGAAATAGCAGATCTAGCATTTGATAGACCTAGGTTTATGCTGCAACACTGACACATACTAACAGTGTGATTTTGAGACAGAATGATTAAGTTGCCTCATCTTAGAGGCAACCTAAAAGGAGATTATTTAGGACTTAAAAGGACAACTCTGTGGAATAAATACAAAAATGCATATAAGGATGTAACAGCAGGGGAATATAGAAGGAAGAGAGTTTGGGTGTTGCTGCCAATAGACAAAACAGGAAATACCAAAGGAGAACTACAGTTAGTGGAGGTGAATACAATTTGGGATTTTTTTTTTCATTAATGTTTGTGAAATATCCTGGTGGACATGTAAACAGAAAGTAATAAATAGAAGTCAGGAGCTCTACCCAAGGCATAGAGAGATGGTAGAATCATCAACAAATATGTGATATCTAAAGTGATTTTAACGCAAAAGTGAAAATCAAGAAAAGAGGGCTAAGGAAAACTTTAAGGAATATATAAATTTAAGGGTCGAGAGAAAGGGAAAATAAAGAGACTGATTTCACAAAAGTCAAGAAAGAAAGGAATTTTGAAATGAAGGTGGGAGAAAGGAAGGCAGTAAATGTTGAAGAAGTGGCAGTCTAAAATTTTCAGAGTCTGTCCGACTAAACAATTTTATTTCCCAGTAGTCCAACAGGTACCCTAGCTCTGATCAACTCACAATTTCGAAGAATGCACCCTGCTGTCACCAGCTCTGTATCTTGTGATATATACATCATCTATATCATCCATGTGTTAGCCAGAAATTAAAATACAATCCTCTACCTTCAAAGGAAAACTTAGGAGAAAACGATGAATTCTATGATATCGTATGCAAATTTTTATGTTTAAATATAAAAAAAGATCCATGGTTATCAACACACATTTTCTGTAAAAAAAGATCCATGGTTATCAACACACATTTTGAAAAAAAAAATCACACATACACACACAAAAAATAATCACAAATATCTCCAAGAAGTCTTCTGGAGAGAAAGGTTAATAAGATTTAAATCCTTCAACACTTTCTTGTAGCACTTAAACTATTGAGTTAAGATACAGATTGTCAAACTGTATTACTAGACAACATTACTTATTGTAAAAATGACTTTCTAACTGATGAAAAGCATGACAAGAGGTAAGACTATAAGCTAATTATACAGGCTTGTTACAAAAATAAAAACATTCCCAGGGCACCTGGGTGGCTCAGGTCATGATCTCACGGTCTGTGGGTTTGAGCCCCGCATCAGGCTCTGTGGTGACTGCTCAGTCTGGAGCCTGCTTCAGATTCTGTGTCTCCCTCTCTCTCTGCCTCTCCCCCGCTCCCACTCTGTTTCACTCTCAAAATTAAGCATTAAAAAATAATAATAATAAAACTTTAAAAATAAAAACATTCCCTGAGGAGTAATCTTTCTTGAAATCAAGTATGACCCTTGAAGAAACCTGGAAGCTACCATGGACTGTTAGAAAAAGTGGTTCCTTTCCTATAGGAGACTCTCCTCTGCTGCTCTGATCCATACCCACATACACTTGTCTGTCACAATTCAGCATACTCTTTGTTGAGTATAAAAGCTGTACCTGAATGAATGTAAGGCTTCTCAATGAAGATCTATCTTATGCTGATATCCATGTTCCAAATCTGTATCCTTCCGCAAAGCTAGTGGAACATGGTGTCAGGTTATGCCCATTTACTGAGTGTTAATGTCAACCAGAACCCCTGACTTATCATGCAGAGTGGGTGCTGTATCTTTCTTCCCCATTACAATTCTCATTCAACTAACTACTGCAGCCTCTATAACAGAATTCATTAAGTATTCTTTGATGTGACTCTTATCACCCCCGAATAGAACACATTCTACTGAGGACGTTCTTTTTCAAAATTTTATTTAAATTCTAGTCAGTTAACATACAGGATAATATGAGTTTCAGGAGTAGAATTCAGTGATTCATCACTTATATACAACACCCAGTGTTCATCATAAATAGTGCCCTCCTTAACACCCATCACCTATCTAGCCCATCCCCAACCAACCTCCCTCCATGAACCCTCAATTGTTCTCTATCTTTAAGAATTCCTTATGGTTTGTTTCCCTCTCTTTTCCCCACTCCCATATGTTCATCTGTTTTGTTTCTTAAATTCTATATATTAGTGAAATCATATGGTATTTGTCTTTCTGTTGACTTTTTTCGCTTAGTATAATACACTCTAGCTCCATCTACATTGCTGCAAATGGCAAGATTTCATTTCTTTTTGATGGCTGAGTAATATTCCATTGTGGAGATATATATACACATATATATATGTATACACCATATACATATACACATACATACACACCACATCTTCTTTATCCATTCATCAGTCGATGGACATTTGGGTTCTCTCTACAGTTTGGCTATTGTTGATAATGCTGCTATAAATGTTAGGGTGCATGTACCCCCTTTGAATCTGTATTTTTTTATGCTTTAGGTAAATACCCAGTTCTATTTTTAAGTTTGAGGAACCTCCATACTGTTCTCCAGAGTAGCTGCACCAGTTTGCATTCGCACCAACAGTTGCAAGAGGTTCCCCTTTCTCCGCAGACATTTCTTTAGAATGTTTTTGAAAGAGCACACAGAAAAGCCTTCTAATAAAATTGAAGCCACCAACTCAGCCCCTCTGGCCAACCTAGTGGTCTAAGTTTTAGCAAGCACCTTTAGTTTAGTGATTAACTAAAATCTTTCTTTGTAGATCTATAGATCATGAATTGTTTACTAGTAAGACACAGAACCAAACCCTGTTGCACAATCGTCCCCCTGCCCCCATCCCAATACAAAACCTCTGAGCACTGCAATGATAACATCTGTAGCTGACACCACTGACTCTCCACACAATTAAGAAGTGTTACAGACCACTATACTCCCCTTTTACTGATTAACTGCCCTAATGTTCCTTTAAAAATCTTTGGGCCAGGCACAAACATTGGAGTTTGTTTTGGGACAAGAATCCACCCTCTCCCCAGGTGGCAGTCCTCCTGAATAAAGCTTATATTCTTTTTTTTTTTTTGCCAAGTTTTTATTTATATTCAACTAATTAACATATAGTGCAACATTAGTTTCAGGTATAGAATTTAATGATTCATCACTTCTATACAGTACTTCGTGTTCATCATAGTCATATTACTTTCCAATCAAAAATAATCTGAGTATTGGCCTTTCAAGCAATGAGCAACTGAACTTGGGTTTTTTAGTAACAAAATCTTGGTAGTTAACAAATATCTACCTCTCTTCCTCTACCCCACCTTCTCTATCTTTCCTTTCTTTCTCTTTCCATCTCTCTCTCCATAACTACCAAAAATAGAATAGGACTCTATATTCATTCTAAGTATTCCTAAAATCAGAAGAAGTCTACATTTCTTCAAAGAAACTATTTAGTAGAAAAAAATGCAAAAAAATCCTTGAGAACTACCAAGCAGGTTTCTTAGAGGTATAGCCATCACCACAATCTCTGATCATATCCAACTGTGCCTACTACTTGACAGAACTTCACCCATTATTAACAGATATTTTATCTGAAATTAGCTTCCTGACTGTCTAAAGAGTTTTCCAACTGGCAAATTCTCGTTCTACTTTCTGTCCAGTCTATATCGCCTAAAATGTATTCTTGTCGAAACTGTTTTAACCCAATTCTAACAAGCCTGCAGCACTAACTTCAAGCTTACAGGAAATACATAAAATAGAAAAAAAAAAATAAGCTATAAGACAAGGTAGGTATGTTACTTGAGAGCACTGCACCAATTTCTGTAAGATTAAATGCAACAAACAAAACAGTGTAGCGGGATGAAATGGGAAAACAGCATGAAATACGAAACATTAAATCCAAAAGCAAAACACAAGTTTCAAGCAAACCAAAGATAAAAATACAGTTAAGGAACAAGAGGGACAATGTGAATGTGGTCTACATATTAGATACACTTTAAGTAACTTCATTTTCTTAGGTTTGATGACAGTATTGTGGGCATATGAGAAAGTCCTTATTTTTTGGAGATGCATAGTGAAATACTTATGAATGAAATGTCATGATACCTGTAATTTACTTTAAAATATGCCAGTCAATAAAATTAAACCAGAAGAATAATAAATGTTAAATCTAGGTGAAGATTATATTGAGATTCATTATACTATTTCTCTGTTTATTATACAAATTATCAACCACAGAAAAATTTTTTCAATGTACCGAATAAATCATTTTAACTCTTCAGGGATCTTCTTAGAAGGCCTTCAGCCTCATTTTTTTTAATTTTGCTATAATATACACAAAATTGTTTAAAATGTTAAATTTTGTTCAGCGTAAAGTTCAGTGACAGTAACTACATTTACACTGTTGTATAACCAACATCACCATTCATTGCCAGAACTTTTTCATCTTCCCAAACTGAAACTCTGTACCCTTTAAACATGAATTTCCCATTCCACACTCCTGCTATCCCCAGCAACTACTATTTTACATTCTGCCTCTATAAATGTGACTATTCTACATACCTAATATAAGTAAAATCACTTTTTGTACATTTTTGTCTGGCTTATTTCACTTTACCATAAAGTGCTAAATCTTTAAGATTTATCCATGCTGTAGCATATGTCAGAATTTCCTTCTTTTTAAAGGCTAAATAATATTCCATTATATGTATATGCCATATTTTGTTTATCCGTTCATCTGTTGATGGACACTGGTTGTTTCCATCTTTTAGCTACTGTGAATAAAGCTGCTATGAACTGGGTGTATAAATAACTGAGGCCCTGCTTTCACTCCGTGGGGGTATAAACCCAGAAGCAGAATTATTGAGTCATTATGATAATTCTGTTTAGGTTTTTGAGGAGCCGCTGTTATCGTTTTCCACATCGGCTGCGCCATTTTACATTCCTACCAGCAATGTACAGGGTTCTAATTTCTTTGCATCCTCACCAACACTTACTATTTTGTCTGTTTGATAATAGTCATCCTACTGGGTATAAAGTGGTATCTCATTGTGGTTTTGATTTCCATTTCCCTAATGATTAGTGACGTTGAGCATCTTTTCATATGCTTATTAACCATTTGTGTGTCTCCATGGATTGAATAATTATTTAAGTCCTTTCCCCATTTTTAATCTGGGTGTAGTTGTTGTTACTGAGTTATAAAAGTTCTTTATATAGTCTATATATAGTTCCCTTATCAGATATAGGGTCGAAAAGCATTTTCTGCCATTCCATGGATTTTCTTTTCACTCTGTACAGTGTCCTTTAGTGCACAAGTCCAACTCATCTATTTTTTCTTTTGCTGCCTGTGCTTTTAATGTTATATTCAAGATATCATTGCCAAATCCAATGCCATGAAGTTTCTCCCCTATGTTTTCATCTAAGAGTTTTATGTATTAGCCCTACATTTAGGTTCTTTATCATTTTGTTACTTTTTGTATATAAGATGGGTCCAACTGCATTCTTTTGCAGGAGGATATCCAGTTTCCCTAAAACTATTTGTTGAAAGGACTGTCCCCTTCCTCCACTCAATGGTCTTGACACCATTGTCAAAAATCATTTAACTATACATGTAAGGATTTATTTCTAGGTTCTCCATCATATTCCACTGGTCTATATGTTTGTCTTCATGCCAGAATCATACTGTTTTGATCACTGTAGCTCTGTAGTAGGTTTTGAAATCAGGAAGTATGAGACCTCCAACTTTGTTTTTTGTTAATATTGACTAGTTGACTTCCGTTGAGATTCCATATGAATTTTAGGACAGATTTTTTCTATTTCAGTAAGAAAAAAATGTCATTGGGATTTTAATAGGGATTGCACTAAATCCACAAATTGCTTTGACATCTTAATAATACTAAGTCTGTCAATCCATGAACATGGGATGTCTATCCATCTATTTGTGTCTGATTTCTCTCAGCAATGTTTTGTAGTTTTCAATATATAAGTCTCTTGCAATCTTGGTAAGTTTATTCCTCAGTATTTTTTTCTTTCTGATGCTATTGTAAATGGAATTGTTTCATTAATTTCCTTTTGTGATAGTTCACAGATTTTTACATACTGATTATATATCTTGCAACTTTGCTAAACTTGTCTGTTAGTTCTAATAGGGTTTTTTGATAGAATCTTTATGGTTTTATTCATGTTATCTGTAAACTGAGATAATTTCACTTCTTCCTTTCTAATTTGGATGCCTTTTATTTCTCTTTCTTGCCTGATTGCTCTGGCTAGGACTTCCAGCACTCTAATAATGAGCAGAAGTGGTGAAAGCAGGCATCTTGGTCTTGTTCCTGATCTTAAAGGAAGAGCTTTCATTTTCAGTCTTTTACCACTGTGTACAATATTAAGTGTGGGATTTTCATATATGACCTTTACTATGCTATGTTAAAGTAATTGCCTTTTTACTTATTCAGTGCTTTTTATCATGGATTTTATCAAATGCTTTTTTTCTACATTAAGATGGTCATGTGTTTTTTTTCTTTATGCTGTTAATATGATATATTACTGATTACTTTTCATATGCTAAACCATCCCTGCATTCTAGGAATGCACTTGGTCATGGTGCTGTTGAATTTGGTTTGCTAATACTTTGTTGAGGATTTTTGCATCAATACTCATAAGAAATACTGGTCTGTAGTTTTCTTATAGTATCTGTGTCTGGCTTTCATATCAGAATAATGCTGGTCTTCTATTATGAACTAGGAAGTATTCCCTCCTCTTCAACTTTCTGGAAAAGTTTAAGGACTTGCATAATTCTTTTCTAAGATATTTGGTAGACTTCACCAGTGAAGCTATCTGGTCCTGAGCTTTTCTCGCTTGGGAGGTTTTTGATTATTGATTCAACCTCCTTACTAGTCATAAAATCTATAATCTATTTTTTCATGACCTAGACTTGGTAGGTTGTTCCATTTCAACTAGGTTATCCAACTTCTTGCTCTACAATTATTCACAGTACTCTTTCCTAATTCTTTTATTTCTGTAAAATTGGCAGTAATATGTCCCTCTTTCAGGTCTGATTGTAGTTAAGCCTTCTTTTTATTTTCTTAAAGCCAGCTAAAAGTTTATTAATTTTGTTAATCTTTTCAAAGAACCAACTCTTGATTTTGTTAATTTTCTCTTGGCCTTGTTTTTGAGAACTTGAGCACCCTGGCTGGCACACATAATTATCTGTACAGCTGAAGAGCACAGATGCCAGTTACTCATCTAATGCTGGTCTGGTATTTGCAAAATTCTAAAACTTCCCCAAGCATCACAGTAAATCCTAAGCTCACTTTAAATCTGTGACAATACCATACAACTCATTTACATAAAATTACATTCTAAAACTTGATTTTACACATGGGGATGCATTTAATGAATGTTTAAGACGAAATTTATTTTCAGGAAATTCCTTTCCAAACAACCTTTAATTCTGAAGATAACTCACATCCTGACATCAACTAGTTCAGTGCCAAATAACACTCATGAAACAGCTAATCACCTCCATAGGAAAGCCCCTGAGTAAGCTCACATTCTACTGGTTCCCAAGCAACATTCCCGAGCATCACTAGCATTCGAAAAATGAACCAAAATACTCCACTGCTAAAGTAATGGTAATCTTTTCCTAGTTTGCCAAAATATTTCATGGATAGTAATTTCATTTGCTTTCCTCCATAAATGTATCTTATACTACAATATGCATCAAAAGAATATACGCCATGGCAAGCACTAACAGGAAATATATGTGAACAGCTAGTTAACGACTTTAATGTAAAATTTATAACAGCCAAATCACATTTCATAAACTAGGGTTTTTTTTTATTTTTTAATGTTTATTTATTTTCGAGAGACAGAGAGACAGAGTGTGAGCAGGGGAGGGTTAGAGAGAGAGGGAGACACAGAATCTGAAGCAGGCTCCAGGCTCTGAGCTGTCAGCACAGAGCCTGATGTGGGGCTCAATCCCACGAACCGTGAGATCATGACCTGAGCCAAAGTCGGACGCTCAACCGACTGAGCCACCCAGGCACCCCTAAAATAGGTTTTTTAATAAATGTGCTAATGGTCATATATGTATATTGGATACATGTGGTACTATAAAGTTTCCTCCAAAACAGTGTTTTCAATTCATACAAAAACTGATATCAATAAGTTCATAGTGTTCCTTAAAAAACATCATGACTTCCAAGAGTTTTAACAACTGATAACTAAAGTATACTATAAATTCCCATAGAGCGTAGTTTTTTGTTGTTGTTGCTGTTTTTAAAGAAATGGTTGTGAGGTTGTCATGAGCAAAACTGTTAGAATAGAAAAAAACAAGGCTTAACTTTTTAAGCAAAAATAAGATACCTAATAGTTCTTTATAGGGAAACAGAAGGTTGTCCAGCTAATTTCTCTAAGGTGAGGCTATCCAAACTGAAAGCAAGCCTCATCTAAGATTTTTAACTATTGCCATCAACCAAAACAAAATTTTTCCGGATTCCATGACAATGCTTTACAATTTTATTTTTCAAAAAAAATGAAATAAAATGAACAATTTTTAATTTCAAAGGGTTAGCAAAGAGCAACACATCAATTCTTTCCAAACTCAGGTCCTCACACAAACTATTCCCAATGATTTGTATATAGTCACATTGACTTTTTTCCCAATACAAACAATACTTTTGTATTTCCTTTCTATTTATCTGCATGTTTTAAAACTTTTCTAAAGTCTTTGTCTATATACCAAACAAAAGCCTGTAAGAAAACACACAGAAATCTTAACAGAAATCGATTCCACTTGTCCAAGTTTTTTAAGTGTGCATTACTTTTATACAAAAAATTTTTTAATGAGCAAGCAATAAGGTCTTATAATTCACAAGTTTATTCATTATTTAAAGATGAAATAATTTCTTCTGAAATGAATGTGCAATCAAAAAGTGTTCAAAAAAAAAAGGGCAGATCTTGAGCTGAGAGTTAAGAAGTCCAGCTGTCACTTTCTCTCTGTAAGCACTGCATAAAATTCAAAAGGTTCCATCCCACACTACAATTCTTATAGTTATTTATTATTGCCATAAAGGTCAAATGTAGCAGCTACTTGGGCTCTGAGGAATGTGCATCAGTTGGCAATAAGTCACTATGAACCACAGATGATAGCTTAATTAACTGGGATGCCACGGATTACTAGCACCCCACTTCCACTGACAAGGAGCTCAGCACTGTGCCCACGTCCAAAGCCATGACCAAACCAATACCAAGACTTCAATTTTTAGGTCTATCTCCTGGAATCACTCCAGGGATTAATTCTGTATTAACAAAAGTTCAATTAGCAGAGAGAAACTATAAAGTAAATTAAACACAGAATGTTTAACAGAAGTAATTAGTAAACTAAGATGTAGTAAGGGATGGCAAGGAGCAAGAGAGAAGGATTCTACACTTTAAACATATACAGTTTATAGTATGTCCATTATAAGTCAATAAAGCAGCTTTTAATTTTTTTAAAGAAAATTATTAAACTATGATTTTAGTTTTTCCTAAATTTTTTCCTCTGTATTTTGGGCACATGGCTGAGGCAGACCATCACCAGATGTCCTGAACCATATGTACTGCTGACAGACCATGCGGCAAGGACAGGAAAAGGAAAACATAGGTCAGGTTACAGGAACTAGGAAGGAAAAAGCCCTTTCTCCAGTAAGTTCCCTCTAGCACCCTGTCCCTTCCAGCATCCTGTCCCCTCTAGGACCCGATCAAGCTTAACATCATGCCCTTTGTAAAGGAGAAATACTTAGAATCCAGTCCTTTATCATGGAGCACGTACGGATGGGTAAGTTTGGAGTAGAAAGAAAGTAAATTGATAACTGACATGGTTATCTTTCTGTTCATGACAGTATTTAAATAAGGCAGGCTTCTCTCACTTAACAATAGAAAAAAGAGGAAAATGAATATATGGCCATTAGCCTGTTATGAAGGCACAGGAATCTGAAAAAGCACCCACAGTCTCATTGAAGTATCATTTTTAAAAGCCACACAAATTTTATATTCTATTCTAGGCTATTAACCATGTATGTTTTAAAATAAAACTGTTTTCAATTATACAACAATTATTATGTTTATTATTATGTTTATTATGTTATTAAGCTTCTAGAAGCTGCCCATATTCCTTGGCTGGTAGGCCCCTTTGTCTACCTCCAAAGCCAGCAATGGCAGATGATACCTTTCACATCACATTACTCTAAACTCCTCTTCTGCTTCCTTCTTCTAAAGACCCTGCCTGGAGAATCCAGGATAATCTTCCTCCCCCAAAGTTCTTAACCATATCTGCAAAGTTCCTTTTATCACATGAGGTAACATATTGACAGGTTCCAGGTATTAGGATGTGGACATCTTTGGGATCATTGTTCCGTCTATCACAGTAATTATCCCATTTCTCAAATTTTCAACTTATGGATTATAATCTGTCATAGTAATTATTTTGATGCCTAATTGTTCCTGACTTTTGTTTTTTAATGTTTATTCATTTTTGAGAGAGAAAGAACGAGAATGAGTGAGGGAGGGGCAGAGAGAAGGAGGGACAGAGGATCTGAAGCAGGCTCAGAGCTGACAGCAGCAAGCCTGACGTGGGACTGGAACTCATGACCATTAGATCGTGCCCTGAGCTAAAGTCAGGTGCTCAACCAACTAAGCCACACAGGCGTCCCCGGCCCATGTCTTTTTGATATGTCTCCATCATTCTTGAACCCCCCCTTTGTTGTCTGGCAAGATTTTCCAGTCTCGTAGTTTTCCTGCCTCAGCCCTAAAACCGAGCCATTTCTCCAAGGAGAATATCCTTGTTTGTAGGAATTTTACATTAAAATATTTGGTGGATATAGAGCATCAGGTCAACAACTTACTCTCAAATGACTAAGGAGGGAGGGGAGGTCTCTATTATTACAACTTTTCTGGAACCTTGTGATTACTTCAAAATAAAAAAATGATAATATTATTTTATTTTAATGTCTTCCAAGATTCAAAATAAATTATTTGAGGTTTGTCTAAATATTAGTGCAGATGACTGAAAATTTACCAACTATAAAAATCACAGTCGTTTCTCTCAGAACCTGACCAACTGAATTTAGCTTTGGAAGTGTAATTGCAAAGATTTATAAGGAGAGTTGTAATATAGGGAGCAAAGTTCTAATCCTGGTTCCACTGTTTACTGACTTAAGTTAATACCTGTGTAATTAGCCTCTACTCTTCAGACATTACTCATTACATTACTATCTTCAAAAAATGTGAGATTGCTTTTTTAATGCTAAAAATAATGCTCACTGGAAGGTGTAAAGAAAATATTGATTACACATGTTAACATTCCCAGATAACATTAGTGTTTATCCTCATGTGTTTTATGTTTCTCGCAGTTAGTCTAATGTATCCTTACTCTCCAAACCTCACTTTCAGCTCTCCTTCCTCACTGCCACCCAGCTAACCCATGACCCCCAGCTCACCCAACATATAAGGCACAAAGGCAATAACCTTATGATATACTTCTTAACCAGCTGCCAGAATTTCTTAAAATCTTATCCCTTATTCTATACCATTCACTTCACTCACAATGGTTCTGCTTCGCTGATCCAACCCGGAGTGACAGCCTTTTTTCCATTCACATTTTACTTTATTTATATCATATTGTATTATGATTTGTATACTATTTAACTTAAAGTTGTATCTAACATTTCCCCCTTGTATTAAAACTTTTCATAACATGTTAATAGCTGTTTAATATTCCATTATATGGCTCAGTCATGACTTTGTCTAACCATTCCCTAACTGTTCAATATTAAAATGAATCCAACTATTGCAATTACAAATAATTCTATGATAAATATAAATCTCTTTATATATTTCTGATTATTTTCTTAGGATAAATTCCTAGATGTGGAATCACTACACCAAAAACGTATTTAAGACTTTATACATATTGTCTACTGCCTTCTAGAAATAACGTTCCTATTTATACTTCCAAATAAGCATGCATTTCATTGCACCAATTATCCTTTCCTCATCTTAGTTGAGGTTTGGTAAAGTTATATGATAAAAATAGCTAATGTTTATTGAATGCTTACTTCATTTCTGGCTAAGTACTTAATACGCATTTTTTAAGAATCTCCACAATACTGTCAACAGATAGAGGTTGATTCTAATATCATTCCATAAAGAAATTGAGACCGAGATCATTATTTAGCACATAAAGTGCTTACAACAGTGCCTAACATACAGCAAGCACTTTGTAAGTATTCGCCCTTATTTTTAAGAAACTTGCCCAATGACACTTCTCAAATAGTAGAGCCAATATTCAAATACACGTCTGTCTCGTGAAATCCCAGCCTTTCCAGACTGATTATTGTATAAATGTGCATTTAATTACTTATGAGGTTGAATTTGTACATATAAAATATTAAGACTAAATATTTGAAAGCCTGCAAGAAAAACTAAAAGGTAAACTGATGTATATTAATGATAACCTATATACTCAAATCAGCTTTCATTTCAATCTTATTTTTATTACTCATGGATCTCTAAACCAGATTCAGTGAGAAGTATGGTTTATCCCTAAGGCTTTCTCTGTAGCAGAATTAAGTCCCCTCCAAATGCTTAAAGAAAATAAAATGTTCTATTTTCTATTATAATTGCCAAGTATATGTAATATGATGCCAGGAAATCACTAGTAGAATCGGAAAATCATCAACACTCTGCTGGAAGGATACCCCAAACTTCATATCTAGGATAATCTCACATCATAAAAATAAAAATTCTTTAGTGTTCCACTTTCCAATTTCTTATTTATCTATATGATCCGATTCATATAGGTAAAAAACTAAAAGACTATTAAAAGAAATAAATGTTACAAAAATCTGTCGTGTCTCTACACAGCAGCAATGAAAAATCAAAAAATGAAATTAAGAAACAATTCCATTTATGAAAGGTATCCAAAAGAATGAAATAGCCAGGAGTATATTTAATCAAGGAGGTGAAAGCCTGGCACACTAAAAACTATAAAACATTGCTGAACAAAATCAAAGGTCTAAATAATGGAAAGATACCCCATGAAGACTTAATATTTAAGATGGCAATACTACCAAAAAAAATCAACAGATTCTGGGGCACCTGGGTGACTTGGTCAGTTAAGCACCAACTCTTGGTTTCAGCTCAGGTCAAGATCTCACAGTCTGTGGGATTGCGTCCCACGTCAAGCTCTGCACTGTCAGTGTGCAGCCTGTTTGGGATGCTCTCTCTCCCTCTCCATCTGCCCCTCCTTCACCTGCGCTCTCTCCCTCTCAAAATAAATAAACTTTTAAGAAAATCCACAGATTTAATACATTCCCTGTCAAAATTCCAATATCCTTTCATGCAGAAATAGAAGTCAATCCTCCAATTCATACAGAATTGCAAGAAGTCCCAAATAGTCAAAATAATTTTGGAAAAAAAAGAACAAAGCCATAGGACTCACACATCCTGATTTCAAAGTCTTACTGTAAAACTACAGTAACCAAAACAGTGTGAAATAGGCCTAAGGATAGACATATCAATCAAAGGAATGGAATTGAGATCCAGAAACAAACCTATACATATGCCCAAATGATTTTTGACAAAAGGTGCCATGACCATTCAAAAGGAAAACAACAGTCCCTTCAACAATACTGGACAACAGGATAGTCACATACAGAACAATAATGTTGTACACCAAACTCCTAATACAATACGTGAAAATTAACTCAAAATGGTTCAGTGACCTAAATATGAGATAAAATGATAAAGCTCTTATAAGAAAACATAGGAGCAAGTCTTCATAACCTCGGATTCAGTAATGGAATCTTAGCTAGGACATCAAAAGCAAAAGCAAGAAAAATAAATTGGGCTTCATCAAAATTAAAAACTTATATGCATCAAAGGACATTATCAGGAAGTGAAAAGACAACCCACAGAATGGGAGAAAATATTTTAAATTATATCTTTTAGGGATCTAGAATCCAGGATATATAAAAACATTTACAAATCAATAATAAAAAGACAAACAACCCAATTAAAATATGGGCAAAGAACTTGAATAGACATTTCTCCAAAGAAGATATATACAAAGGGCCAACCAGAACATGAAAAGATGTTTAATGTCATTCACCATTAGGGAAATGCAAATTAAAACCATAGCGAGGGGACGCCTGGGTGGCTCAGTCAGTTAAGCATCTGACTTTGGCTCAGGTCATGATCTCGTGGTTTTTGAGTTCAAGCCCCATGTCAGGCTCTGTGCTGATGGCTCAGAGCCTGGAACCTGCTTCAAATTCTGTGTCTCCCTCTTTCTCTGCCCCTCCCCTGCTCACGGTCTCTCTCTGTCTCTCAAAAATAAATAAATGTTAAAAAAAAAAAATCGCAAGATACCACTTCATACCCACAAGGATGGCAATAATATTAATTTGTAAATGGAAAAGAACAAATGTTGGTGGCAATGTAAAAAATTGAAACCCTCATACATTGCCAGTGAGTTGTAAAATAGTTCAGCCACTGTGAAAAACAGTTTGGGGAATTCTCAAAAAGCTAAACATAGGATTACCATGTGACCCAACAATTCCACTCCTGGTACACTCAAAAGAAATGAAAACTGGTACTCAAAACAAATCCTTATATATGCATGTTCACAGCAACAATATTCACAACAGCCAAAGAGTAGAAAGAATTCAAGTGTCCATCAACAGATGAATGGATAGTGTGGTATATACATACAACAATTACTTAGCTGTAAAAAGGAAAGAAGTAGTGACACCCACAACAGTGTTGCTGTAACAACAGGGCAACAGTATGCAAAGTGAAAGGCCCAGACACCAAGGTCACGTGTTATATTATTCCATTCTGGAAGATTTCCATAATAAATAGGAGATATCCAGTAAATCTAGTGAAATAGAAAGCATATTGGTGGCTGCCAGGGGTTTGGGGAAGCAGTAAATGGGGAGTAACTGCTTAATGGGTATAAGGTTTCATTTTGGAGTGATAAGAATATTTTGGAACTAGACAGAAGTGGTAGTTGCACAACATTGTATAAAATGTCATTCAATTGTTCACTTTAAAATGGTTAGTTTTAGGTTATATGAATTTCACCTCAAAAAAATTTTAAGCAATTCGTTTATAATAAATGTTGGACAACTGTGTAAATTATAAGCACAGTTCTTTTTTGAAAGTCGAACATATAAAAATTACAAGCACAGTAATTAGGCAGATAAAGTACTCTTCAACATTTAATGCAGTGTTTTAATTTTTTTTTAATGTTTATTTATTTTTGAGACAGGGAGAGACAGAGTGCGAGCAGGGGAGAGGCAGAGAGAGAGGGAGACAAAGAATCTGAAACAAGCTCCAGGCTCTGAGCTGTTAGCACAGAATCTGATGTGGGGCTCGAACCCACAGACTGTGAGATCATGACCTGAGCCGAAGTGGGATGCTTAACCAACTGAGCCACCCAGGAGCCCCTTAATGACATATTTTATATCTAAGCAAAATAAGAGTTCAATTCCTACTCTCTCTCTCATGACTTGATTTAGAAATATTTGTCCATCACAACGTGGTATTTCTCCCTAGAAACTCATTTCCTCTATAAAAGTTTAACTGAGTATCTCAATTATTAGAAACTGAGCCTGAACTACAGTCACATTCATTCAAACATCAACAAATTTCTAAGGAATTCTAAATCAAATTCTTATAACTGACCAGTTACTTCAATAAGTAGACTATCCCAAAATTTCAGTTGTCTTTTCAATTTATATTAATATAGTTATGAACATTTAAATATTTTAATGTTCAAATATTTCATAGTTACTGATATCCTAAAACCACAAAATTAACACTTGTCCTCAGACTTTATTTCAGAGTTAAAAGACTGATTTCCTCAAGTAGGGCTATATCACTGAAAAAACATATCTTTCTTGTATACAATTCTCCTAAGGGGAATGTAAAGGTAGATACACAAATGCCTAATCATGTTACTTTCCTGCATAAAATTTGTTAACAGGCTAAACAACTTTAAGAATAAAGTTCAAAACTAAATTGTAGCTTAGCAGAGAAAGTTTTCCATAACATCTTGAGTTTTGTCCCTTGCCATTCATTCCTCCTCAGTCTTCCTGTCTTTCTTCTCTAGGCAGATGAACTTCCTCTTCTCACAGCCTCTCATTATGTGCATTCTCTGTGCCACCACAATGTAACAAAACTAAATTGTTTTATCACTCCCATTATTCTTTAAACTCCTTGAAGTTAGGGATTATACCCTTTACTGATTTGTATACTCAGCATCTAGCCCAAAATCAAAGGCTGTCATAAAATTAAAGTATGAAAATATGAATAACTCTTAAGATCCATTATTACAGTCTAAAATACTATGATTTGTGACCATTCCAGAGAGGAGTGGGGGAGTGTAGTTCTAAAATACTATGGCTTCTTTCTCCTAGATAATGGCAAAAAGGGAAACTATACATTAGGCTATGTTTGGCTTTATTTTTAAAAACTATAATGCAGTCTTATTAGTACATCAAATAGGTAACATTAAGTTTGTAGACATATTTTTTACTTCATTAATTAAGAGTATAAATTTAGTCTGACTACTATCCAATGGAAGCTCAGGATCAGCTCTTTTATCTGCATTAGTAAAGTGAAACATTACTGCAATCGACATTCTGTAAGTCACAGAAATTCTTTTAGACTAAAACATTCCATCATTTCATAAATGAGGAAATGAACTGAAAGGTGCAGTTTTGTAGTCACCCAGCTAATTAGTGGGAAAGTTGGGTACACCCAGATTCCCTTAATGTTGATGCTTTCGGCTCCAATATAACCTTATTTCCATTTCAACCTCATAGACAAGCAAGGCAATGCAATTTAGAGCATCCTTCATTTTTTCCCAATTCTCATTCTAATGAGTACTTGGGTCCTTAATAGTTGATACATTTAACTGATTCCTTTATCTTTAAGATTTGGTCCCTGCCTTAACACAATTCCTTCTCCTTATTATAAACGCTTAATGAATACCTACATTGCTGAGTATAAATATATCAAAGTCATTCCATTGGGAAGATGAGGAAATGGGTAGGCACACATGAGTAAGAATAACAGTCCTTCTTTCAAAGTGCTCCAACTATAATATTAGTTACAATCTGGTATAGTACTCTTACTATCTTATAAAAATTATGATTTTATAAATACCTAAGAAAGATCTAATTACTTTCCATTATTTTTTTTAATTTTTTTATGTCTTTATTTTATTTTGAGAGAGAGAGAGAGACAGAGGGTGAGCAGGAAAGGGGCAGAGAGAGAGGGAGACACAGAATCTGAAGCAGGCTCCAGGCTCTGAGCTGTGAGCACAGAGCCCGACGCGGGGCTCGAACCCAAGGCCTATGAGGTCATGCCCTGAGCCAAAGTCAGACGCTTAACAGACTGAGCCACCCAGGTGCCCCTACTTTCCATTATTAAAATATACCTTATTTCTCCCACTAGAAGATAAGATCCATGAGAGCAAAGATTTATCTCTTTGGTTCACTGATGTACTCTGAGTGCCCAGAACAGAGCATTTCATAAAAGGTACTTAAATATTTGCTGAGTGCATGAATGCTGTAAGTATTAGGATCCAAATAGTAGGATAGAAGTACTGTTTCCAGTAGATGTAACAAAACATGTAAACCTTTCCTTACCCTAATGTGTGTGCCTAACCTCCAATTTTTTATTTGATTGGCCACTTACTCAGACTTTGCATTAAGCAGACCTAAAATTAGTTCATAGATGAATAAACTATACTGTTTAGTTTAACATCATACCCTCCCCAACTGCATCAAACCCTACTAAATCTGCCAAGAAACCTATAAGCCCTTCTACTACTCAGACCTGAGCCCGTTTTCAAGTATAAAGGTTCTCCAGATGTTTTCCTTCTTTCCTGTAGCAGTTCAGAATTAGTATTATCATCATCATTTTACAAAATGAGGAACTGAAGCCAGAGAATGATTAGCAGAGAGATTCATTCATAGAATCTCTATTCTTCCTACCACATCATGCAGCCTTCTCCTGTTATCTTTTGAGATTCTTCTCCCACATTCCCAGCTATAAATACAATCTCTCTGGGTCCCCTCTTCCTTGCTGCCCCCATAATAAGCACACAGGCTCTCTGATTGTAAAGGTTTTGCTATTAATTAATTCAGGGTAACAAAGAGAAGAGGACAAAAATAACAAATCTGGAGATGTTACAACAATTCAATGTTCAACATGTGTGTATAAATGCCTGGCACTATATAAAAATTACAGCATCTTTCCAAGTTCTTACTGTGAGAATCCAAAGTCTCCAATTTACTGGTTCTCTTCTGAAATAATAAATATGAGCACTGCTAGGTTTCCAAAATTTTCCCTCTCTACAACCCTCCCTCCCATCCTCCCAGGATACAAAATATATTACAGGGGAAAATAGTGGGTACACCTCTATCAAGTGAGAAATCTGCATTTCTAAGGACCTTCAGGAGTCACATCACTCCTATGAAATTCTAACCCATTAGGAGCATGATTGCCTTAAACAATCTCTTTACAGTGTGAAAAACTGGGCTTCTCTCTTTTTATGGAATACAGTGCTCCCAGTTCCCACTTTACATTTCCAAACATTTGAACAACTCCTCAGCATCAACATTAAGATCCCTATCATAAAGTCTCCTCCTAGGGGCGCCTATGTAGCTCAGTAGGTTAAGCATCTGACTCTTGATTTCAGCTCAGGTCAAGATCTACAGTTCGTGAGATGAAGCCCTGCATCAGTCCCGCTCCTGCTGACAGTGTGGAGCTTGCTAGGGATTCTCTCTCCGTCCTTCCCCTGCGTGCACGCATTCGCATTCTCTCTCTCTCTCTCTCTCTCTCTCTCTCTCACTTAATTAATTAATTAATTCTCCTCCAACATTCCCTTCCACCAGGACTTGTTCTTCATCATAATATCTTTATTTTTTTTTAATAACGTCACTATCTTAGGCCCATACTCAGGTCAGTTCCCAATGTTGATGTCAACATTTCTCAAATCCATACCCTTCATTATAATCCCACATCATCTTTTCTTGCCTCAACTACTCTCATTAAACTCCATGGTATTCCTACCTCCAGGCTTAAGCTCCTTCACTGTACTTCTCTTCCAATTTCATATGCATAAAGAGAGCTTCTTCTCAACTAAGAATCGTGTACAAAATCTTTATCATGGCATTTAAAGATCTCCATACTTTGTATCGATCTACCTTTACCAGCCTGTACCCTAAATATTCAACCTCAGCAAATGTTCTCTGCTTTCCTACCTCTATTTGTTTGCTTGGGTAGCATCCTTATGAAGAACTATCTTTTCTTCTCCCATCCTCCTCCAACTGCTTTCAGATGATCACATCCTCAACATAAAAGCAAAAAGGCTGAGGCATAGATCATTCTTCAACACATTCTGTCTAGTGCTTTACAAATTATCTTAATCCCCACAAAAACATAATGGGTTAATACTATATATCTGAGGAAGGAATTGAGGAAATGGAGGGTCAAAGGAGCTTACCCAAGATCATCTAAACAAGCAAGAATCCAAAGTAACCCCACAGCATTCTGTATTTTTTAATAAAACGCGGCACAAGTGGGCAACCTTGATAGTCAGGATGCCTAGGTTCAAATTCCAGTTACTCCACTAGCAATCTGTGTGAACTCAGCAAGTTATGTACTTGTAAGGTCTTTATTTCCCCACCTATAAAAAGGGGATAATAGTACTACTTACCACATCAATAACATAATTACATGACATAATGTAAAGTGCTTAGAATTGTATTTGGCCCATAGTAAAAAAAAAAAAAAAAAAAAATCAATGTTAACTATTATTACTGTTGTTGTTACTTATAGGCTGTAATATGTAAAGTGACAATACCATTTATATGTTCTTATTGTTCCCAAATCAACTTCTGGGTAAAAGCTTTATAAAGCTTAACAACATATTTTATATATGCTCAATAAATATTTGCACAATACAGGAATTTTTAAACAATGATTAACTGCCATGCTTTATTAAAAGAAATTTACTTGTCTATTAGTTCTGTTTCCTCTTCTGAGAAACTAACACTGCTCACTAACTTTCTTCCCTTTTTAGGTCATATGAAACTACCATATGCAATGCCAGATGGTAGTAATATGTCAAATGATACAAAACACTAGACTCAAACTCATTTTGTCTTCTGCTAAATGTTACTAACTCCCAGGTTTTAAAATGTCCAAAATGACACTTTTTTTTTTTTAAACACCAACCATTTCTAGGTCATAGCAACATGAAGCAAGTATACCATGATACCTGACCAAGTCATTTCATTTTATACATCTTTATGGCAAGAACTATAAAACATAAAATGGTTTAATTCAAAGATATAAACTTATCATACTCCTAGTCCTCCCCTAACTTTGCTAAAGTGAGTGCCTGAAACGCTTCTGATAAGTATGTTACCCTGGGATGCGGTAAAAGGGTGTTGAACGCTATTAATAGTTTAGGCCCCTCCAAAATGCTTGAGAGAAAGAACTTTAAACAAGGATAGATGAGAACTTACTCCAAACCTTTCAATAATAAACCTCAAAAAACAAGATTATGTCCATACGATTTACTATTACATATGGAAATATCACACTGGCTGGCTTCAGATAACGACAAAGTAAAAAATATATATATTAATAAAACAGTTGTCATTCCTGACACGGAAATAACTGGGCTTCTACCCAGTCGTTTCAAAAACAAAACAAGCAAACAAAAAAAGACCCCCAAAACTTTGAACCTTAACTATGTAACAGACATTGTATTTCAACAAATTCCTACAATTCTTCCCTTACTCACAAATAATGTCACAGAATTAGCAAGCGGCAGAGCTGAAGGCTGGACCCAACCATATTTGGGATCCAGTGTTTGCCATAATCCACAATGACACAGTACACATTTGCATCACTCTCTTCATATACACATATTTTTTTAAAAACTGAAACAAAAGCTTCAAAATAATATTTAGTCTTACTCCATAGAATGTCCTCTGATATTTTTTTCTTTCTAATGTTAAGGTCAATGCACTAAATTGATTCCAAAACCCATTAATAAGTCTCCATGGGCCCCCCAAACTACAACACTGCACTACACTTAAAAAAATTTTTTTAATGTTTATTTTTAATGGGGGGGGTGCACACGTGTGAATGCGGGAGGGGCAGAAAGAGAGGGAGCCCGTGAATCCCAAGCAGGAGGCTGGGAAGGTCAGCACAAAAGCCCGATGTGTGGCAGGGAACCTACCAACCATGAGATCATGACCTGGGCAGAAGTCAGATGCTCAAGGACTGAGTCACCCAGGCGCCCCTGCACTACACCTTTTACCTCCCGTTCAAAAATATTTTTAACTGCTACCACAAAGTCTAGTTTTATTTCTCTGAAATGGAACAAATATTCTCAACCCACTGAAAGCTGTCCTTAAAAAGATAAAACCCTTGAAAGCCCTTCCTTAAATCTTGAATTTCTCTACCACACAACCCTTTGGAGGCACACCCATCTTACTTATTTATATTGTATCAAAAACTGCAGATGTTCTCCTTGGAGAACAACAGATCATTGTTGAAAGGAATGCGTTCGTTTTTCACTGTTCCTGCAGCATCACTGAGGAACATTTCACGCTCAGGCAAGTTTGGGGCAACAGAAACGAACCTGAGCAGCTGCCCACGGTGCTGAAACGGAGGATAAAACAATAATTTTGGAAATTTCCTCCCGCCAGATTAGGACAAAATAGAGGAATTCACCAAAAACTAGCAGAGAATACCCAGTGGCTGCCACTAAAGTTGCTTGAATGCTTCTGGGATAGCTTGGCTTTTGTGTCTGCCCACTCCCTCACTGGGACAGAGTTCTTTCATCAGTGCGGGTCAACTCCAGAAGTATCCCGGTAGAGCTGCTAGCTTTAAGACGACAGGGACATGGAATCTGCCCCTAGTAGAGTCACGTCTCCCCTTCAACCTGAGTTTCCAGTGGGGGTTGGAGGGAGGTTACAAAGAAGGGAGGTAACTGCCCTCCTTTTTCCAAAGGCTACATAGTCCCCGCAACTGAAGTCTAGCGATATCGCCCGGGGACTTTGCGGCAGGTGCTTGACCAAGAGAAGCGTTCCAAACATCTTCCCCGGCTCCTGCCACCGCAGAATAGGAATGTGAGGAGCCAAACAGATAATACAACTTTATATACAAACCAACTCAAAGGGTGGGGGTGGGGGAGAGCGGGAATCTGTCCTCAGAGGGCAGAGGGGTTTGTCTGTTTTTGTGTGTGTGTGTTTTTTTTTTAATCTTTTGCAAAAAGCCTGCTTCCTCCACACCCAGCCTGGGGAGGAGCAGCAAAGACCACAGCAGCGGGGCCGCCACGGAGGGCCGGCGAGGGGGTGTGTTCCCCCTGTCAGGTCCCAAAGGGGTCAATCCCCTGCCCGGCCGCCGAGAAGCCAGAGAGGCTCTTACCTGGAAGCCTGACCCCGCAAACAGGCTCGCCCACGGCGTCGCTGCGGGAGAAGTCCCTACCCCGACTTCATGACTGAATATCCGCACCGACCCCCACAGCCGGAATCTGAGTGGGGACGACAACACCAAGGCTAGACGGAAGTCCCGCCTCGCGCGCCTCATTGGCCGGTACACGAAGACGAAGAAAAACCATTGGGTCACAGTGCTGTTTGCTAAAGCCCTTCCCACTCTCGCACAGCGTCTCGCTGCTTGCTCCAGCTGGCAGGGAGAAAATCCCAGTTTGTGGAGCGGCATTCTGAGCCGCGTGATCAGTCTTCCCGGGAAGGGAAAGGTAGGGGGGGATTCTGCAGCGCTGAAGGATCCGCTTTTTGGCAGGGGAAGGGGCAGACTGGCCGAGGGGATTGGCTGTGAAAGCCTACCAGCCACCATTTGCCCCCAGGAGTGGAGGCTGTGGGGTCAACAGGGGATCATACGGAGCGGCCAGGGCCAGCCGGCTTGGTCCGCTCTGGCTTTGGGACGAAGCAGCCCGAGACCCAGCTGGCGGGCTGCCCCTGGGCGGGGCTGGCTCTGGCACCGTCAAGTCTCTTCCCTGCACCACACTCACCCGACCGGCTGAAGGGGCGAGGACGAAACCTCATCCCCTCTGCATGGAGTCCAGGCTGAGATCCGGATGGATGGGATCAAGACCCACCAACGCCTTAGATAAGAGTCCGGGTCGCGTTGTTAGAGATGCTAGCAGCCTGAAGGCTGAAAGCGAGTACCCGGACGCCCGGCTCGGAGCCGTGCTGACGTCAGCACTCTGGGCCTGACACGCGCTATCCCCGGGACTCAGCAAAAGTCAAACCGTGTGATTAAGCCCTAGGTCAGCCTTTTAAAACCCGAACCTCCTTTTGGCAAGCCAAAAACAAACAAACAAACAAAAAAAAACCCTCCTCCTACCGCCCTTCTGATTAACCTTCTGT
This sequence comes from Cryptoprocta ferox, assembly GCA_028646485.1. Taxonomy (NCBI): domain Eukaryota; kingdom Metazoa; phylum Chordata; class Mammalia; order Carnivora; family Eupleridae; genus Cryptoprocta; species Cryptoprocta ferox. The sequence goes on from CM053573.1 coordinate 107,883,449, forward strand.
CCAGAGTATTCCAACCTTAAACCAAGCTACTTTGAAATTTAAATTACTTGGATTGGAACATCCGCACTGATTAACCAGTTACCAACTAGCTACTTTAAAGAGGCAATGGGCTGAAGGCAAAGATTGCAAAAAGTCCTAAATTAGAATGCCAGGAAACCTAAATTCTGATCCTGCTTCTGCTTCAAAGGTCCCTTTAAAAATCCATCACGGGCTTCACATTCTTCAACCTTATCTTTTAAACAAAGGAGGGACTAAAGGGGGTTATTACCAAAAAAAAAAAAAAAAAAAAAAAAAAAAGAAAAGAAAAGAAAAGCCCACCTGTAGAACACCACTGACGTAACTTGTAACCTTGATTGCCCTCAGGATACCTGAGTGGCTGAGACATAGGAATGGGAGGAAACCTTTCCCTATTGTGTATGCGTTTTGAATTTTGAACCTTGTGAATATTATGTACTCAAATAAAAGTTAAACACACAAAAAATTTTTTAATAAAATTAAATAAAGGATATCAAAGGTACTTTGCTCTCTTATGTGTCTATGGTTATATATTCTATATATTCTTCAATTTTCATCAGTTATGAAGACATTCAATACTTAATACACAGATCTGCCTTTAAGAAAGCCATAAATAAAGGGGCACCTGGGTGGCTCAGTTGGCTCAATGTCTGACTTTGGCTCAGGTCATGATCGCACCGGTTTGTGGGTTCAGACCACCAACTGGGCTCTGTGTTGACAGCTCAGAGCCTGGAGCCTGCTTCTGATTCTGTATCTCCCTCTCTCTCTGACCCTCCCCTGCTTGTGCTCTGTCTCTCAGAAATGAATAAACATTAAAAAAAATTTGTTTTTAAAGAAAGTCATAAATAAAAATCAGAATTGGGAGAAAAAGGGTTAGGGGAACAAACAAAATCAGAATTGCAAATATTACATAAAGGCTAGTGTAATAAATGTAAACATAGTTACAATATTTCTATAAGCATTTTATTAAAGTATCTCGAATTGGTTTTATGTTAAATCGGATTTCTTGGATGACATACAAAAAAGCAAAAAATAATGTCCACATTTTACATGTTAAAAATATAGCTTTATTTAGTCCTTAAATAAAAGCACCTTGAGTACAGAACATTTTAATCTGACTTTATTCTCCTCTTCAGATCACAATAGGTATAGTTCTTTTAGTTATGAACAAGGTAATGTGCGAGCTGTACTGCATTTATGCAGAATTGTGCAGTTGTTCTCTGCTGAAGCAGTTATTCTCCCCATGATGCTAAATGAAGATAAACTGGAAAAAAATAGATTGGGGAAATGTACCAATTTTTTTTAAGTAGGTTAGACAGCAAGATTGATAGATATCTTATTTATAGTTTTCAAGAACATGAAGGGTTAATATGGCACATGATACTAATAGTTGCTAATTATCTCCTTACAAAAACAAATAAAAGAAAATTAGCTTTTAGGACTTTGTATCTCACAGTTTTGTTTTGTTTGTTTGTTTTTTACATCCTCCTAAAAGTAGAAACAGATAGCATGTGAAATTGTAGCCTTCCCTACCTCCAAAATATTATAAGACCGCAACAACAACTAAAAAGATAAGATACCCAAATACCTAATTGTCTAAAATGGCTTAGAAGTAGTTCTCCCTAAGTAGTGAAAAGAATACAGGCAGTCTTTAGGCGCTGAGGTCAACTAGAAACGTTAAAATGACTCTAAACCTTATTATATTTAGAGTCAGAAAACAAATGGTAATTTTAGAATCAGATTAAAACCTATTTTCATTTTGAAAAGAAAATAAAGTTATTACTATACGGAAGAGAATCCAAAATAATTGATTAATTAAATCTAAAAAATAAAGGAATAGAATCCATTAAAAATCCATAGGAGTTCATATATGCAGGAATAGGCACATTTGAAAAAGAACCAAACATAACTAAAACTTTTCTAGGGAGTTTTGGGCCAACATTTAGAAAAGACTCCCAATTCTTTACCAGATTCCAAACTAATGAATAAGTTCATCTTGTAAAATATATAGTGAAAAGTTCAGAACACAAAAAGACAAGTATCAGTCAGAAAGGTTTTTAGCAATGCTTATTTTATTTTCAAGGAAATTAAAAAAGGTCAGATCCCTCAAAAAAAGTCTGGTTTAAGTTAAATGCCTTATAAATGATCTGGTCATTGTTTCCCTTGGGCGGAGTTGCCCGCCTCTCTCTCTCTCTCTCTCTCTCTCTCATTCTCTCTCTCTCTCTCTTTATCTAAGATGAATGACATACAATTTCAACTTTTCTTATTCGGGACACTGAGAAGCAGTCTTCCTCTATTTGCTAACAAAGTTATTACAAAATAAGCAAGCAAAAATTTATGTGACATGTTACATAAAGATGTAAGAACTCAGGAGTGTGCTCTGAGACAGTCATTTTGGGAAAAAATTTGGCACTATCCGGGAAGGCTGAAAGAGAACAGTTTCTATGACACAGCAATTCCAACCAAGGGAATATACCCTAAAGAAACACACACACACACACACACACACACACACACACACAAGAAACAAAAATTCACATGCAGGTACATTGTAAGAAATTTAAAGAAGATAAAAGAAAAACAGAAGTTCTGAAATAACAACAACAACAAAAGGAGTGGAAGCTGACTTTCTCAGTAGCAACAACAACAAAAAACTAGAAGTCAATGGAATAATATCTTCAAATACTGAAATAAAATAATTACAATTGTCCATCTAGAATTGTATACTGAGTTAAGCCATCATTTAAACGTGAGGGCAAAGTAAAGGCATTTTCAGAGAAAAAACAGCATTTACTTCTAAGAGACTTTTATTGAAAGAACTTCTAAAGGATGTCTTCAAGAAGTTAAAAATCGAACCCAAACAGAAGGAATAAGATGCAAGAGGGGCGCCTGGGTGGCTCAGTGGGTTAAGCGGCCAGCTTTGGCTCGGGTCATGATCTCACGGTTCGTGGGTTCGAGCCCCACATCAGGCTCTGTGCTGACAGCTCAGAGCCTGGAGCCTGCTTCAGATTCAGTGTCTCCCTCTCTCTCTGACCCTTCCCTGCTCACACTTTGTGTGTGTGTCTCTCTCTCAAAAATAAATAAACATTTAAAAAAAAAAGATGCAAGAACATATGGAAAGCCAAGTAATTGAGTATAATTTTCAAACCAGTAGATGTCAAAAAGGGAATAAAGCATACATAACTACTCCACTGGCAGGAAAGGTGAGGTGGGAAAGGAGCATATTGTAGGTATTATGTAAATAGACAATACAACACGAGGCACAAGAAATACATTAATCACCCTCTAAAAGGGGTAAATGGGGCGGGGAGGAAACACCTGGATGGCACAGTTGGCTAAGTGTCTGACTCTTGGTTGCGGCTCAGGTCACGGTCTTGAGGTTCCTATGTCTCAGGTCACAGTCTCGAGATTCATGGGTTTGAGCCATGAATAGGGCTCCATTCTGATGGTGCGGAACCTGCTTGGGAATTCTCTCTCTCCTTCCCTCTCTCTTTGCCCCTCCCCCTATCACTTTCTCTGTCTCTCAAAATAAATAATAAACTTCAAAAAAAATTTTTTAAAAAGAGGTAAATGGGACAAACTTGTCAGTGAAAAGACAGATTGTCAGCTATATTCTTTTTCAACAAGACATAATAACTAAAACTTAAAGGACACCAAAACGTTGATAGTAAAAGGAAGGGGAAGATATGCAAAGCAATTAACAAGCAAAAGAAAGCTGGTATAGCTGTATTGCTGTCAAGAGGCAAAAGAAGAGACCTAAAGTCAAATGCATTATTATTAGGTGGTGAGGCAAAAAAAGAGACCTAAAGTCAAATGCATTATTATTAGGATGAATAGAACTATTTAATAATAAGGATAAAAAGAAAAATTTGCAAAGAAGTTATTACCATTATGAACCAATATGCATCTAGAAACATACCTCAAAATATTTAAAGCAAAAATTGACAAGCTTAGAAGGAAGAGTTGGCAAATCTATAATCACAATAGAATTTTATATACCATTTTAAGTAAATGATGAATATTTAGACAACATGTGCAACGTATAGAGAGCCCTGTAAATATTCTTTTCAAGCACACATGGAATCTTTCCCAAAATGGCAGCATACTTACTGCAATGCAAATATCAACAAACATCAAAGAATCAGTGGCCTATAACCCATGTTTTATGACAAGAATATATTAGGTTCCAACTATAGACAGAATTGGTAATTTTTCAAACTTTAAGAGAATACTATAAAGAACTTTAGAATAATAAATATGAAAAAATATCAAATGGACAATTCCCTAGAAAAAAGCTTTAACTTCCCAAATACACAAGATGTAGAAAACCAAACAAAACTAAGAAAATTGAAACTGTTAAAAAATATGCAGCCCTCTCCCATAAAAATCAACTCCAGAAAGTTTTAAAGATGAGTTTACCATACCTTCAAAAAATAGGTCATAAAATTTTCACATACTGTTTCATAGAATCAAAGGGAAAGCTATTCAGTTAATTCCATCAGGATAATATAACTTTGATACCAAAACTGAACAAAGTCCAAGAAAGAAAAATAATAGGCCAATCTCACTTTGAATTAATATGCAAAAATCCCAAATAAAACAGTGGTAAACTAAAACTAGCAAAGCTTTGAAACAAACAAACAGGGGCACCTGGGCGGCTCAGTCAGTTAAGTATCAGACTTCGGCTCAGGTCATGATCTCACGGTTCATGGGTTCGAGCTCTGCATCAGGCTATGCTGAATGCTTGCTCAGAGCCTGGAGCCTGCTTCAGATTCTGTGTCTCCTTCTCTCTCTGCCCCTACCCCACTCATGCTCTGTCTCACTCTATCTCTCAAAAATAAATAAATGTATTTTTAAAAATTAAAAAATAAAACAAACAAAAAACTACAACAAAATAGTATTTATTCCTGAAGATAGCATTATAACATTTATTAACAAGATTCACCACATTAATATATTAAAAGTGAAAAGCTATAAGATTATCTTAACGTATGCAGAAAACAAACCTGAGAATTAAAGGAGGGACCCATATTGTACAAGACTGTCCAAAAAACCTCTCTGAAAAGACGATATGAGATGAGATTTAAAGAATGAAGATTCCTACATTGAAAACCACAGGAGTCAACTCTGGTCAATTTAGGTTAAAAAAGGCAATTTATTTAAAGGATATGGGGATACTCACAGGATTAAAAGGATGCCTGAAGTATGCTCTTATAAAAATCAATAACCAGTAGCTCTAATTGTCCCATGGAATTAACATTCTCATCCTGGCAGTACTACTCCAGCCATTTTCATCACTCTGCTTTCAGTTCAAATCCCAGGAAAGAAGCTTTCCCACTGGCTTATCTTATGACACAGGCTCATCCCTGGATCAGGGTGCCTTAATTAACTGTCCCGTTGGATCATACACCAAAAGAGAAAAGTAAGTAATTGGGATGATATTATCAAAAGAAAATAGAATAAATGCAGGGTAAGAGCACCCAGAAAGAACTGAACAGCGTGTTCAAAGGTCCTGAGGCTGGAAGAAGTGTAGCACATTTGTGGCTAAGGAAACCAGTGGAGCTGGAATGTAGTGAGGGAGGGGAAGAGCGGTAGGAGACTAGGTTGCAGTTGGGCATTACTATTCAAGGTATGGCCCTTGACTGGCTGAATCAGACTCATCTGGGAGTTTGTTAGAAATTCATATTCTCAGGCCTAGGCTGAGAATCAGGCCAAGGAATTCTCCAAGTGATTCTCAAACATGCTTAAATATGAAAGTCACTGATACAAAGGTTTGCAGACCATAGTAAAATTTCCAATCCTATCCTGAGGGCAATTAGGAATCTCAAGCAGAGACCCACCCTTGCAATTAAGTAGGAAATAGATAGAAGAAAGACATGAGTGAAAACAAGGAAACCAGTTAGGAGATTGTTGCAATAATCCAAGAAGAAATTAATGGCCAGGATCAAAGTGATAGCAGTAGAGACAAAAAGAAATTGTTGGAAGGAAGATATATATTGGGGTTCAAATTATGAAGATTCGCTGATGGATGTGAAGTTTGAGCAACTGGGTGAATGGTGGTACCATTTATGACCTAGAGAAACCCGGGTTGATGAAGGAAAAGAAAAATTTGGGGAGCAAAAGGCACAAGTTTGCTTTTGTACATGTTAAGATTATGATACCCAAATGGAGATGTCCAGGAGGCATCTGAATAAAAGTAAGAGTGGTACAACAGGAGACAGAAATTCAGAAAACTTAGTTGTAAAAGTAGCATTAAATACATGAGAATGTATGAGATCATTTATAAAAAGCAGCATTTTAATAAAACTACTAAACTAAGTAAGATGCATTTAGCGCTATCCTTTAGCATAAGTCAAGCAGTTGGTCACCTACATATTATGTTTCAAGTATGCTTGGTTTTGGCCCCCAACTTTTCCCACATGGCACCCTTACGATGGTATCTTAAATTCCTACACTAATTATTTTCCTTGGATTCAAAAAGATTTAACTGTCAGCCAATGATATCTCATATTTGATAAGTTCTCTCCCTCGATAGTTTCTTGCAGATTGCAAGATCAAATACACTTTTTAGGCAGAGAAGGAAAGTCCACAGAATGGGAAGCACTGAACAGAAAAGGTGAGGATATAGGAGCTCTGAGATGGTACTGTCCTAATCTGTGGGGCTTTGATGGAAATGTAAGTGTTCTCCACAATTTAGACACTACAGGGGACAAGACAACGGCATGTGCTAGCGGAAGGGAAGGGACAAGAATGATGTGTTTGATTTTACAAAAGAGGGCAGTGGTTAAAGTTAGAATTTAATTTAAAAGTTCTGTATTGATATAAAACATTCCAACAAACTAAATGATACTTAATTAGCCTACTGTTTGTTCTGTTTCAGTTATGTTGACAGTAAACTGTGTTTTAGAACTGCTTTTTCTCCCAATACTGCTTATTTTCCTAATAGTAGCTTTCTTTTCTGTTCACTGCTTATTTCCTGTATCAAGCATGAATTTATGCCAGCTATTAAGTGCACAATTTTGCTTCCTTGAAAGGGACTTTGCATCTGGTGACTAGCTCTATAGTCTGGAAATTCTCCTGGATTCTATCCTGATTATAGTTAAGTCTTATCAATCTTGGCAATTTAATGAAATGCATCTGCTCCTAGCTTGTTCATTTCCCAAACTAAAGAGTGGGGGAACTGCTTACTTACTCTTGCCATGTGTTCAATCAAATGATCCAATTAAAGCACTAGGTATGTTAGATAAGTAATAATAACCAAACACAGTAAAACCTTGGATTGCGAGTAACTTGTTCTGTGAGTGTTCTGCATGACGAGCAAACATTTCTAATACATTTTAACTTTAGATAAATGAGCGATGTCTTGCAATACAAGTAGTACATAATGCCAAATGTCACATGGTCACAGCTGAGCCAATGGTTCTCTTTCTCTCTCCCCCCACCCCCCACTGCGGGATTGTGGGTGATCATCTCCCATGCTCAGATGTTCAGATTCAAGCCACAGTATTTGGCAGAAATCAGTGAAATTTCAGAACATTGGAATGTACCCCCACAACTGGCACTAGTGTATTTTTTATCACTTAAAGCACCTATGGATAGTTCTTTGCTTTTCTATACAAGAGTAAGTTTAGGAAGGCTTTGCTTCATTCTAGGTCAGGTTGCCTGCAGATAGACCCTTTCCTCTGCTGCCTTATTGCCAGTTACATTAAATACAGTATATGACAAGAGTTTATTAATACTGCATATACAATGGCCCCCATGCAGAAAAAGATTCCATTGAGCTAATAGAGAGCAGTGACTCTATTAATGATAGTGAAAGTCATCCTAGGACCGCCTGGGTGGCTCAGTCAGTTAAGCTTCTGATTTTGGCTCAGGTTTGATCTCACAGATCATAGGTTCAAGCCCTGTGTCAGGCTCTGTGCTGACAGCTCAGAACCTGGAACCTGCTTTGGGTTCTGTATCTCCCTCTCTCTCTGCCCCTCCCCTGCTCATGCTCTGTCTTTCATATATAAATAAATGTTAAAAAAATTTTAATAAATAAAAAGAAAGTCGTCCTACACAGTAAGCCTCCTCTCTCTTGTCTCCCTCGCACCAGTCACTTTTCAAAGGTAAGTACAGGTTAATTTGTTTATTTTTCTTTATATTTTGTATTTTGTTCATTATTTTGTATTATAGTATTGTAATCATTTTTATATGAATATTTTTGAGTTGTGGAATGAATCATCTGAGTTTCCATTATTTCTTATGGGGAAATTCACTTTGATATACAAGTGGTTTGGATTAAAGTATATTTCCAGAACAAATTATGTTCACAATCCAAGGTTTTACTGTAATGTAAAAAAGATATATACCATATGAGAATTGTTAGAATTGATTGCTCTTTTTCGCTTTTCCTTCTTTTACTTAGTCTTTCTTCTCTGTTACTTTATAATGATTTCACTTTTTATTCATTGGTCTCTTCATGTTCAGTGCTAAGTAAAATGTTTAATTAGGCAAATTTATTCTCAAGACTTTAGAATCATTCCTTTCAATGTTGCTATTTCCCATATCTAGCTCTTGATTCCCAGGTGACTGGTGCTCTCAAAATATTCTCAGACTTTTCCTTGTTCCCCTGCGCCCCTAAATAATAACAATAACAGCAGCAGCAGCAACACTGTACTAAGTTTTTTAGATATTATTTGATTAATCCTCATGACAACCTTAGGTCCTACTAATGTGTTTATATTTACAGATCAGGAAACTATGGTTCAAAGAAATTAAATAACTCATCTAAACTCATGCAGCTAGTGAGAAATGGAATAGACCACCTCTCGGGGTCTGGAACTGGGCTTTGAATGCAAGTCCATCCATGTCAGAGCCTGCGTTCTGAACTGAAATGATGAACAGTAAGTAGCCAGCATAACATGAAAGAGAGGGCTCCTAGTTGGACCCAGATAACTCTCCTGGGTGATCTTGGGCAAGTAATGCAGCCTCTTGTTCCTCAATTTGATCATATTCTGCCCCTGAATAAAGTACTCCTTATTTGAGCCTGTCCTTCATTCTCCAACACCTAAAATCTACCTGTCTTAGATCTCCAAAGCTGTTTCCAGCTGTTGTTTAGAAAATGTTTAAATAAATTAATACAAAAGTATTAGCCTTCCTAAAGGTATATATTTTGTTAGCTTCCAAAACTACCATACCTTAAATGAAAATGAAATTTTAGATACTATAATGAATGAGAGGAAAAATTTGGCAGGAGAAATCTTCCTAGTGTCCTTCAACTATGATGTCATGTAAACCAAGGCTTCTCAAACATTATTGTACATAAGAACACCTAGGAGTTTGTGGAAATGCAGATTCTGATTCAGTAGGTTTGTGCTGGAGCCTAAGGTTCTAAAGTTCCAGCAAGTACTCAGGTGATGCTGGTAATCCCCAGATCAAATTTCTAAAGCATCCATTCCTTTTACAGGTTGAATCCATCTTATCATTTCTTTTCATGTTTTACTTTGCTAAATAGCAAATTCAAGAAACTGTAAAATCTGATTTTTAGTTCCCTTGGTTGACCCAGGAGGGTATCCTTTACTTTCTTGCAAACTCTGCTGTGCATTTACAAAGATGTATTATATTTAACTCAATACATCTAAGTGTTTTAGGATTGCCTAAACCTGCATGATTGCTTTTCCAGTTAAAATTAAAATAATAAATTACATTTTAAAAAACCTGGGGCATCCGGGTGGATCAGTCAGTTGAGCATCAGACTCTCGATCTCAGTTCAGGTCTTGGTCTTATATAAAAACAAAAACAAACTAAAACTATACCTTGTATGAATCAGGAATAACATGAGGATAGGAAGAATATAGGGAATTAAGAACTCTACTTCCTTTTTTCAAACTTGTTTTTTCCTCAAAAAATTGGTCTATTGCACATAAGGTCCAATCTAGAACTACAACAAATGCTTTCTATGAAAAGCTTTTCTGATTACCAAGAACTACTCAGAAGAGGGAGTCAACACAGTAAATCATCACACCAAATTCATATTCAAAGTAGAGACTACTAGTTCTTAAACTTTTGGTAGGTTGAGAAATGTGAAGCAAGCTTTGTGGTCAAAATAAGCTTGCATCTTTTCATTTGCTAAAAAAATAAATTTTTCATAACTATAATTTCTAAAAATTCATGGATTTTAGGGGCACCTGGGTGGCTCAGTTGGTTAAGCATCTGTCTTCGGCTCAGGTCATGATCTCGAGGTTCGTGGGTTTGAGCCCTGTGTTGGGCTCTGTGCTGACAGCTCAGAGCCTGGAGCCTGCTTAGGATTCTGTGTCTCTGTCTCTCTCTGCCCCTCCTTCACTCGCATCTGCCTCTCAAAAATGACTAAATGTTAAAAAAAATTCTTTTAATTCATGAATTTTAAACTGAAGGTAGGTCACTCTACTTTTATTACTCTACAAATGAAAATGCTTAAAATATCAATCATATCTCAAAAGATTGTTTTGTTTATATATTTTATTCTCAAGAAAATTAAGGAATGCAAGATTGAAATCACTATTTTGAAGGATTATTTTTAATGGGAGTTTAAAGTATAATTTTCCTCTGATTTTCTTTATACTTAATTGGGAAGCAGCTGGCTCAAACTCTCCTTCTTTTTACAATTACTTTTTTAAGTTTATTTTTATTTATTTTGAGAGGTATAGAGCAAGCAGGGAAGGGGCAGAGAGAGAGGGAGAGAGAAAATCCAAGCAGACTCCACACTGTCAGCACAGAGCTAGATGTGGGGCTTGAACTCATGAACCTCAAGATCATGACCTGAGCTGAAATCAAGAGTCTGTCGCTCAACCGACTGAGACGCCCAGGCGCCCCTACACTTACTTTTTAAAAAATCTCCAAAGAGCTTCTAGTTCCTTGCTATTTATAGTATGGTCCAGGGAATTTGTTAGAACTGAAACCTTAGGCTCCACTTTAGAGTTACTCTGTTAGATAGAATCTGCATATTAAGAGGCTCATCAGATGATTCAATTAGATATTTATGGTTTCATGGATGAAAACAACAGAACTCAGTGACAAAACTTTAAAGTTACAAACATAAAAGCAAAACTATATATTAAAAATAGATGCTGCAATGAGACACCACCTCACACTAGTCAGAATGGCTAGTATCAAAAAGGCAAGCAGTAAAAACTGTTGGCAAGGATGTGGAGAAAAGGGAACCCTTATGCGCTGTTGGTTGTTACTAAATTTGTGCAGCCACTGTGGAAAATACTATGGAAGAGCCTCAAAAAATTAAAAATAGAATTACCATTTGATCCAGCAGTTCCACTACTAGGTATTTATCCAAAGAAAATGAAAACACTAATTCAAAAAGATACAGGCATCACTATGTTTACTACAGCATTATTCACAATAACTAAGTATGGAAACAACCCAAGTGTCCATCGATAGATGAATGGATAAAGAAGATGTGGTGTATATATATGGTATGGTGTATGTGTGTGTGTGTGTGTGTGTACACAACACACACATACACATACTTACAATGAAATATTATTCAGCCATAGAAAAGAATGAAATCTTGACATTTGTGACAATATGGAAGGAACTAGAGGGTATTATAATAAGTGAAATCAGACAAAGAAAAACAAATACCATGTGATTTCATTTATATATGGAATCAAAAAACAAAACAAATGAACAAACAGACTCAAATACAGAGAACAAACTGATATTGCCAGAAGGGAGGTGGGTGGCAGGTGGGAGAAATAGGTAAAGGGGATTAAGTGGTACAAACTTCCAATTATAAAATAAGTAAGTCAAAGAAATGAAAATTATAGCATAAGAAATATACTTAATAATATTGTAATAATGTTGTATGGTGACAGATGGTGACTACCCATCGCAGTGAGCACTGAGTAATATATAGAATTGTCAAATCACTATGTTGTACACCTAAAACTAATATAATACTGTATGTCAACTAACCTTCAATTAAAAAAATAGATGTCAGAGAGGACAAGATGGCGGAGAAGCAGGGAGCTCTGTAATCCGCGCACGCCCGTATGGATTGAACTGAGAAGGACTGAAAGGATAAAACTTGGATTTGCAAGTGGGGGAAAGAAGAAACAGACGCCAGAAAGAAGACAACCTCAAAGATGCCTGAGTGAGTGACTGTGATCTGGGAAATTAGGGGACGGGCGGGTCCCGGGGGTAAAGGGGAAAGGAGCCCCCGAGCCCAACACAGGGAGAGCGAGCTGTGCCCCGGAGAGACCAGGGGAAGAGAAAGAGAGACGGAAAACGCACCTAGAACCATCTCTAAGGGAGGAAAAACTCGCCTGTCTCCCCATATATATCTGCCGAGCGCCGGGAGAGAAATCCGTCCCATCTGGCCAGTGAGTTCTTCCTTGGGCACAGCGGCAGCGGCATCCACTCCAAGCCGCACCGGGAGACTTGAAAAGCGGCAGCGGCGGCGGCGGCAGCGGCGGCTCCGCGAAAAGGGTGGCGCAAGCCGGCCGGGAGGCCTGCCGCCAGTGGGAACGCATCTCATCTCCGGTGACGGTGTTGAACTGCACGGACTGGGATACGGAAGTGAGGCGGAGCTTGGAGAATACAGTTTGGCTCCCCCGCGGCACAGGGAGATCGGACTCAGAAGGGCGGTTGCAACGCTTGGTTCCGGCAAAGATTTGAGGC
>CM053573.1:107896617-107929362 GCA_028646485.1 Cryptoprocta ferox
ATGAAATCTGGCCATTCATAGCAAAGTGGATGGACCTCGAGGGTGTCATGCTAAGCGAAATAAGTCAGGCGGAGAAGGACAGATACCATATGTTTGCACTCATAGGTCTAACAGGAGAAACCCAACAGAGGACCATGGGGAGGGGAAGGAGGAAAAGGGTTAGGGAGAGGGAGGGAGACAAAACACGAGAGACTCTTGAATACTGAAAACAAACTGAGGGGGTAAGGGGAAGGGGGAAAGGCAATGGGGGGTGATGGTCTTGGTGGTGGTCACTTGTGGGGAAGAGCACTGGGTGTTATATGGAAACCAACCTGACAATAAACTATAAAGTTAAAAAAAAATAGATGTCCTCAATTCTCTCAACACATCAGCATTGAGCATTTTTCATGCCAAATCATATATTCCCAAGGTAATTACTATTGTAAAGGACTACCAATCATTCAGTCTTCATAATACCATTTACTACAGAACATAAAGTTCTATTTCTTGCTATTTTGCATATATCATATCACATGTATGACATGTATCAATATATCAGAAATCAGAAAATATTTAAAAATCAATTTAAACATGTCATTATTCAGGCACACCTGGGAGGCTCAGTCACTTAAGTGTCTGACTCTTGGTTTTGGCTCAGGTCATGATCTCGTGGTTTGTGGGCTGGCAGCGTGGAGCCTGCTTGGGACTCTCTATCTCTCCCTCTCTCTGTCCCTTCCCTGCTCGCTCTCTCTCTCTCTCAAAATAAATAAATAAACATGTAATTATTTCCAGAGTTTTTAAAAGGAACCTAAATAAGGGGTTAAACTGTAATAGGGAGAATGCCATGACTCTAAGTACAGAAATAAGAATCAAGTAACTGATTTCCATCTATGAAATATATGAGAGATCAGAGAACTAAAATTGTAGTCACTGATTATGACATAGTTGTTTGTATTTTTAGCTTAGTACAGATCCTGTAACATTACTTTTTTTCTTGCTCTTTGTCCCTAGGTGTGTGTCATCTTCCTATTTACTCGCTTTTGCTGTATTTAACCTAATTCTTTCCTACCATTATTCCTACTAAGTGCTTGCTTTCCTATTTCCCCAGATTTGTCCTTACTTTCTCCATGCTTATCCCTACTATTTGACCATGCTCTTTAAACAACGCTTATTTATTTATTGTTTATTATTGTCTTTGTCCTTCCCCACTATTCCTTACCTACCCTTAAACTTTCCTCCACTCCAAACACACATACTCATTCACATTAAACTGGAAACTCTGGAGGTGCCTGAGTGGCTCAGTTGGTTAAGCATCTGGCTCCTGATTTTAGCTCAGGTCATGATCTCATGGTTTGTGGGTTCAAGCCCCATGTTGAGCTCTGCACTGATAGTGCGGAGCCTGCTTGGGATCCCCTCCCTCTCCCTCCGTTCCTCCCCCCACCTTCAAAATAAATAAATAAACTTAAAAACAACAACAACAACAACAACCCTGGAAGCTCCATGTCTTATTCCCCTGCAATGAGCCCTCACAGAATAATGCCTGATACATAGCAAAGGCTCAGAGTAAATGTCCTGAATGATTAAAATCAATGAACAGTATATTTTCTCCATGTAAAACCTAATGTCGCTCCACTTCTATACCATCTCTTATCATACTTCATCTGACAGTACAGTTCCTGGTCCAGGTTTGTTGGACAACTACCATTTGCCATACTCATGGAAAATCCCTTAAGGTCACATTCATCACCAGATCTCCCAGAGACCTAGCATATTCTATTACATGTAGAAAGCACCTAGTAAGCTAACTAAATTAATTAAAAACTCCAAGGGGGAAAAAAACTCAAAAAGGCCTCTAGATGCTAAAGCAAGCTATTCCTTGATACAACTAAGAAAATTTTCAAGTCTATTCTTCATCATTTCAAGCTGTCCCTAGATTGCTAGGAGAGTTTCAAGTCTACTTATCATTTCAGTATTACATGGTAACCTTTAATGATATCAATCTACAATAACAAGCTTGTTTATTCACACTGCAAAGCACTGGCCACTGGGGATACAAAGGTGATTAAGACACTGCCCCTCCATGGAAAAGCTCACAGTCTAATGGGAAAGGCTGACACTGACATTATAAATGGAATACAGGATACAAAGTCCGATAGTTTAAAAATATATGATGCAGGGGTGCCTGGATGGCTCAGTTGATTAAGCATCCAACTCTTGATTTCAGCTCAGGTCATGATCTCATGGTTCATGAGTTCAAGCCTTATGTTGGGCTCTGTGCTGTCAGTATGGAGTTTCCTTGGGATTCTCTCTCTCTTCCTCTCTCTTATCTCTGCCTTGTGCTCTCACAGGCTTGCTCTCTCGCTCTCTCTCTCTCTCTCTCTCTCTCAAAAATTTTTAAAAATTTATGATGCAGTGAGGCAATAGACAGAGAGGTGAACTTTTCTGGGATGATCAAGAAGACCTCTTGAAAGGAGTGAGTTGGGTTTTGTTTGGTTTGGTTTTTCATTTTAGTGTATTTTACCTAATTTGACTAGTAAATGCATTCACATGGTTCAAAACTTGAACGATATAAAAAGATAATACAAACACAACAACAAATGCTGGTGAGGATGTGGAGCAATAGGAACTCTCATGCATTGCTGTAGGAATGCAAAATGCTACAGCTACTCTAAAAGACAATTTGGCGGCTTCTTACAAAACTAAACACTCTCTTACCATACCATCCAGCAATCACTGTCCAGGTTATGTACCCAAATGAATTGAAAACTTATATCCATGCAAAAACCCTCACACAGATGTTTATAGCACCTTCATAATTGCCAAAACTTGGAAGTAGCCAAGACGTCCTTCAGTAAGTGAATGGATAAACTGTGGTACATCCAACAATAGAATATGATTCCACGCTAAAAAGAAAAGAGCTATCAAGTCATGAAAAGAACAGAAGAATCTTAAATGCATATTACTAAGTGAAAAAAGTATATCTGAAAAGGATAGATATTGTATAATTCCAACTATATAACATTCTGGAAAAATGGAAAACCCATGGAGACAGTAAAAAGATAAGCAGTTACCAGGGTCGAAGGGAGAAAAAGGGATAAATAACCAGGGCAATAAAAGTATTCTGTATGATATTATGTTGATGGATACATGTCATTATACATTTGTCAAAACCTATAAAATGTACAAGACCAAGAGTGTACTAATATAAAGTATGGATTTTGGGTAACGATGATGTGTCAGTGTAGATTCATCAGTTGTAACAAATGTACCATTCAGTATGGGATTTTGATGTGGGAGGCTGTGATGTGTGGGAGCAGAAGGTATAAGAGAATAGGAGAACTCGATGTACTTTCTGTTTAATTTTGCTATAAATCTAAATGTTCTTTTTTAAAAATGTCTATTTAAAAAAAAAGAGAATATGGTGAAAAGTATTGTTCTCATCCTTGATCCTTGGCTGTTCAAGTCTTTTCTATACAGGCACCAATCACTCTAGTTTCCTGAGTATATTTCAAAGGATTTTGAGGTATATGCAAATCTTCCATATTGTATATCATATCTATAGACATGATTTCTCTCTTTCTTCTTCAAATGGTAGTATATGACACATTCTGTTTAGTACCTTACTTTTTTTACCTAATGATATACCTTGGAGATTTCTCCATATTGGTAACAGAAAGTACATCCTTATTCTTTTTTATTGCTGTGTTTCATTGTAGGAATGAAAAATAATTTATTTAATCAGTCCCCTATTGATGGACATGAAAGATGTTTCTAGTCTTTTGCTATTACAAACAATTCTGCAATAAATAATGTTGTACCTATGTCATTTTGCAAATAGGCGTATATATTTGTAAGGATATAGTTTTATAAATAAAACTGGTATGTCAAAGAACATGTGCATTTATATTTTAAAACATATTTCCAAATTTTCCTTTATATGGAATTGTACCAAAATATGCTCCCTATAGCAAAATATGACTACAGACTTAGCAAGAGTATGTCATCAACCTTTTGGATCTTTTCCAACTTCCTGGTAAAAAATAGCATCATGTTATAGTTTAATTTACACTTCCTTCTACTATGAGTTAAGCTTATATAATATTTGAAAGCCATTTGTATTTCCTTTTCTGTAAACTGTTTATATCATCTGTTCATTTTTCTACTGATTTTTTTGTCATTTCCTTATTGATGTTTAGGTATTCTTTTTTGGGGGGATGTTTTATTTATTTTTGAGAGAGCACAAGCAGGGGAAGGGTAGAGAGAGGGGGACAAAGGATCTGAAGTGGGCTCTGCATGGACAGCTGTGAGCCCATTGTGGGGCTTGAATTCACAAACCACAAGATCATGACCTGAGCTGAAGTTGGACGCCCAACCAACTGAGCCACCCAGGTGCCCCTGAGTACTCTTTATATATTAAGGAAATTAACCTTTATCTGTAATAGTTGCAAATATTTTCTCAGTTTGTCTTTGGCTTTATATCAAATGGGTTTTGCCATGCAGATTTTTTAAAGTCTAGTTGAATTTATCCATGTTTTCTTTAATAGCTTCAGTATTTTTTGTCATAGAAAAATCTTATCACTGAAGGTGATTTTTAAAACTTCTTATAAAAATATTATATGACTAATGTTTTCATAGTTCTATTTTTTACATTTAAATCTTTGATTAATTTTTAATTTCTCAGGAGGCAGGGTAAAAAGTATAGCTCCCTTTTTTTCAGGTTAATCAAATACTATCTTATTTCCCCATACCATTCCCACTGGTGCAAGGTGTCACTTTAATCAATCATATACTAAACTCTTGTGAGCCAACTTTTATGCTATTTTTCCACTGATTTTCCTGTATTATACCTTTAATATGTTTTAAATCTGGTAGGTGAATGTCTTTCATTACTCTTCCTTTCCAGAGTTTTTCTAGCTATACTTATAGCTTATTTTTCCATGTTAATTTTAAAACCATTTTGCATAGTTTAGTATAATCCTGTTGAAAGCTGCTAAAAGTAGACATTAAATGTTCTCACCAATCACACACACACACAAAATGGTAATTGTGTGAGATGATGGATGTATTAATTAACCATACTATGGTAACTACTTGATAATATATACCTATATCAAATCATCACACAGTATATCTTAAACTTACACAATGTTATATATCAATTATAGCTCAATAAAGCTGGGAAAATCCTCTTGGTATTTTTATTGGGATAATATTGATTTATAAATTAATTTAGGAAGAATTGATGACTTTAATGGCTTTGAACCTTCCTTCCAAGTTAATGGTATATTGGTTTTCTTGTTCAAGTCTTTTACGTTTGTTGATTATGTTTTTACATTTATTTTATATATCTCTTATGTGTTTCTTGCTCAGTTTACTCCTAAGATATGTTCTCTTTTATAAACGGAGTATTTTCTTCCATTATGTTCTCTATATCTGTCATTTGTTTCTAGAAAGCTACTAATTTTTATATATTAATTTGAAACACAGCCACATAGCTAAATTATTTCATTATTTTTCATAGTGTCAAAAATTGATTGCCATGATTTTTTTGGTTTGCAAAAAGTGTCTTAGAAATGTCTTCTATGATAGGGATAATTTTACTTTTTCCTATTGTTATTTATCTTACCGAAACATTTTGGCTAATGTTTTGGCAACAACACTAAGCAACATTGTGGTCATGAATATTCTTACATAGTGCCAAAGGAAGCTGAATCTTAAAGGATGAATATGAATTAGAACTCTTTTAATTTTAAGTAACAGAAACCAACTAAAGCATGCAGACAGGGTGTCTCATAATTCAAGGGCAGCAGAAACCATGGGAGTGCCCTCTGTCTATGTCCTGTGTTCCTCTTCATATGTCTGCTTCATTCTTTCTTCTTAGATTTCTGTCACTCAGTCACACTGGAGGAAGAAGATGATTTACCCACAGTGACTAAGTTGCATATTACAGATCAAACCACAAAGTGTTATTTTCCTTCAGTCCAAAAAGAAAGGATTCTGACAGTTCCATTCTGGTCCAAATAACCAATGATGAGAAAAGGGCCACATTACAAACATCACTGCTGGAGGCACAGGTAAGGAGTAAGTACTTAATCACATAATTTTGAGCTGGGTATTTACTCTAAAGGCAAGTCTACTATAGCATACAAAAATACACATTATAAATAACATGCATTTCAGGAAGCTACAAAGCACTCGGCTGTGATTTCTTAAAGCATATGAGCTTCTTTAAGATCCTCTGCCTTAGGTTGGTTTCTCTGGAAGCAGAGCCTGAGAAGAGGGATTGGGATGTATGTATCAATTACTGAGGGAGTGTGCAAGAAAAACTAGTAAGGGAGAGAGTTTAGCAGAGTTGGGAAGAAGAAACAGTGAGAAAGAATATAGTCTCAGGTAAAGTCCAGCCATAGTCTGATCTACAAGAATCCTTTGCAGAGCTTTCACTCTCTAAGATGAGAAAGTAGGCCTTTTGTAGCCCCTTAGCCATTAGTTATTCAGGTGGGGTACCTAGCTTTTTTGTCAAGGCAGCTCCCATCAACTTAGGACAATTCTTTAGAGAGGGGAGTGTAGCTATGAGCCTTTGCCAGTCAACAGTCACAGCAGCTTGTGGGGGGGGAGACATTGAAACAGTATCAACTACACCCTATGTTAATAAACTTCCTATCAAAATGTTGATAACATAAGAAGATATCATGATGTTGCAACACTTGAAAAATACAAGGCAAAAAGAGTTAGTTCTGCAATTAAATGCTTTGCCCTTTTTATGTTTTCCTTTTTCTCAAATTTGTTATGGTTGGAACTCAGGTTGGAAATCACAATAGAATCAATTAACAGGTTAACATTTACAGAGCCCCTATCATGTGACTCACATTGTGCTAAGAACACAAAGCAATGCCAAGATGAGGATTCTGTTGTGGATCAGGAGGAAATGGAGGAAGAAAACAAGGTTTATATCTACAAACAAATAATCAGACATAATAGCACTAAACCAAGTTTATCATATGGGGAGAGTCTTAGAATTAAGTTCCAGTACTCTATAAACTTGAGTAATGGTGCTTAATATCTTTTCTCACTTATTGAATAGAGTTTGAAATATTTTCCACCAATGCTAAGGGAAGTTGAAGAAGATAACAACAGTAAATTGTTCTAAATAACATGAAGGCAAGGACTAAAAAACATACAACTATACCGTGTTGCTATTTGACAGATTCCATTACTCAGAAATGCAAAAGGAAAACCACAATCATTTGTCTCCACATTCATCTCCCTGGTGCAAGTGGGCATTGTTCTGTACCCCGTGGCAGGAGTAGAAATACTGCCAGGGAACAAGTACACAAAGTTGTTACGGAAACCAGAATGCATCAGCTCAGAGTTATTTACAGAGAACTTTCAGGATGATCACATTCAATAAAATCAACTCTGTTTAAACATGCTTCACTCTTGCCAGTACATCCCAATCATGTATCTATTTTTAAGGGTCCTTCAATCAGCTACACTTGAGTACCTATGGATTCAAGAGTCAGTGGATGGGGGTCACATCACAAAAGTATAATTTATGTGTGGCATTTCTGTATTACGTGCTTGATGCTTGTTCACACTTGCCCCAACCATTGTCAAGTTTGTTGGCTTCTGTAATATCGGAACAAGGTGGCTGTTGACTGCCATTGATAGAGAAACATTTCCTCCAAAGCAGCTGTTGTCTGTGTTGCCCAATACTGATAGAGCAGGACTTGTCTCTTCACATTCTCTCCACTCAACTTTCAAGCTAGATAGTAACAGCTGCCTCTGGCCATCATTTTTGTCCTTAATTGGGAATTGGAATTTTTCCAGCTGTCCAATTCTTTGAAAAAAGTTGCGGGGTCATTTGTTTGTTGAGAGAATGAGGATTTTCATAGCCTTTGAGGGATCTTTTGAACCATTTGATGTTTCAGCAGATGAAACTGTAGAGGCTGTCAAGCTGATGATAAAGGTACGTACTTTGTCTCTAAGCCTCTAAGATGTATACTAATTTTAACTACGCACTAAGTTTAAACTGTACATGGGGTAGAGCTACGATTAGGTACATTTTCAACAAACAGGGAACTAAAACTATTTGAAAATATTATTATTTGCTTATGTAACAGTTTGATAAGAATGTAGTAACTGTGGAGGTGTTAGGAAGCAAACGGAGTCAGTAAATTCTCAGGAAAAAAAAAAGTTTAATTTCTATTTATAAAATGTGTGGGTTGTATACTGGCCAGACAGTATTATTGCAATTCTTCATAAAAGGACAAAAACAGGGCATTAACTCTAAACTATATAAATAGAGCATGCCAGTTGTCAGATAGATGGCACATTTGGTGAATAAGTAACTAGAAAGATCCAAAGGATTTTGGAGGTGGAGATGACTATAGACAACTTCTGAGCTTCTCATTTTGCATCCAGGGAAACTGAAGCTCAGAGAGGTTGACCATCTTACTTATGATTACAGAACCAGAATAATAACTTGGATTCAGTATCTCTCTAATAAATTTTTAGAAATATCCCCTCTAAAATGGAAAATTAAGACAAATGTTTAGGTCCTGACCATCAGATAGAAGTTAACTTGCAGATGATCATTCCCATTTGCAGAGGAGCATTTATTGAATCACAGTCACATGATATTTAAAAGATTACTATGATTACTGAAATCTAGATCTTCTAATACAGAGGGTCTTAATCTTTCTGTGTCATGAATCCTTTGGCAATCTGGTGAAGCCTATTGATTCCTCATAATATCTTTAAATGCACACAATAATTTTATAAGGAAACTAAAAGGAAATAAGCCATATTGAAGTACGATTTTCAAACATTAAAAAACAAATTTGTGGGGTGCCTGCATGGCTCAGTTGGTTCAGCATCTGACTCTTGATTTCAGCTCAGGTCATGATCTTGGGGTTATGGGATCAAGCCCCACATCAGGCTCCGTGCTGAGCGTGGAGCCTGCTTAAGATTCTCTCTCTTTCCCTCTGTCCCTCCCCTGCTCACATGCATGCATGTTCTCTCTCTCAAAATAAATAAATAAACATTAAAAAAATATGTGAAATAGTGACAAGTGGGCTTATTAAACATTAACAACTTTTAGCAATGTATCTAATAACTTGTAATTTCAAAGTAGTGATCTGTATAATATTTTGAGATTTCAACAACTATAATATGATATGAAAATATCTATAATTTCTATTGGTGACAAAGTCACAGATATAGGCAACTACTTCTTCTTTAGTTTGTTGCCTACACACACAATTGAAAGAAAATCTCAGTTTAATTAATTAATTTTTTTTTAAACTTTATAGTTTATTGTCAGGTTGGTTTCCATATAACACCCAGTGCTCTTCCGCACAAGTGACCTCCACCAAGACCATCACCCCCCATTACCTTTCCCCCTTCCCCTTACCCCCTCAGTTTGTTTTCAGTATTCAAGAGTCTCTCGTGTTTTGTCTCCCTCCCTCTCCCTAACTCTTTTCCTCCTTCCCCTCCCCATGGTCCTCTGTTGGGTTTCTCCTGTTAGACCTATGAGTGCAAACATATGGTATCTGTCCTTCTCCGCCTGACTTATTTCACTTAGCAGTTTAATTTAGAGTTAATAAAAATAAAATATAGTTTTTTCCCAACTAAATTCTATCTATAAACTTTTGGGGAGGTCTCTAGACTCAAAGTTAAGAACTCCTGTGTAATACTTCTTCCTCTAGCCAAAATAATTTTATAATTCTCAGTGGGAAAAAAAATGTAAAAGAAAAGATATTATATTGCTGATCTAGTAATGTCAAGATCCATTGTTTTCATAATGTGCTATTGATTTTTCAGGATTATTTCCACATTCCTCTCTCTGAAGATGAACAAGGCAGGTGGTATCTGGAGCTAATGTATGCTGGAGCAGCTCTAAAGGACACCTGGAGACTTGCTGATATTGGAATATCATTTTGTTCAACTCTCAAATGCTTTGTTAAGGTATGATAATCAGAATAACATTTGTCCAAGATATCTACTTCATTTTGAATAAAGTGTGGATAATTCAACAAAAGTAATTTCATAACTTGGGAAGAACTTTTCTTGCCTTCTTCTCTTTTCCATTTGTCTAAGTGGTCTTATACATGATTTCCACTGTAAGGGAGACTGGATAGAGTTCCCCTTGTTTACTCCTTATCTCCCTTCCTTCCTCAATCCCTGTTGTGGCTAACACCAAACAGTCGTCCCAGAACAAGTCGTCCCAGAACAAGCCACTTACCAATATCAGGATAAGATCAAGGTGTAGATCTGGAAGATTGATGTGGGAGGAAAATTCAATCACTTCCATGGGTCCACAATGGATTAGGGGCAGTGGAGTTAGGAAAGGGAAGAAGTTCTCAGTAACGATAAGAATACAGGGGCAGTTTCTATATCCAAATCCAGTCAGAGTAGCCATATATTAATTATGTGTACATACCCCAGAGATAGCCTTTTTCCATTTATAGTGCCCTTAATTAGTGGTGCTTAATTGGGGGTCCATGGATGGGCTTTAAGAACTTTACAAAACCCTAAAATTGCAAAATAAGCAGAATTATGTGCCTAGAGATTTTCAGAGTGGAGGATCCTTAACCTCTGACAACTTCTTAGAGACAGGTGGCCTGAAGAGTTTAAGAGCTGATCTCTAGAGAAGAAATATGATTCAATAACAGTTCTTAACCCAAATGAAAACATGAGCCTCAAGGAACTAAGCAACTAAGTACACATTCTCTAATAAATGGGGCACAAATTTTCTCATATTTAGCACTTTAAAAATGTTTATGATAGCCTAAGCTAATTCTTTTTGTTTTTTAATGTTTTATTGATTAAGTATAGAGTCTATGTTTAAAAAAATACTCTAAGATATTTATTACTAAGTAGTACTAACAGGTCACAGAAAAATAAGCATTGTATGATTCCATTTATATAAACAAAAATAACATATTTATATATGTGTTTTTAATAACCATTTATTCATGTATTACTGTTATATTCCTGAAGAATGTTTAATTATACAAAAGGTAAATAAAAATAACTCTGACTCCTTTTCTCCTTCTGACACTAAGAAAATTATAGTAAAATACTCTTTTAGGTAGACTAAATTACATCTCGTTTCTTTTTTTTTCCCATCTCATTTCTTAAATGTCTTTCCTCATGTCTTTAAATATATTTATATACTATGTTTTTGGTAATGTACAGGAGAAACTCTTTAAAATATCCTGGAATTCTCCAGTGCCAATAATGATGTTTGAAACTTCATTGTTTGTTTACCTGGAGATAGTGGTATAAATTTATTATCAATATTTGAGCTGGCTGGAAGAATTGGATTGAGCCACAGATGTTTAGGGATATAGATAATGTGTGGTAAGAGTATAAATAAAATACTATTATTTAACTCAGCACTGGCTTTATTTTCCTTATTTAAAAAATTCTTACGTTTATTTATTTGTAAGTAGGTAATACACTCACATAAATAAAAGATACAAAAAGTACATATACAATAAAAAGTCTTCCTCCTACCTCTGGTGCCCAGTTTACCTCTCTGGATGCAATCTATTTCATAGTTTTACTTATAAAAATAATTCATAAAGTCTGCCAATAAAGCATCATCTATCACAGTGATGCAAGCTGTCTTCACACTGAACTGGAATCCTTCCCTGGAGTTTAAACTCTTAATGGAAAAAAATAGAGTATAGAGGTAAAATGGGTTTACTCAAGAGAGGCAGAATATAATTATGTATCACAGGACTGGCCAGCACACAGGGTTTAATTAAAAACTCTCAAGTTCAATGGAAATCTTACTGATCTTAATCTTCACCTTCTCCAGTAGAATCACATTTAGAGAATTTTGTATCACTGGTTTGGGCAGAAAAACAGTATCTTGAATCTGAAAGAAGAGATTTACCAGCAAAAGCCATAAATATTGGTTTTTATCCTGACTTAGTTCCTGTTTAGAATAGATGATAAAGCAGGCCTATTTCAAAAGTCCACACTATTTACTATGTATCAATAATAACAGTCCAAATGGGTTTACAACAACAAAAATACTTTACGAAAATATCCCATGCCTCAGAGAATGCAGTCAGACCAGTTCTGTGCTGTTTAATCTATCTTAGGTAACACAAGTCTGCATTCTAAGTCATGTTGTTGCTTTATTGCATAATTAGATGTCTACAAATTTCAGTAGTACCTTTCATATTTAACTATGCTACTTCACGCAATTAGTTTTACCTTCTGAGAATCTTGGAAAGCTTAGAGGCTCTTCATTTATTTCGGTACAACTTAGACATATTAAGATGAGAAACAAATGCTTTTGCAGTTTATAAACTTGCCAAGTAAACAATTTTCTTTAAAAAAATACAAATGGGTATTATGTGACCTGAAACAATACAAAATATTTGGTTTCTTTATTGTGCTTTTATTTTTCTGTGAATTACAAGGCATGCTTTGTAATAAATTAAGGCTTTTATTTTTCTGTGAATTACAAGAAATTCACAGAAATTCAGGCTCAGAGATTATGGAGCCAAAAACAATGTCTTAATCATGCCCTAGAACTAGTCCAGGAAGGCTACCATGGCAGCCACCTCTGAGCCCTTGAAGCAGGTCCTGGACACACCAGCAATGCCTCAGATTTGCCACTGCCAGGGAGGATTCCCTGCGTCTGTTCCTTCTCTGTCTTACTGCTCCTAATTCAACGTAGGGCTGGACGGGGTAGGCCTGATTAGGAGCACTCTGGTCACGTGTCCAGGACCTACTTCCAAAGGGGCGAACAAACAACTCTTTGACAGGCCACACCTTCTAATGTGTGAGGTGGGCTCAGCCTCCCTGACACTCCTTCTGGGTTCCCTGCCTCCTTCTCTCACTATATTTCTACCAACCAAGGGCTGGAGTTAAAGCTTAGTTAATCCTTTCTGGCATCCTTGGAATGTGATTTTATGGTGAGAGATTAGATTAATTGTGGTAGTATTGAGTAGATGTCTATTAGACAAGTTGGAGAAGCCTAAAATATATTAGAAGTTCCAAAATTGATTCAAATTACCATACCTTTAGCTTTTGAAAGGCACTTGGCGGAAAAGGACAGATACCATATGTTTTCACTCATAGGTCTAACAGGAGAAACCTAACAGAGGACCATGGAGAGGGGAAGGAGGAAAAAGAGTTAGGGAGAGGGAGGGAGACAAAGCAAGAGAAACTCTTGAATACTGAAAACAAACTGAGGATGGAAGGGGGAGGGGGGAAGGGGAAGCGGGGTGATGGTCATGGTGGAGGTCACTTGTGGGGAAGAGCACTGGGTGTTATACGGAAACCAACCTGACAATAAACTATAAAGTTAAATAAAAAAAAAAAACATATAAACACCAAAATCCAGGAGACACATAATACATGACTTTAGATTTTAAATATACTTGATACACACAAAAATGTATAAATATGCTTCTTAAAAATGTAGAATTTGCAAATGAGGGGTGGCTTGTTGGCTCAGTTGGAGGAGCAAGTGACTTTTGATTTTGGGGTCATGAGTTCAAGCCCCATGTGGGGTGTAGAGATCACATAAATCAAAAAAAATTTTAACTTTAAAAAAGTGTAATTTACAAATAAAATATGTTTCTAAAAAATGTCTATCTTTTTTAAGATAAGCCATGAAGAATAGTATGTAAAGAATTTGGTGAAGAAAGGTATTTGAATAGTGTCCTAGAATCCAAGTATAACCTCTCCAGGACGATTTTCATACAAAAGAAGTGTATGAGGTTAAAATGTTTATGAAGACATCTCAACTTGAATTGCTTCAGTTCAAAAAAGGCAAACATTATTTCTCCTTTTCATCTACTCAGGAATAATTGGGGCAAGTTTCTGCTTTTTTAGTGCTGTGACTCCAGAACAGCAAAATATAAAAAAGCAGAACTTGCAGAAAATGTATAGCAGTATTCAAAACTTACATTAAATTTTGTTTTCTTTCCATCTGTTTCTCTTTAACTTTTCCTATTTTATTGTCAATACACATGTATTTACAGTGAGTTTGTGCTTGGTTTCTTAAGACAAAAGTGGAATTATTACCATGAAGTAGATCTATGTATTTGCTTTTATTGAAAAGTAAGACATTTTGTCTGTACCTCCTACCTACCATGGTGTCTTGGTTTTTTTGTAAAGGGGAAAATCTAATTTTAGGTATGTTCAACAATGATTTGCGATAGTATTATTTATTTAATAACATCTGACTTCCTTGAGTACAACTACCAGTGTTTCCTTATTTGGGAATATTTGAAGAAGGCCATCATAGAGATAGAGATGCCTTTTCTTATATAGATAACATGGGTTGGCAAGTGCTATTAACCAGCACCTACCTGCTTCCTCTCCAAATAACCAACATGAAAAAGTACCTCCAATTGGTGTGCCTCATTAGAACTTAAAAGGAGTTTTCTCACAAAAATAAGGTTTATAAAATGATGCATAAATAGAGTTTAAATAGCACAAAGAGAACAATGTTCCAGATACATTATGAATTAAATGGGCCTGGGAAATTCCTGGGTGGAAAAAAAAAAAAAGAACTCAAAAAAATAATAAAATAAAATAACAAATTCTGTAGGTGTTAATTTTTTTGCAACTTAAGAACCTGGCTTCATTAATAATTAATAATATTTTCTTACTTACACATTTGATTTCCATCTAAACATTGCCATATATTTTGTAATTCTCACTTATTACTTGTTTCAGAGCTTTATGTATACCTAGGTTATAGATGCTTGTGCTTATATTATAAGAAGTTCCTTTTTAACTTAACTCTAACATTATGTAATTGCTAGTTAGCTCCTAAGAGTGACTTGTGCCTTTGCTATTTTGTTTGCACATTACATGTTTAATTTTAAATAAAAATTAGTATCGGTACCAAAGGCTAACAAGAAATCAGAGTAATCATAAAAGAAATAAGGAACTGCTATTACCTAAAATGTAATTTTTTCTTTCCCCCCATCTTTTTATGCAGTTTTCATAGAATTTCTTCCTACCTATAAATATCACATGGATTAGGTTGGGCTTTAATGGAGTCATAGGAAAGCATAAACATGGTGAAAGGGAAAGGGTGAATCCTATATCCTTTCAATTTTTATTGAGTAGATTTATGAGAAGCTATTGAGAAAAACTGTTCTAAGCACTTTAGACTCAGGAAACGGAGGGGCAGAACCTCCTTCTGGTGATCTGAGTCACTGAAATAGGCCCTACATCAAAGCTCTGAAGCCTAAATGTTCATCAATAGCATTCATTACTCCTTAAAGACTCTTTCAAAGAGACCTGCATGTTGATTATATTATGGCAATGTGTGACCTGGGAGGAGGGGAATGAATTTAATGTATGATAAGCCTGAAACAGGGAGAGGCTCTTGGAGAATCTGGAAACAAATTTTGGTAGGAGAAAGGGGGAAGAGAACAGAGGCTGAACAAGAGAGCAATGGCTGGTGGGAGCCCCCCTGAGAAACCTGGAGGCCTGGTGCCTGCTTCTCAGTTTTGCTTAAGGCCCCTCTCTGAGAGTCCTCTGTTACAGTGGCAGCACTGGGCATTCATATCTGTCAAACCAACATGAAGCCTTTGAGGAAAAAAAAAATGATTGTCCTGAATCCAGTAAAGAGGAAGTAAAGTCAGTTTCAGGGTTTTTTTGTTAGAAGAATGAAAATGTTAATAGTCTTCTCTCCACCCCCTTCACATTTTCCATGTTTCCTGTATTTTTAGTTTCGGTTTGGCTTGATTCACCTGTTGTTAACAGGAGGATGAATATTTTCCCAAACTTTCCATCTTAACTCTACTTCAGATCCATCAGTGCCACGTGCTTTCCTATTTCGATTGCAAAAGAAAAAGAAAAAAGGAAAATTTTCACTTACATTTAAAACTTCCCTTTTTAAATAAAAATAAATACCATGGTTTTTCATAGTCAAATCATACAATGGAAAACATAAAATGATAGGCAAAATATCCCCCCAATCTTGAACTTGGTTCCACTCCTTAGAGGTAAGCTTTTAGAAAGGATTTTAAAAACTGACTGAAGGTTTAGAATCCATAGTATTTCTTTTTTTAATGTTAATTATTTTGATAGAAAGATAGAGAGAGAGAGAGAGAGAGAGAGAGAGCATGAGTGGGTGAGGGGCAGACAGAGAGGGAGAGAGAGAATCTCAAGCAGGCTCCATGCTGTCAGTGCAGAGCCCAATGCAGGGCTTGATCCCACAACCATGAGATCATGACCTAAGCCAAAATCAAGAGTCAGTTGCTTAATCAACTGGGCCACCCAGGTGCCCCCAAGAATCCACAGTATTTCCAAATCAATGCACAACATAAAGGTGGAGTTGTTTCTCAAGTGCA
Organism: Cryptoprocta ferox; assembly: GCA_028646485.1. Classification (NCBI taxonomy): domain Eukaryota; kingdom Metazoa; phylum Chordata; class Mammalia; order Carnivora; family Eupleridae; genus Cryptoprocta; species Cryptoprocta ferox. The sequence continues at coordinate 107,912,940 of CM053573.1, forward strand.
GCTTGGATATAAATTATCAATACGCTTCTTGTGTATTTGGGTTTGTAGACTAAAAAAAGGGTCTCAAAGCCCTGCCAAGCCTCCTTTATTGTATTCAAAGCAGGAGGACTCCTTAATATCCTAGGGACAGAAGAACAAGAGTCAGACCAGAAGCCAGGGAACCTAACTGGCCTTTGCTCTCATCCTTAGCACCCATGTCATGGAAGTTACAGGCACTCAGAGCCACCCTCCAAAAATGTTTTTCCCTTGCTCCAATCCCCAGACAGTGCTTATTCTTGAGTTCCCTCCTTTTCTTTCCCCTTAGGAAGAAGATAAGCCAACTCTCTATGTGTTCAATGCTGTGACCCAAGAGACAGTGCCGATGATGGAGAACATTTCCCTTCTTGGTAAAAAAGTGTCTGAGCTGAGAACACTGGTAGCTCTGAGATGTGGCTTTCCCGTGAGTGTCTTCTGTCTCCGGACCCCAAATGGAATGGAGATGTATGACTGCAACACCCTCAGGGACTACCAAACAGACATCGGTACTGCCCACTATATTTGATACCAGATACTGCTCAGCACTAGGGTTCTTTGATACCAGATTTGCAACAAATGGAGGAATTGTTTCCAAACTAAAACTTCTGTAACCTCCGTGGGGATGTAAATTATCAATACACCTCTCTGGTACCTGGGTCTGTAGACTAACAAATAAGAAAGGTCTCAGAGCCCTGCCAAGTCTTGTTCTCTTTATTCAAAGTAGGATAACTTGTTAATATCCTCAGGCTACAAGAGCAAAACTCAGACCAATTTATATGTTTCTCTTTCAAAGTATATTTCAAGAAGGAAGGAAGGAAGGAAGTTCAAGTACACATTCCTTTTCTTTTTTTTAACACAAGTGGTAGCATGTGAGCCTTGCAATCTCATTTTAAGATATTGTCAGTTATATTAATCTTTTAAACAGCGTGAAGCGGATACTGTGCAGGCATTCAGTCCTGATATACAGATTAGTGAGCTGGCATTCAGCCCTGATGGACAGATTTCAACCTTTATTTAAATATCGTACTTCCGGGTTGTGACTGCTGTAGCCATACACCATTAGGACAAAATCAAAAAACCGTCAGATTGTTTTAACTCTATTGGAAAATGGTTCAAACCTTACAGAGATCCTTGCTTGAGGTGAATGAATCTTTGTGATAATTAGCAGAGTTTTAGGTAATGTTGTGCTGTCACATTTGTTGCAATGGAATTTGACTTCTCCCAATTTGTAGTAGGGCTTTGTAAACATCATTGAATTAAGCAGTTTTGCTTTTTGTAACTGCTAAATTTGCATTTATTATTATTTCTCTTGACTATTATATTTGCTTATCCATTCATATTAGTTTTAATTGAGGCTCTCAAAACCTTTGACATCATTTATCATCCTGTTTTTGACCAAAGGAAGTGATGTTCTGGGATTTGTCCTCAGAGTACCTCACAGTAAAGCACATACTAGTCTGCATGCTTGCTAAGGGATCAGCCCTGCCCAGAAGATGGTGGAGGCTTATGTAAGTACACACAAGAGGCATTTGTCCCCAAACAACTTATTATGTAGTTATTTAATAAAACATAAAATGATACATGAGAAAATTAGGGTGACTGCTCTTCAGGCCTATGGTGCTCAGATTATGATATGACAGTTTACAGCTAGAAGAGAATTTAGAAATGGCTTGGTCTAACCTCCAATTTTTACAGATTTGAAGAAAGCAAAAATATTCCAAATGGTTAAATGATTTGCTCAGGGTGTGTCAAGGATAACACCCAGGCCTCCTAAAATGACCCTCCAGAAATGATGGGTTTCAAATGTCAGGTTAGGGGCTCGAGTATGACCAGGGTAGACTGCTTTGGCCACCATTGGAACACAGGGCATAGGATGAGAGGCAAGGAAAGAAGAGCCTCAAAGGGAAGGGAGGAAAAGTCATTGGTCTGCTTCATATTTTGCATAAAGCATCCCTAGCATTCCTCAAGTAGCCAGCCCACCTTTTTTAACTAGAGGGTAAAGGAGTTATGATCAGCCTGTCTTCCAGATTCTCCCTCCCCTTCCTAGTCAATGAGTCATCCCTGATGCTATCAAGAGTTGAACATTGACCCCTTTCCAAAGGCAGTGGAAAATCAGAAGGTTTTTGAGAAACAGCCAAGCTCATATTGAAAATCAAGGACTTCAGGGATGCCTGGATGGCTCAGTTGGTTAAGCATCCAACTCATGATCTCGGGTCAGGTCATGATTTCACCATTTGTGAGTTCAACCCCTGCCTCGGGCTCTGAACTGATAGTGCAGAGCCTGCTTGGAAGTCTCTCTCCCTCTCTATCTGTCCCTAACCCACTCGTGCTCGCTCGCTCTCTCTCTCTCTCTCTCTCTCTCTCTCAAAATAAAGAAATAAACTGAAAAAAAAGAAAATCAAGGACTTCAGTAGCTCAGTTAGTCTGAACATACTTACTAGCTCATATAGAAATATACAAAACTGCTTCTGCATGCCAAGTCTTTATAATAAAGTGGTAGAAATAAGGCACACACATATACTTAGTTATAATCCAATAAGTCAGCTCAGTGTAGGCTGAAGGGCTCAAGGGAAGCCATTCTGGAGAATGTTGGTATGAGCACACAAAGATAATCATCTGAAAAGAAGAAGGGAAGACATTCCAGGATTCTGAGCCAGGAGAAAAACACAAGCCACAGGTTCACGAACACGGGCTTAAGCCAGGGAAGACACATATCAGGAGACTGTTCCAAAGTGTGGAGAAGCCTCGTTGAGACCAATAGGAAACACAACTGGGGTCAGATTGAGAAGGGTCTTAGGGGTGAGGCAACAGAGCACAGGCTTAATACGTTTGCAACCAGAGCCATGTACATTCTGGAACCGAAACGTTTTAGCAGAAGTTTAATCTGGTAGCAAGCAACATGAAATACAGAAAGGAGTGAGAAGAGAAGCAAGATGATATGCCAACAGGCACTTCTGAGAATCCCAGTATTAACCAATTCCACTAGCAACAGAAGAGATGAATCTGAGAAACCCAGGAAGTAGAGACAGGATGTCAGTCTGAATCACATTTAAGAGGGAAGTACCAAGGCTCTGACACTAGGACTGTGGTGGTAAATTTTGGGAAAAGCAGCTTAGATATTAAGAAACTCAGAGTGTATGGTTTTTTCCTAAAAGTTACTCTGCTAGTTAGTAGGAAAGCTGTTAAGTACAGGGGACCCTCCATCTTCTAATTCTCCTCCATGACAAATATGGGGGGAGGGCTTAATGATGGGTTGGGTTAGCAGATACTAACCTGCCCATGGAGTCAGGGGCCAAGTCCTGGGAGAGGTGCTTTCCTTAGAGAGTAAGTACAGAGAGGAACATGTCAAGGGCCAAGGGCCAGTGGTCAGGACATGCTGAAGTCAGGGAAAGTAGACAGAAGAGGGGTCAGAAAATGAGACAGGCAAAGTCGTCAGAAGTGGGAGGAGAACTGGGACTTTGCATTGTCACAGGTGACAAGGAAGAGACTGTTTTAAGGATGCTGGTAAAAGGCCAGAGACAATGTCTGAGAAAAACCTTTTGATTTGGCTTAAAGGTCATTGGCGAGCTCAGAGAAGTTTTAATAAAGTGGATGGAGACAGAAAAATTGCAGGGATTAAAAAGAAGGTAAGTATTTGGAGGATAAAGGACGTTTTTGGTGGTAGAATATTTAATGATTAACTTATTAAGAATTTGCCAAAGCTAAACATTCTCTAATATTTGTGATTTTGTGACTTGAGGCTTATTGGTACATCATATAGGTACAACACACACCCACACACCCATGCCATACCCAGTTTTTCTTGTATCAATGTATATGGGACATTTATATGTTCATTTTAGCCTCGTGTCTAGTTCTTTTTTTAAACTTTTAAAAATATTTATTTATTATTGAGAGAAAAAGGGAGAGACAGAGTGTGAGTGGGGAAGGGAGACACAGAATCTAAAGCAGGCTCCAGACTCTAAGCTGTCAGCACAGAGCCCGATGTAGGGCTCGAACTCATGAAACTTAAGATCATGACCTGAGCCGAAGTCAGACGCTTAACTGACTAAGCCACCCAGGTACCCTGAGCCTCAGTTCTAGTTCTTAAATCTCTATCCTGGCTTTTGCTTTCCTCTTGCTTATCTATGTGCTTGTCTGCTAGTTACTCTGTCTATATTTTCTATATGCTTACAAACTGACATTAATCATTTCTGGAACAAGTGTGCCTTAAAAATAAGTGAATGAAGGAATGTCTTTTCTATACAGAATGAAGCCATTGGTACTTTTCACTATAAACGCCTTGTGGCATGTATTCATGGCCAGACTGAGCACATGATATCTCAGAGACTATTCCAGCAGCAGGGTCCTATCAGCTCAGACCCTGAAATCTCAGCTGGCTCAAAGGCCCCTCCACTGGCCCTTAGGCCCCTTGCAGACCTACCATGCTATTTTAATTACTTTTATAAATGAGAAAACTGAGGCTCAAAGAAGTTAAGTGACCAGCTCAAGGTCATACTGTTAACAAATCATAATCGCACACTTAGGATTGGGTTCTTTTCAAAATGTATACTGCGAACTCAGAATGCTTTTATTGATATCTACTTTTATTCATGCTCTTTAAGTTCTGATCAATGTTTTGTTTTGTTTTCCACTAGGGGAAACCCACACCAGAGAAATGATTTCCATATTATTCAGGAAGAAAAATCTCAAATCAGAGAGGCAGATATTGACCTTGTCAAAGTGTGGATGAGGAATCCAGAATTTTGGGATACAGGGACCACACGGGGAGAAGTTGGAGACAGTTCCCTAGAACAGGCACTGTTGCTCATACCTGCCTTTCTGAATGGCTTGGCATAGTGATGGGTGTGCAGGTAGAGAGTGAGCAGATCCAGGTTTTATAAATATATACAATTTGGGGGGTCCTCTTTGAAAAAAATTCAAAATTAAGAATGGAGGATTAGAAAACTCATGTATGAGAGGCCCTGAAGCTTAAGTCTCATTTGTTTTACTTTCATTTACAACATAGCAAGTATATTTCTATTTTCCAACAGAATTCTTAAACTTATGAAGAAATTTAATATGTGACAAAAGAAGCATTACAACCAACTGGGATGGAAGGATTATCCAATAAATGATGCTGGTTAACTTGCTTAGAAGTTCTCTGGATATTCAAAAGTCGAGCATTAAGAGAAAAACCATCCATTATTACCTTTGTTCCTTCAGAAATGAGGACTGTTTCATTGCAAGGAACCAAAATTAATAGTTATAACACCTTTAACAATTGTTCCCAGATAGGGAATTAAAACAGAACAAAATACAGGGCTTGATGGAGGTGCCCTACTGCTGATGAGGGTTTACAGCATATAGCCTTCTCTGTAGTTTGCAGAATTAATATTCGTCAACAGTGGACTGGCTGAGCAAGGAAGAGCTGAGATCCTAAGACTAGACAACCACTTGGGAAAGGGCAGATGGGCCAGGAAGAGGGAAGTTAGTCTCAAATAAGTCCTCCTGATGGGATCCCTGGGATAGTTAGACTGATCAGTCTGCAACTAGATTCAGGAAGGCAGAGGTTGACCTCAGGGCGACCCAGCAGGGGCCTGGTGGGTGAACCATAGCATAACATCAAGGTAGGGAATGAATAAATAAATAAATGACATAAGAGGTAACAAACCAGACAAGCTAGTTGTTGACATCAGAGGCTCTGACAACACATAACAGAAATCTAACCCCAGAGATTGGGGCTCAGAGTAGGAACTTTAGCTCCAGGCTTAGAGAAAAGATGAACCTCAGTTCTAAAACTCAAAAGGTAGAGTAGGATACTGGCACTCATGTTCTGGGGCCCAAGGTGGGGGCTTGGTTACGAGGAATAAGACAAGTTACTAGAACTGGGACAATATCCGAGCAGAATAAACAGGAATGCCAACGTCCCACCTGAGCTACTGGCTTAATATATTCCCTTTTACTGAAATTAAGATTATTTTCTGGGCCTAGAGCTTGGTTGGCTCTTCAGATGGAAGCTGTGTGGCCTCATCTGTGGAGGATCAAGGAGGCTGGCTTTTCAATGCCAAGCAGGTTCTTCAATGCTCATCTGTGGGTAATATGTTTTTAAGAGAGAGGGAGAGCATGAGCTGAGGAGAGGGGCAGAGGGGCAAAGGGAGAGAAAGAATCTCAAGCAGGTTCCACACTTAGTGCAGAGCCTGATGCAAGGCTCGATCCCATGATCCTGGAATCATGACCTGAGCCAAAATCAAGAGTTGGACGTTCAACCGACCGAGCCACCCAGGCTCCCCTATGGGTAATTTTTATAGTAAACTACAAACATAGCAAACCACTTAAGTCAGGAGATGAAATAAATGCACTTGGAACAGAGTTTAAAGTCCCTTGTTTCCAGTGCTACCCATAGGAATCAAACCTTTAAATAAGAAAGTTTAAGTATAGCAAAAAGCTTTAGAGCAACTAAGTCTATTGCATCAAGGATAATAAACACCTGGAAGTATTTATTATAAACTTACTATGTGTCTGGGTCTGAGGGAATGTATGGATAATCCAGGTCACGCATATATCCCCAGTTCCTACTGCCACGACCATCATATTGATTCAAAGCCAATCTACAGATTGTCCAATGACATCAGCTATCACAGCTGAGTCAGTTAAATTCTTGTTTAGAGACAAAGATAACATAGAGGACAGGAATGTAGGCACAGAAGCCAGATTACCTACATACAATTCCTGATTCCATTACTTACTGGGTATGTAAAACCTGGGCAGGTTACTTAATCTTATAGTGTCTCAGTTTCCTTAGCTGTCGAATGGAGAGAATAATACAATCCACAGTTAGGACTGTTGTAAATTTTAAGTTCACTTATTCATGTAAAGTACTTAGAATAATGTAGAGCATATAATAGCATTCAATGAATATTAGCTATTCATATTCAATATATTATTATTATGACTAGTCTTGTGAATTCAAATTGGGAAATATAGAGAGACAAAACTGGGTATCAGTGTGGGCAGAAAATACACGGTGTCGTGATGTAAGATTGGGTCATGGCAAAGCAATGTTGCATCATGCATCAGTCATGGCAGGACAAACTGTAAGAAAGCAGGGCAGCCTGTTAGTAGAGAAAGGGAAGAGACACAAAGTGATATAGAGGGCTTGAGAGAGAGAGATCCTGGAGCTCATGGGAGAGATGGGGAGTGGTCCATCTTGAGTACCTTTGTTCCTAATGTACAGCAGATCTGGCCATTGACTCAATACAATAAATCCCATTTTTATGAGGGCCTCCTTGAAACCCAAAAGCATAACTAGAACAGAACCCACAGACTGGATGAGACATAATGCTTGGGCTCAGAGAGTTCTCTGTTAGGGTTTATAAACTGGGAATTCCAAAGCAGAAATGTATTTTAGTAAGTTTCAACATACATTATGGTAACCATTTGAACAATCCTTGTATCTATTTGGAGCGGTGAGATAATGGCATAATTAAGAAGGGTTTCCTGGAGGAGGTGATTCCAAGGTTGCATCATAAACTATTGGTAGGAAGGCATGGTTAAGAAGTCACAAGAATTCAGACAGCAAAAGGAGAAGCCTCAAGGCCAGAAACAGCCTGTTGTGCACACAGAAGTACAGGACAGCCTACTGGGCTACAAAGGGCTAGAAGAGCAGCATGTGGCCAAAATGGAGTTGGGGAGTAGGGTAGAATTTCATTCAACAAATATTTACTGATCATCCACATGACTCAGGCACCACTGAGGAAAGCTGTGAGCAACAGTAGCAAGATTCCTAGCCTCGGGAAGCTGGCAGTTCATAGGAAAGGCAAGCATCACTAAGTAAACAGAAAAAGAGTGAATTTTAAATAGAAATAAGAACTCTAATGTAAAAGGAAAACAGGATATCGGTATAGGGAGTTATGTGGTAATGTGGGGGACGGGCTCTTTCAGATGGTTAGATAGAAGAGGAGAGGACATTTGAGCAGAGACCTGAATAAAGAGATGAGGCTGGAGGGAGCTTCCAGAAGTAGATTTAGGTGAAAGATCATCTAGGCCTGAAATAGGGCGGAGCTGGGGGGGCGGAGCTGGGGAGACGGAGGCAAGGAAATGGTTCTTAAACCTTTATGAGATAAACTCTTCAGGCCTCAGTTATTGTGCACGAGAAAAAGGGAAGGACAAAGAGTAATTCCTAAATGTCTAGCTGAGTGAGGTAACAAGGAAGACAGGTGTGCCACAAACTGAGACACAACACAGAAGGAAGAGGAAGTTGAGGAAAGAGGAGTTGTCCTTCAGAACAATGGGTTTATAGTGCACTCTCTTAGATGCCAATGTCCCCAGCAGGGGGACTCTGGAGCGGGAGCAGAGGCCTGGTATGCAGATTTGGACTTGGGAATGAATGCCACGTGTGTGGTCAATGAAGCCAATAGCATCACTGAGATTGCTGTAGTCAGCCAATACATATTCAGTAAGCACTTATCAAGTGCCAGGCTATATGGCAAGCCTTGAAGGAACTTTCTTTTTAGTGAGGACATGAAAAAAAAAATCTCCAAACAAGAAAAATTATTTCAAGTACTGATGATACGAGCTATGAAGAAGTTAAAATAAGGTCATGGGATAAAGACTAAGAGTGGGGGTGGGGAGAGGCAGTGGTGGCCAAGAGGGTCCTCTGTGAGGACGCGATGCTTGAATTAAAAACTGAATAAGGACACTATCCTGTGAAAATCTGGATGAAGACCCTTTGAAGCAAAAGAAATTATAAGTCTTCAGGTCTTAAGTTGGGAGTAGAGTTGGTGTGTCTGAAGGACAGGTGAAAGGTCAGAGTGGCTGGGACAGAGTGAGTGAGGGCAGGTCAGATAGGAAGGAGATTGGGTTTTATCCTGGGGGAATGTGTAGAGAAAGAAAAGAAGGCTGAGGAAAGAAGATTCCTGAAAAACATCAGCCTGAAGGACAAAGGGAATGTGGTGCCACCGAGGGTAGACCAAGAGAAGGTAGACTTTTGAGGAGCAAGTGATTAAATTCTCCAGCAGCAGGGCACCTGGGTGGCTCAGTCAGCTGAGTGTGTGACTCTTGATTTCAGCTCAGATCATGATCCCAGTGTCTTAGGATCAGGCTGCATGTTGAATGTGGAGCCTGCTTGGGATTTTCTCTCTCTCTTCCTCTGCCCCTCTTCCCCACTTGCGCTTGCTCTCTTTCTCTATATATAAAAAAAATTCTCCAGTAGCAATGAACACATTACTTTCATGTTCATAATACAGAATATCTATTTCGTGAAGGATAAAATGAAAGGATTATTCAACTCCGCTCACAGCCCACTTGTAAACTAGTGGCCCAAAAAGCCCAATTATTCCTGCCACAGTTTCTTCAGTTTCCTTTTCCAACATACTGGCTTTAGTTTACATGGTGATGTATAAATTTTTTTTAATGTTTATTTATTTTTGAGAGAGAGAGAGAGAAAGAGTATAAGCGGGGCACAGGCAGAGGGGGGGGACACAGAATCCGAAGCAGGCTCCAGGCTCTGAGCTGTCAGCACAGAGCCCAATGTGGGGCTTAAACTCATGAACCATGAGATCATGACCTGAGCTGAAGACGGATGCTTAACGAACCGGGCCATCCAGGTGCCCCTATGTGGTGATGTATATATCAGCATGGAATCAATGTCCACAGGACTGTTTTAAGATAGGTGCCAAAAAATATTTCAGCATTATATGCAATTGCTGTGCAGCTGAGAAAATGGACATGCACAGAAGTTATGTGGCTTTTCCAAGTCACTGCAGGCCTAAGCTAAAAATAGCATCCCTGTCTACTTATTCCAAGATTACTTTCCGATTTGCATCTAGCTTGTGCCTCTGTTTGGGGAAAGCTATCCTTAAAAGTTTTATGGATTGCCAAACCACAGTGATAGACTGCGACCATTAACTGCCTCTCTTGATCCACAGGCACAACACTTCGTTTGGACGTCTGGGACGGATGGAAGGAATTTCTGATGGGTTGTCTTCTGGGACAAAAACTTAAAGTCCAACGCTATTTATCAGATGAGGGACCCGTACTCAAGTATGGAGATAAAGCATATGCTAAATTAAGCAATTTTTACTGAACTTCCATAGGACCTTGAGTCATCAATTCACTCTACAGCTGGGTTGCTGCCCCATGCCAGTCCCACTTAGCATGTATCAACCTGAAATTATTACTGAGATATTTGCTGGAAATAGATAGCAGGGATGTCACCCAGGCTGACAGCCTTTGGTGATGGATTGCAATTCAAGTAGACTTTCTTCAGGAAACACTAACTATTTAAATAAGTGATGTCAGTTTGGTTTGGAAATCAGATTTAACAGCACTTTGAAAGCCCATCAGAATAAGTACCTTGCCACCCTCATATTCAATTATTCTAAAAAGCACTAATTGCTAATTGATTGACTGAAAACAGGGACTGCCTCTTCCTAAGCTCCCAAGGACTTTTTCAAACTGCTTTTAATACAAACCTGCGTACTTTTGCCATACATGAACACATGTGGCTGGGGCAGTGGATGGTAGGCTCAGAGAAGCAGGTGGTCATTTTAATGTATCTCTGCAGTCAGCAGCTTCTCATACGAGTTAAGTTGCATTACTCTTCAGGTTTTAATTCAGTGGTATTTTAGGACAGGGCCCCCTCCTGGTGATTTAAACATGCTTTACAGAAGCCTACACACCCAGCAAGAGCTCTAAGGGCTCTAAGAACTGACCGATTAGAAAACAGCTTCTGCGATTTTATATAATATTCTAAATTAATTTCTATTTAGGGACAGTGATACTTCCCTTTTTTTATGTTCTAAATCCAAAGAAATGGCTGTATTGCATTGTTACTTTTAATAGTGCATATTTACTGAGTACTTTGTAACAAGACGCTGCGTTACATGTATTACCTAATTTTATACTTATAACAATTTTATGAGGTAGATATTCTTTTATCATCAATGTCACACAGCTATCCAGGGCACAACTGGATACTGAATCCCAACAATTTAATTCTAATGCTCAGATGCTTAACCATTCCACTTGATTTAATCTTTAAATAAAATCTAAGGAGGGTGAGCAGTGGGGGCATGGCTATGTGCCGGCTTTAGACCCTGTCCCTACTATACACCCATGTACATGGCCCAGCTGGGCCCACATGCTCACTCCATCCAAGCCTTATCGGCTCTGGTGATGGGTTCCCAGCCTGCAATCTCCCTGCCCACAATATCTGTAGTTCTCCTCATGCCGAAACACATACACATAGGAACAGGATGCACAGAGGCACACAGGGGAGGAGGGGAAAAAGAGAAAAAAAGACACCTCAGCTCAGAGAATATATATGATCAGGCTAAAAAGCTCCTTTTATTCTGCCACCCAATCAGCAATCATCTATTGAGCATATACCATGCAACATCCTAGGAATATAGCAATAAACAAGGTATGATCCCTGCCTTCAGCAACCTTACAGTCCAGTAGAGGAAACAAAAAACAAGTAACAGTGTGTGTTGGTGGTACAGTGGTGAGCATAGCTGCCTTCCAAAATACAAGTCACCAAAATCTGGAGAAGCAGAATTGCAAAATGATTAGGGACACGAACTCCAGTGCCCTTCTGCCTAGATTCATAGCCCTACTCCCTAAGTGTTTAGTGTGTAAACTTGGGCAAGTTATATAGTCGTCCTGTGCTTGTTTCCCCGTTGAGAAAAATGGAATAATAATCGCATCTGTCTCACAGAACTGTTTGTGAGATTGCATGACCCAGTAAATCATTGGAATTTGGAGGGCTGGCTGGCACCTGGTAAGCAAGACATAAATGCTAGGTGCTGTTGCCGTTACCATTCAGTGTGACAGTGTCATGGCATGGACATGGTGCAAGATGATACGGGAATGTATACTATGGACAACTAACTAGACTTAGGGGATCAGGTAGAGTATTCTGAGACAGGCGACTGAGATCTGAAGGGTTGATACTTAGGCAAATGGAAGGGAGGGGAAAAAAACATATTCCAAAATAAGTGGAACCACACGAACAAAGTCCTGGGGCAAGAGAATAGATTCAAAGAACTGAAACAAGTTCTACATGGTAGATCATAGAGTGAGAGGGAGCTAGTGCCAGGAGGCTAGAAGGATAAGGAGAGGCCAGCTCTTGTAGGAACTTGTGCTTTATCTTTTATCTTTTTCAGTGCTGGGAAGATTTTGAAGGTAGAGAAAAGCCATGATGAGTCCTGCATTTTAGAACATTGCTCTGGTTGCAGTGTGAGGAATAGAGGCAGGCAGGGGACAGGGAGATCGTGAAGAGGTAACAGTGGTCTGAACGAAGCTTATGATAGCAGAGGTGGGGTTAAGAAAACAGACTGTGTAAAGATACATTTAGAAATAGAATCAGTTAGTCTAGGTAACAACAGTGCCTCTAGCTCCTGCAACATCAGTGCTAAGGAGGAAAGCAAAGGCCAGTTAGTCCATCAAAAAGGGACTCTTCTCCCCCAAATAAGAAAATTGATCACATGCAGAGATGCTGATTTGCACTAATGAACTTTGAAAAAATTGATGTGTGAACCAAAATGCTGCTGTATTAATGCATAAAACTCTAATTAGTTATAATCTAACTGCTACAGTTATAATCTAACTGTGGGTCCTAGAGACCCACATATTCTGGGTAGGTCATCTTCCTTGTACAGGAAAATTACACAGGGAGCTGCATACACATCAAAAGATTGTGTGGTGAGAATGTAATCAGAGACAGGAGGGTCAGTTGGTTTTGGATGTAGTAGGTTTTGGATGATACCAGGGAAGCTTGCCTCCATCTCTATAATGGGGTCCAGTAGCCCTGCCCAAGTATATCCTGGACAATACTAAGTGGGACTCTGTCTAGGTTTGCCTTCCTAATTCTTATGTCTCTGAACAGCCCCCACCAGTCATTCAACTTATGCCTTATGAAGTATTGGAGGGATTGTAGGAAGGCCAGTGTAGCTCTAGGACAGTGACAGGGAGGGGGGTTGTGGAAAGTGGTGCAGGAGAGTGGACCAGGGGCCAGATTGTAAGAGGCCTTGTAGGTCAAGGTGAGGAGTTAAGATTTCAATTGTAATGGGAAGCTATTGGAAAGTTTGGAACAGCGGATAAACTATCTCCAGTTTGGGGAATAAAAAGGTCACTGAACACTGTGTGAGGAAAAGCCCACAGGAGAACATGAGGAGGGTGGGGAGACCAGTTAGGAGACTATGGCACTGGGGCTGGTGGGGGCACAACCTAGTGGTTTAGATCAGAATAGCAGTAGAAACTTTGAGAAGCCAGAAAATAAGGGCCGATGGTAGAAAAGACAAAACAAACAAACATAGAAATCCATATTTCTAAAATGTGGGTTTCTTCTAGTACTTTCCCAACTAATATAAAGCTTGCTATTTTCCCTGGGCCTTTGAGTTTCATAAGAAAGAAAACCACTCCAAGGAAACCACTTTGAATTATTTGCCTGTATATAAATGGGATAATGTGCAGGATCTGTGCTAAGCTACATATTACCATACATCTTTCCTGAGAACATTTTATGTAAAAATTAGGAAGAAATAAACATTTTAACTAGTATGTTTTGGAACTACATTATCAGTTTGCTGACTTACTAAGCACCCACTCTCACTTGTTCCATTCATTCAGGTATCAGAAAAAGGTCGCCCTGTTCATCGCTGCCTTTTATGGGTACATCGAGCTCACTGAATGGGCCCTGAAGCAGGGTGTGCGGCCTGATGAGGCTGTCGGTGTTCACCCCTATCGAGCGTGGTGCCATGAAGCCCTTCATGCAGATGTCTCTAAATGCCCCATTCATGCAGCTGCAGAAGCGGGCCAACTGTTGATTCTGAAGGCCTTTGTCAATTGCAGCGTGCTGTGCCTGGAATGTAAAAATGCAGCGGGACAAATCCCCCTGACCATCGCATTTAAACACAAGCATAAAGACTGTGTATTATATTTATTGAGTAAAATGTGGTCCACGGTTTCTTTTCCGAAGAAAATTTCAGTCCCCATGAGGATTTACATTAAAATAAAACAATGGGTCCTCAGAGCTCAGAGTCACAACCTTAATAAAAGTCAGCTTTGTGGCGCAAGGGTCCTGGGGGCAAAAGTCGGAGACACTGTGATGGTGGATGGTTTCACCACACCACAAATGACCTCCAAGAGCTGGCCTAAGGCTCGGTACAAGGACTCACAAAGCACTGTGGGCAAGCTACCACCTCTCAGGGAAGAAACTGCAAGCAAGAAACCTGTCAATCCTTTGGCAGTTTCACAGCAGGACACAAGACGACAAACCTTGAAATTACCTCCACTGGTAGATGCAAATACTTTCTGTGAATTACAAAGACATCAACAACAAAATCAGAAAAAAATTACTGCCACAGCTAAGAAAAAAGAAAAGCTCATAAAAAATATACATCTCCCCCAAATCCCCCTCCCTCCAGTTTCAAGGGTGGGCTATTCACACCCATCTTTTTACCATGCAACACCCAGTGCTGACTTTTTACTCAAATCGTCCTTTGCATGCTTCTCAAAGCACAGTGGTAAGACTCCAAGGGAAAACGCTATCTACTGCTTAGCAGTGGCCAGGTAATGTTTTCTCTTTAAATATATAAGGGCAAACCTTTAATAGGGCTGCTCTAGAGCAGGAAATGGTCCATGAAGCCCTACCATGCCATATAATGTAATACAGGTTATGCAAATGCATCAGTATCCAGCTTCAAGGACCTCATGTTAGCCTTGGGTCTAGGACAAAATGAACTGATTTTACTGGCGAATCCAATCTGTGTAGTATCTTACTCCTCAAGCTTTCAGAAAGAAAAGAGACAGTAGAAAGAGTTGTATCAAATTACAAGGTCTGGGGCTCCTGAGTGGCTCCATTGTTTGAGTGTCCAACTCTTAATTTTGGCTCAGGTCATGATCCCAGGGATTAAAGTCTGCATTGGGCTCTGCCCTGAGAATGGAGCCTGCTTGAGATCCTCTCCCTCGCTCTCTCTCTCTCTCTCTCTCTCTCGCTCTCTCTCTCTCTCTCTCTCTCTCTCTACCTCCGCCCCATCCCCCACTCACATGTTCTTTCTCTCTAAAAAAAAAAAACAAAACTAACAAGGCCCCTTGACTATTCTCTTTTTTCAACTAATAAGAAATTGTTAATTACAATTAAAGGGAGAAGGGACAAACTTGAAATATGGGAGAGACACATCAGAACAGGGGTCAGCTTAAAAAGTAACCCACTGTCATATTTAAAGACAAAAACAAGTGTTTTCAGGCATATTCATTTCATAAGATAAAATTTGACATATTGGTCATCAGATTTCACTGAAAACACAACTCTGATCAGATCTCAGATCCCATCCATTACTTATATGGTATTTTTGCAAGCTAGTATTACAGTATAAATGTAGATTTATGAGTGGCTTTTCCCCTTACTCGATATAATGAAAAGGGAAAAAAAACATAAGACTAGATAGTTTCAGTTGCCTTTCTGTACTGGTCTTTATTTCAACACTACTTTATTTCAGCTAAGCTGTTGCCACCTAGTGGTCAGAGTAATTTGGGCTATAAAACTGGCAAATTTTGGGACAGCACAATGAAGCTGCTTAACAACTTTAATCTTTGTAATTTGTGAGATATCTCTGGCTAGAATGTATAAGAAGAGATAACATAAAATTGTATAAAAAAAAACAAGAAAATAATTAACTGAAAAAATTGGGGTGCCTGGGTGGCTCAGTCAGGTAAGCATCAGACCCTTGATTTTGGCTCAGGTCATGATCTCATGGTTGGTGAGCTCAAGACCTACATGGGGCTCTTCGCTGACAGTGAGGAGCCTGCTTAGGATTCTCTCTCCCTCTCTCTCTGCCCCTCCCCTGTGCATGCATGTGCGCAAGAGTGCATTCTCTCTCAAAATAAATAAACATTAAAAAATCATATAGCAATCTTAAAATCATGCTGTAAACATAAGAAAAGAAGCACTGATTAGTTTTATTAACAGATGCACACTAGAATGAAAAAATGCACTTTAAAAACATTCTTAAGTGCTTATTATGTCCCACTGAAGTTCTAGGCCGAATACAAATATGCAAAGGTAAAGCAAGGAGTTAATCCAGAACATTAATGATGCATCAGCCAAACTTGGACACAGTACAAATATTTGAAATACTAAGGTACTTTTATGCAAGACTGCTTCTGATAGCGTTGGTTGAAGCCCTTTAAGTTTAAAGAACGTTGCCAGACAAAAAAGGTGGTGGTAAAGAAAAGGAGCCAGGTACAGGTGGCAACATGGTCAAGGGCACTGCTTTATGAAAGGGTAAGAGAGAAATTTAGTTTTTAAAGAAGTCAGCAGGTCTGCAAAAGGAATTTTAGGGGACAGGGAGAAACTGGTTGAAAATGAGACCAGCAAGGTAGATTGCATGTACATTGAGAAGCATCTTGTATGCCCAAGTGGAGA
>CM053573.1:107939548-107991998 GCA_028646485.1 Cryptoprocta ferox
AAATTATTGCTTCAGCTGTATCTAGACAACAGAAAAGAGATCAGAACTATTCTGAGTGAATTGGCACCAGACCTTCCCAGTTACCACAGCCTTGAATGGCGACTAGATGTACAGGTATGGTTCCCCCCCCCCCCAACCTGACAGACTATTAGTTTTAGTTCTGTGTCCTCAGGCTTATTATACTCTTTACCAGCTTAACCAAACCTTGGTTTGAAACCTTATTTTTTTAATGTTTATTTTGGACCATTTCACAAATAGTTCATTTTCTGATATGCTTAATGTGTTTATATCCGTTTCATTTGCGAAGTTCGTAAGAAATAGGTTATTTTGGAAAGGAGATGGTCATGCAGATTTTTAAAGTGGTATTCGACTTTTAAAAACTTTTGTCTAAGCAAGACACACATGTATTAAAGTGCTAAGTTGTTGTATAGCTCTGTGAATTATCCCATGGTGAAAACACCCATAAAACCAACACTTGCCCATGACAAGCACCCCAGAAGCATCCTCTTTGCTTCTTACCGATTCTCCTTCCTTCCTTTCCAAAGGTAACCAGCATCCTGACTTCAAATACATAGATTACTTCTACCTGTTCTTTAGCTTTCTATATCTGGAATGACTCAGTAAATACTCTTCTGTGTCTGGCTTTTTTACACGTTATGTTTGTAAGATTCAGTCATTTGTAAAGCCACATTGATAACCGAAAGGGAGTTCTCAGACTCTTATATGTAGCCCTTTATCAAGCAGTGACAGATAAGTTAATAGGTGTTTATTGAATGTCATCATTTGCTGTGCTAAATGCTTTGGTACACAAAAGAAGTATAAGACATTTTCTCAATTGGAAAAGATGTTATCATCTACTTAGGGGTATTAGATGTTCTCAAAATAACTAGTAATTAAAGATAGTTATAAAATAAGTTACTGGAGGGGGAAAATATAACTGTGTGAAGTGTGTGAAGTTACAGTTGTATACTATATTTCAAAAACCTATAGCTTAGCTCGTTCAGTGTATGCTTGCACAATCCAGGAAAGCTTCAGCAAAAGGAGGTAAAATTTCAGAAGAGTGAATAATAGAGAAAACCAGGGTTAATGTTCTTGGAAGAAGAGGCAGCATAAGTTGTAAAGGCCCAAATGGATATGGGAATGAGCATTGAATATGCGGCACACTGGTTCCCAAACTTGACTGCATATCCAAATGGCCTGGGGAGTCTTAAAATATTTTCTTGTCTGTGTTCCACCGCCAGAGATTCTGGTTTATTGTTATGGGGTTTGGCCTGAGCATCAGAATTTTTTTAGTTCTGCTTGTTACCCAGGCAATTCTAATTTGCAATAAAGTTTGTAAATTACTGTTGTAGTGGATTCTTCCTGATTTGAATGGTGTTTGATTGTTCAAACAGGATACAGAAATTCAGTTAGAGGGTTTAGCAGTTATAATCCAGTGTGGTGAGTGCTTGAATAGGTATAAACACATGATATGGTATAAACCAGATTATAGGCTCCATGAGGGCAGGGACTGTGTCTTGTTCAGTACTGTGTCCCCAGAACTATGCCTGGTACATAATAGGCATTCAGTGCTGAATTTTAAAAAAGGTGGAGGTGGGGGAGGGTAAGTAGCTTCTTAAATTATTTATCAAATATTTCTTGTACATTTATCTCATGTTAGGTATTGTGGATTTAAAGAACCAGACAAAGTTCATGCTCTTGGAGACATCATAAGCAGCAAATCCTGTGGGGCTATGGGAGGGAGGAGATCACTGTGGCTAAACTTCTGTATTTAGGGCCTTTCATAATAACCAGGTACAGGAGATGAGGGATGGTCATGTTTATGAGATTCAGCAGTAATTTATCTTGTTTATCTCTCTCTTGGGTGGGGGTAATTTCTGACTTTTGGGTTCTGGTAGCCCTTAGAAGTTATTTTTTTGGTTTTATTGATTTGCATTGAGTTTTTCCATTATGAAGACATTTTTAGAAATTAGAAACTTATGCAGTTGAATTTTCTAAAAGTTGGGAGAGCTTATTTACCCAGTGAAATGGGTTTGAATAGTTGTGTTACTATAAGAACTAATATAGTTTAAAGTTGTGTATACTGATTGAATATTGCTTCATGTGGTGAAATGCATTTAAGGGCTAAAAAAACTACTTAGAGAACTAATTGATTTTGAGCTCATTAGTCAAAATTATTACAAGGGATTTTAACTGGAGTAGATTTTTTGCTTACAGGAGGAAGACTTGTCAGATGAAGATCAGCTAAATTGCTAGGAAACTAGTAACAAGTTATAGGACGTTTCATTTTTGAGTAACTGATTTGTCTCATGGACACTGGTAGTGAATGGACAGTTACCATCTAATCATTGTGCGGTTGCTTATGAGAAATACATGAATCATCATAGTTAAGTTTCTAGTAGAAACATTTCCCTTCATAAATTGCCAGCACAATTAATGCACTTAATAGCATAAGTAAATTGAATGCATGTGAGATTGGTGTAGGAAGATTTACCTTTAGGACTGATCCATTTAAATTGCTTTTGTTATTTTTACAAGGAGAAGGACAGAATTTCATCCCTATTAAAAAAATAAGTCCGTATCAGGAACTTTATGGGCTACTGTACTTAATCCTATAGTACTGTCCTTGAAATTTCTTTCTGAGAAAAAATTGGGTCTGAATGTCTTACTGGGTGTTTGTTAGGAATGTTATATAATGTTCATCTAGAAATTTTAAAGAATGGTATAGATGCTTATTTGTAAAGGATATTAATTTAGATATTATGTTGTCTAAAAGTTTGAGGATAGATTGAATCTTTGAATGAAAACACCTGGATACATTTGATCCCTGTCTATCAGTGCAGATACAGAGGAAAAAGAAGTATAAATAATGTGTAAGTGAATCAATAAGTAGTATATTCAGTCATCATACTTATAGTTTACCTATCTTTCATACCTATACTTTTCTGTACTACATAAATGATCTTAAAGAGATACTTTAACAAGGACCTGTGTTATGTTTAGGGACTGGCTCACTAAAGGGGATTGACCTATTGTTTCCAGATTATTTTTAGACATTAAATTTCAGCTGTGGATTAGTATCTTGGGTTCTTTTGGAAGCCAAGAATTAATTGGAAGAAATTATTCGAATATTCTGTATTGTGGTATGAATTAATCCTGAAATCTCAGGTTTAGATTTTTGGCCGCTTGAAAGTCTCCAGTTTGGCTTCTTGTCCTTTTGACATGGCTCCAGTAATTTTAGGTAACAATATTGCTTTTCTGTATAACAAATGTTTCAGGCTTATCTTGCACAATTGTTATCCCAGACCTCTAATCACTTACTCCTTTAAGAAGTGCCTGGTTCCTTTTAAAGAAGGATGGTCTTTAGAGGTGGTGCTAGGGCTAAATGCCTTGGCTTCCACGTTAGCCATTGTTTCTAGTGGTTTTCTTTTTTTCTTTAAAAATATGTCAGTAGTACTTTTTAAAAAAATTCAGAATGTATCATACAAACAAAAGATTACAGATACTCAGTTTAAAGAATAATAGTAAAACAAGTACCCATTGCCGAGCTTAAGAAATACAGTGAAACCAGGGTGCCTGGGTGGCTCAGTCGGTTAAGCATCTGACTTTGGCTCAGGTTCATGAGCTCATAGTTCGTGGGTTCAATCCCTGCGTCAGACCCTGTGCTGGCAGCTCAGAGCCTGGAGATTCTGGCCCTGTGCCAGCAGCTCAGATTCTAGGTCTCTGTCTCTCTCTGCCCTTCCGCCGCTCATGCTGTCTCTCTCTGTCTCTCTCTCTCTCTCTCTCTCTCAAGAATAAATAAACATTAAAAAAATTTAAAAAAACAAGAAATACAATGAAACCATCTGTGACCTCCCCCAATTACAACCCCTCCCACTCCCCTAGAGGTAACCATTTTCCTGAATTTGCTGTTAATCCTTTCTTTAGTTTTTTTAACACATATTCTTTCATTAAACTTTAATTTTTATATATTCCTTTGCAACTTGCTTTTCTGATTGAACATTTTCTTTTTAGAATTATCCATGACAATTTATATTGCTGTAGTTTGTTTCTTTTCATTGCCATTTAGTAAGCATTTTATTTTTATGAATATTCTCAGTGCACCCATTCTGTTGTTAAAGAGTATTTGAGATGATTCTAATTTTTTACTCTTGGAAACAAATACAATTACAAATATATGTATATATGTAAGAATTCAAGATATATACCTAGGAGTGGAATTGATGATACTGTATATTGTTTGCCAAAGTTATTCTCTCTCTTACCACTCTGACCAGCAGTGGATGAGAGTTCCCATTACTATCACTTACAGTGCCCCATATGGGCAGGTTTTTAAATCTTGCCAGTCTGATATGTGTGAAACAACTTCTTGTGTTTTTATTGCCATTTTCCTGATTTCTAATAAAGTGAACTTGTTTTCCTATGTTTATTTGTGCAACTTCTTTTGTGAATTGCTTACTTAGGTCTTCTGCACATTTTTCTCTTCGTCTTATGGGGGGTTTTGTTGTTGTTGTTGTTGTTTTTAATCAGAACAGTTTTTCATATGGGGCGCCAGGGTGGCTCAGTCGGTTAAGCGGCCAGCTTCGGCATAGATCATGATCTCGCGGTTCGTGAGTTCGAGCCCCACGTCGGGCTCTGTGCTGACAGCTAGCTCAGAGCCTGGAGCCTGCTTCAGATTCTGTGTCTCCGTCTCTCTCTGACCCTCCCCTGCTCATGCTGTCTCTCTCTGTCTCTCAAAAATAAATAAACATTAAAAAAAATTTTTAAAAAGAACAGTTTTTCATATATTCTGGATAGTAATCTTTTTTTTCTTTTTGGTTATATGCGTCATAAAATCTCTTCTCTTAGTTTGTGGCTTTTTTCCTCCATCGTTAGGTATCCTTGGAAGAAAGTGTTAATAATTTTAATGTACTTCAACTTATCAGGTTTTTTCTTTATGGTTTGTGCCTTTTATATCATGTTTAAGAAATCCTTCAGCCCGGCAAGATTGCATATATATTCTCATGTCTTTTTTCTTTCCAAAGGTTTTAAAGTTTATTTTCCATTTTGAAATCTGTGATTTATGTGAAATTTGATTTTTGTATGTAAGTTAATTATAAATATTATTTGTGCAGCATGATTATTAAACAGTTATTATCCTCTTATTCCATTTAAAATGAAGCTTGCGAGCAGAAGCCTCAGGCAACAGATAAAACCGTCCGTGACCATGAAGCTACACCTTAATCGGGACGGAGATCACAACACCAGAGTTCTGCAGACAGATCCAGCCACTCTGCTCCATTTGGTTCAGCAACTGGAACAAGCGCTGGAGGCGATGAAAACAAACCACTGTAGGAGAGTTGTACGCAGTGTCAAGTAGTTCCAGTTCTAAGGACTCATTCCCTTGAGTTACTCGCGTATTCATAATATGCAACAGTTACTTTTTAAAATTTTTTTTTTATTAATTACATATAGTTTCCATGAAATTTCTTTTTCTATGCCAAGATATTGAGGTCATGATCAAAAGCTAAAGGGTTGCCTGGGTGGCTCCGTCGGTTAAGTGTCCGACTCTTGATTTGGACCCAGGTCATGGTCTCACAGTTCGTGGGATCAGGCCCTGCGTTGGGCTCTGCGCTATTAGCACGGGGATTCTCTCTTCCTCTCTCTCTCTGGCCTTCGCCTGCTCGCACTCTGTCTCTCTCAAAATAAATAAATAAACTAAAAAAAAAAAAATAGGCACTAAAGTAAAGTTCCTTTCCTGGTGCTAAATGTGGTCCATTTCTTGACAAATTAAGATGTATTTTATATTTTAAATGTGTACGTACAGTTGAATCAACTGGAAGTGAATCTGTCCTATTCATATCTTTGGTGTATATGGATGTCTTTTTTTGTACTTCTTTTGATTGCTTAACTTTATTATTTTCTTCTTTATTGGCCAAAATTTGAAAATAAAATTCACAATGTAATACTATTGCTATTCAGAATATTTTTAGACAGTTCATTGTTTCTGACCTTTAAAAGCACCCACAATGTTAATAGCTACAGAATAGTTGGAAGTAAATATGAATTTTTTTAAATGCTACATTGTTTAGGCGGTTCATGCATTTTTCCTGGCTAGTGAAGGTAGTAAGTACTTACTGTGTTGCTTAAGTTTGAGTTGTCTTGGCTAATTTGCTTAAATAATACTCAAATTTGTGTGATCACATATTACATTTTATCAAGGATCACTTTTTTCCCCTAGTGCACAAAGCATCTAAGAGACATGGCGTCATTTACATTTATACACAGGGGATGTAGGAGTAATATAATCACTTCTTAATTATCTAAATATGAATTACAGTCACTTTTTTTTATCATTTTATTTGGATAAAGTATATGAAGAGGGCAGGGGTCCATGTTTACTACATGTAAATCCCTTCTTCTTTACAAACTTGATTTGTTTGTTTTTTGGTAAGTAGCTATAAACTATCGGCTTGAAAAACTCAGATGCTGATGTGTCAGGTCAGCCTGATAGAGTATAGGGACACAGCGAGACTTAAGGAGTAGCAGACTTAAGGAGAAAAAGTACAGAAGGACTGGGGGTTCAGTCTTAAATATACATATCTTATTCTGAGAGCCTCATCCCCATGGAGTAATCCAGGAACGCTTTTAGAACCATCAGACTCAAAGCTGCACTCTTGGTTCCGTCAATGCCTTGCATCCTAAGAATTAAGAGATTTTCGGGTCAGAGTGACATTGTGTTTTTTCTTTCTCTTAAGAGAGAGTCTGGGGGCACCTGGGTGGCTCAGTTGTTAAGCATCTGACTTCATCTCAAGTCATGATCTCATGGTTCAGGAGTTCAAGTCCCACATCGGGTGAGCTTGAGCCCCTCCCCCCTTCAGGTGAGCCCCGCTTCTCTCTCTCTCTCTGTCTCTCTCTCTCTCCTAAAAAAAAAAAGGGTCTCTTAAAAAAAGAGGATCCACTTGCACCCTCCTTCTCTCTCTCTTAAAAAAAGAAAAAATCTAGTAGGGAACAGAGGCCAGTGGAAGAAAAGCACAATTTTAATTTCCACCCATTTAATTGCCATAGGTGTATGTTCTGCAGTTGCGAAACAACTAATATTAGATATTAATAAACTAATCTTATAATTTTTAATCATGATAACTTGATTAATGAAGCTTTCATGTTAACCTCAAACAAAAAAGAAAACTTTGTATATTCCATGAACTGATGGTAGCATACCATCAGGTTTAAAAGCAACATGCCTGCCAAGATTCTATGAGGCTTCTTATTGATCCCCATTTGGTAGAAGATACACAGGGCTGCTCCCAGCCAAGACTGAAATAATAGCACTGTGTCCCTTCAAGGCAGCCTTTCTTCTATATCCACTGATCTAACTCCAATCAAAACAAGAAAGTAGGTATTAGTCTTCCATTATTTGTGTCCAAAACTCCCCTGGCCTCCTTTCTCTGTACTCTGTACTTTATTCTTTCTGATGTTCTGCCTTCTTCACCATTTTGGGCCAGAATGAGTTGGGAGCAGTTTCCTAACTTTTTGAACCTGAGGCTCACTTTTAGTACAGGGCATTGAATGAGCCTGTTTCTTTTCTTGTTTAAACATTCCACATCCTTCGGAACTCCTCTGCCTTGTTTGTTTTATGGCAAACAACTTTCTGCTGAATATACTTTCTGCTGATGTAGTCACTGTTCTCCTGTGTGAGCAGGTATCATGACTCTAGGTAATGTGCCTTTCTCTATCTAAATTTTTATTAAGTCATTTTGGATTATAAGTATGTTGGTTTTTCAGGATTGGCTGATGCATGTTTAGACTTAAATGCCATATCGCTTATGTCTCAAAACCAGAATAATAGTAACATCTCTGAGAACAGAGCTGTGAGTAGGGAATGACCAATATATATATCACAAAGTATATACTTCACCCATTGGAAGTTTTTTTTATGTTTCATAAAATTTCAGTGAGCTTTTTTTGTTATTGAGGTTTCCAAGGTTAAGCAAATTTAAAGCAGCAAATTGGAAAGGTGGTGGGGATACCATAAAAAAAAAAAAAAGAAAATATACCTTTGAAAACTGGAAAATGAGAATTTGATGCTAAGGAAAGTTTGAAAAATCATTAAGAGTATGTGAAGGATGCATGTGTGGGAGTCCTTAAAATTTCTAACAATGTGAAGCCTTTTAGGGTACAATCTTTGGAGAAAGTTAAGAGGTTAGTCTTTGGAACCGGACAAAAAGGGTGTGAATTTAGCATAGTGAGATATAGCATAGTAACAGGCTTTAGAAAATACTCATGTAGACTGAGGATCTCATTATTTTATAGCCTTGAATTATGTTCTGTATACTTCCTAATAGTTTCTGGGTGGTAAGATCATAGCTGTTTCTTTTCCTTCTTAATTTCTGTAAGTTTAAATGACTCATATTTAAAAAAAAAAAAAAAAAACCTTCGGAGCAGCGCCTGGGTGGCTCAGTCAGTTAAACATCCGACTTCAGCTCAGGTCATGATCTCATGGCTGGTGGGTTCGAGCCCCGCGTCAGGCTCTGTGCTGACAGCTCAGAGCCTGGAGCCTGTCTTCGGGTTCTGTGTCTCCCTCTCTCTCTGCCCCTCCCCTGCTCATGCTTTGTCTGTCTCTCTCTCAAAAATAAAACATTTTAAAAAATTTTAAAAAGAAAAAAATCTTTGGCGTCTGGAGGACTAAAGATCATGGACTCTAAGTACAATTTTAGTAATATTTTCCTTCAGAATTTTAATTCTTGGAATAATATACACATAGCTCTCCAGAACACTCAACTATTCAAAACTTCTTAGCCCCCGAAGGACTCAGCTGAGAGTTGTACATATAGGGTTGGTCCAGAGTCCGTTTTTTCTGTCTTCTTTTCCTTCATACTAGTGAAAAAAAAATGAGACTCTCAAGACATTATTGAAGCCAGTTCTCTTTTTCTACATAATATTACATCTAAATGGGGAATTATCTGTGTTGTTCTCAATCTTTTTTTTTTTTTTTAATGTTTTATTTATTTTTGAGAGAGACACAGAGTGTGAGCAGGGGAGGGACAGAGAGAGAGAGAGAGAGAGAAAGAGAGAGAGAGAGAGAGATACGGAATCTGAAGCAGGCGTTAGGCTCTGAGCTGTCAGCACAGAGCCAGATACGGGGCTTGAACTCACAGGGCCATGAGATCATGACCTGGGCCAAAGTCGGTCGCCCAACTGACTGAGCCACCCAGGTGCCCCTGTTGTTTTCAATCTTGAAAGGAAAACAAATAACACTTCTTTGCAGTGTTTTATAGCCTTATGGTCAAGAAGTTCTGTCAGCTGCTGTATTAAAGTCTTCCTATACTATACTCACTCTTCTCTGTACTTATTTTAATTTTGTTTTTTAACATTTTATTTATTTTTGAGAGACAGTGCAAGCAGGGTAGGGGCAGAGAGAGAGGGAGACACAGAATCCGAAGCAGACTCCAGGCTTTAAGCTGTTAGCACAGAGCCGGACGTGGGGCTCGAACTCATGAACCGTGAGATCGTGACCTGAGCCAAAGTTGGATACTTAACTGACTGAGCCACCAGGTGCCCCTATTTTTAAATATATATATTTAATTAAGTCCCTCTGTAACTTATCCTTCCACAGTTTACATAATCATAGGTTACTGTCCTCTCTTTACCTTTGTTTCACAAATGATCGAAAATATTTTGGTGAAAAGAGTATCATACTACATTGCTTCTAATTTAAATATATTTACTTTTAAAACCACCAAGTGTCTGACTCTTGATCTTAGCTCAGCCCCTGATCTTAGGGTTGTGAGTTCAAACCCCACATTGGGCTCCACACTGGGTGTGAAGCCTACTTAAAAAAATTAAAAATAAGTAACTAAGATAAAACCACCATGACTGTTGTATTCAAACTTAAATACTTCCCTTAAAAACAAAACAAGCAAGCCCAGCTCCACCATTACTGTGGTCAGTTCAGTGAGTTTTACAAACTTTGAAAGTGATGTTTTAATTATAAAAGCAGAATAAGCCCATATTCTCTATTTTGCAAAAACCGTGTACTATGGATGTAAGAAAACAATGATATACTTTATGGCAATAAAATACATATTTAATGATTTGATCACTGAATAGCAATGGCTCTTTTCCCCATGTTTACATAGCTCTACCCCTCTCTGCCCAGGAACTCAAATGACTTAATTATGCTTGATAGGCATGAATCTATAAGGTTCTACTTACCATTTGGGGAAATATAGGAAAAGCAATTTTATCTTCTTAATAGGTTTAAAGTAAAAGGGAGCATCATCAGAGTCCTCTGAAATTTGTCTATTACTTAAATCATTGTCGTTTTAAACAAAGCCACTTTTTGTAAGATGAATTTTTTTATAATTATAGTGTAAATTGTGTTTGTTGTCATTGGAAATATTACTAATTACATAGCTGTCAAAGTGGGAGACCATGCTCTTTTCTTGTTCTTGAGACTAAATTGACACTTTTTATTTGCAAAGATCACGATTTTCATTTTCCTCTCTTACAGTTATCACATTTTCTCTTGCAGAACAGTCTGCCCAACAACCAGGTAAAAAGAGGCAACACAAAAGGGATGTTTGCCCTTTCTTCACAAACCATCTGAGGCGTTTTACCTGTTTTATTTTTAATTTTTCTTACTCTTTATTCTTACATTCAATTATAATCCACTCATTTATGTTTGTCATTGTGTTGATAGAGAAAATAATACAAATTTTAAAACCTTTTCTAGCTCATTCTTACAATGTTACTGATTCAGTTTTGTTAAATATTTATTAAGTGCTTTGAGTGACCCATGTTGTGTGTCAAAGGATAAAGTCCTAATCTCAGTTTATTTTTTTTAATTTTTTTAATGTTTTTATTTTATTTTTGAGAGAGAGAGAGACAGCGTGAGCTGTCAGAGAGAGGGTCAGAGAGAGAGGGAGACACAGAATCCGAAGACAGGCTCCAGGCTCTGAGCTGTCAGCACAGAGCCCGACGCGGGGCTCGAACCCATGAACCATAGATCATGACCTGAGCAGAAGTCGGACGCTTAACCAACTGAGCCACCCAGGGGCCCCACTAATCTCAGTTTAGAATGTTCTCAGGCCACTCCATCCTTCTAAGTAGTTTAATCCATGAACTTACTGTAAGATTCAGAAAGGAATTTCCTAAAGAGGCTGTTCTGAAGAAAGGAAGTTCCTATGGGCTGCTGTCTGTTAGAATCCCTTTTCCTTGAAATTCCTTTTTCTGAAAGGCAAAACTCTAATGTGATTCAATAGCTAGAGCTGTAGAAGTGTGCAGAGGAAAGGATAGATCACTATGGAATATTGTGGAATATTTGGACCTGGTTAAGATGGCAGAAATTATCCTTACTTCCTTCCCATTAAAGTGGGGTTCCCTGAGGTAACCAGAGGTGTGATGGGAAAAGCAAATTGAAATCTTTTTTTTACCTGCGTGCCAATGTTGTGATTGTCATAAATCCAATGAGAAGTGGATGCCTGTGGTTTTGAAGGAATGTGCTTAGTTCACAGAACGAAAAGGCTTCTTAGTTAACTCAAAGACTAAAAACACATGGATTAAAATTCAAAGAATGAGGAAAAGAAAGTTCAGGGAAGGCTTTTGAGTTTCAGTGGGGCAAGTATAGATGGGTAGGATATGATTTCCTGGCATGGTCTACAAACCATATGCTTTTATTGCAAATAAATAAAAAGTTCTTACAAAAGTCAAGTGAGTTTAAGTGCTACAGCATCATAAAGTTGCTTGATTTGCAGCTAAGGCTGTTGCACAATTCATAGACCCTAAGAACTAAGAAAGGCTGCTGGCAATATTTTTAGTATTCCCCCACCCAAAAAAAAGCAAGTCACTATATACCTTCCCAAAAGGGGAAAACGATTTGTCTCATGCTATGATCAATGTAATTAAAATCTTTAATGTTTAGACTCTTAAGGATGTAATTATGTGTTTTCTTCTTCTACTCTTTGTCTTTGCCCATATATAAATACCAAATTACATTCCATTCTTAGGCCCTTACAATCTTTTCATGCCAAATCTCATTAAGCCTCCTCCATTCCTTAAAAAAAATTTTTTTGGAGAAATAATTCAAGGGGGCACCTGGGTGGCCCAGTCGGTTGAGCGTCCGACTTCGACTCAGGTCATCATCTCACGGTTCGTGTGTTCAAGCCCCACTTGGGCTCTGTGCTGACAGCTCGGAGCCTGGAGCCTGCTTCTGATTCTATGTCTCCCTCTTTCTCTGCTCCTCCCTTGCTTGTGCTCTGTCTCTCTCTGCTTCTCAAAAATAAATAAACATTAAAAAATTTAAAAAAAAGAAAGAATCTGCATAAAATTCACCCTTTCAAAGTGTACAATCTGGGTTTTTAGTATATTCACAGAGTCGTATAACCATTCCTACTATCTGATTCTAGCACCTTTTCATAACTCCAAAAAGATATGCATATCCATCAGCAGTCACTTTCCATTCCCCCTCCCGCTAGCCCCTGGCAACCACTAATTGACATTCTATGGATTTGCCTCTTCTGGACATTTTATGTAAGTAGAATTATATCACATATGGCTTTCTGTGTCTGGCTTCTTGGCATCATGTTGTCAAGGTTCATGTCAGAGCATGCATCAGTACTTCACCCTTTTTTGGGTGAATAATATTCCATTGTGTGGATATTTTCTTGGTTTTTACAGTATTTGATTCCTATTCTTAGGCTTAATATGGAATTAATCTGCATTTTATTTGATCATGTTTGTAGAAGAAACTTTGATAGATTTAGTCATGTATATTCTACCATGATGGTTTCCTAGAATCATCTTCCCAGATAGAAGTTAGAAAAGCCAGAGAACAGTTTCTTCCTAGCCAGGAAGTTTTAGTTTTAGTCTTATTCAAAAGTTGTACCAGATAGGCAATTCATTAAACTGTTAAAGAGTCTTTTTGCTGAAATCATCTCTAGAAACAATTAGATTAACATTGTATCTTTTTAATTTTTATTTAAAAGATCTCCAGGGCTCCTGGTTGAGCGTCCAACTCTTGATTTTGGCTCAGGTCATGGTCCAAGGGTTATAGGATAGAGTCCTGCTTTGGGCTCTGCACTGAGCGTAGAGCCTGATTAAGATTCTTTTTCTCTCTCCCTCTCCTTCTGGCCCTCTCCCCTGCTCTCTCTCACTCTCTCTCTCTCTCTCTCTCTAAAATAACAATAATAATAATAAAATAAAAGATTTCCAACTAAAATGAGGAATGTCCTGTGAGCATTTTACTATTTAGAGAAGATAGGAAAGCAACTAAGGATTTATGTCCTCCCATATTCATTTCGTGTATTTTCATATTAGGTAAAATTATTAAAATTTTAGAAAAATTGATTGTAATAGAACAGAGAAAAAGGCATCTACTTTTGCCTAAATTTACTCCTCAGAATATTTCTGAACTAATTTTGGGGATCTTTAGGACACCATTCTCAGGATAATACAGCTGCTGCAGCCACTTGCCTTCTAGGGCTGATAAGCTAGTGGATGAAATGGAAAGGTACATAAACATTCATTCAGAGTGTGACCAGGCAGAGGAAGAGACACAACAAATAAGGAGCTCTGCATACGTGAGAGAGGGAGTGAGTAGTTCTCACTAGGAGCATCAGGTAGGTACTCTTTTTCCCTTGGTCATTTTCGCACTTTTGATAATTGCACCCCAACTTACATTTGGGAAATAATCTCTTCCCAGTTGAATATGGTTGGTGGGACTGTCAGAAAAGCGACCGTGCCTTTTGCTATTCATGCAGAACCTGCAAGTCTCTCTCCTGGGACTTTGAAACCTGAGGAATTAGAGAGAGTGGTAAACACAAATTCATGTAGTGGCAGCCTTGCAGGATGCTTGAGACCTGTTACTGGCCTCGCAAAAATGTTCCTGTCCCTTTAAGGGCCTGGTCTCAGAGCTACCCTTTTATTCTGTAGTGTACCTAATATGTACAATACATTTATTCTCTGTTTAAGTTAGCGTCTAAAGAATACTAAGTGCTACAGAGGAAAACAATACAATTAGATGAACTTTGTAAAATTGCATACTTTATTTCATAAAGTGGGATTTCTGTAAAATCGCTTTGCAAATTGTCACGCATCTAAAAGTTAGACATTATTTTAAGATATAGGTTGACTGGCAAACTAATAGTTAGGATCTCACAGTCTGATTAGTGAGACAAGATTCAAAACAAACAGTCTTAACTAGCATTTTCCTTTGAATGCTCTACTGTTCCTTGTATTTGCTTTCTGTGTCTTCTCTATTGTGTCTATAACCTCTTTCCTTAGAACTTAGAAAATCTGGTGGTTTTACTGTAATCCTTTTAGTTAGTATATTACAGTTTGCTTGTAGAAATAAGATGAAAACATAAAACAGTAATTATCAAATAAAACAATGCCTAGACTAGTTCCTGGCACATAATAAAGAAATTAATGAGCAAATCAATGAGCACATAAGAGTGATGTGTGAACAGTATATACAGTATGCCCCGTGGAACTTTAGAGTAGAGAAAAAGCACTTCAGCTTGGAGTGGTCAGAAAAATGTTTGAGTTGTTGAAAGGAGGGCAGGATTTGAGCAGATAGACGAGCAAGGTGAGCATTCTAAGCCGATGAGCAAGAGCAAAAGCACACAAGTGGGAAACCAGACACTACACTTGCGTGAGCTGGAGCTGTGGTGCGTGTGGTGGCTGCTGCTTTTGTGGGCCCCTCTGCAGGATGAGCTGTCACTGCCACCTTAGATCAGGTTCTCCCCTCAGGATCCCATTTCCCTTTCAGTGGAAGTTTTGTTTTGAGAAAGATAGAGAGGGCACAAGTGAAGGGCAGGGAGAAAGAGAGAGAGAATCCCATGAGGGGGAGAGAGAGAGAGAGAGAGAGAGAGAAACCCATGAGGAGGGTCACCTAGGTGGCTCAGTCCGTTAAGTGTCCGACTTTGGCTCTGGTCATGATCTCATGGTTTGTGAGTTCAAGCCCCACGTCGGGCTCTGTGCTGACAACTCAGAGCATGGAGCCTACTTTGGATTCTGTGTCTCCCTCTTTCTCTGCTCTCCTGCTCACGCTCTGTCTCTCTCTCAAAAATAAATAAACATTAAAAAAGAATTTTTTTTAAAAAAAAGAAACCCACCAGGGGCAGAGAGGGAGAGAGAGAGAGAAGTGGGGCTCATGTTTACCCGAAGTGGGGCTCAAGCTCAACCAAAATGGGACTCAAACTCACAGTGAGATCATGACCTGAGATGAAGTCAGATGCTTACCTGACTAGCCACCCAAGTGCAATCTCTTTTGCCTTTTCTAGTGGAGGTTGGTATTCTCTGGAGCTTTGGCTATTTTAGGAAGTGAGAGGGGTGTCTGTCATTTATTCGCTGTGTCTTTGAAACTTTCCCTTGTTTCGAAGCTCTAGCTCGTTAGAATTTATGCTCTTCAGCTCTGCTCCCTTTACCACTCATAGCTACCTTTCATGCATTTTCTGGATTCTTCCTCTCTTCTATCCATTCACCCATCCATCTGTCCATCCATCTAACAAGTATTTATTGAACACCTACTATGTTCCTGGGTCTGTTGTAGGTGCTTGGAATACAGTGGGGACAAGAGAGTATGACTGCTCTCATTAAGCTTATGTCCTAGTGGGATGATGGATAATGGAAAAAATAAATGTGAACTAACTGCTCTGAAAAAATAAAATAAAATAAAAACAGGGGTGCCTGGATGGCTCAGTAGGTTAAGTGTCTGACTCTTGGTTTTTCCCAGGTCATAATCCCACGGCTTCATCCACATTGGGCTCTGCGCTGGCAGTACAGAGCCTGCTTGGGATTCTCTCTCTCCCCCTCGCTCTCTGCCTCTCTCCCACTTGCACTGTCTCTGTCTCTCTCAAAATAAATAAGTAAACTTAAAATAAATAAATAAACAGCTTAAGGATCAGAGCGAGGAGTTGAGAACTGCTATTTTAGGTAGTCTTGTTGGAAAAGGCTCTGGAGAGGTGATGCTGGAGCAGAAACCTGAATGAAGTGAAGAAGTGAGCGGTGGAAAGTTTGGAAGAAGAGCATTCAAGGCAGCAGGTAAAGTATATGTAAACACCCTGAGGTGAGAATGAGCTTAGCATGTTTAAGGAAGTGCACAGAGATTGTTGTGGCTGGAGATAAGTGAGGATAAAAGTGACCAGAGGAGTGGGCAGCAGCAGCAACACCCGGGGCCTTTAGCTTCCAAGTTTTCTTCTCCCCCAAGTCCTTCCATCAAACTGGGTGTGTGGATAATCCATCCAACATCTCAGCTTCTCATTTCTTTGATCTCATTTCTCAAGGCCTCCCCTGTTTCTTTCAGCCACTTGGCTTCCCCTACTCCACTCTGGACCTCATCCTCCACACTCCAGACCTTGTCCCTGCCTGAACTCTTCTGTTTCTGAAATCACAGTTAAAAACATTCTGTCCTCTGAAATTGCTCCCACTCATTGGGCAATAACTTCCAACACCCCAGTTCTTCAGTTCTCCTGCCCCACTCTCTCACTGTTTAAAAGCCTCTCCCTGGGATGCCTGGGTGACTCAGTCAGTTGAGCTTCTGACTTCAGCTCAGGTTATGAACTCCCAGTTCGTGAGTTCAAGCCCCACATCAGGATTGCTCCTATCAGCCTATCAGTGCACAGCCTGCTTCAGATCCACTGTCCCCCTCTTTCTGTCCCTTCTGTGCTGTGCTCTCTCAAAAAATAAATATTTTTTAAAAAGCCTCTGCCTATCTATATTTCCCTCCTTATCCAAGTTGGATTCACAGCCCATCACTGCCAGTATTCTAAATCCTTTCTGTTGTGGGATGACTGGGTGGCTCAGTCGGTTAAGTGTCTGACTGCGGTTCAGGTCATCTCATGAATTCACGCCCTGCGTCAGGCTCTGTGCTGACAGCTCAAAGCCTGAAGCCTGCTTCGGATTCTGTGTCTAACCTCTCTCTCTGCCCCTGCCCCATTTGCGCTCTGTCTCTAAGAAAGGAATTAAAATGTTAAAAAGAATTTTAAATCCTTTCTGTTGTACTTTGCACTGCACATATATGACTTCAACTGTCCATCTTTTTTTTTTTTTTTTTTTTTTTGCTAGTTCAAGGGCTGCTGAGACCTACGGGAGAAAATATGCAGAAACCACTCAGATTATCAAGCATCTGTATTAATGGTCATGAATCTCAAGTCTTTAACACTGCCTGACTAGCCCACAGTTTCCCTAGTCAGCTCTCTCATTTTCAACAACCATTTCAAACTTTCTCTGCTCCCTTTAAGCCTCTGATCCACTCACCACCACTTTTCATTCTCCATCAATGACTGCCTCCTTCTTCACAGAACAAATAGAAATGATCAGATAGGAATTTTCTCCACTTCTGACCAACAGACTTTTAAGACCCTCACTGTTTTCTGCACTCATACTCCTCTTTCTCTCCTATTCCAGTAGAAGAGGCATCCCTTATATTGAAGTTACTCCATTTCAGTAACATCTGAAAAAGTTCACCTTCCCTTCCTATGCTACTCCTGGCAACATTTCCAGGACCTTCCCTGTTGCTAAATCCAAGGTAAATTTTTCAGTCCTCATCTTCCTATGTGTTACAGCAGCATTTGACATGGTCGATCACTCTCTCTTTCTAAAAAATATCCTTTTTTTGAGAGGAGGGAGGTCAAACACTCTTCTGTTTTATCTTCTACATCGCTAGCAATGTGTTCTCAATCTTTGCAAGACTATCCTGTTGGTTATATGTTTTCCCCAGAGCTTTGTCCTTAGCCATTTCTCTCTACAGACATATGCCAGGTAATCTGGTTCATTTCTTTGGCTTTAATTACCACCCGTTTGCCGATAACTATCCATTTTAGATCTCTAGCTCTTATTGCTCTCCTGAATTTGAGACACATGTAACTACTGTCATCTGTCTGTGCTTAGATGTCTAATGGGTACTTCAAACTCAAGATGAACAAAATTCAACTTATCTTTTACAAACTTGTTCTTCTTCCAGTGTTCTTTATTCAAGAGACAACATTGCTCTCCACCCAGTTGCTCAAATTAGAGACAATTTTTTCTCTCCCTTTTACTCACCACAAACGGTCCATTACCAAATCCTATCATTTCCACCTTTTTAATATCACTCAGATTAGTCTCCTTCTCTCCATTCTCATGGCCTCCCTGCTCTTGCCTAGGCTATGATATCTGCCTCCAGTTAACTCAACTGCCTCCCTAACTCCCTCTTATTATGCTCCCCATTCTCCTCTCTCCCGTGCATTCCCTACACAGCAGGCAGAATTATCTTCCAAAATAGATATCACATCCTTTGATTGCTTAAACCCCCTCAGTTGGTTTGCATTGGTTTTGGGATAAAGCCTTGGCTCCTGCCTTTATTCCAGTCTCATTTCTCTCACACTCTTCTCTTTCCTTGCTATGTTCTTTCATTGCCTTCACTTTCACTGTCTGGATCCTCTTCCATCATCTACCAAAGTAACTCACATGCATTCCTCTGGTTTCAGTTTCAACAGCATTTCCTCCAAGAGGTTAGGAGAGCTATTCTGTTTACACAGTACCTTGTGCTGCCCTTATCACAGATTTAACAAAATTTAATGTATTACTAGGTTAATTACCCCTTTTTTCCGGATTGTAAGAACTGTGTTTTTCTTGTTTTCCTTTATGTCCCTGGTGTCTGCCATTATTACTCATGCATGGTAACCTCCTATTAAATGTTGAAGGTGGGGGTGGGGAGAGAGAGAGAGAGAGAAATATAAAAGAGAGTACAGAGCAAAATATGCATACATTTTAAAAGTAAAAAAAGGCTCGAAACAAATTTTGCTTTTCTGTCACACAAGTATGGTTTGAATTAACCTCACAATACAAGTTATATATCAGCCTTTCTTTTGTTCCTTTAGTGGGAAGACATATTTAGAACATTTAGTCTGCAGATTCTGTTGAATGGACAAAACCAGATTTTTACTTAGACCAGTAGCTTTCAGCCTCAGGTGCCCTTGGAATCACTTGGGGAGTTTTTAAAAATTCTGTTCCCTATGAGTCCCAGCCTCATAGATAATCATTTAATTGGCCTGAGATTTGTAAAAGCTCTCCATGTCATTCTGATCTACAACAAGAGTTAAGAGCATGACAGGTACTAGACTTTTGTACATGCCTTTGTACATGTCTTTGTTCATGCTTCACTGACTGACATTGGAGCTCGCTGGAGAAAAAGAAATGCAAACTATCCAGATTCAGCAGTATCCTGATTCACCTACTAGTGCCTTCAACTGCAATTAAAAATGGCTGAAACAGTAAAAAGAATTTGTTGGGACAAGTAACTGTCAAGTCCAGAGGAAGTGTTGGTTTCAGGCAAACT
Organism: Cryptoprocta ferox; assembly: GCA_028646485.1. Lineage (NCBI taxonomy): Eukaryota > Metazoa > Chordata > Mammalia > Carnivora > Eupleridae > Cryptoprocta > Cryptoprocta ferox. Next base: position 107,958,849 of record CM053573.1, read on the forward strand.
TGATCCAGTGGCCCAGTAATGGCCCCAGGGACCCCATATCTTTCTGTTTGTCTTGCCCTCTCTTGGTGTTGGCTTTCTCCTAATTTAGTCCCTCCTCATGGCCAAAGATGACTGCTAAAGGCACCTGGAAAGTAAGCCCATCTTTGACCCAGTATCATTATTGGAAAAAGTTTTTAGATTCACTCTGATTGGACTGGTTTAGGTTACAAACCAACTGCTGTGTTCAGTGGATTGGAATGTGCTAGAACAAGAGTGGAGTTCTCTTCCCAGGAATCATATCAATCCCCAAATGAATATAAAGTCTTTTGGGAAGAAGGAAGGGAGACAAATCAATGCTGAGACCACCAAATAAATGTCTAACAATATAGTGGTTTGGCCTAGAAGCAGAAGTTGGTCACAAAACTGTAGTTGTATTTTATAGTAGTATACTGTATACTATAGTATGTATAGATGTAAGTATATAAGTAACATAGATGCATTTCCACAGTTAGTGACTATTAATAAACTAAATATGATTGTATTCAATACAAAACCATTTAGGGAGAAAGAACTTAAGGACAGAATATTTGATTTGGATCCAGCAAATATAAGTTGCCTCATGTATGGTTTTTGCTTAATGCCTCAGTGAACAATGTCTTTTTGCCTCATTTTAGAAAAACAAAAAAATCTTAGACCCTCCAGAGTGTCTGATTTGTGGATTCCCACCCTCTAAGCTGAGTGTTATGAGCCAAAAAGATTCTGTTGAGCTTTGCTTTTTATAATTTTCATTATGAAAGCAATTGGGTTTAAATTTCTCCCCCAAATTATATTATTGAATTATAATATTGGACTTGCCATTCCTAATGACATATGTGAACAAGGAAAATAACACCACACACGTACAAACTCCCCTAAAAGCCCCCCTCCCTTTGCCTATTCCCGAGGGCAGACTAACTCTCCCTAGTTGGAAACTCACTGTTCTAGAGTACTCTCACCAAATATCCTTCTAATTATAATGTGGCTTTGCATAAAAAGTTTCCCATAGACAGAAAATGTGCTAACCAGCAAACGTGGACTTGGGGTCTGCTTATAGTTATGTTTCCCATTGCAACGTAATTCACTGGTGCTCAGCAGGCCTTAGAGTCCCACTGTTTCTACGTGTGCTAACATTTAAGCTTCTGAGTTTATAAAACTGAGGACCACAATTCCAGAATAAGGCCCATGCCATAAACGTTACCAGGATCAGAGATGTTATCCTGTCCCGGTAGCCAGACAGTCATTGTTCAAGCCACCCTCAGCAGACTCCTTTCTATCCAAATTGTACCAGTAAAATCCTTTTAAAAGTGAGGCATAAAACAGCACAGGTAGAGTTTCTTTTACCATTTAGAAATGCAGTGCCTACATTCTGTCTGTATACCTAGCAAGATAACGCACATTCCTAGACACAGTGAAAGAACAAGACCCTCAGTGTCATCATCAGCCTAGAAGTTCCCTTGAAGAGAGCTTGTGGAGAAGAACTCAGTAGCTAGAATGTGAGCATTGATTAAATGTTGGCCGTAAAATCTTTGGAATCATCACCTTTGCAGGGAGAGAAGAAGCTTATTTGTAAGAAGTGGAGACCAAATTCATCTTCAGGGCTTCAAGTTTTGCAAAGAGGGTTTTCCAGTGATGAAGCATCATGGGCAAACCCTCTGCAGAGAGGCAGTTATTAACTATAGAAGATTTCAAACATACACAAAAGTAGATAGAATAGTACAATGAACCCTCATATACCTATCCCTTTTAGTAGCAATGAACTCCTAGCCAATTTTATTTCATCAGAACCCCACCCACTTTGCTCTGTGTCACCCACTCCCACTCCCATGTGATTTTGAATCAAATCTCAGACTGAGATTAAGGTTTTTAGTTGAAGAGCTAACTTGTTTTGGATGGCAGTGTGAAAATGGTCACTGCAGCTAGAAGACTTGCATTTCTTCAGATTGTGATTCCCTTACAGTAATATATCTTTCCTAAGTATGGGATTAGGGCTGCATTATCCCAGTAAGATTTTACTTGTAACAAATGTGGTCTTATTTAACGGGTCATCCACAGGAAATCAAGAGCAAGTCTGAGGACTTCCAGAAAGGTGTGGAGGCCAGATCCTCACCTTGAGTCTTAGAGAACTGGCCTGGGTTTGGCTCAGCATGACCACATGGGCCATGGGAGACTCCTGCTGCCACACATGGCATTGTTCTAACACTGAAGATTCCAGACTCTGGAAAAAATGTCTTGAGTTCTGCTACCTTTTGGGTCAAAATCACACTTTCCTGAGTGAAAAGCTAAAGGCATTCTCTGAAGGAGTACATATTCCCATTGTCACTTGAAGGTGGACAGGCACAGTGGGATTTGACTGAAGTTAACATACATGCCTTTCTCTCATAGGCTGAGGGAATTTGAGGGCCTGGATTCCAGTTAGGAGAAACAGGCTAGAGGGCCACCTATAAGGGACTTCAGATTTGGCTTTTGCCTTTTTTAGGTAGAGAAAGTCTAGGACCTGGCGCTAAACATTCTGATTGCGGCCACATCTAGTAGAAATTATAGGTTGTCTTCTGTGTTGTATTTTTCTTCTATTATCTCTGAACCTTCAACAAAGTCATATTAAAAGTTGTGTTCTGGTTTCACCAGTCTGGTGTGAAATTAAGTAAAGAGGTTGGGTACACACAAGACAAATCAGTACAAGAGAGAACAGTGGAAGCAATCTGCCATGAGAGACCAGTCCTGAACTTGCAGGAGGGCATTTGCGCAAGGTCTGCCCCCTCTGCTCCTCAAAGCTAAATGCAATGACCATGATGGTCCTATGGGACAGCAGAATATTCCTAAGGATTCTTAGGGTTATTTGGGAGGGGAACCTGGTGAAGACTGGGCTTCCTATTACCCCATGGGTAGGGTGGAAGTAAAGAAATATGACCTGTGAGTCCTGAGCCTACCAGAGATAAAGAAATATTAACATATGTCATACATGGTTGATGTGTAAATTTGTAGGTTACATTAAGAAAGTATAACAGGGTTTCCTTTGGGATTTCACTTTGTATTCTTCCTATACATTAAAAAAATGTTTACAAAATATATTTATTACTTTTATGATATAAATTAACTAAAATAAGAAAGATATGTTTAAAAATATATATTACCTAGGGGCACCTGGGTGGCTCAGTTGGTTAAGCATTCAACTCTTAGCTTTGGCTATGGTCATGATCTCACCATTCATGGGTTCGCACCCAACATCAGGCTCTGTGCTGACAGGGCAGGGCCTGCTTAAAATTCACTTTCTCCTCTTTCTGCCCCTCCCCTGCTCTCGCTCTCTCTCAAAATAAATAAACTTTAAAAATATACATATATATATATATAACCTAAAACCATTTCCCAGCTGAGCCAAGAAATTTATGCTACATTAGGAATTAAATAATGGAGAAAAATAGCATATTTTAAGTGTTACCCCAGGATAGTTTACATTTGCCAAGTTCCTTCTAAATTTTCCTTCTGAAATTTTATCACTTTTTTTTAAACAGAAAACAAAATATATCTCTTGCTGAACTACAAGCTGTGAAATAATTATAGCATTCATTCAGGCTTATAGAATGATGTTAATCCCTTGACATAGCATTAGATCAGGGTTCTCATCCCTCACTACACACATACAGCCTGGCCCCAAATTCAGTAAACCTGGAGTAGGCCCATGTGAGCCCACCTCTTCTTAATTTTCAAAATTCTACAGGTGATTCTGACATACAGCTACAGTTGAAGTCCTGCATTAGAAGAACTGGGGAGAATGTTACAGGGAATACACCCAGAGGACTCAACCCCAACTTCTACACAATGTGAGTAGGCATTGGTTGACTGGTCCATCCTGAAGATTTCCCACAGATGAGAAAATAGCAGAGCCCAACATAAATTGAACCTTAACCAAGAAGCATGGGCACCCTTGTGGTTAAAATATATTTGTTAAAAAGTTATTTTGAATTAATTTTTCAATTAATCTATTCTGGCTTTTGAGTCTGTTAGTTTATTTTTCCTTGCATTTCATGGAAACACATTGCAGGTGAATAAAGAGAAAGGAGAAGAGAGAATAGGCTGTGCTAAAGAAGATATTTTTAGAGTGGACTTTAGGACTATTTTGGAGTTGTTATCACTTCAAAGGGTCAAAAAATATTCAAACAGAGGTAGCATAAAGTTAGTGTGAAAAATGTTGGTGGGGCCTCTAGTTCGGTTGCTCACTCTCCAGGATTTGGGGCCAGCACGTTCTTTATGTCTGGCTGCCTCAATAGCACATTCAAAAAGAGATGGAACTGAACATTTCCCAGCCTTATAGTTCTGTGTGTCTGTGAAAGAAACCATGCAAGAAGAGGCAGATAAGGCCTAGGAAAGAGAATATATCTTATATTCTTAACCTGCAATCTTTGGAGAGCTTCAAGGTATCCATGAACCTCCTCAAATTACGTACAAAATTATGTATGTGCCCTTTTTTTCTGGAGTAATGGCCCATGGCTTTTATCAGATTCTCAAACCATTGGAAAGGATTAAATACTGCTTTCTTTTTTCCTGTTTGTTTATTTTAAAAAGAGTTTGGGGGCAGGGATGGAAGGTATAAAACCTATTCAAGTTAGGATAGAAAAGAGGACTTACTGACTTAGTCAGCTATCTGGAGGGTTCCCCATTGGTTCTTGAAGCTGGAGCAGAATGCTGGTAATCACATTGTTTGCAGCCTGTCATGGGGAGAAAGACAGAGACCTGGATAAGAAACCATAGATGGTAACTCAAGGTCAGAGGACAGGTAGATAGCAATTGTTGAAACTGCATGAAGATACATAGGGACTCACGTATCATTCTCTTTACTTTTGATTAGGTTTGACATTTTCCACAATAAAACATTAAAAAAAAAAAAAAAGCACCCCAGAGAGGATTCTGGGAAGATGCCAGAGTAGGAAGCACCAGAAATCTATCTTCCTTAGACAACAGTTGAGCTAGCAGAATCTGTCTGAGGTAAGCACTTTAGAACTCTCAAGTCTATGGAAAGCTTGCAAATTCCAGGAAAAGGGTTGGATGGTAAATTGAGGTTAATTTTGGTCAATGTCAGCACTAAGAAGAGTAGCAGCTACTCCTCTTCTACCCCTCAGGCCTTTGGCAGTTTGCCCAGCATGTGTTTCTGGAGCATCTGCACACAGTCTCTAGAAGCCAGGATGAGAATAAGGGACCCTGTCCTCCCACTATCAGAGATCTGTGCTCTGACTATAGAGTGCTATTTCTGATCACAGAGGTGCAGACAAAGAGGCAGGCATCTATTGTTGTGCCAACCCCCACTGTTGCAAGCCCCTACCCCTCGAGCTGAAGGGACTTCCAGGGGATACAGAGGGCTGGCACCTTCCCCTCTCTCTTCAGTTATTTCTTTTCTTCCTGTGAGAGCCAGGCATTGAAAACTAGGACATTCAAAAGCAACTGCATATAAAGGGAATTTAGAAAGTCATGGCACATGCTTGGAGAAGGCACAAGCTCATAAAAGACCTGAGGAGACCTTGGGGTGCCTGGGTGGCTCAGATGGTTAAGCATCCGACTTTAGCTCAGGTCATGATCTCATGGTTCATTGGTTTGAGCCCCACATCGGGCTCTGTGCTGACAGCTAGCTCAGAGCCTGGAGCCTGTCTTCAGATTCTGTGTTTCTCTCTCTCTCTCTGACCCTCCCCTGCTCACGCTCTCTCTCTCTCTCTCTCTCTCTCTCTCTCTCAAAAATAAAAAAATTAAACATTAAAAAATTTTTAAAAAATTCTGTAGCTGAAAAATACAGAACTCCAAATTAAAAGTTCACTAGATGTATTCAAAGGCAGATTTGAACAGGAAGAAGAGTTGGTGACAATAGAAATTATAGCTTCTGAAGAACAGAAAGAAAAAATATAGAAACAAAACCTGTGGGACACCATCAATGGAGCAAAGTGCACAATGTAGAAGTACCAGAAGGAGAAGAGAGAAAGGGTCAGAGAGAATATCTGAAGAAATAACAGCTGAAATTCTGTAAGAATTTTGGAAAATTCACAAATTTGTGGAAATTATAGAAGAACTCACACAAGAAATTAGAAAACACCTAAGGATGAATGAGAACCAAAGTACAACATACCAAAACTTATGGGACACAGTGAAAGCAGTGCTAGGGGGGGAATTTTAGAGCTACAAGTGCTTATATTAAAAAACAAGAAATATCTCAAAGCAACAACCTAACTTTACAACTTAAGGAACTAGAAAGAGAAGAACAACCTAGACCCAAAGCTAGGAGAAGGACAGAAATAATAAAGATTGGAGCAGAAATAAAACAGAGAATAGGAAAACAATAGAAAGTAGAATGGTGGTTGCCATGGGATAGGGGCAGGGAAGAATGGGGAGCTGATTTTTAATGGGGATCGAATTTTGGTTTTACAACATGAAAAGAGTTCAGGAGGGGGCGCTTGGGTGGCTCAGTCAGTTAAGCTTCTGACTCTTGATTTCGGCTCAGGTCATGATCTCATGGTTTCATGGGTTTGAGCCCTGCATGGTCTCTGTGCTGACAGTGTAGAGCATGCTTGAGATTCTCCCTCTTTCTCTGCCTCTCCCCGCTTCTCAAAATAAATAAATAAACTCAGGAGCATTATGGATGGTGATGATGGTTGCACAATAATATGAATGTACTTAATTCCACTCAAAATGGTTAAGAAAATACATTTTGTTATATTTATTTTATCACAATAAAATAGCAAGAAGACCCGAAGAAAAAGTCCCTGAGAGCCATTGAGCTTGTTGTGAGAGCAGAAGTGGTGACCCATGTCATCCTCTTGCCCTAAAGGGAAAGCCCTTTAATTTTCTGATAGTCCATATACATTCAAAAAAAAAAAAAAATCTCTGGGATCTGGTAGCTTAATCATACTGATACAGGGGTATTGAGTAAAAGAGTAAACAATTTTATGATATTTTTTCTGAATAAGCATTTTAGGGATAGAATTTTGTATAATTCTCCCTGTTGTTTACTTAATTTTTGGTATAAATCCAGCCTTCATGATATGACAATTTCAGTTCTTTCCAAAACGAGGGTAATGATGTTGCTTGTTTTATTAACAGTGACATAAAAGTTTGGAGAGAAACATAAATGCTTAGAAGATGTCTGATACTCATAAGTTACTATAGTCTTTTCTAAACCTCCACTTAAATCAGACCTTCCAAAGGTATGAGTTTTTATGTCTTTACCTTCAATTGTGAATATTCTCTTCCACTACCTCTTCCCCATACCTAATCACGGAATTAAAGTCTTTCAACTAGTTTCCCCTTTACAAACTGGTTATGTGAAAACTGTCACCCTGTCCTTCACCTCTTGGGCACCAGAGGGCAGACATCTTAAATTTCCCTTACCTGGGACACAAATCCTTTTCCCCTCCACAGCAAAGTTTTCTCCTCTGGATTTGCTCCAGTGCCTTGAAAAGCTTAAAGGAACCATTCAGTTTCGCTCTTCCTGATAATTAACATCTTTTCCGAGGGCTAGTTGGTTCAACACACCCAGCAGAGACAGAAAGTAAGGATTACTCAGGAGGTAGCCCCACCACCCTTTATCAATCTGCACAATCAAAAGGATTGTCCTTGTAAATAGTCTTTGTGAACAATCAGTTCATAATCTTTTTGTTGTTGTCGTTCCTGTTAACTTTTAATTGTTTTTAGGCTAAAGACAATCTAAAATTCTATTCCTTACTCTAGCCTTCAAAGCCCATGAAGTAAGATAAAGGAAGTGAAACTGCTTTCAAAGGGGAAAGAGGCATTATAAAATTGCAAAGTGCAGTTACCTCTAGGAGATATGTTAACTAGACGAGGCCATTTGCCTAATAAGTAATCAATAAATGGGCAACAATGATTGCCAGGGATACATTTTCAAAAGAGTAAAGTTAACTTTTGGTCCTTGCAAATGTAGGTAGATCTTATAGGTTGTTTTTTCTTACGATTATGTTGTTGAGCTTCTTTTTTGAAAAATGTTCATTTTCCAAACCTGTTAACTCTTGTGGACTTTTCCTAAACTTCACAGAACCACGCAAATAGCCATTTCTTGTTCATCTACAGAATATTGTAGATATTAAGAAATCTAGAAATTGAATTTTAAAAATAAAGTAGGGCTTTTTGTTTCTTTACTGTGAGAAACCAGGTCTCAGCCATCAATAAGCAAATAGTTCCAAGAGGAAATGTAAAAGTACAAATATGTAGAATATCTTTTTTTTCCCCTAATACCAAATAAGAATATTTTAATTTTCCTTTGGGCTGTCCCTCAATCACAGTACATTTAGAGTAGTTTTGAGTTTCCTAAGGGTTTTAATCTTTTTGTTCCTCTAACAACTATGATCAGATTTAGCTGAAGGGATCAGAGACTTCAGAGTAACACAATAGCGGTATCTGATTCAATACAAATAGCCCTCACTGAATAAAAAGATTTTTTGCTCAGAGTTTTTTCAACCATTTTCTTTGTAAGCAAAGTTGGGACCATTATTCCTTGGAAGACAATGTTATAAATGTTGGTAAAGCTCCCTGCCTCACCTCCACCCAAAACAGAACATTTCTAGTTAAATATGTTGCAGTCCCCTCTGGGATCCCCACTCTTTGTTTTTGTTACTTTAACTGGTTTTGTGATTACTGTAAGTAGTGGAAAGAGAATTTGTATATGTACAGCCCTTTATTCATACATATTCACGGTTACCCATCTCCCAACTCTCTCTCATGGGAAAGACATCTCCACTATGGGATGGACAGATGCTTCAGAGAACTTAAATAGGTTGATAGATTGAAAAATTCAAAGTACAGAGGCGCCTTGGTGGCTCAGTTGGTTAAGCCTCTGACTCTTGGTTTCAGCTCAGGTCATGATTTCACAGTTTGTGGGTTGGAGCCTCCCTGTTGGGCTCTGTGCTGATACATGGAGCCCGCTTGAGATTCTGTTTCCCTCTTTCTCTGCCTTCCCTTCTTGCCCCCCACCCCCCTCCCCTGCCATGCTCTCTGTCTCTCAAAATAATAAATAAACATTAAAAAAATTCAAGATACAGAGGCGCCTGGCTGGCTCAGTCAGTAGCGAATATAACTCTTGATCTTGGAGTTCTGAGTTCAAGCCCCAGGCCAGGTGGGAAGACTACTTAAAAAAAAAAAAAAAGTTAAAAATTCAAGATATAACATCATTACAGGGAAATTAGTTTTTTCATATTGTGTTCTATTTTTTTAGAATTGGCATAGACCACAATCCTGTATTTCTAATGGTTTAAGTGTGATAAGATTTTTTTTTAAGTCAAATATTTGAACTTGAAATATATTTTAAAATTAATCCTGAGTACAGGGGAAAATATATTCTGAACTTCAATTCTCCCAATTCTAACCTGACCCCAAATGTAAGCTTCAGACCCCTTCTCATTCTACAGTACCATAGTCCCCCCTCTTTCCCGCCTCCCACCAAGTTTTGTTTTCTGTGGTTTCAGTTGCCTACAGTCAGTCACCATCCAGAACCAGATGTTCCTCCTTCAGAGGAATCATCAGAATGTGAATAGTAACCTAACTCATTCACCTTGCTTCATCTCATCCTAGGCATTTGGTCATCTCACATCATCACAAGAAGGGTGAGTACAACACAATAAGATGTTTTGAGAGAGAAGAGACATCATGTTCATATAACTTTTATTACAATATACTGTCCTAAGTGTTCCATTTTATTACTAGTTGTTGTCGTTAATCTCTTACTGTGCCTACTTTGTAAATTACACTTTATCATAGGTATGTGTGTGGAGAAAAAGGCACAGTATATGTAGTCTCCAGTACTGTCTGTAGTTTCAGGCATCCATTATGGTTATTGGAACAGATCCCCTGTGGATAAAGGGGGGACTACTGTATTACCTTTCCTCTCCACCCACATACCCTGTTCACCAGGGTAGTCATTCACATTCACAGGATATGTCAAATCTGGATGTTTACTTGGGAGGCAGTGTGGGTGGAGGGGAAAATGTAGCCCTGGGCATCAGGCACCTGTCTTCCCTACATATTTATAGTATAACCTTGAGCAAATGTTGTGATTTGATTCGCCTCAGTTTCCACCTCAGCAATAACACAGTAATAATATATACCTCTTAGAGTTATTTTGAGGATTAAATGAAATATCATTTGTATTGTCCTGGAGTATAATTGGTTCTAAAATATTTCCCATCCTTCTTTACTAGTAAATTGGGTAATAACTCTCAGAAAATTATTTTACCATTTCAGTTATGGTTTAGAGTAGTGAGTACAGTCAGGAAACCTAGGGCTGTTACTATGTCATAGGAATTAGCTTTGGATTGGCCTCACACTAACTCATGTTCTAATTTTTAAAAATTTCTTTTTCATGTTTCAAGTATATAAAGTTGGGGTACACAGTCCTAATTGTGCAGGGAACACATACTTTCCTCTTTTTATTTTTAAAGATTTTTAAATTTTTAAGTAATCTCTACACTCATTGTGGGGCTCAAACTTACAACCCCGAGATCAAGAGTCATATACTCTACCAAGTGAGCCAGCCAGGTGCCCTTGCTTTTCCTTCTGATACAAACTTTTATCAGCAACTAAAACACCCTGAATAGTCAAGAAGTGGGGTCATATCATATCATAACAGGAATTGTTGTGAATTCAGCAACAAGGGAATGTTGATTAAATGGCAATTTGAGGACTGAACATGAAGAAAGCCATGGCTAGGAAAAAAATCTGACTTGGGGAATTGATAATTATTTGTGTTTCTGCTCACTTCTTCTTCTCTTTCCCCTATTAAGGTTCCCAATAATTTAAAATTAAAACTGTAAAATAAAATTCTGCCTTCCTCCCCTTCCCTTTTCTTGCCTTGCCTTCCCTTCCCTTTTCTTTCTTTCCATTACTTCAACCTCATTGAACATTTATTCATATCAAGACATATAACTGAGCACCTATTGCATAACAGACACGGTGCCAAGCACTGAGACTATAATGATGAACAAAACAGTCATAGTCTCTGATCTTAAGAAACTTATACTGGTTAGAAAGGCAAACAATAAGTAAGCAACAATAAAAAAAATTAATGAACATAAATAATATGGTTTGGAAGAGTGCTAAATGTTATGTGGAAAATAAAGCAAACAAAACAGAGTAACTGGGGAGCCTTTTTAGATTGGGTGGTCAGAGAAGGCCTCTCTGAGGAATGACCTTGAACTGAGACCTGGCTAATGCGTTCTGAGCCATTTGAAGATCTGAGAGAAGAGCTTTACAGGTTTCAAAGACAGCAAAGGTCAAGGCTTTGTGGTGGGAATGAACTTAGTTTGTGTTAAGGAACAGAGCTGGAGGAATGATGGGAAGAGTGGTAGGAGAGGAGGTCAGAGAGGTGGGCCTAGGGGAGGGACATTTTGTGAAAGACTGTCTAGACCATGGTGATTAGGTTTTAGATTTTATCCTGGGGCATTTTAAACAACCAAATCTGTCTAAATGATCTGCTTAATGTCTTAAAGAATTGCTCTGTACTGCTGGTGGTAATGATTCAAAGCAAGGACATCAGTTAGGTTAAGCACTCAACCCTGACTCCTAAGTTTCGGTCCAGAGCAATCTGGAGCATGGCAGTACCATCACTGAGCTGTTGAAGAATAAATTTGGGTTAAGGATGTATACCAAGAGTTTGTTTTTAGCCATGTTAATTTTGAGATTCCTTCTAATACCAAAATGCAGATGAACACAGCCCTGCTTTGAGTGAGCCCCACTTCTCTCTCTCCCTCTCTCTCTCTCTCTCTCTCTCTCTCTCTCTCTCTTCCTCTCCTGGGATTCTTTCTTGCTCTCTCTTTCTCTCTCTCTCTCTCTCTCTCTCTCTCTCCCTGCCTCTCACTTACCTGTGCCTTCTCTTCCTCTCCAAAAACAAAAAACACATACTTCTGACACTCAGGAGAGAGAGTAGAATTGGAGATACAATGTGACAGTTGTTAGGGTGAAGACTGAGTCATTTATTTAAAAATATATATACTGAGTGCCTATTATGTATTAGTGGCTATATTATACAATCACTAGAGCAGTAAATTATATAATTACCTTAGAAGATGACAAGCCTTATAGAAAAGAAGAGGACAAAGAGGATTAGGATTATGAGAGTAGAGCTGGTTTATGATTTTATTTTTTTAATTTTTTAAAATTTATTTCTGAGAGACAGAGCATGAGCGGGGAAGAGGCAGTGAGCCACCCATGCACCCCTGGTTTATGATTTTAAATAGGGAAGTCAAGGGATCATATCATATCATAACAGGAATTGTTGTGATTGACAAGGTGAACTTAAAGATTTCAAAGAAGTGAAGAGTTACCAGCGAAGATACCTGGGAGAAGGGTGTTCCAGGCAGAGCCAGTACAAACTCCCTAGCATGAGAACATATTTGGTATGTAAATGGCAAGAGGTCCTGGAGAGCTTGAGCTAGGTCCTGGATGAAATCCATCATCTTTAAGAGGTTAGATAGATGAAAGGGAAGCAGTCAAAAATAAAAACCCCTGAGAAACACAGCTTAAGTAGTAGTTAGAAAACCAGGAAAATGTGGTGCCATAGAAGCCAAGAGAAGAAAATGTTTCAAGACAAAGAGACAGGTCAGCCGGTGCTGCAGAGATGGTAGGTGAGATGAGAACCAGAAGTGACTGTTAGAGATAGTTTTTGGTGGCATGGGCAAAAGCAGCGTCAGTGGAATGATCTGGATGGAAGCCCAGCTGGTGAAGGTTGAGGGGGTAAGTCTCCAAAGGACAGACTTAGGGGTCAGGTTGTGTATGCCCAGGATCCGAGGTAGATTTTCTGTATAAGATAAAATAACAAGTTCCAGTGCCCTTCTCTCACAAAACAAATGCATCTTGTAGCTCTCTTGGGTGTAACGGCATAGCGTTTTGTGGCACTCAATGAAACATCTGGCTGAACAGAACCACTTCCATTCAGAATGACCACACCACCAAATTTATCCATGAGCTCATCTTCATGAAAGCCTAGAGTGTATTGCTAAGTCTCTCTGAACAAGTCACTTAATCGTTTTCTGTAATTTCTCCATGCGATAAGCCGGGTTGCCAGAAAACTTGTTAACTACGTCTATGGCTTTTAGAAGCATTCTATAAAGAAACATAAGTACTGAGAGCTTAAAGCTGTGATTTAGATGTAAAATATTATTATTACACATCCTTCTCCCTTCATTTTAGGTATTTTATTTCTTATGAAAATGGTCTTCACATAAATCCTGAAGAAGAGAAGGGAAAGAAAAATAACTTCATAGTGAATGTCAAATGGCTTTCAGGTGAGTGGAGCTTGACACAATAGTGTCCCCCATTTCCCAGCACACATACACACTCACACCCTCACTCCTACTTACTCACACACAGTCTAGAAGTTACTGATACTTGGCATCTCAAAAATAAACAGAAGGGAATCTACTTGGTTCATATCACTTCTTACAAGTCATACTAATGATAATAGAATTATTTGTTGATTTTACTACTGATCTCATACACTTTTGGCAGTATTTCAACATTTTGGTTGTTCTTTTTTTCTGGGATGTAGGGCTCCCTCCTCCACCTTCCCTTAATTGCCTCCCAAACTGTACCCATATAGGTGAATCAATATACAAGCAACTTGGGTGGAGTCCATCAGTAAAAGTATCCTAGAACTGGGGAGTGAAATCATGTTGGCACAGTGGTTAAAAGAACAGACTTTGGCTGGGAACCTAGCTTAATATCCTGGCTCTGCTCCTTATACGATATGAGAACTTGGGCAAGTTACTTAACTTCTTTATGCCTCAAATTCTTCCTTTGTTAAAAAGGGATAATTACAATGCAGGTATTAATACAATTCAGGTATTAATTCATCTAATCTTAACAAAAACCCTACAAGATAGGTGCTATAATTAAATCTATTTTACAGAAAAGAAAACCAAAACACAGATGTTATGTAACCTATCCTAGGTTCCAACTATTAAAAATAGATTCACCATATAATCCAGAAATTCCACTTCTGGGTATATATCCACAAGAATTGAAAGCAGGGTCTCAAAGAGATACTTGTACACCCGTATTTATAATAGCAATATGCACAATAGCCAAAGGTAGAAACAACTCACGCGTCCATCGACAGATGCAAAAACATAATGTGGTGTATACATATAATAGAGTATTATTTAGTTTTAAAAAGGAAGGAAATCTGACACGTGCTATGACATAGATGAACCTTGAAGACATTAAGCTATGTAAAATAAGCTAGTCACAAAAAGACAAATACTGAATGAAATACATAATACTATATGAGGTACTCCGAGTAGTCAAATTCACAGAGAACGCAGAATGGTGATTAGAGGAAATAGTAGGGACTGGGGGGAGAGCAAAATGGGGAGCTTAATGAGTACAGAGTTTCAGTTTTGCAACGTGAAAAGAGTTTTGGAGATTGGTTGTACAACAATGTGAAATGTACTTAATACCACTGACCTATGCACTTAAAAATGGTAAGCTTTATGTTACGTGTGTTTTACTACAATTAAAACCAAACCAAGCAAATAAAAGTGAACCAACCAATAAAACAAAAACAACAAACAAAAAAGAAAACAAATTAGGAAAAAAAGACACCATAGGAGGGCTGAGAACACAATGATTCTCTGTTGTTCAGAGTGACAGAGAATTTAAAAGGCTGCCCGCCTGCTGGATAAGGAAGACATGAACTCTAGACTAGCTCAGGTGTAGTGTTCCCAAGTGAACCAAATGGAAATGTCCAGTCATCAACTAAGAATGCAGGTCTGAGGTTGGTGACCTGTACCCATGGAGGTGCCAGGAAGAGAAAGCAGTAGCCCATTACTGCAGGGTGGATTAGATGGGGGAGGGTGGAGATGAGGACAAAGGAGACATGGAGGATGACTGCCATTATTCTAGTTTAGGAGGCTGGCAAAGGTATTGCCATAACCCAGGAAGGGGAAGCTGGAGCCTAAGCAGCTAGAAGAGGTGAGTGTGAATTCGGTAACAGGTGTGTTAAGTTTGGGACGTGCAAAGCCATTAAGCTGCCAGTTAGTTTGGCATCTGAGATGATTTGGGCTGAGAAGCCATATTGCTTCTTGTGTACCATTTTCTCAGGTGGACTTAGTTCTCTGAAAAATGGTTTCCTCTCATATTCCCGGTACCCGTGAACATATTGGAGGCCCTGATAGTGCTTTGGGAAAGAAAATTGCTTAACTGTCTTCAATCTAGTCTTTTCTAAACTCTTTTGACTGCTCTTTTTTTCTAAACTTATTTGACCCTTTTTTTTTTTTTCATGAGACATCTATTAATTTACTGAGAACTACACATTGGGGAATTGTTCTCTGATCTAGGCAGATATTTTTCTGTTGACAAAGTAAAGCAAAGGAGAAACTAGTTAGAGGGTTGATAGATCTGTGGGTATTTAGTGTGTCTCTATTAAGTCACCAAAACAGGGTGAGGAAACTTCCAGAAAATCCAGGCCTGACCTGGGAACTGAGGACACTGACCTTTCTGCATGGGCAGTAGTGGGTGAAGGCTGCTGGGGGTTTTGATCAAAGGCAGCTTGTTGTCTTGGCTTTCTACCTACATTACATGTGCCAGTAAAGCCCTGGTCCAATCCCTCCCATGGTTCTTTTTTATCCTCTACATTGGCTTCTTGTCCTTGCTTTTCTATTTGCATAACTAATGCACACAACACAGAGTTCCTGCAATTTTAAAGACAGCTGGCCAGCACATCTTGGATGCTGATGTCAGGAAACATCTGGAAGAGGGCTAAAGTTACTGCAGGCCTAACTGAGAACAATGGAAGCACATTAATGTGGAAAATTCAGTATGGGGGGGCTTGTGTACATAAAAATGGCTGCCAGGCCAACTTATAAAAGCCTTATGCAAAATGCTTTTGTAGTTTGGGCATTAATACCACTGAGCAATTACGTGGTAGGCCAACTAAAACTGAAATATTGCTACTCTCTTTTGGACCCTTATCTTTGAGGCTTTCCTATCCTTTTTTTTTTCTTTTTTTTTTTTTAATGTTTATTTCTTTATTTTGAAAGAGAAAGAGAAAAAGAACATGAGTTGGGAAGGGGTGGAGAGAGAGGGAAAGAGAGAATCCCAAATATGGCTGTGCTGTCAGTGCAGGGGCTCGTTCTCACATGAGAGCATGACCTGAGCTGAAATTAAGAGTTCAATGCTTAACTGACTGAGCCACCCAGGAGCCCCAAGCCTTTCCTTTTCTTAAAAGGTTCCCTAGAAGTCCTGCCGGCTAACCCAGATACTCTTTTCTGAAGAAAGTATGGGGGAATGTGGAGATGAGGACAAAGGAGACATAAGGATGACTGCCATTATTCTAGTTTAGGAGGATGTATAAAAAAGAGTATATTTTATATTATGAAATAAAACTAGTATTTTATTTCATAATAATTTTAAGCTAATTTCCCTCTTTCCTCTTTGTTCTCTCTCAAAACATAAAGATTTAAAATGGAGTTCTGGTACACATATTTTTGCTGTCTCTAAGAAGTCAGTGTTGGCAGAAATAATTAAATTTATAAAAATTGTGATTGAATATTTATTTTTACAAATTTTTTAATGTTTATTTTTGTGCGTGCGCGAGCAGGTGGGGCAGAGAGAGAGGGAGACACAAAATCTGAAGCAGGCTCCAGGCTCTGAGCTGTCGGCACAGAGCCCAATGCGAGGCTCAAACTCACAAACCGTGAGATCATGACCTGAGCCGAAGTTTGATGCTTGACCAACTGAGCCACCCAGGAGCCCCTGAAATATTTAAATATGAACATTATTTCCCAAGGCTACATGGCATAGAGATTGAAAGATTGAGTTTCAGAGTTTGGATTCTAGCTCCTCCTCTTAACCAACTATGTGTGACCTAGGGTAAATTACTTAATTAGCATAACTTAATCTGCAAAATCGTGGTAATTATTCTGCCTATTTAGATTGTCATAAGGAGTATATAGGCTAATGTGTGTTAGAAGTGCTAAGTGATGATGAAATCATGGGAATCTACTCCCAAAGCCAAGAGCACACTGTATATATTGCATATTAACTAACTTGATAGTAAACTATATTTTTAAAAAATTATAAATTTTTTTAATAAAGTGCTTAGTGAGATACCTGGCCCAGCTTAGCTATTATGATTGTGGTTTTGTTGATATCCAAGGATTAAGAAGAAATCCTAGCTATAATCTATTTCTCTATCCAACTCCAAAACATTGAGCATTTACTTTCAGTTTTCTGGCTCACAGATGTGTTTTTAAATTAGGATTTCTCCCCAAATGTCCCTAGAGTTTTACCTACTTGTTTTACTTTCTTCTGCAAAAGCTAAAATAGTATTCTATCTCTCAGATGAATTAGTGATTACCATCCCATACTATTTTCCTCTATTCGGACTCCTTATTCTTTGTACGACACCTGCTTTTTCCCTCTGAAAGCTTGTTGGATTTCTCCTATCTCCAGGATTCTGAAATTTCACAATGATGTGCTTTGTTATTGGTCTGTTTTAATCCATTGTCCCAGGTACTTGTTGGGCCCTGTAAATCTGGCAGCTTGTGTCTCTTGGTTTTGAAAATTTTCATGAATTGTTATTTAATGAGTTCCTCCCCATTATTATTTTTATTCTCTTTCTGGAACTCCTATTTATTAGAATATTGGGCTTTCTAGACTAATTCTTCCCTATTTTCCTTTTTTTTTTGTCTTTAGGTTTTATTTTCTGAGCGGTCATCAACTTTGTCACCTTAAACCTTCTGTTAAGTTTTAAATTCTTTACCATATTTTAAATTTCCAAGAGTTCTTTTTTTGCTATCTTTCTATAGTATTCTATTCTCTCTTTTATTTTAAGTTTATTTATTAATTTTTGAGAGAAAAAGAGCACAGCAGGGGAAGGGCAGAGAGAGAAGGAGACATAGAATCTGAAGCAGGCTCCAGGCTCTGAGCTGTCAGAGCAGAGCTCGATGCGGGGCTCGAACAGGAACCTCAAGATCATGACCTGAGCTGAAGTCTGCCGCTTAACCGACTGAGACACCCAGGTGCCCCAGATTTTTTTTTTTTTTTGAAGATTTTATTTTGCTCCATAATCTCTGTTTCCTCTCTAGTTTTGTCTTCTTTGTGTTTTTTGTCTCTATATTTCCTGGTAGAGGCCTTCTTCACATGTCTGGTGATCCTTGCCCTTTATTAATATTTTAGATCCGGTGAGAAGTTCTCTGCTATGGACAAAACTTGTTAAGTTTAGAGTGATCTGCTTGGGCAATTTATATGCGGTGGGAGGGGGCAGGGGAGAATGTCATTAGGTCTTTTTTTCTTTGTTTAAGTTTTCCGGGGAAGAAATGTCCATTTCCTGTCTGCAGGGGGCAGTTATGCCGAGCTGCCAGTGTTCTGGAAGTGGACTGGGGATTATATTTCATTATATAAACCTTTTATTCACATTTCTCTGCTTTCAGTATAGTATTCCCAATCTTAATCATGCCCAGGGCCCCTAATTCTGGCTGGGACACCTTTATTATACCCTCCGCAGAAGAAAACCTGTTTCTCATGGGACTAGGGAGAGGCAGTCAACTAAGCTACATCTGAGAGGGGGACTTTGGCGTGTCCTATCCTGGGAAATGGGTTGCTTCCTGGTTTTATTCTCTGCTGGTTTAGGACTTAGCTTTCTCAATTCGCTGAATCGGATAACACTTGCCCTAGTTTTCAGCTTCTAAAATCTTGCTGCCATCATTATTTCTTCCTCCTTTTAATTTTTTTAAAAAAGTCCCTGACACGGGGCTCCATCTCACAAACTGCGAGATCATGACCTGAGCCGAAATCAGGAGTCGAACATTTAACCAACTGAGCCACCCAGGCACCCCCGAATCCCTTTGTTTCTATTTTAATAGATATTTGGGGGGGAGAGAGTAAAGACATTTGTTCAATCATCCATATTTAATCACTATTTTTCATAGAAGATATTCTTAATATCATGATTTGTTTGAAAAATTAGATTTTCTGTGCCAGAATTCCAAATCAAAGAATTCTGATGAGACCAACCAATCTATGTGAATAGTTTTGTAAATGTATTTATTAATTTCTAACCAGTTTTTAATATTTTGGCCATTATAACTGCTGTGTGGTAAATGTCTCTATTTGTTGGCAAAACCTTCCTGGTGTTCATCACCTTTTATGTGGTTATAGATGTAAACAACATGTGTGCCCCAGATGGGCTCTGAAATCTAGGCTCCCACTTTGTGACACACTCCATAACAACACCCGAAGCTTCCAAACCCAAGTCCCTAAATTTACTCATTCAGTTTGCGTCCTGGCAACTCTCAAGGGAGAAATCCTTGATGACTAAAATCTCTATAATGAGAAGATGCTTACATTTCAATATCCGTTTTGGTGGGAAATTTTATATTCTATCTTCTTTCAACAGAGTTAGGTGTGGGTAGATTTGGACTTCAGGCATGAAGGGCGGGGAGTAACCACGTGAGTAGCAAGATGAGCAAGGATTTAGGTCCCTGATAAAAGTGAACACCTCCCACATTTTAAACCTTGATTTTATTTGCTAAAGTAAGGATTCCTACACCTGATACCCTCCTGGCAGAGCTGATTTCAGGGGTAGGGAGCAAGTCAGGCGCTAACTTGCATGGGCCTGGACTGTGTGGCACATGACCAATTTCATAGCAAAACAGAATCAAAAGCCCCTGCAGTCTCATAGACAGGATGGCCAGCCTGGTAAGTAAGAGTCAAAACTGAAGCCCTTTAAACTGATTTTTGCTTCCATAGTCAAAGGAAGACTGATCTTGCTTGTTATTTCATTAGTCAATCAGAATAGTTTTTTGTTTTTTGTTTTTTGGGGGTTTTTTTGGTTTATAAGAGCAAAGTGGAGAAAAAGCTGCCTTTGAAAATCAAAGAATCATAGTAATTGTTATTACTTCATACCTGCTGTTTAGTGGGTACTTTATGTACATTTACTCTTCCCAAACAATTCTGCAGTGTTATTATTACATCTATTTTGCATATGAAAAAAGATGAGTCTCTGAAAAGTTGAGTCACTTACCTAAAATCACAAAATTATTGAAAATTGAAGTGCATTTAAAAGCAAGAGTTTCAGAATTTTTCTCAAAAGCCCAGGTTCTTTGTATTGAGCAAGTCCGCCAGGGCCAGACAGGCAATGTCTGTAAGATTTTTATGTTGTTTGTGCAGTGTTCATTTTTTAATGTAGGGCACTTTTCAGATGTGCTGAGAGGAAATGTGTTTATTATTGCTGACATATAACAAAATCAAAGGCAAACGTATCTATTTTATAATACAAGTATATACAATTACATGACAAAGATCATTAGCCTAGCCAATCACCTTCCAATACAGGGACACAGATGATACACACAGGACACAGAAGGGGTCAGCTGAGGGTGCCACTTGCCAGAGCTGCCATTTTGTCTAATGTTACCCCTGCCTAGTAGAGAAATTGCAAAGACTTGGAGTCCTGTGTTCCAGTCCTGGCTTAATTTTTAATGGATTATCCCCAAGGTTGATTGTAATTCTGCCTTGTCTGATAATTCCACCTCTCACTCCATCCATGTAGTGGCAGTCGAAGCAACCTTGTTTATATAATAAGACTTTTTAGCAATAGTAAATTTGTCCTGCCACTTGCAACAACACGGATGAAGCTGGAGGGCATTATGATAGTGAAATAAGCCAGAGAAAGGTAAATACTGCGTGGTATCACTTATATGTGGAATCTGAAGAACAAAATAAAAAGTTTTAATTCATAGAAAGTAGAATGGTGGCTGCCAAGGGCTGGAGGGTGAGGGAAATAGGGAGAGGTTAGTAAAATGGTACAAAATTTCATTCATAAGATGAACAAGATCTGTGGATCTAAAGTGTATCATGATGACGATAGTTAACAATACTGTTTTGTATAATTAAAATGTGCTAGGAGAGTAGGACTTAAACGTTCTCAATAACCACCACTACAAAAGTACACATGTGAGGTGATGGCTGTGAACTTGATGGTAGAATCCTTTCATAATGTATACAGATAACAAATCATCACATTGCATACTTTAAATATATTACAATTTTATTTGTTCATTATACCTCAATAAAGCTGAAAAAAAATTCAGTCACTTGGACAAGGAATGAGTGCTTGATCCGAGTTGTACCAATGAGCCCTTTCATCTGCGACCTTGGAACTGGTATTAAGAAACTTCCAGTTTCACCCATGGGATATGATCATCTTCTGCCAAGTGAATAGGAAAACTGAGAGAGCTGGCCTTTGAGAGAAAACTAAAACACAGAGGAAGAGAGATGAAAAAGAAAGGGGCTTTAGGGTTCCTTCTAGCACTTCAGAGCACTTTAGACCCCAGATCCAGAGGGTTACTGAGGCCTAAATGCATCATAGCTCTTGGTTTTATGAGTTAGCCATGAACCTATGTGTTCATTCCCTGGTTTTTAAAAACTAAACTAAAAATAAATTATTTCAGTCAGAGCAGGCCCAAATTTCACAAATTCAATTTGTATGCCATGACGCAAAAGACAGTTTGGAAGCATAGGACTAGAGAGATGTTTAGGTAGTAGCATTGCACTGAAACAGAAGGACGGTAACTGGGAGGATGATGTACAAACTTCAGTTTTCAACCACCAGTTGGCTGTAATGGCACTTCCCGAGGGGAATGTGGGGTGAAAAACAGACTGAGGTGTGAGAGTGAGATGATTAGCTCGATTTTAGCCCCATAGTGCTTGAGGTGTCTGTGGGAGCACCATGAGATGCTT
Source organism: Cryptoprocta ferox (assembly GCA_028646485.1). Taxonomy (NCBI): domain Eukaryota; kingdom Metazoa; phylum Chordata; class Mammalia; order Carnivora; family Eupleridae; genus Cryptoprocta; species Cryptoprocta ferox. The sequence goes on from CM053573.1 coordinate 107,980,590, forward strand.
CTGGAGCTGGAAAGTGTTGTATAGGATTTGTCAGCATATGAAAGGTAGTAAAAGCCATGAAAATGGATGAGTTTGAGCAAGACACCATGTAGTGAGAAAACAAGAGGGCAAGGCCAGAACTTGGACCACCAATATCTCCAGTCCTAGGGCTCTTTGCATTATAGTGGTTTGTTTCGTCAGTAGTATTTGGGGGGAAAGACATTTTTAGCAAATATAAAATGGCTCCTGCAATGGAGTATCCCATTGCCTTGGGACTGTGCCCTCTACATTTAAGAGTCTCAAAATCATCCACGTAGTTTGGAGACTGGATGGTGGTGAGATGCTTCAGGTTTGACGCTCTTTCGGGTTGCTCCTTTTCTGACTTTTTCGCAGATTTCTTTCGTTAAAAAATGTGCATATTCCAAGGCCCATTGCCCTTGTGCTCTATACACTCTGCCTTAAAAAGGTCAGTGGTGTGTGGGAAACTGGTCATATCCTTGGTAGCAGGCAGACTTGGTTTAGAATTCCAGCTAACTGTGGCCTTGGACAAGTTAATCTGTCTGATTTTGTGTTTTCCTTATCTGTCAATTTGACGAACAATATATCCCTGGCAGAGCTGGACTGGAAACAATATGTAAAAGCATCCTACACAAAACCTGACATACAAAAGCTGGGGCAATTATCATCATATAGGGCATCTCCTCTAATGGACTTTTATTTTTCTTGTTTCTCTTTTCTGTGAAAATCACAAAGAATCTAATTAAAGACTATGCTCTGATTCAATATGAATGAGAATGAATTTTCATATTGCTAAGGTGAGGATAGATGATTGGGACTCCCCTTTAAAACCAGAGGTGCTAAAGTCCTTAAACTACCTAGAAACAGTCATGTTAAATTTTGCTGATGAACAAGCAATGCTGAAAATGTTTTTTCTTTCTTTCCTTTCCCCATGGAGACAGAGGATTCCTGTTCTAGAACATGAATAGATCTTTATCTTAGGGATAGGTTGGCAGAGGCGGCACCTGGATGGTTCAGTCTGTTAATGGCCAACTTCGGCTCAGGTCATGATCTCACCATTCGTGAGTTCAAGCCCCACATCAGGCTCTGTGCTGAGAGCTCAGATCCTGGAGCCTTCTCAGATTCTGTGTCTCCCTCTCTCTCTGCCCCTCTCCTGCTCATGCTCTGTCTCTCTCAAAAAAATAAAAAAATTAAAAAAAAAGAATAGGTTGGCAGGGGTATCTCCTTTTTCTTTAAGCAGGTGGTAATTTACTATTTTTCCTCTGTTGTTAGATTCCCCTTAGAGAAGTTAGGTGTGGGACATTAGGGACAATGCTTCTCCTTGCCTCTTTTCTCTTCACAGACACCAGTTTCTGCAAATAACTCCACATTGACATTGGGGCTCTAATTCACCCCTAAGCTATATTTTCATGCCTCTAATTAGATGCCAGGCATTTCCATCTAAAAACACCATCTCTCCTCATGTCCAACATTTTTAAAAAATTTTATTTATTTGTTTTGAGAGGGAAAGAGAGAAAGAGAATAAGCAGGGAGGGGCAGAGAGAGAGAGAATCCCAAGCAGGCGCCAGGTTGTCAGTGTAGAGCCCAATATGGTGCTCGAGATCATGACCTGATCCAAAATCAAGAGTCACATGCTTAACTGACTGAGCCACCCAGGCCGCCCCCAACATATATAACACAGAGTATCATTGTCTTCCTCCGAATCCTTCCTTAGCTCTGACCTTCCCCATTTCTCTTATCAGTGCCTTTATTTTCCTGATAATAGAAGCTCAAAATTTGGGAGACTGAGTGGCTGAACAACGATCAAGGACCTCAAATGTTCCTGTCTTTGGTTCACTCATTTTCAGGCCTTCCGGTTATAAGACAGCTGCTGGAGATGTAGGCATCACCGCCAGACACCTTAATGTGCAAATGAAGAGAGAGCATCATCTCTTGTGAGCCTAGTAAGGATGAAGAAATCTGTCCTAGAAGTCATTAACAGACTTCTTACATCTCATTGACCAAAACTAGGTCACGTGCTCATTTCTAAAACAATCACTGGCAAGGAGTATAGGGTTCTAATGATTGGCTTAGACCAATCAGAATATGCCCCTTGAGCCAGGGATAGGATCATCTTCCCTGAGGTGTGGATACACAAATGAAAGTTCTCCTAACAAGAAAGGAGGAAGAGAGAAAAAGAGGAAGATAACATCATTCTGGTTTCCTCCTACCATTCTTAGTCCAAGCCTTTGTGAGCTCCCTCAGGGACAAGCATAATAGCTTCCTAACTAGTCTCCCAGCATGCTTTCCCTCACAGCCCACCTTACACAATATTGTCAGATTCATCTTCCAAAAACACTGCTTTGCCACAAAGCCCTTTTGTTGAAAAATATCATCAGTTCTCTCTGATCTTTAGAGAAACATTCAATCTTACCATGGAGTTTTAAAGACATAGAACATAAGAGTTGGAAGGCCCAGGGAGATTGGAATGTCAAAGGCTGGCACCAGGAATATTGGCTTTATTATTTTTTTAATGTTTATTTATTTATTTTGAGAGAGACAGCACACAGGGGAAGGGCAGAGAGAGAGAGAGAGAGAGAGAGAGAGAGAGAATCCCAAGCAGGCTCCGTGCTGTCAGCACATTTCTGGAATGGGGGCTCAATCTCATAAACCATGAGACCATGCATGATCTGAGCAGAAATCAGGACTCAGATGCTTAACTGACTGAGCCACCCAGGCACCCCAGGAATATTGGCTTAAACTGGACTAGGAACACATGTGTGTGGGCTCACCTACACATTTGTTTTTGTCTAACCAAAGACTCAATCTACAGAAATCTCTTTGAAAGAGCAATTTTGAGTTGTTAAGCAACTTTCCAAGCACGTAGATTTATTATTATTTTTTTATGAGAATCAGTTTCCAGATTTTCAACTTGTTCTTTCTGAAAACGAGGTAATGAGATAATACAAATTCTTCATTTCACTTTTCACTTTGCATTAAAAAAAAAAAACTCCCTTCTCCTTACCCATCCTAGATCTTACCTTGGAATAATACCTCTAGGGTCTTGACAATCTCTGGGGAATGGAGGAAAAGGAAAACAAAGAGATGATTTGAAGTATTGATTTTGGGAAAGCCACCTTTGATGACTAGGCAAGATCACCAGGTAGATCCATCCCCCCATTAAGGGTGAGGTGTGGCTTTAGACCTGGGGTATTTGGGCCTGTGTTGGGAGGCTCTGGATTCAGATATGTTTTAAGAGTGTAGAGGTGGAGTGAATCAGTATCTCTTGTTCCCTGATTATTGACAAAGAATGCATAGCTCTTGAGAGACCCATGATGGCAAAGACCACTTCAAGTGCTGAAAATGGTGTCTGCTATTTGTTCTCAGTTATTCTCAAAATTCAACCCTACGAGGTGCCATTAGTTGGAAAGAATCATCCATGCATAGGAGAAGCTGTGCAGATTTCTGATGCTCATGCAAGGCTGAGTGACCCAGCTAAATGGGGCACATGTCGGAATCTCATACATGTTCCTCACCTTTACCAGAATACAGTGTGTGTGATGCTCTCTAAACCTGTGTGACTTGGGGAGTAATAATGCAATTTTTAAAAATTTAATGAAACTTTTCTGAGACTACTACTTTCTCTACTACCCTAGATAAAACTTACAGATAAAAATTTCTTGTGCTTTCTTTATATTATATGGGCGTCAATTGAATAGAGTAATAAAAACTTATATATATGAAATGACATCGTGGAATATCTTTCCAGTGGTAGTCAATTCTCATTTATTCTTTTATTTAAGTATTTAATTATTTATTTATTTACTTACTTACTTATTTTTTGAGAGAGAGAAAGAGACAAAGCACGAGTGAGGGAGGGGCAGAGATAGAGGGAGACACAGAATCCAAAGCAGGCGCCAAGCTGTGAGCTGTCAGCACAGAGCCCAAAGCAGGGACCCTGCAAGATCATGACCTGAGCTGAAGTCAGACACTTAACTGACTGAGCCACCCAGGCGCCCCTCTCATTTATTCTTTTAAAACAGTGTATTTTCAGGATGCCTGGATGTCTCAGTTGGTTTTGCATCCAACTTTGGCTCAGGTCATGATCTCACCGTTCCGTCTGTCAGGCTCTGTGCTGACAGCTCAGGGCCTGGAGCATGCTTCAGATTCTGTTTCTCCCACTTTCTCTGCCCCTCCCCTGCTTGCACTGTCTTTCTGTCTCCCTCTCTCTCTCTCTCTCTCTCTCTCTCTCTCTCTCTCAAAAAATAAATAAACATTAAAAAAAACTTTTTTTAAAACAATGTATTTTCTCACTCTTATTAACACAAAATAATATTATATCTAACTCCCATACTAGTGTTTCACAGTTCATACTTTTTCTCTTTCATTAAACAAATAGGAAAGTAATGTTTTAAAACCTTAGTGGATTATTTTCTGATTTTTTTTGTGTGTGATTTATATTTAATCCACCCTCTTCTGCCCCCCCACCACCGCATCCATTACCTGCAGACATGCAAATTTGCCAAAGAAATATACCAAAATTTCTACCATCCTTGCTTCCTAAGTAACTTAAAATTTCAGCTACATTTTATTGTAATTATTACAAATTATACAATGAGAAATAATATTTTTAAATTGTTTTATACATTTAAAATTTTTGTTTCATTGTTTTTTTTAATTAAGTAGGCTCCACGCCCAATGTGGGGCTTGAACTCACAACCCTGACATGAAGAGTCTACTGACTGAGCCAGCCAGGTGCCCCTAAATTGTTTTATACATTTTTAAATGGCTATATTAATTAAATGAGCTCTATATCCTGATGTATGGCTTTTAATAGTTTATCTTAGAAGGTGTGTTCCAGGGTGCCTGGGTGGCTCAGTCAGTTAAGTGTCCAACTTTGGCTCAGGTCATGATCTCGCGGTTTGTAAGTGCATGCCCTGCGTCTGGCTCTGTGCTGATGACTCAGAGCCTGGAGCCTGCTTCAGATTTTGTGTCTCCCTGTCTTTCTGCCCCTCCCCTGCTCATGCTCTGTCTCTCTCTCTCTCTCTCTCTAAAAAATAAATAAATGTTAAAAAAATTAAAAAAAAAGAAGGTGTGTTCTCAGGGGTTTTATAGTATTCCTCAAATTGCATTTTAACTTACTTATTTGAATTGATAAATGAATTCAGATTTTTTTTTCCAGCATAATATGAATCTTCTTTAGCTGGTTGGTTTGAAAATGAGGACTGCCTTTCCCCATGAGTCTGTGTGGGAAATATTTCCTATAAGTTGAATGAGCTAAATCGGCAACTCCCAAGTTTCTGACAAAAATATTTAAAATGTGTTAAAACAAAAGCATTAAAAAATAATGTATTGGTGAAAGTATATTAAAAAGAATATTTTTATCTTCAGAGTAAACAAGACACCTTTAATTGAAAGAGAAAAGAGGTAGTTGTTCAATAAATCTTAGTAGAAATTTTTAGCAGCTCCCATGGAAATTGCAGGCTTTTGTAACTGGGTACCAAATCATTTTGTAAGTCAAGCTGTTTCTAATAAAAAACTTTTCATAAAATTAAAAGGAGTCACTAGTTGAGTTGCTTGCTGATGATTCGAATAAGTTCAAATAATTTAGTTAAGATTGCCTTTTAAAAGAGCTTCCATTCCCATTTTCTTATTTTAGTGCAATATTCTTGGCAGTAACATTTATAAAAATGAAAAATAGAAATAAAATTGATGCTCTAGCTTGAGACACATGAATTGAAAACAGTCTCATCCATCTAATTAAGAACTGCACCTTTAATAAAATTTTATTTTTATGTTTAATGTTTCTCTTAATTTGTTATATATGTGGGTTGTTTTGATAAATTTTACGCTACTGGTAATTAAAATTTTGTTAACGTTTATTTATTATTGAGAGACAGAGCATGAGCATGGGAGGGCAGAGAGAGAGGGAGACACAGACTCTGTAGCAGGCTCCAGGCTCTGAGCTGTCGGCACAGAGCCTGACACAGGGCTGAAACTCACAAACTGGGAGATCATGACCTGAGCCAAAGTCGGACGCCCAACCAACTGAGCCACCCACACACCCCTACACTACTGGTAATTATAATGATAACATTCTTTTTGATACTTTAATGCCTGACAATGGTAGATTCCATTAGCTGCTTCCTAAAATTTGTTTTCCCCTTCTATGGGTGCACAGCTAGCCTACATTTCCCCATCTTCCTTGCTGGAGGGTGTGGCCATGTAACTGTTCTGGCAACAAAATTTGAGTGGAGGTTGTGTGGGTCACTTGCAGGATGGTCCCCATAAAATCTCTTCCCTGCACTCTCTGCTTCTACCAGCTAGATACAGCCAAGAATGAGGCTCTAGGAAAGGGATTGGCAAACTTTGGTAAAAGGCCAGACGATAACTATTTTAGGCTTTGCAAGGCCATATAAGGCCTCCGTCTCATATTCTTTTTTTTTTTTAATAGCCCTTTAAAAACGTAAATCTATTCTTAGCTCGCCAAGCACAAAAAATAGGCCAGCAAGCTAGATCCTTGCTCAGGGGAATGGCAGAACCATGTGATAGAAGGAGATTGGGTCCCTTAATCACTATGTGGAGGAGAGTACCTTGTTTATTTGGGCATCTCACCAGGACTATTATTTAAGAAAGAAATAAACTTTGTGTTGAGCCATTACATGCTTGGGTCTACTTGTTACTATAGCTCAGCCTAACAAAAATGCAGAAAATTTTAAAATTTAATTTACAAACATTTTTATTGCATAAAAGTATAATATGAATAGAAAGACCTTTAGACACAATAATATAGATAAAAGTACATAGGAGAAGTGGTATAAGAATATAAGCGGGCTGTGTGCTGACAGCTCAGAGCCTGAAGCCTGTTTCGGATTCTGTGTCTCCTTCTCTCTCTGCACCCCCACCCCCCGACACTCTGTCTCTCTCTCCTTCAAAAATAAATAAACAGTAAAAAATTAAAAATAAAAAAAAGAATATAAGCTTAAGGACAAAAGGGAATGATGTAAAATTTCTGACTGTTAAAGAACCTATTTTTATATATATATATATATATATTATTTTTAAATGGAAGATGGGCATAAAATTGCTTGGATTTTAGATTCAATTGGGTATTTTAAAAAGAGTATTGCTATAGTTCTTTTAAAGTACCTCTATTAATAATATGCTGGAAATTACAGACTTTGCAATTATTTAAACATATGAAATACTTTAGATGTCAACTAAAAATTTTGTGAAGGAATTCATGGTTTTAAAAAATTCTTTTAGGAGACATGCCAAAAATCTTTGAAGAGAATTTCAAGAACTAACTTTAAAGACTCAGAACCAAACCTCTTTTGAAAGCTTCATAGATTCACTGGGCTGGAAGAATGAGCAGGGGCTTTTTTGGTCCACCTCTGCCCTTTATGAAAGCCTTTGTCCAGGTCACCTTAGAAAGTGTTCAAACAGAGATATGTCTCTGCACGTCAGAAGCCCTGCCAGTGGTGTCGCTCAGCTAGGTGTAGACTCATTTCCTCTGACCTTAGATTCCTCACTTATGAAGATGAGAGCTGTTTTCTTCCTTCCTTTCAAAAGTCTTCCTTTCTTGGTTGTTCTGAGGATTCCTGAGTTAAACATTTGTGGAGTACTTTGCCGTATTTGGCTGAAACTACAAAGTTGCATTTGTTATTGTTGGAGGGATAAAAAGTATTATGCAAGTGCACAGGATCATTTTCTTTGCAGGCCATACAGCATTACCATGCTGATCCCCCAGGATCCTCTTGACCCCATCCGCTTGCAAGGCCTCTTCATTTACATAACTGGCCACAGATTGAACTAACAAAGGTCTCCTGGGAGAGGATTTGCACTTTCTCCTTTTCTTCAGAGAGTTTGTCAGTCTAAGAGGTGTGTAATAACTTTGTCCTCAGCAACGCTGATAGTTTTTACTTGGTCCTCCTACTCCAGGAGTCTGTAGGAGAGAGGAAGACCCTGGACAGTGAATAACTCAAGTGGTTTGAGTTCTTCTTTTGATCTGTTCTTGTGTACTCACATGACCTGCATAAGTCACTTCACCTTTCCTTATCTATGAGTCCTTCACACTTACAATTTCCTCTTAGCATGTCAAAAGGCTGAAAAACACTCTGAAAATGTCAGTATATTGGTGTATATCAATTGGTTATATGCAATATATACCAAGAGAAGTACAACTGAATTATACGAATGACAGATATTATTGTCCAAATTACTTTAGGGTAAAGTTCTTTATTTAATTCCAGTTTTCATAATAAATGTGTTTTATGCTGTTAGATCTGTGTGGATATTGCTGGTGGTGGTAGAGGTGATGGTGGTGGTGGTGGTGATGATGGTGGTGGTGGTGATGATGAGGGTGGTAGTGGTAGTGGTGGGAGTAGAGGTAATGATGGTAGAGGTGATGGTGGTGGTGGTGGTGATGGAAGTGGTAAGGGTGGTAATGGTCGTGATGATAGAGGTGGTGGTGGTGAGGGTGGTGGTGGTGGTAGTGGAGGTGAAGAGGATAGTGGTAGAGACAGTGGGGTAAACTTCACAGTGACCTTGTATGAAAATACATATGTTAATGTTTTAATCATGGAATCAGTTCATCTTTATAATTCCCACAGCACTTTAGCACACTGCACAAAGCAGGTACTCAATAAATGTTTGATGTAAGCGTATCTGGCATATAGCTACAGATTCATCTTGCCCTAATATCTGAGGCCAAAACTAATATTCTTGGAAAGATCTCAGGTTTAATTTCACTGAATAGAATATGCTTTCTAAGAAAGCTGTGAAAATACTATCACTGGAGTACTTTTAATTGATATTTCTCATACTTAACTCTCCAGAGAAGGATGAAACCTTGTGCAGATTATAGGGGGGCTATTTGTCAATAATGGAAAAAAGGCCATTGAAGTAAATCTACTCAAGAGGGATAAAAATTTCACAGGAAGAAGTTTGACTTGAACTGTATCTGATTATTAGAACTAAAACTTATAAAAATAATTTATCTTATAACCAAATTTACATTATTGTAGAAACTATGGGTTAGTCCTTGAAATGTATAAAAACTAGACCAAGTATTGCTTTTTGTTTGTTCGTTTTCTTTTGAGGGCACATAATTTTTCTCACTAAAGTTAACAATACACAGGGGTGCCTGGGTAGTTCAGTCTGTTGAGCATCCGACTTTGGCTCAGGTCATGATCTCATGGTTAGTGAGTTCAAGCCCCGCATTGGGCTGGGTGCTGTCAGCATAGCTTCAGATCCTCTGTCTTCCTCTCTTGCTGCCCCTCCCCCACTTGCACATGCACTCTCTCTTTCTCTCTTTCTCTCTCTCTCAAAAATAAACAAACATTTTTCAAAAAAAGTTAACAACGCACAGAATACCCTTCACTTTAACATGTAGAAATCATCAAAGGGTTTCAATAATTTTCCCTAATCTTTCTTAATCTTTGGATTTTCAAATAATTCCGCTAACATATAATCATCATTGTTGATTTTTTTCCAGTTGTTAACTGGTCTACCAGTTACACAAGATTCCGAATTCAGTGGTCCCTCCTTTTTTGCTGTATTTCTTTCTGGTTTCACTTACCCATGGTCAACTGCAGTACAGAAGGAAATGATCCTTCTTCCGATGTATCATCAGAAGGTCAATAGTAGTCTATTGCTACATACTATACCTAATTCATTCATCTCATTTGATCCCATCACTAGGCACTTTATTGTCATAAAAAGAAGGGTAAGTACAGTATAATATTATATTTTGGGAGAGAGAGAGAGAGACTGTTCATTTAATTTTTATTACAGTATATTGGTATAATTGTTCCTTTGTTATTAGTGTTGTTGGTAATCTCCTACTGCACCTAATTTATAAATTAAACTTTATCATAGGTAGGTGTGTATAGGAAAGATATAGTATATATAGGATTTAGTAATATCTGTGGTTTTAGGTATCCACTGGGTGTCTTGGAACAAGGGGGGGGGGGACTACTGTATACTCTAAAAATAATTGATTTAATAAAATCTTTTATTTTTTGCAAGATTTACCTTTTCATTTTGCATTGTGTGGGTGGATATATACCACTTCCAATAATCAGTGACACTCTCAGTGTTAAATGGAAAGAGATGCTTGGGCATATATTAATGAATATTTTTATTATGGTGACCTTCACTTTCATATACCACAGTGTTTCAGTGGAGCTCCTGATAATTAATATTCAGATAACAAAGAACCTTGTATTCACTCAGCCAGCATCTATTCAACATTACTGAAAGACACTTACTGTGGTAGATAATATTTTCCAAAGATGGCTGTACCAATATTTCTCATTCCACCTACTCATCTTACCGTGTGACCTTGTTCCTTTCTTATCAAGAGGTGATATCTTTTTTTTTTATGTTTTATTTATTATTGAGACAGAGAGAAACAGAGCATGAGCGGGGGAGGGTCAGAGAGAGAGGAAGACACAGAATCCAAAGCAGGCTCCAGGCTCTGAGCTGTCAGCACAGAGCCCGATGCAGGACTTGAACTCATGGACCGTGAGATTGTGACCTGAACCAAAGTCAGCTGCTTAACCGACTGAGCCACCCAGGCACCCCAAAGAGGTGGTATCTTATCCCTCCCATTAAACCTGGTGGACTTTTGTGATCTTTCTGCCAACAGAGTGTGGTGAAGTGACTCTGAGCGATTTCAGAGGCTAGATCATATGATGTTTGTAGTTGTGGTTTGTTCATGCTACATTCTATTGCTACATGGTACCTCATTATTTATGTATTCAACACAGTCTTGAAGAGTATTTGGATATTTCAAATTTGGAGTTTTCAGTGCTATGAACTATAAATATTCTAATACATATCTTTAGGTGAACATATATAAAATTTTCTGTTTGGTTTGTACCTAGACGTGGATGTTCATGGCTTTAAATATTTTGGACTATTTAAAAAAACTTTTTTTAATGTTTTTTGTTTTTTTTTTATATTAAAGTATTGGCTTTATTTATAGCTAAATAATGGAATTTAATTTTTTGAATTAAAAAATAAATCACTAATATAAAGTATTATCTACAAGTCACAAAAATTAAGAAAATCTCCATAAACTTTAAAAATCTGTATCTTTGGAAATGAGAAACAAAGTCTACATGTAAGTTATAACTTCTATAACTCTCTTCTTTGTTGTTTTTGTGCCAAACTCTGTTTCTAGACGGGGCTCATATCAGATGCTGGCTAAATTGAAGGAACTAAAGAACCTGAGAGTGTTCTTAGTGTCATCATCAAAAACTTTCTCCAACTTTCTTGGTAACCAGCAAGAAGGATTTTCTTCATTCATCCTCCAGGATGTCTCATCTTTGCCTGACCCTGACAAATTCTCCATTCTTCATGTTCTAATATGTTTTGAATTTTATGTTTTCATCCCAGTCTACTACTAGTTGGTTTTATTATTAATCC
>CM053573.1:107992498-108171904 GCA_028646485.1 Cryptoprocta ferox
TATTTAAAAATCAAATATTATTTTCAAATAAAATTTTAATTATAAAAACAGGCAGTGGGCTGTAGTTTGCTGACCCAATATTCTAGACAACTGTATATAAAAATATTGCATATCATGATTACTATCACTTCTAGCTGAGTATTTTCCAGATTACCTTTATACTCAACTTTTCTATTAATACAGATTTACCCAAGTACAATTTCCCATCTTATCTCTGATAAAAATGTTTGGGCCGATTTCTGAGCTCCTACATGGAGCCGATATTCATATACGTAGAGTGCTAGCTTCTCCCGGGCCTGGCTGTCGGACGGGACGGCGCTGCTGTTACTCTTGCCTTTGCCGTACATGCTTGTGCCCTTTAATGTTTTATTTATTTTTGAGAGAGAGAGAGAGAGACAGCATGAGCAGGGAAGGGGCAGAAAGAGAGGGGGAGACAGGGAATCCGAAGCAGGCTCCAGGCTCTGAGCTGTCAGCACAGAGCCCTACGCGGGGCTCGAACCCACAAACCGAGAGATCGTGACCTGAGCCAAAGTCAGACACTTAACCGACTGAGCCTCCCAGGCGCCCCTTTAAAAAATTTTTTTTAATGTTTATTTATTTTTGAGACAGAGAGAGACCAAGCATGAGCAGGGGAGGGGCAGAGAGAGAGGAAGACACAGATTCTTAAGCAGGCCCCAGGCTCTGAGCTGTCAGCACAGAGCCCGACATGGGGCTCGAACCCACAGACCATGAAATCATGATGTGAGCCGAAGTTGGAGGCTTACCTGACTGAACCACCCAGGTGCCCCAATATTTTGGACTATTAAGATTGCTTTTTATATGAGTCACCTTTGACATTTAATGATAGCATTTAAAATATTCCTTAGCCTTCTTCATATTCTAGATATTGTCCATAACCTGAAGGGTAATGCTTTACATCTATAGTCCGAATAAGGCAAGAATGAAAGAACAGAAAGTTAAGACTGGTCACCCTAATAAAACATCACAAACCATTGCTCAATTCCTGGATTGGAGCCAATTGTCAGTCAGGAGTCCTACTGACCAAAGAGATGGGTCAGGTTCTCAGGAGTAGGGGCCCTGGAACGCCATGGCAAGTAATGCTGTAAGGATTCTCAGTCATTTCCGAAGGACTCTATGGCTTTATTGAGTATATACTGGGGAAAGAAGAGTACTCGAACATTTCAAGGATTACTGGATAGAGGTTCCCAGTTGATACTGACATTTGGAGCCCTGAAGCATTGCCATGCCCCTTTGCCTACATTTAGATATGGGGATATGGGGACCAAATAAATAAATGGAGTTCTGGCTAAAGTCTGACTTAGAGCAGATTCCCTGGGTATGCAGATCCATCTCTCTGAGTATATAATTGGGATTGACACACTTAGCAATTAAACTAATCCCCATATTGGGCCCTTGGCCTGTGGAGTGAAAGCTATCAAGGAGGGGTGGGGGTGGGGTAAGACCAAGTAGAAGCCTCTGAAATGGCACCCTGCCAAACTGCTCACTCCTAGCAAGATAGTAAAACCAATACTGCATTCTGGGGTTGGGGCTAGAGAGTAGTAGATTAGTGCTGCCACTAAAGTGCACAGGGGAGTGAGTGATCACTATCTTATCTCTGCTTAATTTACCAATCTGAATGGCAGGAAATGGCTAGACTACTGCCAGCTCAACCAAGTAGCCACCATGATTGTAGCTGCTGTGGGCCAGCCATGTTCTCCTTGATACAGCAAATTGATAAAGTCTCAGGTGCTTACTATGAGGTGGTTGATTTGGCAAATGAGCTGCTTTTCATTCCAATTAGAAAAGAGGGTCAGAAATAGCATTCATGCAGAAGGGACAACATTTATTTTTATAATTTTGCCCGAGGGATAGATTAACTCTCCTACCCTCTGTTATATATAGTTCATATGTAGATCTGGACCATCTAAACATCCCAAAGAATATCACTCTGATTCATTGCATGAGTGACACTGTGCTGATCAGGTAGAATGAGCAAGATGTGGCTAGTATGCCGTAAGCCTTGGTAGGAGACATTCACACCAGAAGATGGGAGATACTGATTCTTCTGTAATGTTTATAAGGATTCAGTAGTCGGGGGTAATTTGAGACAACTTCTCCAAAGAAAAATACAGAACACTCTATCTTGCATCTCCTACTATAAAAAAGGAAGCACAATGCTTGATGGGTCTCTCTATGTCCTAGAGGCAATATATTCCATACCTAGGAATGTTATTGTAGCCCAAATACTAGGGTTCATGGAAGGCTCTATCTTTGGAAGAGACCCATAACAAGACTCTACAGCAAGTACAGACTATGGTGCAAGCAACCCTGTTACTTTACCATACTACCTGCCAGAGCCAATAGTGTTGAAGGTAGGAAAAGATACAGTGTGGGATTTATAGTAAGCCCCAGTGGAAGAGTAACAACATAGGTCCTGGAACTTCTAGAGCAAGGCCATGTCATCTATAGCAGAGAGTTATACATCTTTTATGAAACAGCTCCTGGTATGTTACCAGGACCTGGTGACAGAGGACTTGGACATGGGGCACTAAGTGAGCAGACATATCCAATTGCCTATTCTAAGCTGAGCTCTATTAGATCTGTCAAGTCATACAGTTGGACAGGTCCAAGAGTAATGGTACATCTGGGATTAAGCCTGAACAGGATCAGAGGGTATAAGTAAACCACATGAACAGGTATCCCAGGCCCCACATCATCCACCATGGATGTACCAGCTGCCCTCATTCCCTGTAGGGTTCCATCCAGGGGGAGGAAAAAGTCCAAATTTGATTTATGGGTCAGTCGGTCCTGTATACGGATACAAGACAGAAATGGACAGTAGCTCAGAAACTTCCCAGTGGGTAGAGCTTCAAGGATTTCAAGGTTATTTACTTTGTGTTGAAGGAGAGGTGATTGCTTGAGATGCAAATATAAACACTTTCCTGTGCAGTGACCCTGAAAGGGAAAGGGCTGAAACACTAAAGACCAAGAGGTCAGAAGCAGAGTCATGGAGACGGATATATGAGAGTGGGCATGACGTATGAAGATTTTAAGTTACAGATTAATGCTCCTCAGAAGTATACACCATTGAAGAGGCACTAAAAAACCAGGTAGACAAAATGGATTTGGCCAGTTGATGTTAGCCAGTCTTTGCCATCAAACCATCCCAGAATTAACACAATAGACAAATGAAAAGTAACAGAGACAGAGCTATGCATGTGTCCAACAGCATGGGTTCCCACTAACCAAAGCTAATTTAGCTCCTGCTGCTTCTAAATGTTCAATGTACCAACAGACTGAGCTCCCAATATGGCACTACTCCTGGAAGAGTCCAATCAGCCACTTGGCAAGAAGACTATAGTAGGCTCTCTCCATCCAGTTTGTCTGCACAGGAATAGAGACCTATTCTGGGAATGGATTTGCCCCTCCTGCTTACAGTGCCTCAATTTGCACTACTATCTGGAAACTTACAGAATGCCTGATCCATAAACATAAAATCCCATACAACATAGCATTTGATCAGGGAATTCGAAGGTGCAGAAATTACCCCTTGGCAGTAGGATCCACTGACTGTATTATGTACTGCAATATTTAGAATTAGCTATACTGATAGCCAAGGCACAGCTGAAGCACCAGCTTGCAGGCAATACTCTACAGGGATGAGGTGCCATCCCTCAGGGTGCAGTGTATAAACCGAATCAGAGACCTTTATGTGATATATAACTTAGAGGAAGAATGCATGAGTCTAAATAGGGGCTGGAAGCAAAAGGGGCCCATTGAACATCACTCCCAGTGGTCCATTGGAGAACTTTGTGCTTTCCATCTTCACAACTATGGAATATATAGGGCTAGAGGTCCAGGTCCCCAAAGGGAGTGCACTCTTGGTAGGGGACATGACAACAGTACCATTTAATTATAATCTGTGAATACCATGTATACACTTTAGACTCCTGTGTCCAGGAGACAACAGCAAGAAGAGTCACCATCATTCTGTCTGGGATCACTGACTGTGAGCAGCGGGAGGAGTAAAGGCTGGTGTCACACAAAATGTTAGATAGGGAAGACATGTGCACAACTAGGTGATCCACTTGGTACGTCTGGGGATTATTTTCCCCAATTATAACCGTGCATGGGCATACTCGGCAGACCCAGTCTGAGAAGGGTATGATTCCAAGGGCTTGGGCCCCCTTAAAATGAAAGTTTGAGTTGCACGACCAGGTAAGCAAACCATCAGCACCTGTAGAGGAGATAGCAGAGGATGTGGAGGCTTTAGAGTGCATAACGGAGGAGAGAGAGAAGACAAATACCAGTACTGGCCTCAAGACCAACTACCACAGCAGGGGCTGTGATTTGTCTCATTAACCACCTAAGTTTCCCCTCAGGAGAGTGGTCCATGAGAATCGTGGAAGAACTGTTCCCTGAAATGGATGGAGGAGTCAGTCTTTTTGATAGTCTGTAGAGACTGCAGTGAAAGCCATGTGGGCTCACTGCTTAGGGCTCCCTTCGGCAGAGAATCTACTGTGAGTAGAGCAGTCAGCTGACAACACCAATGGCCATACGTGTGGAATTACTGCACTGTTCACATGGGGAAGGCTACGCTCTCCTCAGTCTGCCAGTGGTTGAGCCCAGCAGTGTGCTAAAACTGAGTCATTCCTGTGTATCCTGGGACACCTCTAATGGTCAGTCATTGACTTGGAGTTTCCCATCAGCCCAGCTAGGACTTTCCTCAAACTGCACTGCACTCTGAGGCACTTTTACCCAATCCTCCTTCCTTCTCTCCCCCTTTCACAGCTATCAGACCTGCATTGCAATCCAGAGACTTTCCTGACCCACTCTTCTTTCTCTCCTTCATTCTTTAAGGCGTATCCCCCAATATGTCTCTCACTCATCTAATTCCATCCTGATGTCTGCTTCCTGGTGGATCTGAACTGATCCACAAATCATGCTGGCTAGTTCCTTTCCAAGTATTCATCCTCGCAATTTTTTTCTTTTTTTAAAAAATTATTTAATGTTTATTTATTTTTGAGAGAAGAAAGAGAGACAGCACGAGCAGGGGAGGGGCAGTGAGAGAGGGGGAGACACAGGGAGGGAGAGAGGGAGAGAATTGGAAGCAGGCTCCAGGCTCTCAGCTGTCATCACAGAGCTCAATGCAGGGCTCGAACCCATGAACCATGAGACCATGACCTGAGCCAAAGTCAGATACTTAACCAACTGAGCCACCCAGGCGCCCCTCAGTTTTTTTTCTTGATGAATAGTTTGCATACTGAAGATTAAACAGACACTTATCTTATAAATACAAGTATTTTTTCTGACCAATTTACTCTAATTTTACTCTGCAGAGGAGTTACACAATGTGTTAGTGTCTCGTAGAACTTAGAGGTCCATTTTTGTCTGTTTGCTGAAGGACAAGTTCACTGTTAGTGTTTTCCTGGATTACTTTCATGGCTCGCTCCTTTCTCCTCACTCCTTGGACTCCAGTGACAGGGACCTTGTTTGTCTCCTTCAGAAGATGTTTGTAATTCTGTAGAACTACAAATTCAAATGACATGACATTTTGAGAAGAATAGACATTCCTGATTTAAGTGAGGCCCTTTTGACTTCAGATGGATTTGTGATAAATGAAAGAAAGAGCAGTCTTGTTCCCAGACCAGCTACATACTGCTACTCTAAGCTGTGCTTAATGGAACCGGCACAGGAATAAACTTGGTTGGGGATTTTCTTTGGTGTGATTTTGTGGCCACCAATAAGTTTCCTGTGTGAGCAAATACATCTATGTGAGAAAATGCCTATATGTGGGTTTTTTATTTCCTCTCCCCAAAAACCAAAACCCCTGGCAGTGGTGAAATAGAAAAGATTGACTAAGGGTGAAAATCTGGACTTGGCACAGAGGCCTTTGGTGATTTTAGGTAAAATAGTCTGGTGTCTTTCATACCAACAGTTTGCTTTGGAGGCTGTAAAGTTTGGTCTCCAAACTTATTTGGCCAAGCTGTTCAGAAAGTCAAAGGGAGGATTCATTAGTAAGAATGAAATTTACCACTAGACTGTGTCTGTCTTTTCAGCCAAATGGACTGAAACTTCTTCCTAGGTAGTCTCTCTATGGGGTGTTCAAACACTAACACAAAAAGTTTTGAAAGCCATGTGATGTTTTTTGGTGAGTTGAGTGTCTAAGGGAGCTTATGTGAAGGAATCAATAGAGCTGTTGCTCCTGAGTTCTCAGAGAATTCATCAAAAGGATCCCTCAATATTGAAGACTAATTTTGTTCCAAGAATGGAAGCCACCACTTCTAACTTAAGACCTTGTCTTGTGATGTGACATAATGAAGCATCAGTTCTTGGACACCTTAATATAGGACAGATAGAAGAGATAGATTTCTCCCTTGAGAATATGTTAAAATCAACATCAGAACTTTGTCCTTCCTCATTGAAAAGTATAAGTTAACACATTCAATTAGATAAGGCAGTCTTTTAACAATTATAAGAGAAGCAGAAGACTAAAATTCTAGAGGTTTTCTTTCCTTGAAAGCCATGAACCAGCTTTATTTTATTTAATGTTTATTGAGAGAGAGAGAGAGAGAGAGAGAGAGAGGGTGCGCCCGCGCGCCTGAGTAGGGGAAGGGCAGAGAGAGAGAGAGAATCTGTGCTGACAGCACAGAGCCTGACACGGGGTTTGATCTCATGAACTATGAGATTATGACCTGAGCAGAAATCAAGAGTCGGACGCTTACATAACTGAGTCACCCGGGCGCCCCAACCAGCTTTATTTTTATAGATGCAGTGCCATCTAGTTAGACTCTAAATTATTATGATCCCTAATGTTGTACTCCTGGCTGTGTAGTCTGTACCAGGGAAGAGCCTTGACTGACACTTTCATAGACAGTAATTACGGATTCTTTTTAGTAAAATGGTGGCTCAATCTCAGGGATCTTTTCATTCAGCTTTTCGTTGCCATTTTATGAAGGTGTTTTTAAGTCTCTTCTCAAATATCTTCAGATTATTTTCCCTTCTGTGAAACACATAATGGTGACAGGTGGGAGGAAGTAAGTAGAATGAATGTCTCTTGCCTGAAATCTTTGCTTAAAAAATGGGAGATGATGATTTAGTAGAATTACAATGTGCAGCCTCTAGGTTAGTGGCCAGGTAACCCTAAAATTGTTTATCTGTCAAGAGCATCATGCAGTTCCTCCAAGTATCTTGTTGTGATTCATTTGTAAAAGGCAAACAGATGAAAAGACGTGTTCATGCTAAGAAATACTAAGCATATGAACTCGGGCAGTTATTCCATCTCTGGGGGTCTCTGCCTACACCTTCTCTGGGAGCTTCCTGTCTTCCCATGAGGGAAGAGTTATGCTCATTGCACTTATTCTTGATCTTGCTCTTCCTCTTCCCCCACCATCAAAAGTGATTGGTCCAAAGATGAACACCTGATTCAAATTAAACCAATCAAAAACCTTTCCCTGGGAATTTGGACCTGAGGCAAAAAACCATGTCTCTTTTAAGAGGAACTGCTTGTACTATGTGAAATCATTAGCATTGACAACCATGCCATGTAGATTGAAGAGCAGAAAAGGCTAGTTTTTCCAGAAACAATGAAGTAGATATGTAAAGAGAAGCAGAGAAAAGATACAGAGAGGTGGAGGGAGAAGAAGGGAGAGTGGTATGGACTTCCTTGCATTCCATGCAGTATCCTTGTAACTGCTTCCTTTTGCTTAAATGAACATAACTTTTTACCTGCAGCCAAGAGGAGTCTTAGCTACTTTTCTTCCCACTTCTTGAGAATGTATGATATAGAAAATGTGAATTTGTCCAACTATGAAGTCCTGAAGCCACAGGAAACACTTTGACCTTGGCAAGAACTTTCTCTTGCTGCTACTGTAGAAGGAATCTGCCCTGCTTTCTGTCTCTCCATCTCTCACATCAGTCCACTAAGGGTCTAGAAAGATTCAGCCTGAGGACCAGGACACACTGAGGTTTAGGACTCCCAAAGATGGCTGTGGTGCCTAGCCATCATTTGTAATATATTTTTCTCTCTAACAAAACACATTCTGAATTTCAAATGACTAATTTATAAAATAACTCTAGAAATAAAACCCTTAAAAAATGTAGGCCTGTTTCATATTAATTAGTAGTGAGGATTCACATGACACAAGGGTTTTTTAATACCCACAAGTACTCCATTAATCAAGGTTTGATTGCATTTTAAGTATCCTCCAACACATTTGAGTTCTCATGTATTTAATGAGAAGGAGGAGACAACTAAACTTCAATTTAAATTTTAGGATCCTCTGTGCACTGAATGGCCATTAGATGACAAAGCATTTGTGAAGTGATACTGTAAGTCAGTGGAGGAAAAATATCCAAAAATATTCCCTCTCTCTCTCTTTGAGGAATAGATAGAATTCTGTATTCTCACAAAGGAGGAAGCAGTTAAGACTCGGATTTAGTTAAGAAGTTACTGAGAGAGAAATATAATATGAAAGCCTAGAGACACTACGGGGTTTGAGTTCTGGCTATCTCGTTACAAGTTGATGACCTCTGGGAAGGCACAACGTTTTTTGAGCCATTGTTTTCTTTTCTATAATAGGAGGTCTAGTGAGGTTTGTTTGCCAATTCTCAGAGTTACTGTGAGATTCATGTGTGATTGTACAGGTGAAATTGTTTTGTAGTCTGTAAAATATATAAATATTATTTACTATTACTGGTGATAATTGACACACTAACAACTTTCAATTATTAGGACTAGGTGGAAGTGTCTATGGTCACATGGTCAAGTTAGGACTTATCATGTGGAAGACACTACATGAGAATAAATTCACTCTGTAAGATTATCTGCAAATATATATTTTAAAAGAAAACGGCATTTAAAAAAATTTTTTTTAGATTTATTTATTTTTGAGAGACAGAGAGGGACGGAGCACAAGTGGGGGAGGGGCAGAGAGAGAAGGAGACGCAGAATCCAAAGCAGGCTCCAGGCTCCGAGCTGTCAGCACAGATCTCAACGTTGGGCTCAAACTCACAAACTGTGAGATCATGACCTGAGCCGAAGTCAGACGCTTAACCAACTGAGCCACCCAGGTGCCCCAACTTTTGTCATTTTTAAGTATGATTTGAACTCCTATTCATCGGGTCAGCTCTCTCATGGAGCAGAATTTGAGTCCTGGTCCCTCCCTCCACCCCATGTTGGTTTGATTGCTTCTCTCCTCTTGTTGGCTCCGAAAGGGATTGACCTTTTCTGACCAGGCATGAACGGTGGCCTCACTTGGGTCTGGACAATACTGAGACAGAGGGATAAGAGTAGAGCTTGTATATCCCGGGCTTCTGTCAACATGACAAATAAGACAGGAGAGGAGCAGTGGCTTGAACAGCTGGTGTAACCAGATCTGGGACTTCTTTGGGTAGAGGGAGGGGTTCAATGACATGGTCAACCAATGACTGTCCTATCAGGTGGCAGACTCTTCCAAGTTTAGCCTGAAAGACCACTTCTGGTGTTGCATGCAGTAGGCATTCAAACAATATATATATATTTCTTGAATGTGTGGATAATGCTGAGAACACTGAAATTTATCCCCAAACACTGCTAATTTGTTCTTTCATCATACCCAAAATGGTATTAATAATATGGTTTGGGCTTCTGAGAGTGATGATCTAAGAACATAGAGAGAAACATTTATCTTTTTTATTTTAACATTTTATTTTTTAGCATTTAGGTATTTTTTTAACATTTTTAAATTAATTTTTCCCATATTTTTGAATAATATAATTACAGTGTTCATAGGTACTTGGTTCTGGATTTATTTCTTTGAAAATAATAAAAAATATCTTTTTCACATTTGTATATTGTCTTCAGAAGTATTATTTCAGATAGCTACCAAAAATTTCATTAGATATTAAGCCTTCATATATACTTAGCCAATCTCTTGTTAAATATTTAGGGAACTTCTAATTTAGATGCTGCTGCAATTGGCAATATAGCTTTGCAGTATATCTTTTTTTTTAATGTTTGCTTTTTTTTGAGTGAGAGACAGAGTGCAAGTGGAAGAGGGGCTGAGAAAGAAGGAGACACAGAATCTGAAGCAGGCTCCAGGCTCTCAGCTGTCAGCATGCCCCACGGGGCTTGAACCCACAAACTGTGAGATCATGACCTGAGCCAAAGTCACACACTTACTTAATTGACTGAGCCATCCAAGTGTCCTGCTTTGCAATATATCTTGATTGTTGATCTCTATTTTTCTTCTTTAAGAAAATATTTGTTGATTTATTTATTTATTTTTCAATGTTTTATTTATTTTTGAGAGAGAGACAGAGCGAGGGGGCAGAGAAGGAGGGGTCAGAGGATCCAGAGTAAGTTCTGTGCTGAAAGCAGAGAGCCTGATGCAGAGCTTGAACTAATGAACCATGAGATCATGACCTGAGCCGAAGTGGGATGTTTAACCGACGGAGCCACGCAGGTGCCCCTCGAAGGAAATATTTATTAATATATTTTTTTTCCACTTAAAAATATCTTCCCCAGTAAAAACATAGTGAAAATACTGGAGGATAAACCACCTGTACACAGTACCCAAGTAAAGACTAAATCTCAGAAATTCCCCTTTCCTCTGGTCCAACTGCATTGTTGAAGCAATAGATAACGTGAGGCAGAACAGAGTCTCATCCATCATCATCATCAAAATTATCTTCCTTATGATCATGCCAGTGATGCATTTATTAGGAACACCAAAGTGAAGCCTGACAATGAGACCTGTACCTGTGAAGAGTAAGTGCAAAAATGTGTGGCAGGGCCAACTCATTTTGATCTAAGTACTTGTAAACTTGCCGTATGCTGGACATTGTGTTTGACATTTGGGATGCAGTAAATTATGAATACACAAGTGTTATATCTGATTTGTCAAGGTATCTTATTATCCTATTGAAATAAAGATTAATGTTAAGCAACAGTTTTCTGGACTCTTGATTATTCAAATCCTTATCTATTCAAGGTCCTTGTCTGTTTCATTCCTCTTCAGTTGTTAATGGTGATCCTGCTCTGGGAATTTTCTACCTACTGGTTCAGCAAGCCCAGGCAGGTTCTGCCTCAAGGGCTTCTGGGCTGGAGTCCTCTAACAACTTACCCATCCCACCGTTTCTGACCATTCACCTTAGCTGGAGTCAGTCACTCACACCAAGTCAGCAATTCAGAGGGGTAGGGCTGAGAAAAGGAGCTTGTGGCTTTCCTGAGGCAAATATGGCTGATGACAAAGTCAGGACAACAGCCATTGGGCTGTGTGGAGAATACCTTGTTAGGCGTGGGTTAAAACAAAAAGAAAATGAAGCCCTCTTAGACTTGTTTTCAAAGAGTCTGCAGTTCTCCTCAGGAGCTGAGTTCATATTAAGTGCCCAAACTGTAATGAATGGTGAGACGCTACCTTACGAATTGTTTAGAGTGCACCCATGGGTGCTAAAAGAGGAATGGGCAAAATCATATTAGGATCCTTATGCCCTCATTAAAGAATTATGGGCTTCAGAGGAGCAATTCCATAAACAGATGTAAGATTCTTCTAGCCTCAGTAGCTAGAGGTTGAGGTTGAGGAGGCAAGAGAGAGCTGAGATAAAAGTTAGAATATGAGGCAATGTTATATATGATTATGTGTGAAAGAAACAGACAAGAAAACAAAGAAAAAGATAAAAATAAATGCGAATTTAGGGGAGACAGACTAATGGAGTCTTGACAATGGAGTACAGAGGGCAGTTTTGAGCAGGGTTCAGTAGTAAAGGAATAGGCGAAATATGCTTGGGTCAGAGCCTGACTGGAGTGGATGAAGACGCATTTGCGTAAGAATCAAGGTCAGAAAGAAATGAAGATGGCAGTTTGTTGTGAGTCTTCGGGTGATAGATTGACAGCTCTGACCTTTATTCTTGTGGGCAGTTAAAAGCTTGTGAGCCAGGGAATGACATCATGACAATAGGAGGCCAAAAAGGAGAGACTGGAGGCAGAGAAACCAGGTAGGAGGCCACTGCAAGCATTTTGAGATAAGGTCCTGTTGGAGCAGGAAAGGAAGGATGGTTTAGAGGGACACCAAGATAAAGAATCACTCGCTATTGGTTGGATGTAGAGACAGAGAGGGAGGAGGGATGGATAGCTCAGGGAAGCTTTACGTAGTAAGTGTGTTGAGGGGAAGATTAGGAAGCAGGAATCAACTTTTAGTGGAGTCTTCGCAAGTGGAGAGAAAAATTCCCTTACTCTAAATTAATTATCATATAAAACTGTGGAGTTTCTTTATGAGATAAGCAGGCAGGAGGCAGCACACTTATTGAAAATGACAATACCAGGGAGCAGCTTCTGGCTCACATGGGATGGGAGAGTAGAAAAAGCATGCTGATCTAGGATAAATCCTGGGCTGAATATGAGGGATTTCTCATGAATTCATTGCATGTACTTGGACAGCATACTTTAAAATTCACTGGGCCAGATTCCTTACCTGTAAAATAGGGATATAAAATATATTATCTATTCTTTGGGTCTCCACGAGACTTAAATCACAGCCGTTATTTGTTGAGTGCTTTAGTATGTAATAGAATTTGTGTTAAAAACTTCATTTGCATTTTCTTATTCCTTTGGATGTTCATTCTGCATTAAAAAAAAACCCACAAAATTTAATGGCTTAAACCAAATATCCATTTTATTTGCTCACAGTTCTGCAATCTGGGCCAGGCTAGGCTCTGTGGTTCTTTTACTCATTCTGATGGTGGTCACTAAGGTATTTGCAGTCAGCTGGTGGGACCACTAGGGGCTGGGCTCACCTCAGATTTCTCCCTCTTTCCACATATCTCAGGGCCTTTCCCTCTCCATGTGGTTTCTCCAGCAAGGTAGTTGGATTTCTTACTTAGTAACTTAAGTGTCCCAAAAGTACAAAAATAGAAACTTCCATAACTTCTAAGGGGTTAAGGTGGGGGATGGAGTAGGATGCAGTGGAGGGACTAGCACAGATTCAGTGTTTATTTTTTTGGTTGAGGCAAGTCACTGGCCTAGTCCAGATTTAAGCTGGAAGGGACTCCATAAGGGTGTGACTAACAGGAAGGTGGTCCATTGAAAAGCAACATTGTCATGGACTACCATAATATTATCTCCAACTTGTATATGAATAATCTGTGACCTGGGGAAGCTTTACTTGCCCAGTAAAGACAGTAGAGCGAGGCACTTCAAAACTTGTGTTCTATCATGGGTCAATGCATAAAATTTGTAGTGCTTTAACCTAGAACCCTGTGAAGTGGATTCTACTTAATTTACAAAGGAGGAAACCCAGGAATAGAAAGCCCAAGTATTTTGTTCAAGGTGACTCAGGTATTTTGCTCCAGAGATTATACACACAGCCACTATACCATGCCTCCTCATATGGTAGTACCTGATACATACAAGGCACTTGTAAATGTTATGTCATCTGAAGCTGTGGTTTAAAAGACCGAAGCAAATGTCTTCAACTGTCCACTATCACATCATACAGGCTATTTGAGAACTGGGGGTTTTCCCTTTGACTTGTCCTCTGGTCTGGCCAATTTCCATTTCAGGCACCTACTTCTCTGTCTTCCACTATTTCTTAAAGCTTGACAAGGAATGAAGACATCATCCTTGCCCATCTAATCCCAACTCTGATTCTCACTGGCTGATTCTAATGGCTCCCCCAGCATTTTCTTCTTCTCTGGTAGTTGCCAGATACCCTTTACAAAGCAGGCCCTTTCTTCTCCGGTGAGAACCTTCCAGGAGTAAGGCTGGACTCAGTTTCCATCCTTAAATCATCAAGTCAGCCTTGAGGCTTCTGATTAGTAACCATTCAGTGCCAGTCGCTTCCTCTAGTTCCATAATTAATTGCCCCAATTGTTATAACCGTGGTGGCTTCTGATGCTGGCTTGCAAAGATAGTGTTTTGCATAGAGTGACCTGTGGTAGCTTCCCTCTTCCTTCTGCTGGTCCTATGGGCAGAGGACTTTGCTGCACAGGAAACCTGGGGTTCCAGAGTCTCTTAAAAGGAGCTATGCTCTGTTTGCTTATCTTTGAAGGTGACCCACGTGGCTATCTTTCTCTAAGGCAGCCCTGATTTTTCCCACTCTGTGGGGAGTCTGGAATTGGAGCACACCCTCAAGTGCAGATGATGGGGTGAGGGGTGCCTTATTTTGGTGGGCTCTGCTATATTGTGGGCAGTGACAGAGAGTAGCCATTCAGGGAATGGCCCCCAAATACAGTACTCCCCTGTGTTTTTCAAGGCGAAACTGTGGGGTGGTCTTGTCTTTCCTATAAACTTTTCTCCTTCAAGGCAACTCTGGATTTTGACTTTATTTCACCCTTATAAAAATGTTGAGGTGCAATACTCGCACTTAATACAATTCTATTTTATTTAACAAACAGGTATGCAGATGGACTAGGTGCTCTTTAAAGTGTTTTACACATCTTCCTTGATTTAGATAGGATGTCCTGACAAATCCACTGTAAATTGAAAATATCATACGTTGACAATGCGTTTAATAGAGAACATCATATGGACCTCAAGGGTGTCATGCTAAGCGAAATAAGTCAGGCGGAAAAGGACAGATACCATATGTTTTCACTCATAGGTCTAACAGGAGAAACCTAACAGAGGACCATGGGGAGGGGAAGGAGGAAAAAGAGGGAGAGGGAGGGAGACAAAGCTCCAGAGACTCTGGAATACTGAAAACAAACTGAGGGCGGAAGGGGGAGGGGGGAAAGGGGAAGGGGGGTGATGGTCATGGTGGAGGTCACTTGTGGGGAAGAGCACTGGGTGTTATATGGAAACCAACCTGACAATAAACTATAAAGTTAATAATAATAAAAAAAATAGGGAACATCATAGCTTAGCCTCACCTATCTTAAATGTGCTCAGAACACTTAATATTAGCTTGCAGCTGGCCCATTGTATAAAAAAGTGTTGAATATCTTAAGTAATTTATTGCCTACTATGTGAAAGTGAATGACAATTGTTACAGGGTTACAGAATGGCTGCAAATGTAAGTTGTTTACCCTTCTGATGGCAGGGCTGACTGGGGGCTGTGGCTGCCGCCCAGCATCAGGAGAGTATGGTACAGAGTATGGCTGGCCTGGGAAAAGATCAAAATTCAAAATTCGAGGTAAAGTTTGAATGTATATCCTTTTTGCACCATCCTAAAGTCGAGAAATCCTAAGTCCAACCACTGTTAAATCCCGAATATATATATATTGCCTCATTTGATTTATTTCATAAACTTCTGTTAGAATCAAATGGGGTGGGGTAGGGGCTTAATGAAACGTGACTTACCTCGCAGCCGCTCTCCCTCCCCCTCCCCCTCCCTGGAGAGGGGACATGGGAAAGGTTTTGAGCTGCTCCGAAGGCCAAGGCCACCTCCTACTTCCCGCAGTTGTCTTGCCAGTCTAGATCTAGGGGTTGGAGGTCTTCACCCCTCTCCTAGATCCAGTCAGTGGGAGGGTGGGTGGTTTTTTCCGGGTCACTGGCGCACCCTCTCTACTCCCAGCCACCTGCTCGGGTTCCATCCAGGCTCCAGGCTCTCTGGAGGGCGTCCGGGACATTCCAATCCTCCCACAACCGCGCGGATGTCGCTGGGGAGGGGGGCGCGATTGCTCTCCCTTTCCAGCACCCAGCTTTGACCAGGTTTCTTCTTCAATTTCTAGTGACCTGAGTAACCCGTAGAGGAGACTAAGGATTGATGAATGGTTTGAACGTTGTTTACAACGCACCCATTGACGAATCCGCATCTCTAGTGACAGAGGCACTTTCTGGGCACCGTCTGCGCTTTACCAGACAACTGCAAACCAAACAGCCAAGATGCCTCCTCGCCAGACCAAATATGGTCACAAGCGCTAAGCAGCCTCCAGTGGAAAGGCTGGCCTTGTCTCCCTGCGCCAGGGCGCACCCGAGCCCGCCCTCAGGCAGAACCTCAGATCAGTGCGGCGCTCTGGGCGCTCCTGGCCTCGCCACTGCGCGGGGAGGGAGGGCGCGGCACCCTGGATCGGCCCTTCCTCGGCCTGGGCCGCTCACTCACGTGCCCTCCGCCGCCCCCAGCCTTAGTTTCGGTCCACAAGCTCTTGATTAAACAGGCGCGGGCCACTTTCCCTTTGATCCCGCCCTAAGTCCGTAGTAAACTCAAAGGAATGCAGGTCCAGGCCTCCGCGGGAGAGGTCCGCGCGACCGGGAGGAGTGGGTGGGGGGCACCCGTCTCCTCTTACCCAGCAAAGTACCTATCACGCCCAGGGTTTTCTGGAGCCGGGTGGGGGAGGAGAAGGAGGAGGAGAAGGAAGGGGAGGGACGGGAGGAGGCAGGCAGGCTCAGGACTTGAAGGTCATGCATAATTCAACAGCTCAACTTTCGGGCCCGCCTCCTTTCTGGGAGTGGGAGTTCGCTCCAAACTTTGTTTATGGGACAGTCCGGGAGCCGCGGCGGCCGCGCTGTCTGCTTCTTCTCCGCCTCCTTCTCGCCGAGCGCGAACGCCTGAGGCCAGTTCGGGGGATGTGAGAGCCGAAGCCCCTCGGCTGCCAGGCACGGAATCGGGATTTGCCAGCCGGGCCCCAGCTACAGCCCTGCGAGCTCGGGACGCACCCGAGCGACTGAGGCCCGACGGCGAGTTCGGGCGGGACGGCGGCTGCCGCACGCCCAGACTCGGCTTTGCTGCGCGCCCAGGTAGAGCCCGCTGGAGCGCGCCCTCTCACCCCGCTACACCCCGGGGCGCCTGGGCTCCTCGGGCTTCCGGCGTCGAGACATCGGGGAGCTGGCTTGGGTTTAGACTTTGGGGGGCTGCCTGCCCGGGAAAGTTACGACCTGTCCTTTGCCACCAGCAGTTCAGCAACCTCCTGAGCGCAGTTACTCCCTCTCCCCCGCCCTTCCTTCTCGTCCTCCTCCCGGCAACTTATTTGCTTCTAGAAAGTTGCATAATTCTCCAGCCTTGGAGGGACCCCTCCCCCATCCGGCTGGCCTTACCGCTGAGTGTCTGGGATTTTGAGGCGGACACCTATCTGTCTCCTCTTTTTCTTTTGTTTCTATTCTGCCCCCGAACCCTCTCCTCCGACTTAAATGAAAGGCTGACCTGACCTCCTTTCTCCTTGCAGAAGATGAATCCGGCCTCGGTGCCCCCTCCGCTCCCGCCGCCCGGGCAGCAAGTGATCCACGTCACGCAGGATCTGGACACGGACCTCGAAGCCCTCTTCAACTCGGTCATGAACCCCAAGCCCAGCTCGTGGCGGAAGAAGATCCTGCCCGAGTCGTTCTTCAAGGAGCCTGACTCTGGCTCGCACTCGCGCCAATCTAGCACCGACTCGTCCGGCGGCCACCCTGGGCCCCGGCTGGCCAGCGGGGCCCAGCACGTCCGCTCGCACTCGTCGCCCGCGTCCCTGCAGTTGGGCACCGGCGCGGGTGCTGCAGGCAGTCCAGCGCAACAACATGCGCACCTACGCCAGCAGTCCTACGATGTGACCGACGAACTGCCGCTGCCCCCGGGCTGGGAGATGACCTTCACGGCCACTGGCCAGAGGTACTTCCTCAAGTAAGTCCGCCTGAAGCCAGCGGGGCACAGAGTCTCGGTGCCCAGGGCGCGCATGCTTGTTGGTGTGCGTTGCGTGTGTGTGTGTGTGTGTGTGTGTGTCCTTACACGTTTCTTTCCAAAAGATGTGGGAAACTGGAAATAGGGAGTGAGTCTCTGGGCTTTGGAATGGTAAAACATCAGAAGTAGAGAGTCTGGTGAGGTTCTTCCAGGGGTCTGGAAGTCTCAAGAGATTGCAGACATGGAAACTCATAGAGGTAAGAGAAGGAAAAAAAAAGTTTGGGGGTGATTCTCCTGAAACATATAGGTGACTTTTCCCTGAGTCTGGAATATTGATATAGACTTCCGGGCACAAACCCTTACACTCTTACCTGTCCACTCCAAGTCAGATCCCCCCGAGCCTGGTCCATTGGAATGTGGCACCGATAAATTCGAGAACATTTCTGAGGCTGGGGAGGAGAGAGAGGGACTCTTGGTAGTGTAGGTGGTCTGCAGTCTCTCCATTCTTGGGAAAAGCAAGCTAGAGAAGAGAACACTGCCTGATAGGCCTTACTGCTCCCAGCTGAGTGATGTAATGACCACAGGGCACAGTGATGTAATTAGCAACTCCGTGGTGAAGTCCTTGTGGACTGGAAAATCAATTGTGTGGAAATTGGGTCAGGAGTTTTATTATGTCGCACTTAGTAACCTCAAATACCATCCAATCAGGAGTCTATTTTGCCATTCTTCTTCCCTTCCGCATTGTTAAGGTTTTTGATGTAATGACTTTTACATTAGATTCAAATTAGACTGTACAGGAAAATACATTCACAGACATATAGAAGATTGTTTCAGTTGTGCTACCCGAAGATAATTATATTACAGAAGAGAAATCAAGTTGGAACTTGAACTGTAATCAGTGAGGTCAAGGGTGGTGGGTGGATGGGGCTCTTGATGGCCTAGATGGATGTTGTGCCAGCTGGACCACTTGGTTCCTATGTGATTGCCTGCACTGGTTGGCGGTTCTCTGCCATGGAGGGAAACTCCTCGTCTTAGAACTTGCCTTAGTGTTTTTTATTTTATTTTATTTTATTTTATTTTAATAAAATTTTTTTTAACATTCATTTTTCAGAGAGAGAGAGAGAGAGAGAGCGCAGGCAGAGGAGGGGCAAAGACAGAGAGGGAGACACAGAATCCTATGCAGGCTCCAGGCTCTGAGCTGTCAGCACAGAGCTCCATGCGGAGGCTCAAACCCATAAACTGTGAGATCATGACCTGAGCTGAAGTTAGACGCTTAACCAACTGAGCCACCTAGGTGCCCCCTTAGAGTTTATTTTAAAGCCCATATTTCTTTGATGCAGAAGCCTCAGTTTAAAAGTTATGCTGACATTATGTGTTATTTAAAAAATATGTAATCAAGCCTTTCTTTGGTGCTAACATTTGATACTTTGATTGCTGTCAGTTGGCTCTACTAACAAACACACACAGTAATGGATGTGGTTTGGTATAGTCAAGTCTTTGACTCATGCTGGTGACCAATTATTCCTTCCCCATCCCAAAGCTGTTGACATCTTGTGCAAGGAGGAGTTCTTTATTTTGCTTCTGGAGTTGGTGTGATGCTGAGAAGCACTTGTCCTGAAACAGACTTGATGGTCATTTTATTCCACATCTGGCCTTCTCCCAGTCTTTGAGTGTTACTGTGGACATGTACTAAATACTTTGACTTCTAAATGGCTGGTGGAATTCAAGTATGTGATGTAATAACGTGATATTTTTCTAAATGTGTTGATATTGTTCTAAAGGATGACATTAATTTCTATGGTACATAAAGCTCTAAAATAATATTATATTAAGTTTACTTAGGTAAGTGCGGTTTTGAATATTTATTGCAACTTTTATAGAAATGGAATTAGTAATAAATACAAATAGAAAAAGGTCTATTAATTTACAGTAATTTAGGTGGATCTTTTTTGGTCTCAAATGACTTTTAAACTGTTTATGAATATATACACACACAAACATATGAAACATGATCAGTATAACTGTGGTTATTAAAAATATGAAGTAAGAGCTAGGGTTGCCTAATATCTGAGGAAAGCCAGGAAAAAAAGAGCCCCTCAAAAAGCAAAAAAATTTATGCACATGTTTTGAATGATTGAAACTAGGGCAAAAATGGAAGTTACCTTTGGGTTTAGAGAAAGTTGCCTCTGATTCATTTGTCCATCCACCCAACTACAACCACTTCACAGCCCAAAGCAGAACGGATCTTCATTTCCCTTTGGATAGTCAGTGAAGACCACAAATCGGTTAGCTTGATTTGGTGTGGCCCCTGGAAACTTTTTGGCCAAGTAGCTAAGGGAATTTAAGAAATTAAGTCATGGTGACTATTGTCTTTCAAGATAAGAAATCTGTCAGGAGTTCTCTGAGTTTTGGGGGGGCTGTGTTTAATACTGGAGTACATTAAAATGTTGTATGTCATACTTTGTTATGTAGTCTCCAAAGGCAACGTATTTTGATGGATTAAATAGAAGCTTGAAAAATGGTGACAACTGACCCTGAATTAATTTGCATAAAATCTATTTTGCTCCATCATCTGTGAAATGGGGCTAGCAATAACATCCTATCAGTTTCTGTCAGATTCTGTCAGTTGAGGCCTTTATAAATGAGAAATTAAAGTATTTTAGATTTAAGAGGGGTCAGGGGTTTTTTTTGTTTTGTTTTTTGGCTAGAACACCCAAGGCCATGACTTTGGGAAAGTCATGTGGTTATTTAATGGCAGACTCTGGACTGGATCTGTTGACCTCTACTTACAGAGCAGTTTTCCATTTTCCTCCCTCCCACCTTTATCCCCTGTGTCACTCCCCACCCCCCCACCGCTGAACAATGAGCTTTATGGGAAACAAAGCCTGGACATTAAAAAGCTTTTTGTCATTTACTTAGGTAAGATTGTTTCTAGGTATGTGTTGTAATGACTTTCTGTTACCTCTTAAAGGGGACCTTCCCTGAGCAGTTACACCTTTCCTGTGGTGTTTCTTCAGGGTAGCATGTAAAAGTGGAGATGTCGATGTTAAAAATGCACAGCCTCTGAAAATTGCTGCCTTGTTCCCACTGCCCTCTATAGCTCATAAGTCAGGCCCCCAGGGGCTGGGGGTGTACGTGTTGGGCTCTTAGCCCCCTGACACACAGACTTTGACCACTGATCACATTAACAAAAAAAATTCTGGTTGTAATTGGGATACATTTTTATTACACATAAACCAGAAAATAGAGAATTATAAAGAAGAAAAAAATTTGGCTTCAATTGAACTTTACCTTCTTACAGAAAAATTTTATTTGAATAACATATTCTTTAAGAAAAAATATTTTGCCCTCACTCTTAAATGTATACATTTGCCTGCCACTCCTAATTTTTAGTAATAATTTTAGTGTTTTGCCTTTTCTGAAATGTGTCATAGAAAATTATTTTTGTCAAAGTGATCTATGCACTTGGTAACAAATCCAAAGTACAGAAGGACTTTTGTTGAAAAACAATGGTTTCCTTCACCTCCTCAAGGCTCACAGAAGGAGCCTTTTAGTTTAGTTTTTTTTTTTTCACTGTTTCTGTATTTAATTCTTAGATTGTTACCTCCTTAACCCTAATATGCATTTACCACAATTTTTTGATTTATCATCAGCTTTTAACCTCTGATTGAAAATGAGAATTTAGCTCCTTAAACTATTTTTGTCCTCTCCCAAATTTGATATTTATATTAGTTTTCAGTTTGTCTTTTAGATCACCTTTGTTATTTTTTGTCAACTTTTGACAGTGTTTCTTGACTCCCCATTTTGTAAGTCTAGAAGGTTTGGGGGGGCTACCTGTTCTACCATTCTCTTTTTGTGATCACACCTTAATTGGCCAAAGCCCTGAACCCATAACCAGTAAAAGTTTTGTGCTTTGCTCTTAAATTGACTTTTTTATTCATAAATTATTACTAAAGTTGAAAATCTAGAGACATTTACATTATTTCATTTCTATAAATATAAATTAGTTGCCTTTTATATTAAGATTAAATGTTAGACTTGTTACATTGGGTCTGGTGTCAGGACTCCTGGCCAGTCAGAGGAGAATACCTCGAGCACCAAAGTCAAATGGATTCTTTCTTTTCATCAAACTCTTCATCACTTGTTAAATTTGTATCACCTTTTATTTTCTTCATAATTGGACCTTGACTTTCTTA
The DNA here is from genome assembly GCA_028646485.1 of Cryptoprocta ferox. NCBI lineage: Eukaryota > Metazoa > Chordata > Mammalia > Carnivora > Eupleridae > Cryptoprocta > Cryptoprocta ferox. Next base: position 108,014,205 of record CM053573.1, read on the forward strand.
AACATTTGTTCAAATATTTCTAATTGCCTTTTTATATGTTTATATATTATTTGCCTCTGAAAATGTTTTAGGTTCTAAATTTTACCAGTTCTATCAAGTCTTGTTTTCCTAAGCTTTTATGCCCAGATTCCTTTACCTTTCTATGCCATTCTGGATTCTGATTGTTCTCTAGGCTTACAACAGAGCTGTCACCTTGGGACTTCTCTTTACTTCTCTCTGTGGCTGGAAATAGTATTTCCTTTTCTCATGTCTTCGTCTTTGTTGGCTTATGCCCTCATTTTGCTGGAGTACATGCTTGAGTAACTTACTAAGAAATGTTTGTGGGAGGTAACATTTTCAAATCCTTTTTAATCAAAAATATTTATTTAAAAGTTTGTTTTAGGGACACCCAGGTTGCTTAGTCAGTTAAGCACCTGACTCTTGATTCTGGCTCGGGTGCCGGCCCATGTTGGGCTCTGCACTTACAGGGCTCTGCACTTACAGCGTGTCCCCTGCTTGGTATTCTCACTCTCTCACCCCCCCACCCCCTGCCAACATGAATAAACAAACAAACAAACAAAAGGTTGTTTTAAATTTATTTTCTTAAAAAAGAACTAGCTCTGGGGGCACCTGGGTGGCTCAATGGGTTAAGCATCTGACTTCAGCTCAGGTCATGTCTCACAGTTTGTCCGTTTGAGCCCTGCGTCAGGCGGGCGCTGTGCTGACAGCTCAGAGACTGGAGCCTGCTTTAGATTCTGTCTCCCTCTCTCTCTGCTCCTTCTTGTGCTGTCTCTCTCTGTCTCTCAAAAATTGAATAAATGTTAAAAAAAATTATATAGAAAAAAAAAGAACTGACCCAGGCTTGTTTTTTTCTGTTTACCTTTGGATGGCAATATAATGTAGTTGTTTTCATGAATGGCCTTTTGTCCTTAAACAGGTATTGCCAGCTGCCTCAGTTTCCTTGCGTTTAAAGTACCTATTATAATAGTAATACCTATTTCATGGTATTTTGAAAGATTAGATGAGATAACATATTTGAAACGCCTGGCATCTCGCAGGCTTTCGATACAAGTTTGTTCTTGCCTCCGTTTCCTCTCTCCACACGCATACACTCTCTACCTGGTCAAAATCAGATGCAGAAACCTTGGCAATAGGTTAAGCTGGTTGTGACTCTCGGTTGTAGTTATGGCTGTGGATGACAACCTAGATCTGGAATTGAAAGTCACGTTTTTAAATTTAAAATAAAGACGGAGTTACTTTTCTGTTAAATAACCTAAATGGGAATGCCCACCGTGGGTACCCTTTTACTTCAGTGTCTTAGATGGAGGATACCCAGTCTCTTTCGGAGGAGGGCATACTTTTTTTTTTGGAATCTGGCACATGGCTACCAGTTGGGCCATTCTGTGTGTAAGGTAGGAGATGTGAGGGGGGAGGGGTCAAGAAGTGGAGAGAGAAGAGGAGGGGAGGTAAGTGATGGCCTGCTCTATGCCAGACAAGGCAGGGAGCTGAGTCCGTCCTTTCCAGAGACAACACGAGGATCACTTGTGGGGCATACTCCCAACACGTGTGTATGGAAACTTTTTTTTTTCATAATCATAGGTGCTTTCACATATACTTTTTGTTAACCCTCACAGTGACCCTGTGAATTGGTACATGTTATTATCTCATTTTGTTTTTGAGGAAACTGAGGCTCAATGAAGTTGAGTAAATGGCCCAGGGTCACACATATCAGGTGAGTGGCAGGGATGGGATTAGAATCGCGTGATTCTAAAACCTGTAGTGCCCCTGCACCATGATGCCTCATACCAATTAGGTGCCCATAATTGTGCCCTATAATTAGGTGTCCTTGGTGGCCAGATAACTCTGGAGTGGTGGATGGAGCATTAGAATTTGTTTCTGAACTCAGTCTGGGTGGTCAAATTTGGAGCTCTTGGTTCTGTAGAGAGAGGTGTGGAGAAAAACAAACCAGCAATGGGTAGGGTAACTATAGTGCCTACTTATATTTTATTCTTATCAAGTTTTCCACCATTATTAACTGCGTATCACTTAACAGGGAACACAGATGTGACAGGGAGGGCGGGTGACCTAATTGATGTCAGGATCAGGTATACTTATGGAGGGCTTGTTAAAAGCGTTCATTAAATAATGTTAATAAAGTAGTTTCAAGGAAAAAAACCAGGTTGCTTCTCATTGCTTTTGTAATTGCAGAGATTGATGAGAGATAAATTGCTGTAGAGGTCTGAGGCAGTACTGAGTCTTAGTTTTTGTTTGTTGACCAGTTGACTTAAGACTTGTGGGAATTATAGGGGCGCGTGAGTGGCTCAGTTGGTTAAGTGGCCAGCTCTGGCTCAGGTCATGATCTCACAGTTAATGGAATCGAGCCCCGTGTTGGGCTCTGTGCTAACAGCGTGGAGCCTGGAACCTGCTTCGGATTTTGTGTCTCCCTCTCTCTGCCCCCCACCACCCCCAGCTGTCTCTCTCTCAAAAATAAAAAAAAAATAAAAAGACTTGTAGTAGGAATTACGGCCTTATATATATAATTTTCTCCTTTCGCTTCCTCCTGATTCAGTTATATATCTAACCACAGGAGAGGGTGATAGAAGTAAAAGAATCAACCAATCCAGGGGATTGTTTTTTTTTGGGGGGGGGGAAGGTGGTTTGGAAGACTGAGCACTGAAGTAATTGACTTATTAAAGAAGGGCAGATTCTGAAAGGATGGCCCTTCCACTGGTCTGAGGGGGACTGTATGTTTTAGTGTATTGAAATATCAGTAGAGGAGTGTTTTCCAAACTGTGTGCTTTGGAACCCTAGTCCCTTCAGATGCTTTGTGAACATGGGGTTTCCTGGACCAATAAGTTTGGGATATGTTGCATGCTCTATCCCTCTCTTGGAATTTCACAATATACACTAAGGGCTCCAAAGTCACTTATCAGAAAAACTAGTTTATTTTTAAGTCCATATTTCACAAACTCATGTGATTTGAAGGTTTTTATCCCAACTATCATCTTCTGCCATCCACTCAGGAATGTTTTACAGACTATATACTTTGGGAAACCTTTTTTGTGACTTTCATTATTTTCATAGTTGAGAGTTTCAAATTTGATTCAAGTTAATTTTTTTTCAGTGTGCTTTGTGGATATATATTATATTTTCATTTATATGTCTTAATTTAATAGTTAATTATTAATGCTTGGGAATAAGTCCTAAATATCAAACAAGTGGGATATAACATAAGAAAACCAACAAACACAGTGCATTGTGATAATATCATAGTAATTTACTTTCAAAGGTATGTGTGTGTATCCGCTGGAAGAATAGATACCAAATGTTTATTTTATAATGGTCATTTCTGGAATTACAGATGATTTTTCATGTCTACTTTCTGCCTTTCTGTAGGTTTCAAATGGCTTACAATAAACATTTCTTTTTAAATTGGGGAGAAGGAGTTATAAAAATGGTAGGAGAAAGAAATGAGAGAAGCATGTAAAGCCAGGTGCCTAGCTGGCTTAGTGGAATATGGGGCTCTTGATCTGAGGGTTGTGAGTTTGAGTCCCAAGTTGGATATATAGATGACTTAAAAATAAAGTGTTAAAAAAAAAAAAGACGGAGTCATAGATTTGGGTAGGTGAGGTAGGGTGTGGGGAAATCTCTTAGCCGTTGCTCCGTAACTGAAGCCTGGAGCTTATGTTACTAAATGGTTGCTCTTTGGGAATTGCTTGTGTTTTTCTTGTTTTGGGTTATTTTCTTTCTTTATTTTTTAAATTTTTTAATGTTTATTCATTTAAAAAATATTTTTAATGTTTTATTATTTACTTTTGAGAGAGAGAGGCAGAGCATGAGCAGGGGAGGGGCAGAGAGAGAGGGAGACACAGAATCTGAAGCAGCTCCAGGCTCTGAGCTGTCAGCACAGAGCCTGACGTGGGGCTTGAACTCACAAATCCGTGAGATCATGACCTGAGCCGAAGTCGGATGCTTAACCGACTGAGTCACCCAGGCACCCCTAATGTTTATTCATTTTTGAGAGAGAGAGAGCGGGGTGGAGGGGCAGAGAGAGAGGGAGACAGAATCTGAAGCAGGCTCCAGGTTCTGAGCTGTCAGCACTGAACCCAGTGCGGGGCTCGAACTCACAGACCGTGGAACCCAGTGTGGGGCTCGAACTCACAGACCGTGAGATTATGACCTGAGCCAAAGTTGGCCACTTAACCAACTGAGCCACCCAGGTGCCCCTGGGTTATTTTCTTTAGAGATGAACTGACACAGTAATTACTAAAATCTTCACTGAGAATTCTCCATATCATCTCAGGATAAGAAGTAGGCTTATGGCAGATCCTAAGGTCACACGAATTTCCTTCAGCTTATTCTTTATTTGCATGCACTTCTTCCTGAACTTCTAGCTTTTATTTAATGTTCCCTCCTGGCACAGTTGATGATAAGTAAGAAAGGAAGAAATGATATTCACTTGCTTGGCAGTATTAGATGAAGTGAAATTGGGAAATATATGTAGAGTGCTTCGTGCTGTGGCTGGTGCAGTAGGCACTGCTGAAAGTTTGCTTATGACTGTTACTGTTCCAGTGGGGAGGGTGGCGGGGGTGCCATCTCCAAAGTCATTTCCTTCATGCCACTAAAAGGATCTTTGGCTGTTTCAGCATCGACAATGAAAAATCACTGAACTTCTCTTGTGTGTTAGCACTTTGCGGTATGCTGTAAGGGGAGAAATATGCGGCAGGTTTCCCGACCTCAGGCAACTGACAGTCTAGCTGGGGAGACAGGGAGAACACAGACAAAACCAGGATGAAGGGCTGCCTCCTGATCTACGTGGGGATGGGAGCCTCGAGCAGCTGCTCTCCATGTGTTGGAAGCTCTTGGGAGGTGTGTCATAATAGGGCAGTCGTTTCTGTTATGGTTACAGGTCTGAAACTTGAAGCCCGCCTGATCCGTCACCTTGTTCTCCCATCAGCTGTCCTCCCTCTGGCTTTAGAAACTTGGCACCATCTATTACCTGTGCCTAGAACATTATTTTCCTGCTTTTTGTCTGGTTGACTCCTACGCTACCTTCAGGCATCAGCTTTGATGCTACTCCTACAGCCGGTTTTTGCTGGTCTCAGAGCCCCCCACACTCTTTGTTTGTTTAAATGTTTATTGCTTTTTGAGAGAAAGAGAGAGAGAGAGAGAGAGAAACACATGCACGCACGCACGCACGCACGCACGCACGTGTGTGTGGGGGAGGGGCAGAGAGAGGGAGATAGAGGTTCCAAAGTGGGCCCTGTGCTGACAGCAGAGAGCCCAATGCAGGGCTCGAACTCATGAACCGTGATATGACCTGAGCCCGAAGTCAGACGCTTAACTGACTGAGCCACCCAGGTGCCTCCCCCTCCCCCGCAACACGCTGGTTTAGATGCTCTGGCTGTTGTTCTGCCATAGCCCTGTGTGTCCCTAGCCGTAGCACTACTGCTATATTTCTATTTAATTGTTTCTCTTTCTCGCTATACTATAACCTCCGTGAGGGCAAGACTGATACTTGTCTTGCTTGTTATTGTATAACTTGACCACAGTGCCTATCAAATAGGTGGATGCTTGATAAAGAGAGAATACTGTAATACTTTTTCTGGCCATTTGCATTGCAAGCTTGTACACTAGCATTCCTCATAGGAATCTACCATGCTCAGACATGTAATTCCATCTTGTCTGTGCCCCTTGGACTGAAAGTTTAGAATCATAGTTCCTTATACTGTGATGCTGTGGAGAGGAAGATGGATAAAGAAAGGGTGTTCAGAGAAGTCTGTAAAGGTGGTTGGACATAAATGGGCCTTGAAAAATGGGAAGAATGTGGGTAGGTGAGCAAAGAGGTCTTCTAGGAAAGAGGAGGTAGGAAGAGAAGTTCAGGAGCAGAAATGCTAAGTGTGTGTTTTTAGACCGAGAAAAGTCTGGCCTGACTTGGACTAGAAGGTAAATGATGTTGGTGGATGACTGTACATCCCATTGAGGGTTGGAACCTCAGCTAGGATGGGCACATTGACCTTTCGCTAGGAAATGTCAACTTTCTCATCCCCTAATTTTGAGATACCCCAATCCTAGCTTTATCTGAATGTAGCATAAAACCCCACCACTATCTCCTGTGTTGAGATCTTCCTCGTTGTTTAAGGAACTAAGGATTTTATACTGATTTAAAAGAGTCTGAAATGATAGAGCCTTTCATAACAATTCATCCATCCATCTGACCAGTCATAGGTCTATCCATCACTGATCTACCCAATTTAGCATGTGCTCTTCCTCAATAGTGGGTGGTCTTTGCTTTCCAAGTTAGTAGGGTATGAGGCTATCCTTGACTCAGGCCCACTCCCACTGACTCTGCCATTTCTGCTTATAATTGAATAGCTTGTGGGTCTGGCTGTTCCCGGAATACTCTCTTGTGGTTTTGGATAGTTTCTCACTTTCTCTGAGGCTGATTAACTGGGCACAGGCAAAATTGAGATTCTAGTAGTGCAGTTTATCCTACCGAAGCCCAGCTAGGCCCTGTCCCCTGAGGGTGCCTGACGGGAGCTTCTGGGGACCTCCCTCTCAGGGACATCCTTCCTAAACTCTTAGTAAAGCCTACTGAGAGCCTTTTCACGCTAAGTCACAATGCTGAATCATGTGTAAATGTTTTCAGATGACTTCTTTAAGAAAAAAGGTTTTGAAATAGGTAATAGATACATGAAAATGATAAAAAATTCAGTTAGTACCAAAGCATATACTGTGAGAAGTCTCATCCTCCCCTCTGGTCCCCTCTCTAGAGCACCAGTTTCTTTTGTCTTTCCAGACACACTCTATGTGGGTATAAGCATGCGTATGTATACACCCACTTAGACTATTTGCAGTACCGTGCAAATAGTAATATACTGTACGTGCTCACCTGCACCTTTTTTCACTTAGTAGATCTTGGTATTTATTCTTCGGTGCATAAATGGTTACTCTATTTTATTTCTTTAAGGACTACATAGTATTCCATTGTATAGATGTAGTATAATTTTTTTTAACTGATCCCTTATTGATGGACATTTAGATTGTTTCTGATTTTCTCTTTTTAATTATAAAAATGATATAGGCCCAAACACTACTGGAGGAATGAAAATGGAAAAATAAGTTCTTCTGATCTTCCCTGGATCCCTGGTTTAGAGAGAACCATTGTTTACACTTTATCCAGAGATATTCTTTATGCAAAGAGCAGCAGTCTGGCCCCTGTCTAATTTATGAACTATTTAGCTTGTCTGTTATCTAATTTATCTATCATCTACCATCCTAACTATTAATCATTACACCCACCCTTTTGCAGGGGTGATACATGGTCTGGCAAATGCACTGGCCAGTTAGATGGATGCAACCAATTAGAATGAATGGCATCCCAGTGTGAAGTGGCTGATCAAGCATCTCAGTGCTACCCAAAGTGTGGTCGGTGAACTGACACTAGCGTGTAGATGTATGTAACTGGCCCATGACAGGCTAGAGACAGAAGTCAAGAGTGTTTAGAAACTTGTATCACAAAATAGTACGGCTGTGATATCTAAGCACATGATCAGCGGGATTGTCTAATGGAACAACAGTAGTTTGGGTGTGCCAAGTTTGTGTGGTGAGTCACATGTGGCCCAAGCTATACACAAGGCATTCACAATAGGACCACATACTAGTTACTCTAGACAGATTGAAAATAGAAAAACACTGATCTTTTTCCACATAGTTTGAGAGGTGCTGATCTGCATCTTTTAATTTTTTTCTTTTTGTCTTCATCCATCCATCCATTTATGTACATATAATTTTATTTTTCCATCCATCCTTGAAACAAACTACCTTTTTGTATCAACCAAATAGTCAGTTCATTATACATCTCATTACCTTAACAAAAATAATCAATCTAAGATTGAATATTGAGACTTAAAAAAAAAAATTTTTTTTTTTTAATGTTTATTTTTGAGAGAGAGACTGAGCACGAGCAGGGGAGGGGCAGAGAGAGACCGAGACACAGAATCCGAAGCAGGCTCCGGGCTCTGAGCCGTCAGCACAGAGTCCGATGCGGGGCCTGAACTCATGAACTATACCGTGAGATCATGACCTGAGCCGAAGTCAGATGCTCAACGGCCTGGGCCATGCAGGCGCCCCTGAATATTGAGTCTTAATATGAAAACAAATTCTGTGGCAGAAGGGATGTATATCATCTGTTTTCTAGTACATAATATATTTTATCTTTGTGGCCCCTATGGCTCATTGTTTTAAAAATACTATGTAACTGGTACACTTCAGTTCTGAACACTGCAAGCATCGTCAGCTGCAGGCCCGGTACAGAACATGCATGCGCTGGATTATTTAGTAAGAATACGTATTCCTTCGTGGTGGCTTTTCCGCAAACGATTAAGATACTCATATTTTGTCTTTCTCAAAAGTTTGTCCGTGAAAAACATTTTGTGGCCTCGGGTTCAGGGGTGGAGGAAGCAGTTGATAACCCATCAAAAAGTAGAAAAGGCGAGCAAAGGATAAATGTAATTAAAATGAACAGACCTGACTCTTACTGACTCGATGTTTCTTTTAGGTTTATTTTTAAACGCTGGCTTTTTTCAAAAACAATAGTGTGAAGCAGAACTGAAGGATATAAAGTGAAAAGTAAAGTACACCACCCGCTGGTTTTGCTTTTCAGATACGACCACTATTCACAATCGTTGGTGCATCTTCCGGGGACTTTAGGATGCATGACGTGACTTCATTTATAACGGCCGCGGTTGGTCGGTTGGTATCGTGGGAAGCACAGCTTAGGTGGTTCTTGTTCCTTTTTGACCCTTAACATAATCTCAGGACTGAGGATAGATATGGATTAAATTACGGAGAACCAGATGTAATGCCTGAAGGAGAGGTCTCCGGGTGAAAGGCTTTGTTGGGGTTACTGTGGTTCAGAGACTGGGATTTAGCTTTGTGGTTCCAGAAGTTGATGTCCTTGGTGCTCCAAACCTGATCAGCTTTTCAAACACTTTCTGCTGTGGGCCATACTCGGATGAAATGGGGGTAGACATTCTAGCTGCAGTTTGAGAATTCAGGAGCAGTGACTTGAAAAAGCTATCACTCGAGAATGAAGGTACTCATAAAAGTGATTTAATTGCTGGGAAGTTGCTCTCGTGGTTCTAGCAAAAGGAAGAAGTGGAATCATTTGAGTGTTAGTGAAATCATTTAAGGGATATTAAGGAGGTAATTTGACAGTGTTGTATTAAATAAGGGCAGTGAGGAAGAGGGATGAGAAGGAAGATTTGCAGGTTGCTGGCTGTACATGGCATGAATGGAGGTGCCCTAATTGTAACAAGCAGGCAGTAAGTTTAGAAGAGGCTGAGAAAGGGGTGCCTGGGTGGCTCAGTTGATTAAGCGTCCGACTTTGGCTCAGGTCATGATCTCACGGTCCGTGGGTTCATGTCAGCTGTGCTGACAGCTCAGATCCTGGAGCCTGCCTCAGATTCTGCATCTCTCTCTCTCTCTCTCTCTGCCCCTCCTCCACTCACACTCTGTCTCTCTCTCTCTCTCTCAAAAGTAAAATAAACATTAAAAAATATTTTTAAAAAAAAGGAAGAAGAGGCTGAGAAAATTTGAGTTTGAGGTGAATTTAAGATATCCAAGGGAGATACTTGTATATTTTTAGACCTCTTTCTCTCTCTAATTATATTATGTATTATATTTTTACAATTATTATATATATATATATAATTTAATCTAGGTGTGTATGAGATCCCGCAGAGAGAGGTTACAGATTGTGTGAGAAGAAAAGTCCAGGTAGACTCTGTAAAAGGGAAGACAGCCAGAGAGGTTGGAGGAAATGCAGAAAATAGTGCAAAAAATCCAGGGGAGAAATTGTCTTCAAGAAAAAGGATTGGCTAATTCTGTGTTATGTTTCTTAGACATCTAGGAAGATGAGAACTGAAAGATGTTCAGTGAATGGTTTTTCCACTGAGGCTTCTTTCTTTCCCCAGGGTAGGGCAAGGGATGGGGCCTGGGGTACTAATTCTATAATCTAGTTTTTGAAGAGGGAAAAATGAAGAAAACAAGCATCTCAATTAGGTAAGGGACATCCCACAAATTCCCATATACTCTACAGTATTCCTGCTAAGGTGCATGTTTCTCTCACTGTACAAATCCAGTGCTATATGGAAAGACCACACATTTGCTTATTCAAACAGCCTGTTAAAAGAAGGTTGAAATCAGTGTTTTATAACTAACCGAGATAAGTTCAAAGACTTGGGTGAAAATATTACTCTAACTGATATGATAATCACTTGCCATGAGGAAAACTAGTCTCCGATCCTGACTGTGGTAAAACCTTTGTCACAGTTTGTAGCACATAGGACTGTTTATTGCTGGGACATGTCATACTTAATGCAGCCATAAAAATAGCAGATTATGTTTGGTGAGTACCAGTTAAAAATTTATGGTTCAGAATATTATGTAACTGTTATTTCAGATAAACATTTATCTTTTCTATCTTTATTTCTCCATTTGTGGGAACTGATTCTGATACCTGGCAAAGGAGATTCCAAATTTAATGCAGGTAAATGCCCGAGGTCAGTTTACCCTGTCACAATATAAGGTAAATAAAACATATTTGATTATATCAAACTGGTTGGAGTTGGAATTGGGGTTTAATTACATTCTGCTGCGTTTTGCTAATTTGGGAGCACCTGGTAGCCTTGTTACTGGTTTGGGATTTGTATGATCCTGTAAAGTTAGTAGGTGGGATTATGCATGATAAAAGAAGCAGTAAACTTCAGTGTTTCTTATAAAAGTACTTCTGTTTTCTGAGGACGCATTCTCTAGTGCAACTGTTTCCACTTTTATGGGTCTTTATGTACTGTGTGAAATATTAGCCTATGCAAATAGAACTCTTGGCAAATACAAATTCTTAAGTAATTATATCATCCAACAAGTACTTGTCTTTTTGTGCATTTCAACATAAAATCCAACCATAAATAGAAATTGTAGAAAAACTTGAAGGAAGTGCAGGAACGGAGAAAGAATGAGGTACTTGAAGGTTAAGCTGCATCCGAGTGTATTTTACAAATATAATTGCTTTTTTACTTAGCTTTTAAAAAAGTTTAGATATCTGTAGTCTGAAAAAGTTAAATTTGAGTTTATTGATGTTGCATTTCTGTAAGTGTTAAGATAGAAAGGGCTGTGCTTTGGGCTTTGGAAAGAGGAGTTCTCGGTGAAGGTCCAAGGGCCATAACCCATATGGCAGACAGTGGATCCATTGTTCTCTGTATTTGTCTATTGCTTACATTTTAATCGGTATTGAGCAGTCAGTGATTATTAACAGATATTTAACAGTAGGATCAGCTTAGATGGTAGGGTCAATAATTCTGGACAATTTGGAGTGCCAACATTCAAGAAACGATTTTAAAGATTAGATCCAGAATTGCTGGAACTTTTGCCTGAAACTTTGTCAGGTGAGCAGCGCAGGGGATGGTCCAGTACAGCCTTTTTAAATTATTAGCCATGGTGAAGTGAGTCATGTTTTGCCACAGTGCTTTTCATTTAACCTAGTAGTTGGCCAGCCCTAGTTAATTAGTTGAAAACCATTAGAGGACTCATGTTTCCCAGTTGCACATGCATTGGAATGTGCAGTTTACCTTGTGTGTGGATAAGGAGGACCATGGTCTGGCTAACGAAAGTGCATAGTCCTTATAGACGGCCCTTAAAGCAAAGCGTTAGTAACAAGTTTTTAAGCATTCTGCAAGGTCCTGCTGGGCCCTGGTAAACATCCTGGTTGGTTGGTATGTATCTATTTGGAGTCTAGTTTCCAGAGCTGTTGAAAAAGAGTATTATAAGTGAGCATGGAGGTGTAAACTGATGCCACGGGGTTGCTTCAGCTGAAGTGAAAGATCATACTTACTGACACATATTACAAATGGGGTTTTAAAACAATGTCTGTTTTGTACAGCGAGAGTAAAGTCTGCCAAGTGTAGAACAAAAAAGTTATATTGTGGAACAAGATAAAAGGACATTGCATAATAAATATCTCATACCATTAAAATATAAGGTTTCCTTTCCAAAATGTAACTATGAGCTTCTAAATGAATGTTTTAAAAATCTGATTTTTCTTTGATTTGTCTAGTGCCTTGATACATAAAGAGATTATGGATCTGAATATGTCCAGAACTAGATTACTTCAATATATAATACACATGTATAGCATGCAAAAGATAAATAAACCTCGAATGACATTGTGTTTAGTGATAGAATTTTTTTTTAATTGTAATAGGTCAAAAATAGTTCATTGGCAATAAGCAAAATGTTTTCATCTGTCAGTCTCTAAGACTAGAATAATATAACTGACCCAAACTGTATTGGTTCTAACCTTTATTCATAGATAAAAATCATTGGTCTGTGAAAATCAACAAGGAGGGGGGCACCTGGGTGGCTCAGTTAGTTGAGTGTCCGATTTTGGCTCAGGTCATCATCTCACAGTTTGTGGGTTCTACCCCTCGTCAGGCTCTGTGCTGACAGCTCGGCACCTAGAGCCTGCTTTGGATTCTGTGTCTCCATCTCTCTCTGCCCCTCCCCGCTTGCTCTTGTTTCTTTCTCCAAAATAAATAAACATTTAAAAAATTTAAAAAATAAAATCAACAAGGAAACATAGGCAAGGGGATAAGCTTTAGAAACATTTAAGAAGTCCTTTGAGATGTGAGTGTGTGGATCTGATAAGTGATTCAGATTGTTTTGCTTTTGCTCTGAATGGATTTTGAACATGAGGAGAGATCGCATGAAATTAAAAATTGTTGTTTTTTAAAAACTTCTGATCCTGGTAGAGGGGCACTTATCTGAATACATGGAGGAGGACCAGAAATGTTGCTTAAAGGGATTTTGTAAGAAAAGTAGGCACAATTTCTGTGCAAAGTGGGTTACCTGAGTAAGGGAGATCTAAGGCGTCCTGTTAGTGCTTCTGTTCAGTTGTAAAATTTCAAAGGTGAACTTTTGGGGAAGTGGTTTGTTCAGAGAAGGGGAAGATCATGGGGTAGGTTGAACAGGTGTCCAGAAAGATAAGGGTTTATAAGAGACTTAAAATTTTTTTTAACATTTATTTATTATTGGGAGACAGAGAATGAGTAGGGGAGGGGCAGAGAGAGAGAGAGAGAGAGGGAGACCCAGAATCTGAAGCAGGCTCCAGGCTCTGAGCTGGGCAGGCAGCACAGAGCCCGACTCGGGGCTCAAACTCACAAACCGTGAAGTCATGACCTGAGCCGAAGTCGGATGCTTAACCGACTGAGCTACCCAGGCACCCCTATGAGAGACTTTGAGATGTAGGTGTCTTTTCCTGTAGAACAAGGCCAGAAATATTGCCTGAGTAGTTTATGGGAAGATAGAAGAGGATATTTTAGTCTGCTCAGAATAACAAAGAAGAATGATTTATTCATTTTAAAGATATTCGAAAGAGCGGCCTTTGGAGACCACCCATAGAACTTTTTTGGATGCGCTGACTTGAAAGCAGAGAGAATGTAACCAGGTGTCTTTAGGTGGCATTGTGTGGTGGCCCTTGATAGCAGCCCAGAGCTAAAGTATTTGACATCATTTAGATATCATGAACATGCCGAGATGCCCAGACCTCTGAGCCAGTGCTCTAGGCTTTCTGCTCTCAGGCCTGATGGTGGAGCCTTGATTTGCTTCCTGCCTGAAGCCTGCTTTGGGTGAATTTAAAAACCTGTTTGTTTCGCCCATCATCCAGCTGGGCCTTACCCATAATTCCTGCACTTTGATTATGGGGTTATTATAGGACAAGAGCTTCTTTGTAAAAGAGCATGTTTAATACTCTGGGGTCTAGCGTGACTAGCGGATATAAATTGTATGGAAGCAATTAAACTCGAAGGAAATGTCATGTGGGCTGAATTTAAACGTACAGGCTTGTGGCATTGATTTTTTTCTTTTTTTTTAAACTTACACAGAAAAGGGTGGAGAGAGAAAAATAAAGGAAGAGAAAAGAGAAATAAGCCAAGAGAGTGAGGGAAACACACACAGAGACAAGAGAAAGGACTCATTTTTAACATTTGTTAAAAAGCCAAAATCCAGAGCCAGTAGTATGCTAATGCCATTGCCCTTCATCTGAACTCTTTAAAAATACAAATGTCAAGGCGTTAGACTGCACTCTACTTGTGGCTGGTATCCCTCTCCAGGTGGCCACCTTCATCTCAAGGCATATGTATGTGTATGTCACTGTGCAGTGATTTTTTGGAATGTTATTAGATGGGCCTGAAGGGAACTCGTTATGATCACAAAGGTGCTTCTCTCTCCAGTTTTCTATTTTATGCTCACGGCCTCTGCATATTTCATACAGAGTGGCTTGTCTTTGGACTTGCTGATGAAGAGTAGTGTGTCATTTTTCTCACTGGTCTAGAATGTCTTCCCTCTCTTGCTAAGTCTGTTAATAGTCAGCCAACCCCATCTCCTCTCCAACACCCATTGAACCAAGGAACTAGAAGGGATCACCTCCTACTCCAGATCCTCAGATGATTTGATCTGTGTGGGTAATTTGGCAATTGATCTTTTCTACTGTCCATTAACATGTTGTGTGAGGCTTGTCGTTGAATACGTAGATTTATTTGATTTCCCAAACGTGTCAGCTCTTAGAATATGGACCTGGTGTTGTCCTGTCCTTCATACCCAGCACATATTGGTGCCAGGGAATATTTGTTGACATCAGTGCTGATATTGAACATGCTGTTGAAATAACCAGAATGTTACTGGGTGGTCAGAAGCAGAAATGGATAGTTTTGGATTAGATTTAATAATACAAGTTTGATTTGAATTTGAGCATTAGAAATAATAGACAACTCTTGATCTTATGCCCCAATGAAAAGTCTGAAAGACTTGCTTATGCTTTAGTTTCATTCTTTATACTGTAAACTCTTTTTTTAAATTTTTTAATGTTTATTTTTGAGAGAGAGAGAGAGAGAGAGAGAGAGCGCGTGAGCAGCGGAGGGGCAGAGAGAGAGGGAGACAGCTTCTGAAGCAGGCTCTAGGTTCTGAGCTGTCAGCACAGAGCACGATGCAGGACTCGAACTCACAAACCAAGAGATCATGGCCTGAGCTGAAGTTAGCTGCTTAACCAACTGAGTCACCCAGGCGCCCTTATACTGTTAACTCTTAAGACAAAAACCAAATCTTACCTGGCCTGTAAATCACCGGTACCCAGGCCAGTGCCTGGCACACACTGAATCCAGATAATATTTGCTGAAAGAAAAGAATGCTTTTTTAAATTTCTCCATTATTTAAATCACCTGGTACTTCTTTCCAATGGAATAAACCAATGATTACTTATCGAGAACATACTGTGCTTACCATAGTGGCTACATATAAAGTATGTTACACTTTGGAATGTATTTTGTTCTCTGTATTTCATTGTCAGTCTTAATCTAGGTTCTAAGAAATCACTTCCTCAGACTGAACAATGAGGATCCAAGAGAGCAAAAGTTGCTGAGAATAATTCAGTATATTTATCTATTCCCAGATTATTCCACATTCCACTCAATGCTGGAAGTACACCCATCCCCCCTTAAATAATCGTAAGATTGTAACCTTTACAAACAGAGCTGGAGAGGTAGTAGACTGTTTAGGTTTCAAAGGACTTTTCAGGATGCAAAGTAAATAGGGGAAACTGAGATATCAACAAAACTGTAATTAAGCAGATTAACTGTGTCAATAGTGAATACAGACATGTCAGAGGAGCTAGTTAGTTGCAGTTATTTAAACACAGGCTCAAGTTCATTCCCAGTGGTTTCTCCATCATCCACAAACAAACTTGAAAGGAAGTTTAGCCAGATAAACCCAGGAGAAATGATTCTCTTGGGAACATCAAATTCTAACTCCTACATCCATTATAAATATCTTTATTTTAAGTTTTAGCTTAGGGTCTTTTATTCTTTACATGCCCCTTAAGGTCACACAGAACCAGGATTTAATAGTATCATCTTTTCAGATCTCTGAAGAGTGGAAAAAGAGCCCCCTTTTGACCAGAATAAAGGGAAGAAGAATATAAAATTATAAACCAGGTTTACTGTATTCATAGATGATAGTATATTTACCTGCAGGAGTATTTTTTTTTCTTTTTTTTTCTTTTAAAAAATCATCCAAGTTATACATAAACACATTCTTGCTTTGAGAAATTCAGCCAAGGTGACAGTCTGTCTTACTCTTTACTTGCTGTCCTGCTTGATCCCTCCAAGTGTGAGCCCCTTTCTCAGTTCATGGACTGTCCTTCAGACATACATACCTGTGCATGTACAAACATGTAGTTCACATATTTTTTTACATGTTGTACTTTAACATTATTTTTTTCCTACTTAAAAGTGTGTTTTCCACAGCAGTGGCTAGAGATCTATCTTAATATACTATCCCATCATGTGTGTATACCATAGTTTATTTACCCATTCTAATAAGGGGACTGTACTAATCTGAAAGACCTAGTATACATTGAATTCTTCACTTCATTTGAATTTTTTGTCATTTGTGAAGGGAGATTTTTTTAGTAATTATCTAAAGATATGAGACTCAAGTCCAGTTAGTAAAAGTACATCGCATTTGTATGATAGTTTAAACACCTTTCAAGTAGAGGCGACATATCCCCAGCATGTGAATGTGCACGAGTGGGGCTTGGATTGGGGAGACACCCCCACATTGTCACAACCACCTGGAGTTGAGGGTAGAGTGGAGCCCTGTTCTCATTCTCACCACCTCTTTAGTCAGTATCACAGAATGTGTTTCTCCCTCCCATGCAGAAAAGGCTTGCATGGATCCCTCCTCTCTTTAAGCTCCGCCCAGAGCTTTCTGGCCAGCGTTGTCAATTCAAGCTTTGGCCTTAGAGTCTCTCATTTAAGTTGTGAGGAGACAAACCTTGTGAGGGGATACCGTGGCCAGGCCCAGACAGTGAGCCCCCCCCCTCCCCGGGAGGCAGGGCAGGGAGGAACCTCGGTGTTTCCCCAGTCGGAGGCAGCCTCCGGTGAAGGGTGAATGCCTGCCGAGCATTACCTCAGGGCACTGGCTGCTTTTTAACAGCAGAATCGCAGGCCTGCCTGCTGACCACTAGCCTGTCTGGTCCAGGGTCTTTCGCTTGCTTTTTTGGCTGCCCACCAAGCATGTTTGTTCAACCATTTATTTGGCAGGCATGTTGGCAGAGAATAGTCATTGTTCTGTTTTCTGGCCTATTTCTCCCTGGAGGCCCACCCTCAGGGGAAAGGAGCATGTTCTATTCTTCCTAGAACCTAGAACCTAGCAATGAATCAATGGGGGAAAGTGAGTGAAAAGGGAAGTTTGATGGGAGATAATGAGGTTTTTCCTTGTTGCTGTTGTCTTCAGAAGCTGGGTTATAGAATGCTTCATTTGCATTTACATGTATTAATTTAACAAACCCAGGCATTTATTTAACAAGCCCACTTGCTCTTTCCCAGGCATTGTTCTAAGCCCTTGTCCACATTTAATTCTCCCAACAACTGTTTGACAGAAATACTGTTTTGATTCCCACTTTACTCAGGACACGGAGGCACAGAGCACTTAAGTAACTTGACCAGGTACAGCCAGAGAGGATTTAAAGCCAGGCAGTCTGGGCCCTGAGTCAGTGCCCTGGCTGACCCTCTTTTCTCTTCCACAGGTCTTGACATGGTTGCGGTTTGTTGGTTTTCACCTTCTTGTCTCCCTTCCTTCCTCTCCATCCCTATTGCCCTTATCCTACTGTGTGTCTTGATACCTCATTTGCAGATTACAACACACTGGCTCTCTGACATCAGTCTCTTGCACACCCTGGCCAGGCTTGTCCTCTATGAAGACACGTTCATCTGGTCACTTCAGACTGCTCCCTGGCATCCTGTCCTCTCAAGGCTGATCTCCTGCCTCTGTATCCATTTTCCTGCTAATGAGACTGTAATGTTATGCAAACCTCGTCTGAAGGACTTGGTATAAACTGAATGCTTGCTTGGCTGCGAATGCTTGCTTGGCAGCTGCCGGCTCACTTTCTTGGAGTGCCTTCACCTCTCTACTCCATCCATCCCTCCAGCCTATTCATTCCACCCCGAAGGCTCATTTCAGGCCTTACCTCCTGCCTGACTACTCAGTGTCTGTGGTCTTCACCTCTTCTGTACCCGGTGCTACCCATGAGCTGTTGGCTATAACTTCATTGTTTCAGGCTTGAAAAGGCCCAACCACATTTAAGCTCTTAGGGGGCAGGGATGAAGGTCTCCCAAGATCCCTGGCCTAGCACTGAACCCAGTACCTAGGGGACAGTGAATAATGGGACTGGGAAGCAGAGCACATTGGGACACTGATTTAGACCCTAACATTGTGCTCACTGCTAGGTTTCCTTATAAAAGAAGAACTTGAAGGAGATAATAGCTAAAGTCTCTCTTAATTTACCTAACTATTTATACTCATTTTTCATAGCTTTGTTGAGATATAAGTTACATACTATACATTTCATCCATTTAAAATGTACAAGTCAGTGGTTGTTAGTATATTCATGGGTATGTGCAGTCACAACCACAGTCAGTTTTATAACATTCTCATCACCATAAAGAGAATCCCTTTATTAGCCGGATAGCTATCTTCCCCCACCCCCTGAATACACACACACACACACACACACACACACACACACACATATACACATGTGTACCCTTATTCTCCCCAGTCTTAAGCAGCCACTGATCTACTTTATGTCTTTATCGGTTTGCCTTCTTGGTATTTCATATAAATGGGATCATTTATCATGTGGTCTTTTG
Source organism: Cryptoprocta ferox (assembly GCA_028646485.1). NCBI lineage: Eukaryota > Metazoa > Chordata > Mammalia > Carnivora > Eupleridae > Cryptoprocta > Cryptoprocta ferox. Next base: position 108,032,945 of record CM053573.1, read on the forward strand.
TGACTAATTTCTTTTACTTGGCATAGTGTTTTCAAGGTTTTTCCATGTTGTAGTGTCTATCTGTACCCCATTCCTTTTTTAAGGCTGACTAATAGTTTGTTGTATGTGAATACCACATTTTATTTATCTGTTCTTCAGTTAATGAGCATTTAGGCTGTTCCCACCTTTTGGCTGATGACACTTACTTTTCAGGGGGAAAATGGTCTTCCCTGGAGTGGTTTCTACAGTTACCAACTGCAGCATTCCTCTGCTGCTTTAACAGTAGAAATCTGGGTCTGATGGCTGTGTTTGCGCAGGACGGACAGACAGGTGGGTAGATACTTGGTCATCAGTGGCAGGGAGCCATCACAGGGAGTACTCGTGAGCTTTGTAGTCAGACATTCTGGCTTGAATCACTGCTCTGCCACTTAATGAGCTTGCATAATTTCAGCAAGCTCCAGTTTCCTCGTGTGTAAAATGGAAACTATCTTGCCTGCTTCCTTAGAGTCAAGGTCACGCTGGAAAGGGTGTGGAGCCTAGGGCGACTCAACCAGTACAGAGGGACATCATTATGACTACAAAAAGAAGTAAATAGGTAAAAATAAAAGCTATAAAAAAAAGCGCTTAAAGTTGCCAATTTCAGTGAGGTGCAGTGCCTCGCAGCCTCCCTGCCAAGCATGGAGCCTAGGGCCATCAGCCCAGTGGCAGTTGCCAGGATGGACCTGCTTAGTCTTGTCGGAACAATTAAGGGTCTCCCCTTGTGTGTGTTAATGACCTTTTTTTGTTCTTGGGTCTAGATTTGTGCTCCAGTTACTATTTCATCAGATCATTTGAGAAGAATAACTATAGGGGGTGAGGCCTTCTTTGAGAAGAAATTTCACTCTTGTGGGGATAGGTAAAGAAGATGGAGTGCTTCCTTTGTAGGCTTTACCTGAAGGTTGTTGTTTCAGAATGTAGCTGTGTTTATGGCTATCAAACATCTCTTGGCTCATATATTTGGAGTTTGTATTTGAAGTCTGAAAATACCTTTTTTGGTAACTGGGTGAAAAAGGAATAAAATGTTGATATGATCCAGACTTTACTTGGAGGGTGGTGTTCATAATAATAATCACTGATTGGGCTAGTGCAGTTATTAAAAATCAAGGAGTCTTATAATTCTGGATTTTAGGCAAGGCCTGCCTCCACAACCAGCATCACAAAAATATTTTTTATTTTTTAAGTAAGTAGGTTTTAGAAATATACAATTCTTTTTTAAACATTTTTTAAATGTTATTATTTTATTTTTGAGAGAGAGAGGGAGAGAGCGAGGATGAGCAGGGGAGGGGCAGAGAGAGAGACAGAGAGAGAGAGAAAGAGAGAGACACAGAATCCTGAGCAGGCTCCAGGAGTAGGCTCTGAGCTGTCAGCACAGAGCCCAATGCGGGGTGCAAACTCAAACTGTGAGATCATGACCTGAGCCGAAGTTGGACACTTGACCAACTGAGCCACCCAGGCGCCCCTAGAAATATACAATTCTTACATTTATGATAGCAGATCTCTTGACAGAATTTGGAAAGTTAAGTCCTTTTTCCCATGCAAACTTAGCTTCTGTCTCTGTGAGTTTGGTGGGAGGTAGAGAAAACTGACTGTAGGGATATCTGAATCTCCACTCCCTCTTCTGCTGTGGCCGCAGGTGCGTGGGGACAGGTCTGCCTGTTATCCTCTGCACTAGTCTGAACTGTGCACAGCAGCTGTGAACAGGTTGGCATTTCCAGGCTGACACGATGACCACATTTTGTGTGGGAGATTTTGACAAAAGAATTCTTGTTTCTGGGGGACTGACGCCCCTTTTTCCATTAAGTCTGACCTTTCCATCATTAGATTGTGACTGTTTTCAGAGCTGAGTAGAGCTTAGAAACAAGGAAGGAATGAGTAAAGGAAATTTAGTGCAAAAAATGCAAACTGTGTTATAAAAGAAAAAAGAAAGAAAGAAAGAAAAAAGGACATCATTCCTGGGTGACTTCAGGATCTGTGGACCTTGGAAAAGGAAACATCTATGTTACTAGCTCTTTTCTTTAAAGCATCATTACTCTGTTCCCTGTCTGTCTTAGGGCTGAGGTGCCCTGACTTGCAGATTCTGCCGTTTACCAGCCCAACAAGGGTGAAGGGTGAAGGGCTTGGGCGCGTGACTGAGGACTCACAGGAAGCCACAAGTCTTGGCCCTGCATTTCTGGCTCATGGCTGCCTGGACAGTACAGTGAGCTGAGTTGGCTTGAGCTGGTCTGCAGGAGGTGCATGAAGAAATTCTCATCACCTGTCCTTAATCCTGTCTATGAGATGGCCAGAAGTGAGCATGGAGACAGTAAATGACCTCTGAAAATTTTAGATATTTGTATTTGGCTATGGGTCTGGGATAAGTTGCTGATTTTCTTTTGTCCTGTGTAGAAAACCTGTTTTCTGTCTCTTTCTGTTCATTGCTAGAGCTGAGGCAGAAGCAAAATTAAAGACTTGCATTTTACACGAGTTATTTTGGGACTACTTTTCATGAGTATGGCTCACTTAAGTATTAGAACAATTACTTTTGCCAAAAGATAATGATAACTAGAAATTTTTTAATTTTTTAATTTTAATTTCTTATTTTTGAGAGAGAGAGGGTGCATGAGTTGGGGAGAGGGGTAGAGGGGGAGAGAGAAAAAGAGAATCTCAAAACAGGTTCACCACTCAGTGCAGAGCCTGACACGGGGCTGGATCCAATGAACCGTGAGATCATGACCTTAGCCAAAATAAAGAGTTGGGTGCTCAACACACTAAGCCATCTAGGTGCCCCAGAAATTTTTTTAAAAAGGAAAGAAAGACCCATGGATAATGTCATCACTCTAACTTCTTGTATTGTCCTATGTGCTTTTGTATATGCTTTTTGTATTTTTATATATTTTCATAATCAAGTGTTGCAGGGTAGATGAGTTAGCTGACTTGAAAAGTTTTTTTAAAAACTGTTGTTGCCCTATAAGTTATTTAAAACTTATAGGGGTTTTAATGCATTATTTAAAATCAGTCTTTTGTCTAAAACAAAAGATAACGTCTCCAAGATTATTGTGTAGGGAAGGATATCTTCTGGCTTTGTTTCAGACCTTACCAAGATGCTGGACAACAAGTTACTGGTATTTGGAAAACAGAAGAGAGCCCCTGTTCTATCCAGACTCAGCAATGACCAAGCATAGAAGTGATGTTGGGGAAACCTCTGGGTGCAATGGGAAGAATTTAGAAGCTGTATTCGAGTCCTGGTGGGGTTCGCTTAGCTTAGCAGGTTCCCTAATCTAAGAAATATTAAACTTGATCTGTGAGGTCCTTCTCTGTAAGGATGTAAATATCCTAAATAAATAGGTATGAAGTACAAATATAAGTACTTTTTTGAACCGGACAAACCCGGATCGAAGACAAATATTTTAGTTTGATTGAGAGAGGAGTGAAATTGTTTCTTATAAACAGCTTGATTTATTTCATCAAATAGCAAGGCAAAGGCCTTCCTAAGACTTCAGACTTGAAAGTGCTGTAGTAGTTGGAAGGTTTTTTTTCCCTTTTAAACCTTCTGCACAATTAAGGGAGAATGTTTTTCTTTTTTTTCTTCTTTTTTTAAATGTTTTATTCATTTTTGAGAGGGACAGAGACAGAGCACCAGTGGGGGAGGGTCAGAGAGGAAAACACAGAATTGGAAGCAGGCTCCAGGCTCTGAGCAGTCAGCACAGAGCCTGACGCGGGGCTTGAACTCATGAACTGTGTGATCATGACCTGAGCAGAAGTCAGATGCTTTACCGACTGAGCCACCCAGGCACCCCGAGAATGTTTTTCTTTTAATCATTCCTTAAAATATTTGGCAGATATTACTGCTAGAAGAATGACCTATCAGTATCATCAGATTAACATTTTTCCTTGTGCTAAAGTCTGAAATAGTTGGACTTGGTCTCAGTCCTTTTTCCAAACTTCAAAAGGCTGGCCTGTATTTCCTGTTGGTAGGGACACATACACTCCATCATATGGAAAAGAGACTCCCCGGGAGAAGAATTAGCCTATCATACAAAGCAATGGACAATACCAGGAATCAAAATTTGAATGAGGTGGGTTCTGTTTGTTAAAATAGTGTTTTTTCATTTTGGCTTCCCTGATGCAAAGCAGAGTGCCCAAACTGGCTTAATAGTGGGATGTTTTTGTGCCTTTAGAATTTTTTTTCAAAATAATACGTCCTTTTAGAAAAAAATCCTCATGGCCTACACTGTAAGAAGAAAGGGGAAAACCCACCTTAGAGAGCTTTGTAAATCTTTCTTAAAATATGTATTTATTTAGGGGTGCCTGGGTGGCTCAGTTAGTTAAGCGTCTGACTTGGGCTCAGGTCTGATCTCTTGGTGCACAGGTTCGAGCCCTGCATTGGGCTCTGTGCTGACAGCTCAGAGCCCAGAGCCTGCTTCAGATTCTGTGTCTCCCTCTGTCTCTGCCCATCCCCGACTCATGCTTGTGAGCACGCGCTCTCTCTCTCTCTCTCTCTCTCTCTCTCTCTCTCTGTCTTCTCTTTCTCTCTAGTTTTGAAAGAGAGAGAGAGAGAAAGACAAGATATGAATGGGGGGGGGGGTGCAGAGAGAGAGGAAGACAGAATCCCACCCAGACTCTGCGTTGTGAGTGCAAAGCCTGACCTGGGGCTCCTGGGGCTAGAACCCATGAACTGTGAGATCATGACCTGAACTGAAGTTGGACAGTCAACCAACTAGGCCACCCAAATGGCCCAAGAGCTTTGTAAATCTTATCAATGGATAACAAACTCTGTTTCATGGGCCACGTAGCATGGATGTCTCTGGTTGGTTTAGTACAAATTTTGACCAGTTTGATTTTGGGATCCCTGCTGTAACATAGCTTACTCTTTTCCTCTATTCACCACCTCTCTCTCCTTTCTGGCTTCTCTGGCATTTCAGAGTTGGGGCAGGGAACGACTTGGTGTAAGGCAGCTGGCATACTTTGTTTCAAGTTTCCTCATCCCTAGGTGAATAAAGAATAGTTTTTCCCACCAAAACTTGGCATTTCTTTCCTCATTACATTTCATTGCTCAGCATAAATTCAGGGCTGACTACCCCACCTGATACCTCACATGGCTGAAAATGAAGGAACGTGTGTTCCATGAAATTTGGATTATATTTGGAAATGAAATGGGAATAAATGATAGGTAGTCAACAACAGATGTTTACCCCAAGTAGGGCTGTCAGATGAAATACAGATGTCCAGTTAAAGTTGAATTTCAGTTAAACAATGGATAAGTTTTTAGTATAAATATGTCCCAAATATTACATGAGCCATATTATATTAAACAAATTATTTGTTGTTTGTCTGAATTTCAGATTTAATTGGGAATTTTGCATTTTTATTTGTCAAATCTGGTGACCCTAAGTCCCTAAGATACATTTCTTGTTTCATTTCATGTTTTTTGATAGCCTCTAGCTTATCTGGCCTAAATTTGCTTTGAAGAGGTGTGGGGAGTGGCAAGCTGACAGGATATTACACTAGTGTGAACTTAGAGAGGGCAGGGTAGGGCATAAATAAAGTATTGGCCAAGCAGCTGCTTGGTGGCCTCAGGACAGAGTAGGTGTTCAACTACCTGTTCACTGTAGGACAAGGTTGGGCAACACCTTGTTTTTGATACTATTCTTGGATGCACCCCTATGTTCTCTGTATTTCATCACCCCATCGGAACACCCATTTAGTATGGGCACTTTTCCAACTGATGCTCTTAATGGGCAAACACCTTCAGTATCTTTTCTTGAAATTTGGAAAAAGAGGAGTAGAATTTTATCTCTAACCAATAATACTGAGTCTACTTTTGGGTTATTATTTATTTATTAAATTTTATTTTATTATTTTTTATTTTTTAGAGAGAGAGTGTGAGCCAGGGAGAGGGGCAGAGGGAGAAAGAATCTTAAGCAGGCTCCACGCTGAGCTTCATGGGGCTCGATCCCATAACCCTGGGATTCTGACCTGAGCCAAAAATCGAGAGTCAGATGCTCAACTGACTCAGCCACCCAGGCACCCTGGCTGTGGGTTTTTTTAATGTGAGTTATTTAAGTAAAATAAAAATTATTTTCATTTGTATGCTAAACATCACATTGGTTCTAGTCATTGTTTTTTATTTTTCTGTTCTCACTCACTATGTAAAATGTATATTATTGTATATAAATATTCTCTTTAAATTTTGGCTCAACCAAGAAAAGTTATTAGCTTTGTTTTTGCATAGTGACTGATTTCTGCTGGAGGGATTTTAGGGGAGAAAAAACCCATACAAAGTATGACCATGAATCATAAAGAATGCTTATCTCAGATGGTCGGCCCCTGGATGTTGCATTACTGACTATCTGCTGGTTTTGTTAGCACCCTTTTTCAAGGCTCTGTTATTAGTTAGCAGGTTCTAGTAATGAGTGTGGAGGATTGATAGGGTGGGATTAATTTATTTACAATTGTTTGCCAATGAAAACCTCACATGCAACAATTTCTCCAATTTAAGTCCTGTCCCTTATACCTCAGTTTGTCTCAGAAAGCCATCTGTGATGTTTTTATTTCTCGGGCCCTACAGGAAAACTCATTTGTCATGAGTAACAATTACTTTACAGTCATTATTATGTGGTTGCAGCACATTTATTGCTAAGAATGGTTTATGAGTGTCATCTTAATCCATGAGCTCAACCGGGTGTCAGGCATCTAGGAAGGGAGGGACTTAGTAGGTACTTAAATGGGAGACTAGGATGCTGTATATACAGAGGTGTATTAGTGATTAAGGAGGTGGCATTTGGTTTGAGTCAGGGCTTTTAGTGCTATGCTTAAACCAATGTGTGTCTTCCTTATGAGAAAACACTCATTTGCACGTGGTCCTAATTTCCGCTTCATTACAAACAAATAAACAGGGGTGCCTGGGTGGCTCAGTTGGTTAAGCGTCTGACTTTGGCTCAAGTCATGATCTCATGGTTCATGGGTTCCAACCCCACGTCAGGCTCTGTGCTGACAGCTTGGAGCTTGCTTCAGATTCTGTGTCTCCCTCTCTCTGTCCCTCCCCCACTCACACTCTGTCTCTCTCTCTCTCTCTCTCTCTCAAAAATAAACATTAAAAGAATTAAAAACAAAAACAAGTCACCATAACTCTGTCACAGAAGGCCAGGATCAAAAAGAGCAGGGTTGTCTAGCAGGGTTGTCTATTTCACCAACAACAATTTTTCCTGAGAAGAGACTTCCTATGAAAATTTGAGTGATTATGGTTTATTTTACTAATTTTCTTAAAAAGCAGAATGAGCCAGTGCCTTCTCCTTAGCACTAGAAGGATGCACCAAACTGGATCTTGTATGACCCGCACTTCCAAGGTGATAACTGAGTTACCTGGAGGGTTTGGTGGGCATTGACTGGCCCTCATGTCCATGAACACAGCACAGAATGTAGAGCCCTGTCTGTGGCTAGTATGAATGAGTGTGGACCAGTCACGACTGTCCCAGCTGAAAGTGACAGATATACTAGCTTGTGTATAAAGTGTGAAAGTGACATGCTAGCTTGTGTGTTTACCAAGTGAGGCAAAAGTTGACTCCAGATCCAGGGAGTATCATTTAGACTCCCATCTGCTTCCTTAGCATCTCTTTTCCCCGTGAGCTTCCCATATTCCAGGTGGGCAACTCAAAGGGAAGAGAAGGGGGCGCCTGGGTGGCTCAGTCGGTTGAGCATCCAGCTTCGGCTCAGGTCATGATCTCGTGGTTCGTGAGTTCGAGCCCCACATTGTGCTCTGTGCTGACGGCTAGCTCAGAGCCTGGAGCCTGTCTTCGGACTCTGTGTCTCCCTCTCTTGCTGACCCTCCCCTGCTCATGCTGTCTCTCTCTCTCTCAAAAATAAATAAAAAACATTAAAAAAATAAAAGAAAATAAAGTTTCAAAGGGAAAAGAGGGCTTCCTTCTACCCTCACTTCAGTATGCCAGTATCTGCTAATTTGCCATCCCCCAAACCCAGTGAATCAGGGCACTCGACTGGTCACCAAGAAACACATAGTTGGAATGGAGAAAGAGCAGCTCCTCAATGGAAGTGGTCATGGTGGTGGGGGGAGGAGGTTCTAAGGCCAGAAGAGGGGAAGACATACCAGGCAGACAGTACTATTTATATTCACTATAGTGCTCTGGAGATAAGGACCCTAGCTCTAACCATGTAGGCTAACTGGGGAGATAACAAGCATATGTGGGTGAGAGCATGGTGTTACCCAAACTATGGAAAGATAATGAAGAGATGCAGAGTTAATTGTGATCTGCATGAACCGAGGTCATTCACAGAGGGCTGAGATTTTAGCATTGTATCCAACTTCTGTCTGCCTTAAGTAGTAGCCCTCCATGTCCAGGTCATCAGGATTTTACCTCTTTTCTCTATGGAATCTTAGAAGATTAGTCCAGAAAGCTGTTATATCATTTCTATTTATACAGAACTACATTTACATGTAGGAATTATTCTCTCCTGTTCAAATAAGGTGTCAGAATGCAAGTTCATGAAAGTGATGTCATTGAGTGGATATAGGCTTTAATTCATAAAAAAGAAAGATAGCATTTTGCAAACATAAATGATTTGAGATGCATTTCACAACTAATGTCGTCATAGCATGGCTTTTAGTGACTGTCCAACATTCCATTTTATGGTTGTACCCTAATTTATTCAGCCAGCCCCCATTGCTGATTATTCAGATTGTTTCCTGTTTTCACACTTTCAATAGCCATGTGAAAACTTTCTTATAGATTTTTAAGATGTATCTATGATTTCATCATTAGAATTAATTCTTAGAAATGCAGTTATTGGGTCCAAAGCTATTATTGCCATGGATTTTAAGGGGATATTGGGGAAAGAATGAGGATCAACTCAGAATCATTTTAGTTGGTTATTGAATCGAGTGCATTAATTCTTTCTTTCTTTCTGTTCTTTTTTTAATTTGAGAGAGAGAGCATGCATGAGCAGGGAAAAGGGCAGAGAGAGAGGGAGTCTTAATCCCATGATCTTGGGATCATGACCTGAGCCTAAATCATGCGTCGGATACTCAACCCACTGAGCAACCCAGGAGCCCCTCAAGTGCATTCATTCTTTATTTTCTTTTGCTTTGTGGGAAAATGGAATATGGAAGTAAATACCAAAAGTTTGTCATCATGACTTTCTTATTATTCATATTTTAAATTACATTATTGGTATATATTCATTAGTTAATATCCCTAATAGCTTGACAATTGGTTGTATTTTCATGGTTTTTAAAAAAAAATTAAATGTTTATTTTTTGAGAAGAGAGAGACAGAGTGTGAGCAGGGGAGGGGCAGAGAGAGGGAGACACAGAATCTGAAACAGGCTCCAGGTTCTGAGCTGTCAGCACAGAGCCCGACGCGGGGCTCGAACTCACAAGCTGTGAGATCATGACCTGAGCTGAAGTCAGATGCTCAACCTACTGAGCCACCCAGGCTCCCCGTATTTTCATCGTTTTTGAAAAATATACACCTTGATAGAGGAGATACTAGCACTTGGGAAAACATTAACAATAGCATCATCCCAAATTTGCTTTCATCAACCAACCTAATGCTAATGAGCTAATACTTCATTGTCAGGGAAATATAAGACTGAGTTAAAATAAGCCTCTTGCTGCTTTTAAGATGAACAATTTTATATTCGTGGACAAGTAGTTATTTTTAATCATGTCCTAAGATGGAGGGGGCAGCGAGTAGTGGCAGATAGAGCCATTATTTTTTACAGGCAGAGGGTGTGGGATATGGATTCATGATTTCAACCAAAATGTTTTTTTAGATAAAGGTGAGTGAGAGTTGAAAGAATAAAAATAAGGAAAGTTAAATGATGATGACATTTTGACTCTTTGGGATCCAGAGCAAACATCCTTACAGCTCCAAAGAAGAATCACATACCAATTTTGAAACTGTGTCAACAACATGTTGCAATGTTAGTAGAGGAATTCAAAGAGTTGAATGTTAGGTCGCTGGTCTATCTTCCCTGTAAAACTTTTAGAGAACACCTGCAATGCGTACCATCAGACAACAGCACATATGTAGTGGTTTAAAAATAGATCTGCAATATAATTGAGCATAGGTCATACAGTATGACTTCTGCCTTCTACTGATTGAGGGTTTTATTGGAATTTCTTCCTCTCTTTAGTTTTTATTCTCCTTGTATTTTTTTTCCTATCATCTTTGGCAAAAGATTGCCAGTGAAAGGAGTTGCACCTGGTTACTTTGGTTAACACATCAAGAGAGCTGGGAAACGTGGTTGCTAGTCTCCAAATAGTCCTGGCCATCATAGCATACAACAGGCTACTGTGGTCCGGCCGCCTCTTTCTCTGTGGGGCCTTATGTCTTACAGCACTTGCTACCAGCATTAGTCACTTGTGTTTGGGTACTGTGGTTTTCTGCTTCCTTCCAATAACATTACTTGAGTTAAAAAAAAATCACAGAAGTATAGTTTCACAAAGACTTCTGTGATTAGAACTACTGTCTGGAATTTTAAAAAGTAGACAGTGAAGAAGCAAACTTAAGCTTGAGAAGTTTAAGAAACAAGGACCGCTTCTTCATAGGAGAGGCCTAGAAGCTGTTAGTGGTTTTTGCCCTTATTAAAAATGCCATATTTAGTATACCTGAAAATAGTTCAAGCAAGGTGAAAGGCAAGGTAGAAAAGCATGTCATTCCGTGACATTTTCAGGATCATAAAGTCAGAATGGCAGCACATTTGTTTTCGGGGATCTGTGGTTCATTCAGCAAAAATTCATCCCAGTTCCTAGGGTGACATGGATTCTTTCATGAGGCTCCAAATTTCTGGTACTCTGGACCCTCTCGACTTTGTCATTCTGAGCGAATAGAGTAGTCTGAAGGCACTGCAGTCAAAAGCTTGAGATCCTTATGGAAAGGGTGATGTGTGTGGTCTCTGCAACCTGGAGCTTTGGTTTATTCCTGGATGCGAGGGGCAGACATCGCTGTAAGTTTTTGCAAGGAAAATGCCGTTAGTGGAATTAGCCAGATGGGATTTAGACTGGATCGTGAGGTGTGGATAGAGTCTAGATAAAAATGATCTAGACATTCGTTTCAGCTCCTATAGAAACCACCTCTGTCCTGTTGAGTAGATAAGCTCTTCTGTGTTGGAGGTGTCGGTGTGGTGCCATGATAAGCAGTTTCATGAGACTCAGCTCCCCCAAAGTGTCTTCCTTAAGGCACTTGGAACTGAATTTGAAGGCAGCTGATCCCTGAATACTCTCTTTCATCCCCACTTGTCAATCCAGGTAAGCGCTACCTTAGACTGTCATCTCGGAGGGTGAATTGTGTTGCTTCAATGTGAGGGCTGACCAAACAGAGTCAAAGAAAATCCACTTGCATCCTTGGGTTGCATACTGCTGAGGTTAGGATGTCCACGCATGGCCTTGTGCCTCTATTTATATGCCACATGTTGTGGCCCTTTGTGAGTACCTTATTTAAAACATAGAGAAACCAAGTTACCTAAACCGTCTTTAGAGGAGTTGGTCTAGTGTAGTGGTTAACAATACATGTTCTAGAGTCGGAATGTTTGAGTTCAGTTCTTGACTCTGCGTCTTAGGAACAGTGTGACCGTGGGCACATCGCTTAATGTCTCTGTGTCCCAACTTCTTCATCTCCAAACAGAGATAGTAACAAAAGCACATATCCAACAAGGCTGATTCCAGGACTAAGAAAGCAAGTCTATGTAAAGTACTAGGTAAGTGCTCAAGAGTGCCATATGGTGGAGCCCACCACCAAACTTAATTTAAAAGAAGGTCAGAGTGCAGGGGCGCCTGCGTGGCTCAGTCGGTTAAGCATCTGACTTCAGCTCAGGTCATGATCTCGCAGCTCATGGGTTCAAGCCCCACATCCGGCTCTGTGCTGACAGCTCAGAGCCTGGAGCCTGCTTCGGATTCTGTGTCTCCCTCTCTCTCTGCCCCTGCCCTGCTCGCGCTCTGTCTCTCTGTCTCTCTGTCTCTCAAAAATAAATAAGCCTTAAAAAAAAAATGAGCAACAACAACAACAAAGTCAAAGTATAGATGTTAAATGGAGCCAAGTCCCTAAATGGACCCCTAAAGGAAGATGCAATGATAGAATCCTAGATGCTTCCAAAGGACCACCAATTGGGAAAACAAAAATTAGAAATTGAATCCCTGAGATATTGAACCAGACCATTGATGTAATATGGTCCCCGGGTTTAGCCTATTTTTAGGATTAACCAGCAACCCAAGCAGGCCTTATTGCTAGGCCATCTCATCTTCGGGCAATAAAGGTAAAGTGTGGGATTCCCTCTGGCAGTCAGTTGAAGCCTAAAGTAATAAGCTTGAACAAAAGTACCTTTGAGTGCTGCAACAGAAAGTGGCAATTGAGGAAATATCTATCAGTGCTGTATACCTAATTTCTATTTTAATAATCTTGCTGAAAAACACTGCCTTGTAGGAACTCCTATCAACTGATGTAAAGAGTTTGAGGGGAAACAGTGCTATTATTTTTCATTCTTTGAGAAATTGCAGGGGGCCCATAAGATTGCCTTCAGGAGAGTCCCTGCTCTATACCACAGGGTACAACCTCAGGGAAGTGTGACTGACAGTGAATTTCATCTCTTCCTGAAAGGTGTCGTGAAAACATAGCAGGGCTATTCCTCTTTGTCATTGTTTCTGTCTGTCTCTCAGCAGGATGAGGTCATGACAGAATGGCAGGTTTATCTTGGATTTCCTTGTTTGGCCAGCAGCCTAAACATCCCTGGGTTAAGTATCTCTGGGTATCACACAGATATCAATGGCTTGAAGGCCATGTTGGCTCCTGCATTGCCCCTTTCTGGAGCCCAGTGGTACTCAGGGGAGGGGGAGATGGAAAGGGGACAGGTTTGTACTCCTCGGGTCACTGTCTTCTAAGTTGGCACTTCCTCTGCCTTTAGGTTCCTGCTGCTTGGAGAGGCAGCCTAATATAGTGCAAAGCACAAAGACTTTAAGTCCAGACAGAAGTGGTTTCAAATCTCACCTATGCCCTTAATAAGGTTTCTCTGCTCTACATTCCTGAATCCTCGTGTCCTTACCCTTCACTGATATTCCTCACATCTGACATGAAATATTGCTCGCTTTTTTGGCCATTGGTCTGTGAGCTTCAGATGTGTGGGAACCACATCTTTGTATTCCATTGGCTTAGAGCACTTTCTGGAGCCCTGAGTTACCTGGCTTCAAGCCCTGACTCTGCCATTTTCTGTCTATTTGACCTTGGGTAAGTTATCTAGCTTCTTGCCTGCCTTGGGTGTCATTGTGAGGATTAGAGATAAACATGTATGGGGCCTCTGGCACCAAGACTGGCACAGATGGATGCTCGGAGATGCGGGTCCACCCACTCCCAGCTTGGTGCTAGCGCCTAAGTGTCTGCTCACCCACTGGCATGCCCGGACGTATCTGTCGGCTGCATGACATTGTAGCCCCAGGCTTGTGGCCAACTTGGGCAGGCAGCCTCCTGGCTTGAGGAGCCCTCATGCCATTCTTCAGTGCCTGAAAGAACGTGCCTACAAAGGACACAGACTTCATCTTTTGAATCTCTTGTTTCTGTCCATCCCTAAGAACTTGATGGTAGCCTTTAAAAAGTATTTAAAAAATAATTTTATAGTTCTTTAAGGGGCACCACGGTCGCTCAGTCAATTAAGCATCCGACTTCGGCTCAGGTCATGATTTCACGGGTTCACGATTTCAAGCCCAGCATTGGGGTCTGTGCTGACAGAGCAGGGAGCCTGCTTCGGATTCTGTGTCTCCTTCTCTCTCTCTCTCTCTCTCTTTCTCTCTTTTTCTGTCTCGCTCTTGCTCTTGCGCTCTCTCTCCCCACTGAAAAATAAATAAACATTAAAAAATAATTTTATAGTTCTTTATTAAATAAGGGGGGAGATCTCCCATAATCCACCATTCGAATATCCATTGTCCACTGTGGCATATATCCTTACAGGTCTGTCTGTCTTTCTTTCTTTCTTTTTCTTTCTTTCTTTTGTTGTTTCTTTCTTTCTTCCTTTTTAAGTTTTTACATTTATTTATTTTCAAACAGAGAGAGAGAGAGTGCGCACATGCGCACGTGAGCAGGGGAGAGGCAGAGGAAAAGGGAGAGAGAGAATCACAAGGGGTTCAATCTCATGACCTTGGGATCATGACCTGAGTGGAAATCAAGAGTTGGATGCTTAACCAACTGAACCACCCAGGGGCCCCAAACTCCTTACAGGTTTTTCTATGTACATGTATTGTCATACTAGTTATTTTCTTTTATCCAATGGTGGAATAGTATGTATAATTTCATATCCACAGGAGAGGTTTTTAGAGTTCGTGACTAATATTGATATGATTTATGGAATCTTAAAGGGCTTCAGATAAATCCTTTGTTAGATGGAGGCCAGCTAGAAACGTGAAAGCACCTAATCCATGGAAACCCATTTGCCTCTAAGAGTTGTGAACTGGAAAAGGCACAGTGGAGTTGCACCGTGTGTGCATTGGATGTACCCACATGCAACCGGGTGAGCCCGGAGAGAGATGGGCGCAAGGAGAAGGTGAAGATGGCTTGCGTAGAACTCCACTCCGGCGCTAGGAGTGTGTGCCCTGGAGTGAGTATGAAAGGAGATGTGAGTCTGCTTTTCCTTCTGCTCATCTCAGTTCCAAGGAGACCCTTGGAGTGTGACCTTAGAGTGTGACCACCTATGGTGCCTAAGTGCAAGCCAGCTATCTTCCCAGCTGTCTGTCCTAAAGCTGGACGGAAAACTGGGTATGCTGGTTTTATTAAGAGAGAGAATGTTTTAAAATGGCACATTAAACTTAAATGTTGAGTTAGATTTTCAAAAGTGGTTTTTCTACATCCGTTTTGCTTGGGGACTTGAGAGCCTAACCCCCTTCTTAGACTCGTTTCTGGCCTGTATATATAAAGCAACATTTCTTTCCTCCTTACTTCTCTTTCCACACTGAGCTGCTGCTATGTGCTGGGACTATGGAATGTAATAATAAATCAATACATGGCTTTTGTCCTAAATAATTGACATTGAGTTTTAGAGAGAAATATGAAAAGGACTTATTATGATACATGGCAATTGAAGGAAATTTATTAAAGGAGACAACAGCCATTTTGTTAGGAAAACACAGAGGAGGAAACACTTAGTTCTAGCCATGGAGTTACATGGGGCCACAGAGGAGGGTGTTTCTTGAGCTGTTTTTTTTTTTTTTTTAAGTTTATTTATTTATTTTTGAGAGAGGGGGAGAGGGAGAGGAGAGTGCAAGTGTGCTCGTGAGCGGGATATGGGCAGAGAGAGAATCCTAAGCAGGCACTACATTGTCAGCAAGCAGCCCAACACAGGGCTCAAACCCACAAACTGCCAGATCATGACCTGAGCCGAAGTCAGACGCTCAATTGACTGAGTCACCCAGTCCCCCCCTTCCCAGCTGGGTTTTTAAGGATAGGATAGTTTTGATAAGCAGAAAAGAGAGGTGGGGAGAGGGCATCTCCGTTGAAGGAAAAGTGAGAGACCTTGTGGAAGCTTTAACGCAGAGCCATTTGAAGGAATAGAGTTCATGGAATGAATCTGAGATGAGATGGAAAAAGCAGTCAGACTTCCAGCTGTGAGGGCAGAGTAGCTTCTACCGAACGGTGTGGATGTTTATGCTTATTTGAACCCTGTTGGAATATTCCTGGTTTGTTTTATGAAGGGATGTCTCTCACTGAGGATATTGACTCAGGGACGTTTCCTTTTACAGTCAGGATGGCCTCCATCAGACCAATATTGTTCTCGGGCCTTTTTTGTTTTGTTTTGTTATCTTGGATAAACAGAGAGAGGCTGATTCATTTTTCTAGCAAAACAGGATGCACTAAAATACTGCAAGTGACAATGAAACAGACATGCTCACGTACAATAATATTTATAAAGGGACCAAACAATATGTGTGGCAGATACTCCATGGCGTGGCTGATCTCCCTCCTCTATCTTGATTGCCTTGAGTCCTTGGCCAAGTTGCTTGTTTTACTGGGTCTCAGTTTCTTAAGACATCAAACCAGGAGTATAAAGTGCTAGGAACAGTGTTGGGCACATAGTGGCCACTCCAGTAAAGCTTAATCATTTTTATACCAGATATAAAAGATGTACTCATGATAGGAGCAATGTTTTTACAGTAATTTAAGACAAACGTCATATTGTGGAAATGTTCAAATGTACATTAAAAGTAGAATAGTGTCAGTTCCCACATAACCTGTCATCACCCTGCTTGAGCAGTAATCGGCATTTCTGCTATTCTTGTTATAGATCTGCTTTCTCTCTCTGTCTTTTTAAAATGTTTATTTATTTTGAGAGAGAGAGAGAGAGAGAGAGAGAGAGAATCACAAATAGGGTCTATGCTGTCAGTGGGGCTCAGTCCCACGACCGTGAGATCATGACCTGAACTGAAAACAAAAGTCAGATAGATGTTTAATGGACTGAGCCACCCAGGCGCCCCTACTTTCTCTCTTAAAAATATTTTAAAGTTTTTAATGATTAATTGCCAGCTAAATTATTTTAAGGCAAACTCCAGATAGCTTATAATTTTGTGCATAATTTTTAGGAGTCTGAGAAATCAGTGGGCCAAAGAAGAAACTCTTTTTAAAAATGGCAGACACCAGTATTTTGAGCCCAGTGTTCACAGCTGAGTTTTAAGTGCTTCTGCATTAAATCAAATGATGTTTGTAATTTTTTTTAGAAAATATATTCTTGCTTTCCATTTTTTAATGTATTCTAATAGCAAAAGAAATTATTAACCTAGAAGTCTAGAAACGAGCCAAGACAAGACTTTATGACGTCTTTGATACTGACGATCTAGGTGGCTAATTATTCTGAGAAGAAAACAGTCATAGGCAGAGGAAATCAGTCATGCAGAAAACCTGAATGGTCATAAATTTCATATTTTGGGGGCAGCTGAATCTTGGTGAGTTTGGTTGTTGTTTGGTTGTTGTTTATATGTTGAATGGTTCTGTAGGGTGCACTGGTAATGGTAGGATTCCTAGAGTGTATAAGTAGAAATAGCAACAGTTGTTTTTTTTAATTCACTTTTACCCATTTTACCACTCCCCCCCGGCCATGCCTTCTCCCCTTTGGTAACCACCAGTTTGTTCTGTATATTTATGAGTCTGCTTCTTTTTTGTTGTTGTTTTTAGATTCTTTGTGTAAGTGAAACCATATGGTATTTGTCTTTCTCTGTCTGACTTATTTCATTTAGCACAATCTCTTCTAGATCCATCCATGTTGTCATGAATGGCAAGATCTCATTCTTTTTTGTGGCTGAGTAATATTCTACTGTATGTATATGTATATACACATCTTCTTTATCCACTCATGTATCAATAGACAGGTTGCCTGCAGATATTTTATTCAAGAGTTGCACTTTGTAAGTGGACAGTTCTGTTTATTTCATTTAGTATATTTCACATATTGGTCTGCACATAAAACAATATTTAAGTGCATCTGCAAAGCATTTTTTTTTTGTAATGGAAGATTTTAAACATAACGCAATGCTATTAAAGTAGTATAATGAACCCCCCTGTATCCATCACCTAAGCTGTCACTCCGATGTCTCCTTTTGAAAGATATTCATGTTGTTTATAAGACTTCAGGCTCAAAATTCTTATTAATTTGAAAAAAGATATAGAATCAAACAGTTATACTGGATGGAAAGAAATTCTTAGTCATCAGTGGCATTGCCTTTGAGAAATAGGTCAGTGATAGCTCTCAGAAGAACTGATTTTTTTTCAGATGGAATAAAAGTAAAACCTGATGTTTGAAAGCAGTTCAAGAAAGACCTCCCTCAAAAGACGTGTAAACAAGAATAAGTTTGGAAGACAATACTGAAATGTTCGCAGTAGGTTCTTTTGGCTGATTTTTTTTCTTTTTTCCATCCATTCATCTTTCTCATTTTTGTTTATCTGTATTTTACAATTTTTTTCACCATGAGCCTAGGTTATTTGATTGCTAAAAAAGTAATACAAGCACGTAAGATAACGAAAATAAAGGAGGCACACAAAGAATAGAGATCAGCTGTATTGAGATGAGTATGTTGGGGGAAGCCAGATACTTTTTCTTAACTACCAAGTGTTTACTCTTAGCCTTGCTGCCTGTACTTGGTCCCTGGCTCTTGCCTGTTCCCTTGTTACTGATGGTGGGGGAGGGATGCCGACCTTCATGACGTCATCTCATTAGGCCAGGTGGGAGGAGAGTTAACCATACATCCCAGGCCAGTCCCCTAAGTTGGTTTTAGATTTCCTACTTGATTCTGCTCTATTCTCTGCTGTTACGCTTCCTGATTTGCCTTCTGAGGCTGCCCTCAGAGCGCATTGCCAAAGGCTGGGAGATAGTGGATGCTGGGAGACAGGACATTTAGCAGAATGACTGGGACAGGAATCTCAGCAGGTATAGTTCCTTCTCCTGTTCTGAAAGCATAAAAATGCATCTCTGCTCTGCTGCCAGCCTACCCACCTTGACTCTGACAGAAGAATTATTATGTTTTTCAAATGATTTTCTCTTTTTTTAAAGTTTATTTATTTATTTTGAGAAGGGGTTAGGGGGAGGAGGGCAGGGGGAAGACAGAGAGAGGGAGAGAGAAAATCCCAAGCAGGTTCCACACTGTCGGTGCAGAGCCCATGTGGGGCTTAAACTCACGAACTGTGAGATCATGACCTGAGCCAAAGTAAAGAGTCAGATGCTTAACCAACTGAGCCACCCAGGTGCCCCCAAAATGATTTTCTTTCTGCTTTAGAACTATCATCTATTCTGAAGTTAAGCATAAGAGAAATAATTAAGTTATAGAGGAACCTAGACAGGCTTATGTAAGACAAGCAGTTAAAGAAATAAAATATTAACAATTGTCCAGGAAGAGATGTTCTAGGGGATCAGCAGAGGTGGGTTATGAGTGGAGAGAGATGAGGAAGGGGTCGAGAGGAGCCATTTATTTATACAAACAACGTGATTGTGGAACTATGACCTCTGAATGACAGATGAGAGCAGCTCCTGTTTTTCATGCTAATTTACTCATCACACTGAATATCCTGCTGGTGGAGAAATTCGGTGCTGCAGCCTCATATCCTCTCCATAGGAAATACTTAGCAACCTGAGGTATTAGAATCTCTTTTATGACACTTCCCTGAAAAGAAGATATTGCTCAATTGGCAGGCAACTGGGGTTTCTAAGGGACTTATTCAAACCCTGTTTATTGTGTACTTGCCTATACAGAGTGACAGGGGAAATGATTATGAATACTGCCCTTTTCCAGCGCAAGATAAAATGATACTGCTAAGGTATATATTGGTAAGTATTTTGTCTTTGTCTGTAATGGATTCAAGTTAATCCATGTGAACATTTGCCTAGTGACTGTTGTAACAAAATAATGGGTATTGACCAGAGCTCACTGAAACACAGAATGAGTTTACTTTAAACTCTGGGTCTTTGATCTAGATTTTGAGTAGCACCAAGCTTCTAATCAGGTCCCAGTTCAGGTTTGGCAAGGATAGACCCCCAAAAAAGCATTTCTCTTTGATTATTTGGTGTTCGGTTATTGAATTTCTAGTCTCGAATGTAGACTATGTGGCCACCTCTCCGATATTTCAGATAATATATACTAGTATGTGATAGCAGATGGTAGATATTTCGGCTTTGCATGCTACGTGGTCTCTTTGCATCAACTCTACCATTGTAGCATGAAAGCGTTTGTGGACAAAACATAAGTGAGTGGATGTGGCCATATTCCAATAAAAGTTAACTTACAAAAACAAGCTGCCAGCTGGATTTGGTCTGTAGGCTGTAGTTAGCCAACCCTTGACACATGTCATTGTCCACTGCATCGCCTTTATTGGTTCCGCACATATTTTACCTTAACCTGCATTAGTAGTCTTCTTACGGCCAAAGTTCAGGCCTTTTTGCTCTTTGTAACCCCCTGGGTGTTGTATAGGTAGGAGAGTGTTCAGTTGATTTTGGCAAATGAGTGAACAGTGACCAAATGGCTGCTGATTTCAGGCATTGGCAACATTAGTGTCCGGATGGCTGAGCTCTTCCAGACTTCTGGCATCCTATCCCCCATCCCTGCCCTGCCGGAAAGGGCCGAGAGAGGCCCTTCAAGCGTTGTGTCCACCCCTTGTCTCTGTCTTCTTAGCCAGCCTTCCATTACTTTGAGCAACTACTATTTACAACTCAAAGAATTCTTTATTTATACAGTGTTGGAGACTGTTTACCCATGTTGAACTAACATTAGGTTTCTTTAAATGTACTGTTAAAACGAAGAGTAGCCGTTTGTAACTTTAGGAGCATAACAGCTGGGGTCATGATGTAAGAGAACATAGACACCCTTAAAGTTATTTCCAAAGGCCCTGGGATGGGATTTTCCTAGTTGATGCATTACAAGGCAGTGTTTTGTATATTGGTGGAGGAAAGTACTGTGAAACAAAATTGAACAAAAAATTCATTACATCTTAAAAATAATGCGCAACACTGAACAGGTATGAATTTGGTACTTTGTTTTCATCCAGAAAACTGGTACGTTGAAAATTTTAGTATGTATATCATATAATTTTCACTTTTTAGGAGGTGTGTAGTATATGAGGGAATTTTTCACATTTTAATATTCGAAGAATAGTATCTCAAAGGAAGAGGAAAATGGTTTCAGTTCTAAGCGGTAAACATTTTTTTTTTCTTAGTGCAAATTAATTTTTGCTAACCTAGCTATTTGGGTTTTTTGTTTGTTTGTTTGTTTGTTTGTTTGTTTCTGCCTGAGCCCTTCCTTGTAAAAAGTGAACCACTGGAGTCTTCTGAATTCAGCGGGGGTAAATGATCCAGACACACTTATGACTGAAGTATTGCTTTTAACTTCACTGGAAGTGAGGCAGATGAGGACCTTGGAAAAGGAAGGTTATTATTTCCTCTGTGGAAACTTTTATCTTTGTTTTCTGAGTAACTGGTAAAAACAATAGTTTGCTGTGGAGTTTCAGTAATCAAAGAAGAGGAAATAGCATGTGAGTGACTGCAGCTGGTTGGCGGGCTCCTTTGGAAGGTGAAATTTACCAAAGTTACATGAACTATCTTCTAGTGCAAGGGTCTGCAGACATTTTCTGTACAAGGACAGATAATAAATGTATTAGACTCCGCGGGCCATATAGTCTCTGTCACAACGGTCCAGTTTTGCTGTTGTAGCACGAAAGCGGTCATAGATGATACACAAATGATTGTGGCTGTGTGCTAATAAGACGTTATTTGTGGATACAGATATTTGAATTTTCATGTGTTATAAAATATTATTATACTTTTAGTTTCTTTCAATTATTTCACAATGTAAAAACCATTCTTAGCTTTCTGACTGTACAAAAACGGATATGGGTGGGATTGAGCTGCAAATCATGATTTACTGACCCCTTTGCTGGTGAATCTGCATGATAATTTCTGGAAGCTGCTGGGAGGGTGTAGTAGGGAATCCATTGCACAGTCATACCTTTCATGAGATAATCTGATTATGATTATTTAACACAAATTTGTGTTAAAGAAGATCCCTGTTGGAATATGGGTGACTTTTTAGGAATCTGTTCTTTGTTCTGCTAATACAAAGTCATGGGGTATTCTGGGCCTGATGCCCATCTGGTATATGGTAAGTTTGGACCAGATGACTTAAAAGCCTTCATGAAGATCTTAACATTTTAGACCCAAATGATAACATTTGTACTTCAGTTATTTTTTTCTGATGATAATTCTTAAAATTTCTCTACCCAAAAATTATTTAACTATTTCATGAGAAATAGAGATGCTTCAACTGTACAGGGTGTTGGTGGTGGTAGTGGTTTATATGTAGGGGGATGGTGAGTTAGAACAAAAAATGTGCATTTTGATATTCCAAATGAATACTTTTCCTGTATTGTCTAAAATAGAATAATAGTCTTTCTTATAGTTTAAAAAACAAGATAATGGGTAATTATGCATGTAAAACATATTTATTAAAAACAATAAAATTGTGAATAATTCAAATTCAACAAAAATTTCAGATATCAATATTTACATTGTTACCACAGTTCCTCATTTATTCATTCATGCAACATGTATTTTGTGAGCACTTACTACGTACCAGGCCCTGTCTGGGCATTGAGGACCAAATTGTTTACCCTTATAAAGCTTACATTCTCTTCTTTTTAATTAAAAAAATTTTTAGAATGTGAAGCTTAATATTCTCATGGGAAACTTTTGTTAAAGATGACGGGTGGGTGGTTTTATTTGTACTTTTCACAAGAGTCTGCTTACTCACTACTTGTTTTTCATGTTTTTGTTTGTTTCAGTTATCTTGGCAAATCTCTTGAGTAATATTTTTGAATGATCAGAGGAAATTTTATAGTCACACAGGTCTTTGTAGACTTACTTAGTCTCCTAAAGTTGTTAATTCTTTTAAAAATTTTGTTAATGTTTTTATTTATTTTGAGAGGGAGAAAGACAGTGAGAGGAGGAGGGGCAGAGAGGGGGAGACACAGAATCCGAAGCAGGTTCCAGGCTCTAAGCTGTCAGCACAGAGCCTGACTTGGAGCTCGAACCCACAAACTGCGAGATCATGACCTGAGCCAAAGTTGGACGCTCAACTGACTGAGCCACCCAGGGTCCTCTTAATTTTTCTAATAAAATAAAGTTAAATCTGGCCTCAGACCTTTCACACATTTATTGGTCGGCCACTCCTTTGGATTCTGCTCACTCTAACCCTACCATTTTAGTTAATTCCTGAGAAGTCTCACTCTAGAAGATCCCTTCTACTGAAGCATTCCCTGACCTTCCTGGAAATATAAGACTCCTCTTGTTTATATGCCCTTTATCCTTCACTTCTTCAGAGCAACTGAAATTAATTATTTGCTATTATCTGACAGTAAGCTACATGAAGGTGAAGTCTTATTGCCTGTCGCTCTGTACCCAGTACTTGTTATGAATGGACTTAGTTATGTATATCCATCGTTCTCCTCTCATAGGGGACTTTTGAGGCACAGAAAGGGTAAGTAACTTGCCCAAGGTTCATTTCTATCCATGTTGGAGCTGGAATGCCAACCCAGGTTTGTATGACACTGCTACCACCCCCACCCCCACCCCGTCCCCTGCCAAGCCTGCCTCTTTCCTGGGTATTTCAGTTAGAGAATTATCAGTTTTAGCTACTAGTCATGTGATTTAGTGGGAAATCCTGATATTTTCTCATCCTGTGGTTCTCTTATGTAAGTGGGTCTCAATCTTATGACATATATTAAATTACAGTGTTTGCTGAGTAATTTAGATTTATTCAAGTACCGTTTGAGGAGATGCCTTGGAAAAACCAGGATATCTGTCAGATACCACTTTGCTTTTAAACAAAGGTTCAGTGAGACAGGAAAATACATACGCATTAAATAATTAGTATGTGACCAATGACAGTGAACGTCTGTCTATACCCCTGTCTGATCTTTCCCCCACCAGTACCTCGGGGAGTACAGTCTGTTGAGTTCAGGAGAGGAGTCCACAATAGGAACTGGTAATAAGAAAGCAGCTTTATGGAGTGGCTAAGGCTTGATAGGGTCTCTGAGGCATGGCCATGTTTCAGTTGAGTAAAGGTTTAAGTAGCTGCATGCAGAGAAGTCCCCAGTCTAAACTGTGGCTTATATCTCTCGTTTGAGCCCCAGGCCCTTATATCCATTTGTCCGTTAGACATATCTAATGGTGTGTGTGCTACAGTCACCTCAAAGGCAGCGTGTCCAGAGTGAACACTCCCAAACATGCTTCTCTCCCACTGTTTTGGAGCTCATAAATGTTGCTTAAGTGGGAACCTCACCCAGCAGTTCTGCCTCCCCCATCACACCCAGCCCTTCTCTAAACATCTTAGTCCCACTGCATGAACTTTCCTGCTCACATTCCCTAGTCCAGGGCACCAGCATCTTTTCTCTTGCTCAGGCTTCTGCAGTACTTTTCTAACTGATCTCCCTCCTTGTGTACGGACTTATTCTCTGATTTATTGCCATGCTGTGGTCAGAGTCATTTTCTTAAAAGACAAATGTCAGTATCATGCTGTCTGCTTTAAAGTCCTCATTTGGCTTTAGGGGCACCTGGGTGGCTCAGTTGGTTAAGCATCCGACTTTGGCTCAGGTCATAATCTCGTGGTTTGTGGGTCCAAGCCCCGTGTCGGGCTCTGTGCTGACAGCATGGAGCCTGGAGCCTGCTTCAGATTCTGGGTCTCCCTTCTCTCTCTGCCCTTCCTTCGCTTGTCCTCGCTCGCTCTCTCTCTCTCTCTCTCTGTCTCTCAAAAATAAGTAAACATTAAAAAAATTTTTTGAAGTCCTCATTTGGCTTTAGGATGAAGTCAAATGCCATAACTAAGCTTACGAGGCCCTCGTGACCTAGCTCCGGCTTCCTAGCCATATTGAATTTCTTAGTTCTTTTTACTATAATCTGTCTACTCTCTGGATCTTTGCGGTTTTGTTCCCTCTGTCTGAATTACTTATCTCTTCAGTCAGTGATCCTTTCCTCCTCCACTGCAGAGGCCTGAAAGCCTTTCTGTGAACCTGAACACCCTGAAATCTGGTGAATAAGGTGACCATGAGCCTTAGCATCTCAAGCCTTCTTTGACATTTCCTCGTCTGTGCTTGGTGGGTGAGAATGCAGAATTTATGTCAGCTTCTGTGTGGGCCTTTCCCTGTGCCTGGTTTCTCCTGGCACCTGTCCTCACACCTGCCTTCTGGCCTGCTTCGTGTCTGATCTAGGAAACTGGGGGTGGGAGTGGGGCGTGGGGGGAGGAGTGTGAGGGTGGGTCAGCAACGCTTCAGCAGGAAGGGCAGCTCA
Source organism: Cryptoprocta ferox (assembly GCA_028646485.1). Taxonomy (NCBI): domain Eukaryota; kingdom Metazoa; phylum Chordata; class Mammalia; order Carnivora; family Eupleridae; genus Cryptoprocta; species Cryptoprocta ferox. The sequence continues at coordinate 108,057,749 of CM053573.1, forward strand.
TGGAGGCCCAGGGCCTTGGGCTTGCCTGAACATCTGCCCCCCAGCACTCCTTACACAGAAGCACTGAGCAGCTGGTCAGCATGTGGGCTGGAAGGAATGGGGCTGGGCTCGGGACTGGGGATTAAGGCAGCCCTTGTAGCAGCAACTGTGACAGAGGGAGCACCTGGCCCTCCTGGAAGTCCCAGGGCCCTTTCTTTGACCTCCTCCTTTCACTTCCTGCATTTTCTGAATTACAGCTATGAGCTGAGGAGTTGGAACCTGGGAGTAAAGTGGGCCTCTAGCGTTGATATCCTGAGGGCAGCTTCTCGTGTTAGTTCAGGGGCTCCCTGGATGATGAGTAGAGAGCCTCACCTACCCTGGTGCCTTTGCAAAACCCTGTGGCAAACCCCTTCCCGGGCTGCCCTGAAACTTGCACACTGGGAGCCGAGTAGAGGGGCCCATCCCAGGGAGCAGCCGTTGACTAGCAGCATGATTTTAGGCAAATTTTGTAACTTCCAATCCAGTTTCTTCACCACTAAAATGGGGATGGTCATACTTCTTCCGGGTTAGAGCATGACATAAATATTAGGAGAATCAAAAGCAAAAATGCTTTGCATGTTAGGAAATGTGAAAATACTTTGTATATGTTATTTATAGTATTATTACTACTAGTGATGTTATTATTACTGCTTATAAAGCTTTAAAAAAAAATCTGCCCCTGAATATATTTCATGAACTTACAGCCTCTCTAATTATCCCAGTACGTTATGAATGCAACATAAAACCCATGACTGTGGCAAAATACCATCCCCGACCTCGGATGTGGGAAATGTGTTCCTTACTGAGATCTGCACGGCTTCACATGCTGTTTTTCTGTATGACATTGACGTAGCACCAGTGAAACATTTCACCGTGACAGCATTTTTTTTTCCATTGACATTATCTCAGGATCCAATCATTATTAGGGGAAAATGTCAGTTGATTTTCTGCATTACTAAGAACATGAACAAAGAAAACTGTGTAACACAAAACTTTCTATGTGGAATAGAGAAGTCGAATCACTCTCATGATTTCATCAGTGGGGCAGTTCACAGCTTTAGGGCAAGCTGATGAGCTATACCACTTCAGAGTTACCCAAAGAAAGAAGAAAAGGCGGGCGTGGAGCATAATGGGGGGCGGGGAGTGTACTTAGAGGAGAGAACTTCTAAAAGAAAAACCCTTCACAATTCAATTATTAGGATTATTATGAAGGAACTGTCTTTTGAATTGTTTTTAAGCTAAAGAAATCATAAAACAGTATTTTTATGTGACCATTTCTCATTGCGTTAGAGGTTTACATGCCAAAAATTCTTCATAAATCTTCATTAAGATGTCAGAATTCTTTGTGAAGCCTGTCTTCATTTGCATTCCCTTGTACAGTTGTTAACAAAAGACCCTCTATGTCTCTACCCAGCTTGATTTCAGTCATGAACTCCATTTTCCTTTTATTATTTCATAGAATCTAGTTACTTGACTGAACTTAGTAAATCATTCTTGAGGACTTGGTGGGAAGCCAACCAGTGGTAGTGATGAGGACAGTGTGTGAGCCCACGGTGGGTGGGGACCAATTGGGACACTGGCTCCTCAAAGTAAGAAGAACCAAATTATTAACTCGGTCGTTTGTCAGATTTTAAAAATGCTTGCTCAGAGTTAATAGTTTTTTGCAGTTTGAGAATAGATCTCTATAGCTGAAGTCTGGAGCTGGATGAAGGTTGGCTGTTAATTATTATTTAAAATTAGGCTTTTCTAATTTTCTAATTGATCAGCATGGTCAATTTAAGCAATGATGAAAATATAAACTCGTATTTCAAGAGTTTAGTGATCATTGAAAAGTTGTGTTATGGTAATAATCAACTGCTGGGGTTTAAATTCCTGCTGAGATCTTGTGCTTTATACCTTTGAAGTCTGTGAGATTGAGTCAGGATGTCTCCACACGTTAAGGACAGTGACTTCTGGGATTTCAAAGTTGCACAGGGCTCAGAGTGAAGTGAAGGAGGGAAGGAAGGTTCCTGCTACTGAAAGCATCTTTCCATCTCAGGTTGCCTCAATTCGTATCCTTTGCTTATTGTTTAATCCAAATCCTCAGCTCATTCCAAAATAGTTGTTAGCAAAAACGTAAGAGCAAATGCTCTTTCAAGAATATAAAAGAGGGGCTCCTGGGTGGCTTAGATGGTTGAGCGTCTGACTTACGCTCAGGTCATGATCTCACAGTTTGTGAATTCAAGCCCTGCATAGGGCTCATTGCTCTCAGTGCAGAGCTTGCTTCAGATCCTCTGTCCCTATCTCTCTCTGCCTCCCCCCCACTCTCTCTCTCTTTCAAAAATAAATTAAACATTAAAAAAAAAACATAAAAGACATACCCTTTTTCTCTGTGACTTTGGAAATGAAAAATTCTAACTAGACTTTGCCCTGAGTTTCCCTAACATTCCTTTTGAACTTTACATAGATAGATTTTTCTCCCATGGGAAAACATTTTAATTTTTCCCTCATCCCCTCCCTCCTCCCCCCAGCATTTTTCAGTGCCTACAAAATGCATATTGATGGTGTTTCTAGGGGAGCCTGGTTTGTGGTTGTTAGCGGTGAATGTGAAGATGAGATGTGGTCCAGGCTCAAAAGGCATTTAAAATCTCACAGAAATAAAACCTACCACAACCACTAGTGTAAATCTCTGTGGATAATGTAACTGCAAGTATAATGTGCCCCATCTCTCACATCTTGCAGATGTTGAATGACCTCTGTACTGAGGCATCCATGCCATACCATATGTTTACATGGCTGCTTACTTGCCGTCCTGCCTTTAAGACTAGAGGATCCTTTAAAAGGTACATGAGGAGCAAGATCTTGTAAAAATTAAACTTACAGATTATTTATTTATTTATTTATTTATTGCATATCCTAGGTCACACTGCTTTCTTTACGGTGACGTTATAGAATGGAGAATCAGGGGATGTATTGGTTTGGGGGTATTTGAGCTGGTTAACTAGAGAAGTGTTAGGTATTAATTATGGGAAAGTTCTCAAGAAAGGATTGGCTTTGCAGTTTCAAGAAAAGGAGAAATAGTCATGCCTGGTCTTTTTCTGATTGCTTCTTGAAAAAAAAATTTTTTTAATGTTTTATTTATTTTTGAGAGAGAGAGAAACAGAGTATGAGTGGGGAAGGGGCAGATAGAGAGAGGGGGACACAGAATTCAAAGCAGGATCCAGAATCTGAGCTGTCAGCACAGAGCTCAACGTGGGGCTCAAACTCATGAACTGCGAGCTGAAGTTGGATGCTTAACTGACTGAGCCACCCAGGTGGCCCCCCTTTTTCTAAAATTTTTAAAAAAATTTTTATTTGCTGCTTTTGAAGCGAGGTACACACATGGCTCTGTATTTTACTGAGATAATGTGATTTTTTTCTTTTTCTTTTTTTTTTTTGGCTTTAAACATTAATCATTTATTTTAGTCTCAGATCTGAAGTTTGGACACAGCTTAGTGGAAACAGCTCATCTCTGTTCCACATAGTACCAGTTGGAATGAGTTGACTGGGGGCTAGGGGAATCATTTTCAAGGCAACTCAGTCATGGCTAGTATTGACTATCAGCTGAGTATATCAGTTTCTTTCCTTTTGGTTCTCTGTTGACTGCCTGAGCTTCCTTACAGCATGGCGGCAGGGTTCTGAGAATGAGCATTATAAGAGACAGAAGGTGAAAGCTGTGAGTTTCTTAGCACGGAAGCCTGGCAACTGGTACCATATTCTATTGGTCAAGCAGTTTATAATGTGAATTTTAAATAGGCAATTTCATGACTTATGGAAATACTTTATTTGAACTTCATTTAATGCATATTGAATGGGTACTCCAGCGTGGCTCCTGCCTTGAGGAAAGTGGCCTGATTCTACCAAGAAATAAAGGAAGGAGTCAAGTCGATGAGGTGTAGTTAATGCTTATTATAGGTAAATAGGGGGTCAGAGACAGAGGATTGGGTTCCAGCTTGAGCTTCTTAGACGATGAAGAGGGCATACTTGTATTAGGATTGAGGTAAGGAAGTTGGCAGGCTGGCTTCTCTTTTCCCTTTTAGCCCCTTGACTTTATTAGCGAAGCTAATAAGCTTCCTATGTACCAGACACTTTATATGTATTAATTCAATTATCTTCCCATAGGAGTCTGTGTTACAGGTTGAATCTTAATTAGAGTACTGCTATTGATTCTTAATAATGACATTGCTTCTGGAAGATACAATGATGAATAGTCCCCTTTCCTGTTTTATTACTCTATATAATATATACCTTGTTGCTATTTAAAGATATTCTAAAGATATTTTGAAAATTCTTAGAATTTTGATGTTTTGGATCACATACCTAAATCCTTGCTTGGGTTATTATCGTTTCTCTTAACACCAGAATAGATATTATCTTGGTGTATTTTACTTTTAAGTTAAAAAAAATCTGATTTAATGAGAATCCGGGTATTTTAGTTTGGGATATTACCAACATGTCAGAGTTGGCAGGGTCTTCCCTTGATTAAGTCTTATTTCCACTCAACACCATTTAATAGTATTGAGATTGAGTATAATGAGCACCAGTGCGGGACTGTCCCCTCTTTTCAGCCAAGGTCAGCTGGCAGACAGTATACACTGTTTCTTTATTTTGGAAAGGTTTTGCTTGGGCAAAGACTCACTCTTTTAACCAAATCCTGCTTTTCATCTGTTTTTGATGGCAATGGACCATATTTCCCAGCCATTTGCAAACAGTGCCTGTCTGGCGGGATTTCCTGGACACAGAGCTTTGACGACCATTACCGGCCAACTTTTTTTTTTGAACTTCAGTGATTAACCTGGTTATTTGTTCTGTATTTTCTGCCATGGGAACCAATAAGCTTATCTGTTTGAAACTAGCAAAAGGTCTAAGAATAATCCATTTGCCAATTAGAGCCATTGTTTTCCCCACCCTATTAACTTTGTTGAATGAAATCTTCCTTCCAATATCCAGCTTTTAATCTACAAGTCCATACTGTGCAGAGTGGTGTTAATTTCTGAACAAGATTCCTGTGGTAGACTTTGGTCATTACAGTTTGGGAATTATTACCATATCGATTGTCATAAACCAAACATGACAGGAACAGAACATCAGTGGAGTATGATTGAAAACTGTTTAGTCAGTTAAAGATAATTTTATACTGCAAATATCATTAAAATGCTCTCATACACAAATAATAATTTAAAAGTCCATACATAATGAGTCCTCCTCAATAATAAGGCAATCATTTTTTTCACCCTATAAAAATTAGCAAAAAATAAAACTCGTTTGCTGCCCCTGGTCGACTATTGATAGTGCCAGCCCTCAAAAAGGGGAAAAAAGCCCTCCAACAATTGAAAACTAGAGAGGTCTACTGATCTGGCACCTAGAAAACAAAGATACTCATGCCCAAGTCACATTCCCTTTCTTTGGTGGGTTGGGTCGAGATGGTCTATAAGATGAATGTGATTCTGGTGCTTCTTGCGGTCTCTTGGGAATGTGGCACAATAAAGCAGATGACAGATTATAAGGAGGTTAGATTAGATGGTTTCTAAGGTTTTTCCATTTCTTTTTTATTTTTTTTAATGGTTATTTATTCATCTTGAGAGAGAGAAAGCACAAGTGGGGGGAGGAGCAGAGAGGAGAGATAGAATCCCAAGTAGGCTCTGCACCATCAGAGCAGAGCCTGATGCAGGGCTGTAACTCATGAACTGTGAGATCACAACCTGAGCTGAGATCAAGTCTGACACTTAACTGACTGCCACCCAGGTGCCCCAGCTTCTTCCATTTGTTTTAAAAATTTTTTTACATATTTAAACTTATTTTAAAAAAACATTTTCATTTAATTTTGAGAGAAAGAGAGAGAGCAAGTGAGCGAGCAGTGGAGGGGCAGAGAGAGAGGAGGAGAGAGAATCCCAAGCAGGCTCTTCACTGTGAGCACAGAGCCCAGTGCAGGGCTGGAACTCACAAACTGTGAGATCATGATCTGAGCCAAAATCAAGAGTTGGCCGCTTAACTGACTGAACCACCCAAGCGTCCCAGGTTTTTCCATTTCTTAACACCCTAGATGTGCATGGAAAGATGCATATATCTTTGTCTCCTAGGATTAAGTTCTTTGGTCATAATGAAAATGAAAAGAAAAAGGTACTTTGATTTAAAAAGTTGTATTTGAGCGGCACCTGGGTGGCTCAGTTAGTTAAGCATCTGACTCTTGATTTCAGCTCAGATCATGATCTTATTGTTGTGAGATCGAGCCCACTCTGCGTCAGGCTCTGCGCTGGGCATGGAGCCTGGTTAAGATTCTCTCTCTCTGTCTCTCTCAAAAAAAAAAAAATAAATAAATTCATTAATTAAGAGTTGTATTTGAAAATACCTTTTGACAAGCACAGCCTTTCTGAGAAGTGATGAATTGCTGGATGCATATTGCTGAGTACTAATGATAAAACCATGTATGTAGTAGACTGATCCTGCCCCAAAGATACCTGCAAATCTAGTCTTCTCTATAGGCTAACTGGGGCCTTTAGGTTCCTCCCACGCTCGAGGAACATGGGAGTTCTATTGGTTACTTAAAAGTTACTTAAAGATTTTAGCAGATGCTGCATGATTTATGGTTGTTGTAGTCAATGACTAGACAGTTGCTAGAGATATCTGGGATGTATTTTGGGTGAATGTTAAAGAATCCAATATTTTAATTATCAATATATTTATTCAAGTTACACAAAGCTGGATGGGAATGGGGCAGGCTGATCTATGTTTGGAACATCACTGCAAGGCCTTTTTTTTTTTTTTTTTGAAAACGATAATAGTGTGGTCTGCATTTGGAAGTGTAACTGTTAGTCCTTATATATAGAAACGTCTGTTTAAATGTACTTTTTCCTCAAGGGCTCAAAAGTTAAATATAAAATTGCTATGAGTCCTGCCTAGCTTTGATACTAAAAAATGTCACTAAGGTGTGGAGAATTTATCAACGTTTTCTTCATTTTTGTGTCCTTTAGTTAAAAAAGCCAACTTCTTGTATATACAAAACTATGAGGACAGTATAGGCAAAAGTGTCTTGAAGCCTTACCCCTCTCACCGAGGTTGGACTTCACTGAGAGGTTGGACCTACCACTGCAGGTCTCAATGATTAGAAACACCATCTATATTTTATTTTGCTAGAAAAAAAATTCCTGAATGATTTTGTTCCCAGCACCTTTCCCTGTTCGGTTGAGTTTTCATCTTGAAGAGGTCTGGAAAGAAAGCCTGCCAGTTGGGTGGTAAAGGAGAATAAATTCTCCTTTATCTAAATGCAAGCTTTAGAAATTCAGCTCTGTGGCACAAAGTTTGGGTTACCCTTCTTGAACTGAAGCCCAACTTCAGATGCTAGAATGACTGTCTACTGCCCCGTCGCTACTCAGCATTGGAATCACATTCCTTGGTGAGAGGGTGTGTTTCTGCCTTTCTGTTTCTCCTCTCTCCCTCTCTCTGTGTCTCCCTCTGTGTCTCTCTTTCTCTGCCTCGTCAACCTCCCCAGGTATTACTGGCCTCAAGAATGTTAATCTTCAAATAGTGAGTCTGCCCAGGACAGCCAGTAGGAGCCCAGAGCCGTGGTCACTGCTGGGGATGACTGCTGCAAACCGAGCAGGAGGCCACATGCACGGTCAGCTGAGCACAGGGGCCGGAACCCAGCCGCCTGCTTTTGTTTGGAAAGTGATGTCTTGCCCTGAACAGAGCCCATGGGGGAATTCTTGGACTCTGCTGGGCTTAATTCTTTAAAATATTTATTTTCTTTTAATTTTGGATTCAGATTCTTAAGATTCTGAGTATCTTCTTTTTTCTTCCAAGGGACACTAACAAGAAGATTAAAGAAAATTTCAGGAGTGCTTGGCTTCGGCGCCAGGCAGACCTGGGTCTAAATTCCTGCACTATTTATGAGCTATGGGGCTTCAGGCGAGTCTCTCATCAACTTTTTGAACCTCAGTTTCCTCATTCATAAAGTGGGGATAATAATTTCTCTTTGCAGGATTATTGTATTCAATGAGATAATAGTGCGAGTAAAATTCTTGAGATTCTATAGGAGACCAACAGCTGGGTGGTAGTGAGTACTAATAAGTTCAAGAAGGTGCTCTTGAGTTGTGTTCTTGACTTTGGCATGGTGCTGTGGTTTTTGCACCATTAGCTCCTCATCTGACATGCTACTGAGAAACAGAGAGGATGTAAAACATCCGTGGGGGAAATTTGCTGTCATGGCTTTTCTGGTCCGCTGTAGGTCCAGTACCAGCACCTGTGTTAGGCACTGTCACATGTTCTGGGACCATCATTCTACCTGAGATGGACCAACAGCACTCACCCGAAGGCCTGTGCTCTCTTGAATATAGATGCCAATTAGTTTCAGTTAAACAGGTACAGAAAAATCTGTATCTACAATAATATTAATAAGGGGGGGTATTTCTTTAGGGAAAATAATCACTCTCCAAAAAGATTTGTGACAAGCTTATTTTTCAGAGAGTGCTCTCTCTGTGCATTTAAAATATGATTAAAACAAATCAAATGAAAAAGGATTTCAGCATAAACTTTTTAATTTTTAAAAAACTTTTTTTTAATGTTTTATTTTTTGAGAGACAGAGAGAGACAGAGCACGAACAGGGGAGGCGCAGAGAGAGAGGGAGACACAGAATCAGAAGCAGGCTCCAGGCTCTGAGCTGTCAGCACAGAGCCCAACCCGGGGCTCGAACCCACGAGCCATGAGATCACAACCTGAGCCAAAGTTGAATCCTCAACTGACTGAGCCACCCAGGCGCCCTTCAGCATAAAGCGCACATACACAAAGTAAAGTGTGCTCTTGTGTCCACGTCTTCCAAGCATCTTTCTCAGGGCAGGCTACAGTTACTCCCAGCACTTAACTATTTTATAATTTCAACTTAGTTTCAGGATACTGAAGTATCCTGAGTATCTGCAAATGTTATTTTAGTTTTTCTCTCTCCTTCATGGTGGACCCTTGGGGCATGGAGAATTTTAGGAAGCAGAATGGAGTTGTAATCATTGCTATCAGCATGCAACAGAAGGAAAGTCATTGAGTCTTTTCGATCCTGTTTCCTCATCAGTAAACAGTAAATACGAACACTGGCATTACTTACCTAATAGAGTTACTGGGAAACCTAATAATCATAGCAAATATTTATAAACTTATGATGTGCAGGCACTATGCTAAGAGCCTTACCTGCCTTAATAACTTTAATTTCAGATAACTGTGGGCAGATGCCCTTGTTCTCACAATGATAATGGTAGCTAATGCTTATTGATGGCTTTCTCCCTGCTAGGCTTTGTTTTAAAGTCTTTGTATGTTATGGGTATCATTAAAGTCTTTGTATGTCATGGGTATCAGTGGGACATTGAGCCACAAGTATTGAGTATAGGAGCTAGGACTGGAGTGCAGTCTGGCTCCAGACCTCTTTTTATTTTTAACATTAAAAATTTTTAATTAAAAATTGTTTCCGGGGCACCTGGGTGGCTCAGTTGAGCTTCTGACTTTTGATTTCGGCTCAGGTTGTGATCCCAGGGGTTTGAGGTGGAGCCCTATGTCAGGCTCCACACTGAGGTGGATCCTGCTTAAGATCCCCCCTCCCCTCCCCTTCCTCCCTCTCTCCTTCTCTCCTTCTTTCCCTCTTACTCTGCCCCTCTCCCCTGCATGCGCTCTCTTAGAGGAAGAAAAAAGTTTCTAGTTTTATCCAGCTATAATTGACATATACCACTGTAGAAGTTTAAGCAGTGCAGCATAATGATTTGATATATGTAAAGCAAAATGATTCCCTCATTAAGTTTGGTTAACATCTATCACCTCATGTAGTTACACATATCTTGTTCTGAGAACTTTTAACATCTACTCTCTTAGCAGCTTTCAAATACACGAAACAGTAGTGTTAACTATAGTCACCATGCTGTGTATTACATCCCTCTGACTTATTTAATTTATAACTAAAAGTTTATATTTTTTGACCACCTTCACCCATTTCCCCCACCCTCTTCCAAACCTATTAGTCAGTAGTGGATATCTCCATTTTATAGGTAAAGAGACCGAGAAATAGAGGTTGAATAACTTGACCACGGTCAGCTAGTAAGTGGCAGAGCTGGCATTAAAACCAGGTTTTGTCTGGCTCCACTGGCCCGCAGCTATGCAGTACAGCCTGGAGCCTGAGGCTATGGGAGTAGGTACTGCTCTGAGGACTCTTTGCCCTCTGTTGTATTAACTGCAGAGAAAATGCGGAAGACGGACCAGTCCCCCTTGAAGGCCCATTGCACTAGTTGTTGCCTTGCGTATTAAAATCTGTAATTGCTTGTTCCTTGGGGTTGGAGAGTCACAGAGAAGTGGGCTCTCCTTTTCAAAGGTAGTCTGTGTGCTGCCCTGACAGCAGGTGACCTCAGGTGACAGAGTGATTTTCCTGGGAGTGCTGTGATGCTAGGTTCTGGGGGGTCTCAGCAAGGGCATTAGAAGTACCGGAGCTAATTCCCCAATGGAGAATGATCCAGAAGGAAAAAATGAATTTCTGAAGACTGCTGTGTTACGCATGGCAGTATCTGAGACAGCAGGGAGGGAATGTGATGGCTTGTCTTTGGAAAATGTCCAAAGAACTTTCAGGTTCAGAACAGACGTGAGTATTTCCTTTAGGACACTAACCATCACTTCTCCTAATTACTGCCATAATGGAGTTGAGAGGGAATGTGCTATTTGACCTTGTTTACAAAGAATTAGAATTCTAGGTCCACTGAACTAATGGTGTCTTCCCAGTCTCTACCAATTTATGGAAACCTTTGAAAATTAATTGGGGAGGAAGTCTACTGGAATTTATTATGATAACTTGAGACCAAAAGGATTTAAGAAAGATTTTATTGTTAAAGAGATGAGAAATATCTCAAAACTTGCTATTTTTGACGTTTTAGCATACAAAATTTCAAACATGCAAGTAGAGGAAACAGTATTAAAGACTCATCATATATATATACCCCTTATCTAGATTTAAGAATGACTAGCATTTACCATATTTGTTTCAAATATTTTTTAATGAAAGAATTCTCAAGCAAATAACATATATTTTAATCTTGGATACTTCAACAAGTATCTCTAAAATATAAAGACATTTTCCTTTCTAACAAAATGACCATTTTTATACCTAACAAAGTTAACCATGATTTATTGTTTTCTTTTCATTTTGAACATTTTTAAACCTAAACTAGTGTTTAAAAGGTGTATTTTTCCTCCATCTAGATTCAGTAATTCTTGACATTTTGCCACATTTCTCTCTGTGTATTTTCTTTCTTTTGTTCTTTCTTTCTATCCATTTAAAAGCAAGTTACAGGTAACATGAGATTTCGCCCTAAATGCTTCAGCATTCATCTCCTAAGAATAAGGACATCCTTTTAGACAATAACAAATAGCATGTTTACACTCAAGAAAATTAACCTTAGCTAAATAATACAACCTAATAATGCAGCCCTTATTCAAATTCTCCTACTTGCATGTGCATATGCTGGGGCCCAGTCCAGGATCCATTCAGGGTTCATATACTGCTTTTAGTTATCTTTTTTTTCTTTAATTTTTTTTAATGTTGATTTTTGAGAGATGCAGAGACACAGAGCGTGAGTAGGGGAAGGGCAGAGAGGCAGACACAGAACCTGAAGCAGGCTCCAGGCCCTGAGCTGTCAGTACAGAGCCCAACGTGGAATTCAAACTCATGAACTATGAGCCCAAGTTGGACACTTAACCTGCTGAGCCACCCAGGCGCCCCATCCTCTTTTATCTTTTTATTGTTTATTTATTTTTGAGAGAAAGCGTGCAAGCAGGGGAGGGGTAGAGAGAGAGGGAGACAGAGGATCTGAAGTGGGCTTTGCACTGACAGCAGAGAACCCAATGCTGGGCTTGAACCCATGAATCTCGAGATCATGACCTGAGCCGAAGTTGGATGCTCAACTGACTGAGCCATCCAGGTGCCCTGTTATATCCCTCTTTTGATTTAGAGCAGTGCCCCTCTCCCCCTTACCATTTTGTTTCTTTTTCAACAGCATTAACTTTTTATTTTAAGAATTTAGACCAGTATCACACACACACACACACACACACACACACACACACACACGACTAGACCAGTATCCCACATGGGTTTCTGATGATTGAATTAGGTTAAAAATTTTGACAGCACTGCAACATAAATAATTTTTTGAATTTCTTATTGCATCATATCAAGATACAAACAGTAATTTCTTAATAACATCTAATACCCAGTATATACTCAAACTTTTTCAATTGTCCCAGGTTTTTTTTTGTTTTTTTTTAACACTGGTTTGTTCAAACCAGTGTTGTGCACTATTTTTATTTTTTTTTAAGTTTATTTATTTATTTTGAGAGAGACAGAGCACATGGGAGGGGCAGAGAGAGAAAATCCCAAGCAGGCTCTGTGCTGTCAGTACAGAGCTCAACACAAGGCTCAAACCTACCAACCATGAGATCCTGACCTGAGCCGAGATCTAGAGTCAGACGCTTAACCAACTGAGCCACCCAGGTGCCCCTGTGTACTATATATAAAAAACAAAGTAAAAACTGAAGCTACTGTCCTAATTCTATTCCTTGTAAACAGTGTAGTTTAACTCTTATGCTTCTGCTAGATGGCAACTATATCCCTCTTTTTTTGAATAGAAGTTACTTTTAAAAACTGAAGTAATTTCTCTTACTTTTAAAAATGAAGTGTAATTTTTGTAGAAAAGTATATAAATGTGCTGCTTGACGAATTTTCACAAATTAAACTCACACCAGCAGCTTTCAAGAAACAGGACATTTCCAGCTCCAAGAAGCACCCTCCTATTCTCTTCCAGACCCTTGTGCCACCCCCCAAAGGTGCCACTGTCCTGATGCCCAGTGTCATGGTTCGGTTTTGTTTGCCTCTTGAAAATCACCTCTGTTTCCCTGAAAGATGGAGCATGAATTAGGGAAGCCCTAAAAGATATGCATATTTTAGTTAGGAATTATGAAAGCCCACCTGCCATCAAAGACATTTTAAATGATATACTGTATATATTTTCACACAAAATAATTCCCACAACAACGTTTTACATAATGGTTTTATTCAGTGGCTCACCCTGCTTCCCCAGAAATGGGATTTCATCCAAAACCCTAAAGGTTAAGTTATCAATAGAACTCAAAGGGCATTTTGTTTTCATTTGTATAAGTGGTTTAATGTTTTTTAAGTCCACGCATACGTTAACAATGGAGGCAGTCAATTACAGGGGAGCTTAGCAAGGCATTCTTAGAGTTCTCCTCTGTTTCGAGCAGCGGCAAGGCAAATTCAGGAAAAGAGCAACTTTCTTCACTGAAGGAAATTATTTTAATTAGTAACTCTCAAAGGATAATAAACAATCAAATAATTCTGAAATCTGGCTTTGGGACAAATAATTACAATGAGCATGCAGTTAAAAAAAAAGAAAGAAAACTAGATTGAGGGCATGTATAATCAATTAAATGCAAGTAATTACATTATGAGGGCTTCATGACAATTTTATGGTACATTAACAGTGTGGAAAAGCATGCATCCTGCATTCTAGTAAGAAAGCCAACAGATGGTACAGTGTGTGTGCCAGTCTCCTGACCGGAGGTTGGTTTTCATGGTCTTCCAGACTCTAGGCTGTTGGGCCCTGCAGCTGCGAATAGGTAACTTTCTAGTGGATTGAAATGGGGTGAGATAGAGGCCTGCTAGTTTGCGGTGTCTAGTGATGTTTTCTTAGATCACTGGTGTGCTCCATGTAAGTCAGGTCGTGTGAGTCCTATATTCTGCATCTGGGCGAGATACTGCTGTAAGCCTCTCTGAGTGTGACTTTGCTCTGTGTGCCTGGAGTTTTTTAGCGGGGGTAGGAATTTACCTTCACTGGTGTGGTTTTCAGTGTGGCATGCTAGTGACATGAGTTGCAAAGTGACTTGCTAAAGTTAGAAAGTGAAATTGAACAGCTGGGTTGATGGCCTAGTCTAGGTTCCCACCAGTTGTTTCAAGGGGATTGGTAGGAGCCACCCTGAGGGCTTTGCTGCAGCTGTGACCCTGAGCCAAGGGAAGCTGCATTTTGAAAGCACACTAAGAATAGACACCCACAGGCTCCCAATTTTAAAGTAAGGAGGAAGGTTAACAGCTTCTGGGTGCAAACAGCTCAGTTCACCTTTTAAAAACAGGTTTAGTTTTAAGCTTTCATGTATGGGAATGCATATATACATGTATATATTTATATATTTTCAGATATGAAAGCTTGGAATCAAACTTGTGTTCCACGCACACAGTCACACACACACTCACACACCTATTTGTACACATGCCAATAAATGCCTCTATCTCGATCTCTAAGCTCTGTAACTCTGATATGGACAAACTTTGTCATTAAGATGTTTCAGAATCAGGGCTTCATAGCAACATACTAACATTTGCCCAGTGACTCTCTGCCTGTAGTTTTTCACTTTTGTCCAGTTGGATATAAAAATATTGCAGTAATGTCTGAAGCATATTGTATGTTCAGACTGTGCTGCTGAACTACATCTGAAGCTATGCCTACAATAAATACCACAGATGGTATATTCCAATTCCTAAAATGTATTCTACAGCATTTTAATAAAGTGAAAGAAAAAAGATTACACCTAAAAGTAAATTAGAGAAATGTTGGGTTAAGCTTATTTAAACCCAGGGCCCTTTGTAATGCTACATATATATTCTATGAATTTTAAGAAGGAAATATAACATTCAGTGTTTCCCAAACTGATTTGATAACAAAACTTTTTTGAGTGTGGGTATGAGGGATAAAGACCTTCTAGGACTAAAATCCTGTAGAACACACTCGAGGGTACCCTGCCCGTAACCCTATTTCCTCACAGACAGTGTTACTGAGCCTGAAAGCTTTTGTTACCTGAAAAGTAGATTTTAGGTAGAAATGCCAGATGAGGTCCTTCCATGCAGTGATGAGATTGGCAGATTAAGGAGTGTCTTTGCCACTAATTACCTCACAGTGACTTAGTATCGACTACCCCATGGCATGTCCCCAATTTAGCACACACTTTTCATCTTTGAGTCAAAATAATTGTTGTATTATGTTGTGTTATCAGAATTCAGATTAAAAGAAACGTTTCATTTGGAGTTAGGATCTACATTCATTTGAAATGACTTTTTAAATGAACTAATTGTATTTTCTTAGTTTGCTCCAAAATGGTCCTTGAACATTAGGGTTTTTTTCAACATTAGTTTTTTTCCCCCAACTTTTCTACAAAAGGAGGCTAAGATAAGCCAGGCAATTGAGCTTTAGTGTGAAAAATTCTCATAAGATTATTGTATGTGTTTAATTCTAGTTATATATAGTCCATTATAAAGGCTAGTAACTTAACATATTATAGAATGTGAACATATTTATTTTATGGAACATCAGCCCTACTCAAATACTTTTCCTAGCAGTCAACATTAATAAAAATTAAGGCCAAGTCAGGCTGAAGCTGTTATTGCCAGAGACTAGTTTCTGAAGGGACAGACTTTCTAGGAGGCAAGGCCTTTAAAATCAGATCCCCAGCTCTGGCTCAGCTTTCCAGCAATGCAGGAGCATTCAGTTGCTACCTTTGCATCTCCAAATCCGTCTTCAGAGTCCATTTACCTCTTCCTTTTAAGTCCCAGCAGAGAGTTTGGCTTCTGCTTTGTATTTGGTTTATGTTTTTAAAGTAGTATTTGCACTTGTTCCTTGCCTTTCTCCCTAGCACCAACTACAGGATCACATAGATCTAATTTGTTTCACTGTTAGGAGAGTCCCTTTTCTTGACGGGATGGGCCTGATTAAAACCAGGCAGTTTAAAAGGTCAACTTTGCAGGCAAGTTTGCACACGATAGTACGTGACTTCAGGGCTGCAGGAGGGATAAGGAGGATGGTGGTGTGTTATTGAAGCAAGAGGGGGATGAATCTATCTTGTGGGGCCCTTTGCTCTGAAGGACGGAGTCTGCAAGGGATGTTCGAGGACAGAATCAGGCTCACAGCAGCACTGACTGTCCTTACTCTCTTTTCCTTGCTTCTTAATGGTCTGAGTTATTCACGTCAGCCTTTTGGGGTTCACAAGTCATGTTGCGGGAAAAGCCCCAGACCCAACTATGAGAATAAGAGTGGACTCTCTGTTGTACCTTATAGAACCTCGAGGAATCCGTTAAGTCATTTAACTTCTCCCAACTTAGTTTCTGGATCTTAAAAATGGAGATTAATAAATCTGTTATGGGAGGATGAAATTAAGATAATTTTTAAAACTAGTAAATGCTATATAAATGTCATTTGTTACTGTCAGACATTATTATCACCATCATTGTTGTGAATATTACGATGTATGGCTAATATGAATTATTATCATGACTATCATTATTAATGAATATTAACACCAGTTCATTCATTCATCACACACATATGTTTTGAGTATCTTCTGTATGCCAGAGGTGAGGTACTTTCAGGACCATCTTTTCTAGAAGATGTAGCATTCTCTAACCTTTTGGGAGCAAATAAAAGAAAAAATCTTCCTGGATGAGATTTTTCTTTTTAATTTTAGAAAGAGAATGTGAGCAGGCGAGAGAGTCGGGGAGGGGGCGGGGAAAGAAAGAGAGAGAGAGAGAGAGAGAGAGAGAGAGAGAATCCTCACCTAGCATGGAGCCTGACACAGGGCTCGATCCCACAACCCTGGGATCCTGACCAGAGCTGAAATCAAGAGTCAGGATGCTCAACCGACTGTGCCACCCAGATATCCCCTGGATGAGCTTTTTGAGTATTTTGTAGATAAAAATATGCAAGATATGCCTAAGATTCATTTGATACACATACTGAGAAGTAAAATGATTTGCTAAAGGAAGCCCATTAAATATATTCCTTCATTCCTTTCTTTTTTTAGACATTTATTCCGTGAGTAGTTTTTGAATTATCTGCTATGTTGTCAGACCTTCTACACTCAATCCATAAGGGGAACTGTTGAGAAGCTGAAAGCATATTTAAAGTGTCCGTCAACTTCAACACCGCTTTCAAAAGGCTCACGGAAAGGAAAAATCTAAATGTATCCTGTAAAGAAAATTCCATTTCCTCTGACAATACTGTGATCTGTATCCTGCTTCATTTCTTGTGGAGTTCCTGTCCAAGTCAATGGCAATTGCGTAAAGGGTCTGAAGGCAGGAAGTACCTTGCAGTGAGATGAGAAAGGAGGCTTGTGGTTGGTCATCAAACTAAATTTAAACCATTATTTGAATCGAGTATATAATTAACATGGGGCTTAAAAATGAAAAATACAGCTGCAAGGGTAGGTTTCTTCCTTTAAAAGAAAAAGAATTCAGGAGCGACAAGAAGAAAACAAACAGTTTCATGAGTTATGCATTCCCTTTCATAAGAACAATCAAAGATAGTTTCATCCTAATCTTTCTAGGTACAATAAATGCCTCTCCCCTCTGGATTAGGTAAATGACAGCAATAACAGCACCGCAGCTGGGAGTCTCCAAAGCTGACAGGTGCTGGATATAAGATGCCTCAGATTGTCCTGTGAAGTGTAGACAGTGCTCAGGATGATAGGTCCTGCTTGATCTGCCCAAGGAGAGAGCTGCTCCTGTCTGTTGTCACCTCATTCAACTTCTCCCCCTCGCTCAAACACCTGCCAGAGGCAGCCCTAAAATATGGCTTAATTATAGAATGTCCGTTGATCCTCTTTATCCTTTCCTTCAACCGCTTCCCCCCCACTTTTGTGCCCCTCCCTGGTTCAGAGCTCCCTTAGGCTAAGTGCTCACGGGAGCATTATGATGGTGCCTTTTCTAACTCACAGTTAAGGGACTGACAAGAGTTTCAACCCTGCACTTGAGCAGTGGAATTATTCTCTGAGGCTGTAATTAGCAGTTATAGGTTCACATGTGGAATTCAACATTACTTACTCTTTGAGCAGGAGGTGAGTTCATTTGGGGGGGGTGGGGAGGAGGATAGCTTTTCTCATTTTTTTTTTTTCTGATTGAAAAAATGATGCTTATTGTAGGAAACGTTTTGAAAATACAAAGAAATCTAAAGATATGAATAAAGCCTACTTTCCCCTCACTCATATGTGTATATTTTAACTGAAATGGGATTATTTTCACTTAGCACTATATTGCTAAGATATATGAAAGGTATCTTTCTAGGAGGCAGGACCTTTAAAATCAGACACCCAGCTCTGTCTCAACTTTCCATTCAAATACAGATCTATGTCATTTTGTAATGTCTGTTTAGTCTTCTGTTATCTGACTGAACCATAATTTATTCAACCACTCAACACATTTAAGATATAAACAAAACTGCAGCTGGACATCTCTGCTCATACATTTTGCATGCTTTTTGTATTGATTTGGAGTTATGTTTGTGATTAACAGGGACATGAAATGAGATTGCTTATTTATCACCAACATTAAAGAAATCTGAAGGAAGGCAGTCAAATGCTGGTTTGATGGCTCCACATCCATTTATCATTTTTCTGCTTTGTTGTTCTTACTGAGTGCTTTCATTCCTCATGATTCAAGAGGGCTGCTACAGCTCTAGCCATCAGGTTCACATTCCAGGCTGAAGGAAAGAACGACCTGGAAAGCAGATATTCAGAAGCAGTCAGCCGTCTCTGCGGCATCTATCAAATTGTTTCCTTGGTGTATGCTTTGTGAAAGTGGAGTTGCTGGATCAAAGCTCTTTCCAGGATTTTGTTACGTGTTGACAAACTGCCCTTCTGACAGATGGTACCAATTTAAGTCCAGTGATGTGCATGGGTGACGTTTAGTGAGGCTGTGGTTCTTTCGTGAGCATTTTAAAAGATACTTTCCTGGAGCACCTGGGTGGCTCAGTCGGTTGAGCGTCCAACTTCAGCTCAGGTTATGATCTTGTGGTCTGTGACTTCGAGCCCGCATCGAGCCCGCATTGGGCTCTGTGCTGACAGCCTGGAGCCTGCTTCAGAGTCTGTGTCTCCCCTTCCCTCTGCCCCTCCCCCGCTCATTCTCATTCTCTCTCTCTCTCTCTCTCTCTCTCAAAAATAAGCATTAAAAAAAAAGGTATTTTCTTGAAGCTGTGTTTTTTCTTTTGTTTAAACCACACATTCTGCAGAAGGTGATATGTGGATTTTTGATATATTTATGAATTTTTCTTCAAAACATCTATCTATTGTATAAGTAGAACATCTATTCCAAATATTGGAAGGACATTTGCCTGTGAATTTAAATGTTTTTCAAATGTATTTTCTCAACTTTTAAGAAAACTTACTTGTCAGTTGAATTAATAAACTGGCTCTCTCCCAGTTTGAAACATCTCCTGGCCAATTTAAATAAAAAGCACAATGGAAGAGCTGCTCTTCCCAAGTCAGTGTTTAAACATACATATTTGATCTCTGACTCTGCTACGCTATACTGTGGTGTGGCCATCAGCAGCTCTGAAAATAAAGGAATCTTCTGCCTGTGGTTTTCTCCTCTTGCGTGGGGTCTATTTTCTCCTTCAGTGAAAGGATATTAAGGGTCACCATTATTGCCAAATTTTTAATGCTTTTGTTCAGATGTTATTAAATCTGGTGTCACTTTGTTTCTTGACTTGGTTATTGAGATTGGTTATCTTAGCCTTTTTTCCATCTTTATTTATCTTGCATATGTTACAGAATAAAAGTCACTTTAGAGTTTGAAAAATGATCTGCCAAAGTATTAACTGTTACTACGGGATCGTATGAAAACAGATAATTATTCTAGTGCTACTTTCCAGTCAGAACTAACTTTCAAAAAAATAGGACAGTTGGTGAATCAGTAGGTGGAAATACCTCACACATTCTTTCATGTTTCCCGTAAGTTTTAGATCATATCCAAATTAAAAATTACATACACATAAATAGATATTTATTTTATGTGAGAATTAATGCCAGCTACTTTATCGAAGAATGGGGTTTGGATGGGGAAATAAGTAAAAAAATGGAAACAGATACATATTTCTGTTCTTTGTTAAGTAAAGATTAAAGCAATAGTTTTGTTTTGTTTTTATTAAATCTGCACCTGTGGGTACCAAATTAACTCTATTTGGAGTTTGCATAAATATGTTTATGTATAAAATGATAGTACTTTTTAGGCTAAATTTGTTTTTCCATTTGTGGAATCTCAGAAGCTTCAGGTCTTCTTGCATTTCTGTAACTGATCTGTACCTCCATTTTAGGCTACTGAACTGTGGGGGGCAAACCATTGTCTCCTTGTAAATGATTACCAAACTAAATTAGCCTAAAATTTCCTGAGCGTTCCTAACAGAAGCCTGTTAGGAAAGATGGAAAGCCATTAGATTTTCTTTGTCTAGGGTTCAATCTTCTCGGGCTTTTCACTTCAAGCTAAACTCCCTTTCTACTTTCAGCACGGGCAGAAAGCCTCTCGCAGACAGGGGATGCTCCTCACCACTGAAAGCGCCTCCCTGACAAGGACTCGCAGCATCCGCTTTTTCTTACTCCGCTTTTCGACCGGATCAGAGAGTTGATATTATTACAATGCAAAAGAAACAGACAAACAAAAAAACCAAAGGCAAACCAAAAAGAGGTGGAGGAACCCCATGAGGGCTGGTGGTTACCTAGTTCATTTGTGGTTGGAGAATATTTTTTCTCTAAATTTGTTGTTACTAAGCCAAGTCTGTGGGAAATCAAGTAAATCTGTAGTCTTTGCAGTGGGTTGATGCCCACCATTATTTCCCCCATTTCCTTGGGTTCATTGCACCATCATGTGTTTGCTGGTTGTTTTGAATTTCAACTCCTCAGATCCCTTTAAACTGTTGGGATAGAGTTTCCTAAGGGATAAAGGAGGAGTTAATATTTACAGTGTCACATATGTCTAGCATTGTGCAGGTGTTTTGCTTTTGTTATTTGATGAAATATTCAAAACAACATCATGAGGGACGCCTGGGTGGCTCAGTCGGTTGAGTGTCTGATTTCAGCTCAGATCATGATCTCACAGTTTCTGAGTTTCAGCCTGCGTTGGGCTCTGTACTGACAGCTTGGAGCCTGAAGCCTACTTCAGATTGTGTGTGTGTGTCTCTGTCTCTTTCTCTGCCTCTACCTCACTCATACTTTCTCTCTTTCTCAAAACTAAATAAACATTAAAAAAAAAACTAAAAAAAAACTCATGAAAAGGACATTTTTATGCCCATTTTACAGTGGAGAACACTGAGGTCTGCTAGGTGAAGTTACAACGTTCTCTTAACTGGTTAATAGGAGAAGCAAAGTTCGAAAACACACCCAGGGAACACCCTTTCTCATTTGGGTGATATTTTCAACTAAAGATGCCAAGAAATACATGTAAAAAGATATGTGGGCTGGGTTTAAAACATAATCAACGTTGCCTGGTGATTATCTAGGTCCCCAGTAGTCCTCTCCCCTCCCTGCCTCCCAGGTTTCACTCAATACCTGTTAAATGCCTCAGTTTTTCTCTTCGATCCTCCAAATCATTTCTTGCAAAATGGGGCGCTGGCTCTGAAAATCAGCTGCAGCCTTTCTTCAGATGGGCGTTGGGGTTCCCGCCAGTCCCTTCGTGCGTGCCAGCTGGGTCATGCCTTTCAAACGTGTGCAGAAAGTGGCTCCGATGACCAGAGCCCGGTGTGGCTCATCCTCTTCTCAGAATTTGGGAAAACAAACCCAATGAAAAGGCATGGAATCTCTTCACATGAATGGAAGTGAAGCTCAAAGAATCCAGAAGAATTTTTGGGTTTTAAGGAGGCTTTGCCCTCTTCTTTGGGACAAGTGACATTTGATTCAGTTGACCCCATTAGAAGGCAGAGAAAGGAGGGCATGTCTGCAGTTTAGTTGGGCTGGTTTATGTTCGGAGTGGCTTTGGAGCAGGTAAGCAGTGCGTCCATGAAGGCACACCAGAGGAACAACTGGAAAAACAACACGTTGAAACATGTGTTGGGCACAGAGAGGCTGGAAAAACAATTTTCAAAGTATTTTAGAATTTAAAGTAGCTCAGCGGCTACTTTAACTCAGAGGTTAAAGCTGCTTCCCAGATGTCAGACACAGTTGATGGGGGAGCAGATCTAACACACAGCTATCGAGCTGGAATGTCAGGCTCTGGGCCATTTAGAATCACAATAAAAAATGGGATTCGTGCTCGTTTAACCTCCACATCATCCGTTATTTCTTTGCCACTACCTCCCTGCCAATTTGATTACCAGCTCCGAGGGCCCACACTGGGTCATCTCCTGATATGTCCATGTTGGAGCCAAAGACAACACAGGTACTTTGGACTGTATGCCTGTTTAAGTGGCATGAATTCACCACATGCCTAGCACATCCCAACATAAGTATTTGGGGACAGCATCACTTCATCTGGAGCTTGGCTGTAGAAACAGTAACTACCATGTCTTAACACTGGAAGAACTGGCTGCCTTGGACATACAGAAAGCTGAGTAGACTGTATGTTATGGGCCATTTAAAGCATTTTCAGTTGTAATTTTCATCACACCCCACATTTTCCAAATCTGATTTTGGAACTGAGTCCTCATGGAAGATACAGCCCCCTTATAAATGCTTGTCAAATGGAGAAATGGATGAATGCATTCCTTACTGCCTATTGATAATTCTAGAATTCACCATTCATAAAGAACCTCATCTTTTCTCCACTTCTCCTCATTCCTGTCCATTATTTTGGTTTGTGAAAAAGGAGAAAGTTGTTTGGTTTCAACAGAAGAAATTTAATGTGATTTATAAATCTGTTAATAGCACTATTGATCCTGACATGAGAAGAGGAAAAAATGCTGAGCGTTGATAATAAAATTGCATTACAGCCAAAGTTCTTTAATAGGGCTCTTGGCTTAAGTAAGGCAGACAAACAAACAAAAACCCAGTCCTTCTGGTTTTCTTGCTTTTTTTAGGGAATGGAAAAATAAGGCTAAGCAAGAGTTTGGCTCTGTGTGCAGGAGGGGAAGTCAGGTGTGCCCATGTTGGGTAATGTTGGGGACCTTGGCGGCGATGTCGGGGTGCCTGTAACACTGTGGCTCACCCTCTGAAGTGAGGTGGTCGGTGAGTCACACCTTGGGGTTGTGTTGGTGAGTCACTGGTTTCCTGAAGTGGTTTTCTCCAGAAGTGGCACATTCACAGTGTCCCCTTCTTTCCCACCCCAGCAACAACGCGCTGGTAAGTAAAGCCCTGCAGGAACCACGGGTATTAGTCTCAAGTCCACAGTGTGCCTCGGGGCTGGCAGCAGCTCCCCTTGACTCAGCCTCTGCCCTGATGGAGCAGGTTCGGGAATGAGTCTGCGGAAAAGTTGGTGGTGCTCGGGGAAAAGGATCTGAGTAGACAGATCGCCACAGCTGGCCGTGGCCGAAGTGCCAGTAGACCTTCCACGCTGCTGCGGCTGCTACTGCTGCTAATTTAAACAAGGGGAGGCTCCTTGGCACGGCTCTGATGGAAGTCAAGGATTAGAGCCTGGTAGTTAAAAATACAGTCCCTGCCATTCATTCAGAATTCCAGGGGACTCTCAAATGTTTGGCAAGTGAATGGTAGAGACCGGAAACAGGCACCAAAATAATGCTGCTGGTCTTGTATCATCTTTTATTAGAGGATCCTAAAAAAACAAAACCAAACAAACAAAAAAAACCCATTTATGTATGAGTTATCATTCCTATGTCATAGAGTACAGCTATGTTTGACATGTGCCTAAGTGAAAATCTGACCAGAACCTTTCAAGTATAAATTCCTTGTGGTTTCAAACAAGGATAAGCTTTCTCATTAAGCATACTTCTTTTATGTAGAACAGTCACTTTTATTCTATGACATGAGGCAGTTTTCATGGCTTTGGGATTTAATCTGTGAATGATATGAATGCTTTGCTAATAGATGCGTCAGCTATGTACATTTGCAGCCTGACTTTTACCTCTTTGTATCTTGTATTCTAATGTAATGCATCAGACTAGTGAGAGATGGTACTGTTTAGGATTCGGGCAGAACAGACAAAGAATTGAAGCCAAGTATAGTGTTATGGAATCTGCTTTGGGACAAAGAATCATCGATTAGGGTGACAATAGGAAGGATGAAAACTTGGGAAGGATGTTGACGGCTTTGGAAATAAAGTAAGACATCTATTCAGCCAGGTAAAGAGCCAGCACTTTATTTTTGATTGTAAGTGTATTGTAGTTCAAAAGCCTACTCTCCATTGTCCAACTGGACTGATAGGGTGAAGCAGATGGGAACAGTTTACGGGATGGCTCTGAATCAGGTTGGGTTGCCGGTTTAGATGTGGGCTGTGAGCTGTCACAGCTATGGGAACTCCCCTTGCTGTGGGGCCACCCCTGCTATGAGGCTTCCCCCAGCTATGGGGTTCATACTGTGTTCAGTTTCCTCTACGTTCTGGTTTTAGGGGACAGCAGAGGAAGTACTGGAGAGCGTGTACATCTGGGCCTGGGAAAATTAGGAAGTGTGGATGCCAGCTGTCTTTGTTCTTGTGGTTAAGACCCACCTCTGATGTCAGTCGGAAGAACTAAGTACCACTGGCAAAAAACAAAACAAAACAAAAGGCGCCACTCAAAGAAATGCAAGATATGAGTAAGATATGATGTGTCATTTCCTAGGTCTTGAAATTGAAATAAGAACACACTGCCAGCATGTTTAGTGTAATTGAAACACAGGCAGCATTTATCCCTGAAATACAAAAAAAAAAAAAAAATAAACCAACTTTTGCATATTTGTATTTTAATTCTAACTGGGGAACATTTCAGAACTTTAATGTGAGTCTCGGACAAGTCTTCTTGCTATGTGGTACAGGGTCAAGCGTTGGCATAGCATTTGTTGTCTGCTGACAGTGGGTCAAACTTACTTGGCAAGCTCTGTCTGGGAAATTATCAACCTCACGCAAATCTGTTTCAATTTCCATTTTTATCAAGGATGGGTTTCGTTGAACTGGTTCACAACAAGCAAGTTGCAAAGTTCATTTAGTACTTTTTAAACACAATTTTCAGTGTACCTACATTTCTTATAAGATTAAAAGGGTAGTGAACTCTTAAATTAAAAAAAAATTGTCTGATTTAAAAATATAAGACAGTTTACTTATGCCCTAAATTGGGCTTGTGAATATTATGGAGGTTGCAAGGGAATTGTTTTACAGAAGCTTACTCTGTGCAGAGAGTACTTTGCTATGCCCCATGGGGTCATTTCTGTCATCAAAAGAGCTTAGGTTCCATTGGAAGAGAAATATTAGCACCCCCCCCCCCCAACAAGAGAGAGTCAGGGGAGAATTTGAAGAGAGCCTGGGATTGTCAGGGGACTGGAGCCAAGTGGCACTGAGTGTGAATTGAGTTTTGAACCAGTCAGCCTTGGTTTTATGACCCCAGCCTGCCTTTAAATTCTCATTTTGTTGGTATGGTTCTCTTTAACTGCCTAGCTAGTTTGTGGTGGAAAAGAAGAGGCAAATTGGAGGCTACTTCTAAGTCCTGTCCTAACAGCTCTGTTCATGGCAGGGAGCCCTGAGTAATGTGTGACACTAATGTGAAACTCTAACATATTAAAGCATTGAGGGTGGAGAGGAGGGGGAATAAAAAGGCAAAGCACTTAGATTTAAAGATGGAAACTTTGCCCATAGACATAGGCAAGCAGCTTATGTTGCGAAGAACTCTAAATTCTTTCAAGATCAAGTACTCAGAATCATTTCTATTTTTATATATTTGTATGCTTCCAGCAATACAAAATGTATTACATAGACCTTCTCTATTTCAGAAAGTCTTTGTTTTGTGGCTTCCTTCCATAAAGTTAATGTAATAGGTCATGGACTGAAGGATAAATTCATCTAAAAACACCAGGCCTTTTCCTGGGCTGTAAGAAGCTGGTGGGTTCTATTTTTACAGATAAGATTTTATCATTGCCTTTAATGGTTCTGCTGCTAGTCAGGGTTTTATATTTACAAATTGCTTTTTATTTTTATGCCTTCCTAGTGCATTGTGCACAATAGGTGTACAATCTAAGCTTGAGTAAACTTGAATCTATGTTGTGAGCCTTGGGCTTGAGGCCGGAGCTGCCTTCCATGCATTCACTGCTAAGGAGGTGAGCTTAGAAAGCCCAGTGAACTGGTCATGAAATCTGCAGGTGACTTTGGCTGTCATTAGTTTCCCCGAACAGACCTATTTTACCCTTGCAACAAGGAACCGGTGTGTTTGTTAGCTTCTTTTACTCCTGTCTCCTGGATCTGGGTGCTGAGACCAGGCTGGGTGAAGTGGCTTGTCCAACTAGGTCACACAGATCAGAGGTAGCCTTAAAACTCAGATATGTGAAGGGCCCCTGGGTCGCTCACTCGGTTGAGCATCTGACTTTGGCTCAGGTCATGATCTCGCAGTTTGTGGATTTGAATCCCACATCCGGCTCTCTCCTATCAGCGCAGACGGCCGTCAGATCCTCTGACCGCCTCTCTCTCTCTCCCCCCAACCGTCGCCCCAAAATAAATAAACATTTAAAAAATTAAAAAAAATAACAACAAACTCAGACATGTGTGATGCCAAGACTTTGATCTTTCACACAGTTTTGCACCAGTAGGTCTTCTTTCTGGAAGATGCCAATATGAATAGTACTTTTATTTCATGGTCAGTGAAACCACGGAGTGGCTTGGATCCCAGCTGTCCTTGGGATATGAGTCCAGAGGTGGGATGGAGAGTGGATTGTCTGATTGAGAGGTTGGGGGAAGGGATGAAGGGTGGAGGAAAACCAGAAAGACTGGAGGAAGGGAAGCCTCGAGGCCCTCGTGCTCATCAAGGTGAAAGGTCAAGCAGGAGACTGGAAAGGAGGAAATAGGAGCTAAGTTAACGATCCCCTGGAGGCTGATGGGAGGGACCCGTGCAATGAGGGGAGGGAGACTGGGAGGTGAGGATGCTGCTTTCTCTTCTGCTCATTTCAGTGACATTTCAACCTCAAACACAGAATTTCCCTAATAAGTAAAATGGCTTTCTGAACTTACATCTCTATTGAACAACATATTAATTCAAGAAGGAAAAATTATTTCACACAACATAGCTTTCCATAAACTACTGTTTCCAACCAAAGCAAAAGCTGCAGTTCCTAACACTGAAGCTCGTTTTGGACCGGGTCCCTTCTCTAAGCAGAGACTCCCGATGTGGTTGGAGGTGAGAAGTCGGTTTGTTCTTCCTGCGACTGTGAAAGAAGACAGTCCTGGGAAGTAGTGGCCAAAGGGGCCCCCAAAGACAGAGAAGAACACTCCTGTTATCTTTGTTATAGGAACCTTCCCCCCACCTCCCCTTCCACCTCCCCCGAACCCCGCACCCCGCACCCGCTCCAGGTCTCCATGTGAATTACAGGCTTTTTTTTCCCCCGGGGAAAAAGACGTTATGGTGTCTGGAAAAGTTTTTCTTATCCTTAGGAACTGGTATTCTTTTTCTTTATAAACAAGATGGGGCCAGGTGATTAATTCCATTTCCCTAATTCTTCCTTTGGCCACACAACAATTACGAGCCCAATCTACAGTTTATCTTTAATAACACTTTAGTACCCTGTGACCTGCATGCCCATGCGTCAGTTTCCTTTTTGTCATGTTGCGCCTTCATAGTTATTTTTGTTTTTACTGCTTACAAAAACAACACACAGCCACTGTTAAAAACCTGGAAAGTACAGGAGAGTTTGGTAAGGAAGAAAAAGCACAGTGGGCCGATTACTTGGATGTATCACCGTAAATAGTTTGATACCTTTTTTCCTTTTTTGTTCCATATTTTAAAATATGAGAACCATACAGAATATGTGTTCATTGGATACACATATATAGGCAGATTGAATATACATGTAAATTTTCAGGAGAGATTAGACTTTTAAAAACAGCAGAGACATTTGGTTGAATAGGACTCAGCAGCAAGGGAGGAGTGAAATCAGGAAAGAGGTGGGAGTAGCAGGGAAGTGGGGATTAATCCAGCTAAACTGTGGGTCCTGGCAGACAGTAAGGTTACACTGAGAAATCCGAGAAAGGAAATGAGTCAGTAACTCAGAGAGAGCGGAGATGAGACAGCACTGTGAAAGAGCCAGTGGCTTAGCCCGCGTTCAGGAACGGGGTGACAGGAGCTAAACATTTTGAACAATAGCAGAATTTAGCTTTCAAATCAAATCATCAGCAGTGTATTAAGTTCTTGTGAGCAAGGCCCTTGCTTTTGGCATTCAGACTGGGAGCCACCCTGGACTTCATAGAAGCCGAGCCTTAGAGCAAAGCTGACGTCGGGTCGACTGATGGGTCTGCAGAGGCTGGGAATTCGAGTGGCTTTCTTCTCAGAGTTGTTTCTGAGCAATGAGAACTGCTCATTTAAGAAAGACTCCCTCTTGTACTCTAGTCTTTGGGCAATACTGTGAGTGACACTTTTAATTAACAAATCTGCTGGGAACAAAACTCCTTTAAAAGCGTTGGCTGGGTGTGGGTTTGGAAGGGTGGGTCGAGGAGGCTCCCACGGCCCTGGGGGAGTTCTAGGACTTGCAGCCACATCTGAGTTGTGCCTTGTTGGGGTCAGACCTCTCTGGGATGGAGCCAGAGTGCCCTCCCAGAAAGCCCCAGCACTCTGTCCCAGGCGGTGGAGGCCAGCCAGCTGTGGTGGCAGTGCTTCGGCAAGCGGGGCTCGTTTGCCACTTAGCGGGTGAGCCTTTCTGCTCTCCCCAGATTCAGGGGCCACAGCCCACCGGTGGGAAAGGAGAGTGGGGACCAGCCTTTGGGAATGTATCATTCCGGCTCCTGTGTCATTCCTACCACTGGCCCCAGCAGCGTCCTTAGCTGTCTTCCACCACACAGTGCATCGCTGTCTCACCGTGGCCGTGCACGTGCTGCTTCTGGTACAGCATCAGGACCCCTGGTCTCAGGGAGACTAAGAAGGGCTCCTGAGAGAGAAAAATTCCTTTCCTTCTGGTACCACTGTAGAAACTATGCAGGACAGACCTACTTTGGGAAACATGTTTTAGCTCTCTAATTCCTTGCCTACAGGGAGTTTACTCAACTCTGACGTCCTCATCAATTTGTTCCTCTCGCTGGAAGGACTGTGACAAACCCCCTGAGGCTGCTTATGAGTTTCCAGTTGACCAAAAGTTGACAGAAGGATTTTATGAAAGCTTTCACAGAATTACGGTTGTTAAACTGAAGGTGTAAATGAGACCATTGTTTCTTTTCTTTATTGTCTTTTTGTGCTTGAGCAAGTGATTCTCATTTCTTTATTTAGGTCTCCCCGCCCCCCCCCCTTGAGTTTTTCTTTACAAGACAGTCTTGGTTTTAAAATTTTTATTCCTCCTAGTTCATTTTTTTATTGTTTTTTGAAGACTGCTGATGGCTCTGACAGTATGGAAACTCAACAGTTAAACTTAATTTTGCTTCCTTTACCAAGCTTGACTTTTTTTTTTTTTTAAATCACACTCATTTAAAGGCCTTCTTGGGAAAACATCCAAGCTTTCACTCAGGCAGTGGATGAGTTCTCCATGGCAATAACTTGCTGTCTCGGATAAAGAAGTCTGAAGAAGAATTTTAGCAGCATTCATTTAGCAGCATTCAAATGTGAGGAAAAAGACGCAAAAGAAGAGACAAATGCAACTCCAGGGCCTGGAATTACAGTGATTTGGGATTAAATTGAATGATAGTAATAGTGGTTTGCATTGCAAAAGATTCAGAGGAGGCCATTGTCATTCAAAATTAAGGTGTGTTAAATGAAAGAACAATCATGCTTCTTTTCAGGTGGATCTAGGAAGGTCCCTGGTGTGTGGCGTTTGACATTGACAATTAGTTTGGGAGAGGCAAACCTAGTTACAAGGCATAGAACAAAAGGCTGACATTCAGTTTTTGCTATCAGCGTTTGCGGTCTTTGATAAATATCAAAAGCACTCTGATACAGTTTGTAAAACAAAGTTACGGCACTAGATGAATATGCCTATCTTTAAAAGAAAAATATAATAAAATCTCAAAAAAGAATTTATAGGGGCACCAGGGTGGCTCAGTTGGTTCAGCGTCCGACTCTTGATTTCGGCTTAGGTCATGAACTCACTGTTCCGTGAGTTCAAGCCCCGCATTGGGCTCTGCACTGACAATGTGGAGCCTGCCTGCTTGGGATTCTCTCTCTCCCTCTCTCTGTGCCCTTCCCCTGCTTGTGCTCTCTCTCGGTCTCTCAAAATAAATAAGTAAACTTCAAAAAAAAAAGAAGCATATATGGTGTGAGGTAGGGTACATAAATAAGTTACCAAGAATGACGTATGTTGTGGTTTGGGAGGAGGTAGACAAAGCTGGAGGTCTTGTTCCTCTTTCTAAGGACATATGCAACTCTAGGCAGAAGCTTATGTTGTGCCAATTTCTCTGAGATTAAGTCACGATGATAAATACTGGAGGTTGTGTATGACCAAAAATCTAATCATGTCTTTACCCTCAGAAACCTTCATGCTTTGACATTTGGGTTTCTCCAGCATCTGGCACTTGCCTATCTTCCTATACTTAATTCCTGCTACCCTGTCCTCCAGCTACACAGTTGTTAACCTTGCTTCGTAGAACATAAGCTTCTTGGGGGTTTTATGTAACGCCTGTGTGGACCTCACAGTGTCTTCCTTGCTTTTAATAAGAGCTCGGTAATGTCATGTTTATGAGGTTGGTTTCAAGAGCTGTGTCTTTGGCTGATACTGGCAGAGGTGTCCTCATTATGTCAATTATATGAGCTGGGGAGCGTGGGAGGCTTGGCGGGGCAGGAGAGCTGGGTCCTGCTTTGGGAGAGGAGTTCACACCATGGTGTCCCAGTGGTTGAATGGCGGGGAACCACCTGAGTAGCTGGGGAGCAAAGGCTGCTTGGCTGGGACGAGATACACTAGTGAGGCAGAAAAACTTTGTGAGAGTGTTTGCATGTAGGGGCAGCTAGGACAGCTAAGTCATTGGCTTGTATTCAGAGAGTCCCCTGCAAGATCCCCGATGGCGCCCTTGGATAGACGGGTATGTGGGCACTCGTGACCTTGGATGAAAACAAACACAGTGTGTCACCCATCTGTAAGCAGTTCCTAAGGGAAGAAGAGCCGGCGTCATTTAACTCTTGCGCTGTTATTGGTGATGGTGATAATGATAATCATGCTGACAATTAAAAAGATAATTGTTTTCCTTCTTTTAGTCACATAGAAAAAATCACCACGTGGCAAGACCCTAGGAAGGCGATGAATCAGCCCCTGAATCCTATGAACCTCCACCCTGCTGCCACTCCCACCCCAGCACCCCAGAGGTCCATGGCCGTGTCTCAGCCAAATCTCGGTAAGCCCAAAGCTTTCACCTGGAGGTGAATAAACAAGGGTTTGACCAAGGGCCTCTGGAGCTCAGAAGCAGCTCTGGTTGTCTCGGTGCCTCCTTGTGCACCCCAGATAGTCCTTGGGTGCATTACGCTTCCGCCACCTTTGCCTTCTTTCTTGGCCTTTTTTCTACCACCTTGAACTTTTGCTTCCCTAGGTTTATGCTATGGTTATGGCATCTCTTTCAATTGTCTTTATTGGAGTTTTTTGAAAAACTCATTCATCTAAACTAAGGCAGGCTGGGTACACAGTCCCATTCTGTGAATTTGGTCCCTGGAGACTGCCGATGGTGCAATTCTAGCCTCAAATCCCTTTTCTTCCTTCTTTTATTATTATTATTATTTTGCATAATGTGTGATTGACACCAGCCTTGGTGCTTTCATGCATTATCTCATTAAACTCACAACAACCTACAAGAAGTGATTGCATTCCCATTTTATGGATGAGGAAACTTTCCCAAGGTATTTTGTACAGCCTGTGGATAGCAGAATTTGGAGTTTGAACTGAGGCTAATCTGACTTTAGAATACATTTAGCCTTTACATAATCTGCAGGTGGCTTCTCAAGATACTTGCCCGAGGACAGTGCAGCTCACTCTTGACTTCATTTAGAATGCTTAAATGTGGGGGTGCCTGGGTGGCTCAGTTGAGTGTCTGACTCTTGATTTCAGCTCAAGTCATGATCCCAGGGTCGTGTGTTCGGCCCTGTGCAGAGCGTGGAACCTGCTTAAGATTCATTCATTCTCTCTCTCTCTGTCTCTCCCTCCCTCCGTCTCTTTCTCTCTCTCTCTCCCCCCTCCCTCCTCTCTCTCTTTGTCTCTCTCTGTCTCTCCCTCCTCTCTCTGTCTCTCTCTCTCTGTCTCTCTCTGTCTCTCTCTCTCTGTCTCTCTCAGCACCTGGATGGCTCAGTTAATCATCTGACTTCAGCTCAAGTCATGATCTCACAGTTTGTGAGTTCGAGCCCCACATTAGGCTCTCTGCTGTTAGCACAGAGCCTGCTTTGGATCCTCTCCCCTCTCTGCCCTTCCCCTCCCTCTCAAAAATAAAATAAACATTAAAAAAATACATTAGAAAAGCTTCTCTCTCTGGGCACCTGGGTGGCCCAGTCAGTTGAGCATCTGACTTTGGCTAAGGTCATGATCTCACCGTTCTTGGGTTTGAGCCCCACATCAGGCTCTGTGCTGACAGCTCGGAGCCTGGAGCCTGCTTCAGATTCTGTGTCTTCCTCTCTTTGCTCCTCTCATGCTCTCTCTCTCTCCCTCTCTCAGAAATAACCATTAAAAAAATTTTTTTAAATGATTCTCTCTCTCTCCCTCTCTCTCCCTCCCTCTGCCCCTCTCCCAACTTGTGTATGCATGCTCTCTCTGTCTCAAAATAAACAAATAAACATTAAAAAAAATTCTCTCTGTCTTTCTCCCCTCTTTCCCTGCTCGTGTGAGAGCTCTCTCTCTCTCTTAAAAAAAAAATGCTTAAGTGTGATTTTAGAATTGAGAAAAGATTATTTTCTGCTAATTGCCTTTACTTCAGAAGAGGTAAAATTCTTCCCACTAGAGATAATCAGATGTGAATTAATACACAGCAGCAACAAAACTAGCTTCTGTGGTAGGCATTTTTCCGGCTTCCAGAGGCTAAAAATTAGAGGATACTTTTAAGGTCTTATAAAAGATGATGCCATTTTCAGATAACGTTTCCATTTAAAATCAGATATCCGGATACTGCTTTATACACAGAATAGTTAATTTTAGAGTGAAAAGAATCTCCTGTTGGATTTTTCAGGAATGAACAGGATAAAAAAGGGAGTATTATTCCCAGACACCTTCCCTCATACTGTGACTTAGCCAAAGTGAGCATGAACTCAAGTAAACCCGAGTCAGCTTCAAGTAAATATATTGTCTGTTCTTCCAGGAAGTCTGGATCTACCATTTTTAAAGCTTGCAGATGTAAAATATATCCAAAAAGCAAACGACTTGGAATAACTTCTGTTGTGTCCCATATCTAAAGGGCAGATCAAGGAAAGTGGTACCAATGCTTCTACCAGCAGTGGTAAACCAAAACTTCCCATGAGTCATTCGTCCCAAATATATAAGAGCTCAAATAGAAAGCAGTTGCAAGTATAGTAAAGAAACCACAAATTAGGTAGCATTAGACTAGTTTCAAAGTTTCTTTTAGCCATTTAGCTTTCATTAAAAATTTTTAAAGACTGATTATTAAAGTATTGACTTTAATTTTGTAATGCATTATAATTGGAAAAAAATCTTTCATGGACTTAGTAAAAAAATTCAAACACTTTTTCAAAGCACTGTTCAAAAAGTAAGTTTTTCTCAGGTCCACATTCCTTTTTTTTTAAGTTTGTTTATTTTGAGAGAGAGAGCACGTGAGCAGGAGAGGGGCAGAGAGACAGAGAGAGAGAGAGAGAAAGAATCCCAAGCAAGCCCTGCATTGTCACCGCAAAGCCCGATGAGGGGCTCGAACTCGTGAACTGTGAGATCATGACCTGAGCCGAAATAAGAGCCAGACGCTTAGCTGACTGAGCCACCCAGATGCCCTTGGACCCCCATTCCTTGGTGTTGGAGTCCTCTAGTGCTTCCAGTCATGGATATGTGTTTCTTCACACGAACGCCAGTGCATTGTACCCCCCTGTTGTTGACCTTGTCTTTTCTGCTTCTGTGTCTGTACATATAGAGTTGCCTTCTTCTTTTAAAAGATTCCCTAGTAGTCCAACATACTGATACACCATAATTAGTTTATTTAACTGGCAGCCCCATCCGATGGATATTTAGGTTGTTACTAGTGTGTTGCTAGTATGCACAATACTGGAATGAATATCCCATTTATGTTGTACTTGCCTTCATTTTAAAAAATTGAGCAACACGTAGAAAGTGGACTAAATGAAAAGGAAACTGAATGCTTGAAACTTAACAATGAAGGTGCATGTGGGTCAGCCTGTGCACGTGAGCCACTCCTCTCCCCACAGAAGCACAATTGCTTTGTAAAGCATATCTAAAGAAATTATAATCTGAATGTCGGAAACATGTTTACCTAATCCTGAGTTAAAATCCCTTACTTTCCAGATTTCTAATAAGTTGAAGCAGTAAATTTCTCACAACACTGGTTTTTTTCTTAATAATATTTGAATATTTGTCCATTATACAGTGTGTTAATAGCCTATACCGAATCACAGATGTGTCCTAAGGATAGAAATATAATAAAGAATGCCAAATGAGCACCAAAGACTGGGGATAATTTAGAGAGTCATAATGTGGCCCTAATAATAAATGATTTACTCAGTATATGTTATTTCAAGCTATAGCTCTATCCATAGTTCATACTCTATTATCAGTCTTTAAAAAGTATAAAGAGCAGATCCTACTTCTTCTTTTTAAATCTAGAATTTTGGTCTTTTCAATATAATGTAGCTAACAACTAAGTGAACTTAAATTGGTGTGTCTCCTTTATAGAGAGGTATTTTTGTACATATGAAAATGTCAAAATATAGTTAATGTTATGAGATGATAAAATTAGTACGTTTTATAAGATAATTCTATGTATTTCTAGAGCTGTGATATAATCTTTGACATTGCTAAATACATTCAGAAATAAATCTCCTTATTTTGGGATTCTGTTTTACTGTAGGTTAGGTATATGGATTTTGGGAATCAGACCTGGCTCTGCCCATTACTAACTTGATGACCCTATTAAATTATTTAATTTTGCCTTAGTTTTCTTATATGTAAAATGAGGATTTTTATTACAGTATGAAGAGATTATAATGAGTTTATATATGTAAAGTGCTTATATGTGGTGCCTGGCACATAACAAGCTATAATTATTTTATTCTTATTACTAACATTATTCTTTGTGGAAGGAAAACTTATATTTTATACTTTATTCAATTTTAGAACATTAGATTTGAAGATAATTTCATTGTTCATCTTAAAAGCTCTCAAGAAATAAAAAAGATTTATTTTGGGCGAGTTAGGGCATAAAGAACTTTAAATTAGGAACACTGTTCATTACTTTCAGTGAGGATAGCGCCCCCTGGTGGAAATGTTTCAGCACCCACCCACCTCCCTACCCCTAAGCTTATCTGTGGAAATCTTATTTTTTCAGTGCATCTATTCCTGAAATGTAATTTGCAAGTCTAATCGTATTTTAATTGGTAGAGAAGAAACCTGTCACTTAAAGGCATCCTGAAGTGATTGAGTGACTTTGTAAAAAATGGAGCAAACTTTTGTCAGGCTGCATCAGTATCCAGTGAAAAAAGCCTCTATGTAGGATGGCAGATTTGTTGTGTATCTAAATTCACTGACTTTTCAAATGCCTACGTAAAATGAAATAGACTTTGCAGGAGAGAAATGCAAAAAAAAAAAATTTTTTTTTTTTGTTTTTACATTTTATTTCAAATAATCATCTCTGGCTTGGTCTAGTTTTTAACTTACATTTTTGTTTTTGTATCTGCCAAATCAGGTTTTCTGTCAGGTTTTGTCCCATTTGATTCTGTCTGAGCACTTTGGTGTCCTTTGCATCTCAGTCCCCAGAGATGCCTACTGAATGGAAGAAGAAAGGAAGATCTTGGAGAACTTCAAAGAGGAAAGAGGAAAGGTTACCTCTGGGTGGAAACCATTTTGTTTGGGGGCCCACAACTTGCTTAGAATCCCAGCTTTTATGTAACAACAAAGGGAGAAAATGATTATACATATTAAATTTTTTTTTTTCCATAACACAAACCAGGTAGGACCTTGTATCTTTTAAATGGGTTGTTGGTCTCATTAACCACTATTAAAACCCACTAAATATTTTGGAAGGGGGAGAAATGAAATAAACGGGAAAAAAAGGACTCTCACAAGCCCTAATCTAATAAATAGGACAATGGGCTTGGGGGAAAATGTGGCCTGCTAAGGAAATCAGGGTGTTAGGGCAGTGATAGGTGTAGAGTGGAGACAGGGGACCTTTTTATATAGTGGTTAATGGGAAGAACTTGGAGTCCCAAATGAGTTTCTCTTGGGTTAGCCATTTACTAGTTTCGTTTGTTATCAGCCTCTCTGAGTCTTGTTTTCCTTATCTGTAAAGTGGTAATAATGAGAGCAGAATACCTAGCTACTGTGATACCTACTTTGTAAAAGTTGTCTTGAGGACTGAGTACTAGACATAGAGAAAGCCCCCGAAGAAGTATGTTGTTGTAACTGTTATTGTTAGCTGGTAGCCTGATTTTTCCTTACTTTTCTGGCCCATGTGTACTCCGAGGAAGAGGCTATGGTGTGTACCATTAGAAAGCCATCCTGTTCCTCCCTGAGGAAAACCCAACCACAGTTCCCACAACTTGGATCGTTTGGGTATTTTTGCTTACACGTTGCAAAAATAATTTTGTTGACCCCAGACAGCAGTTGGGAGAAGACCAGGAGGCATATGTGCTCGTGACCTGGCTCCTTCTCCATCAGATTGTTAACAGGGAGCTTGTGAACAGCAGGCACATTCAAGTTCTGTGTGAAGGACATTTCCTTGACACATGTGCCAGCGTCAAGGTTTTCCCGTTCCTCAGCACATAAATACTTGAATCATGCAGCCACTTAAACTATCCCCATATTTAAAAATATTACTGCCAAGAGAAAGTGAATTTTGCCCTTTTGGTGATAATTCTAGTGATTATAAACCATGGTGTGCTGGGCTCCTCTCACACATTAACAGACCGCCTTGTTGGAATGACGCCCCGACCTGGAGTGCCAGTATCCTCCCAGACAGAACAGGAAAAATAAAGACTGTATAACAACTTCACCAGACTGCCAGCCGTAGCCGGTTCAGAAGCTTTTGGTAAAGTGCAGCCAGAGTGTATTTTTAATGCTATAGGAATTTTTAAAATATCACACATACACACACACACCCCTCCCTCTTTGAAGATGTGCCGTCCACGAGGCCAGTCTAAGTCCTCCAGGTCTGTCTTGATCTGTACTTCAAATTATAAACACATGTGTGTGTGTTTTTCTTTTTTGCAGGGCATGCTTTTCAAGACAAGATGGAAAATCTTGTCTGTGCTCAGTTTGGTAAATTGGCTTATTCTTCCCTCTAGGAAGTGTACAAAAGCACTTAAAAACATTTTATCAGCAAATAAAATAGCTAAGGGACACTGCAGCCTAGTGTTGCTTAAACCATGTAGAAAGGTATCCTAAGGTTTGCTAAAAGTGAGATTTATATGTAGGCTTTTATTTTTCTTTTTCCAATTTTTTTTCCCTTTTTTTCTAATCAAATTTATGTGGTAAGTTCGTGGCAGACACATCTGGCTACTGTGATTTTTCCTGCTCTGATAGACCACTTTTGGAACTTTGTGGTCTCTGCAGCATAAATTAGCCCAATCTGCACAAGCACATACATACAAACCCAAAGACAAACTGAAAAACCTTCACATTTTACCGGAAGAGGGTAGAGTGTAAGGCATTGGTAGGAATGTGGTGATAGAAAGCGGCATATATGGCAGGGAAGGAATATCGTGGACATGGGGAAAAAGAGAAGGGGTTCTGGGTAAAAAAGCTTTTTTTCTTGTTTAGAAAAAAAGGAGAAGTTTTCTAAATATCTAAATACTGTAGAAATCATTTTTTTTGTCTTAGATTTGGAGGAAGCCATCAACTGGCAAAATTCACTCTATCTAATCAACATTATTAAAGACTGCTCCTCTTTGGAGTTTCCAAAAAGAGATTTGTTACATTTTTTTTTCTTTTAGGTTTTTTAAAGATATGTGAAATGAGGGCTAAAAACAGTACTATTATTTAAAGAATTTTTTAAAAATGTTTATTTTTTGATAGAGAGAGACAGAGACAGTGAGTGGGGGAGGGGCAGAGAGAGAGGGAGACATAGAATTCGAAGCAGACTCCAGGCTCTGAGCTGTCAGCACAGAGCCTGAGGCAGGGCTCAAACTCACAAACTGCCAAGATCATGACCTGAGCCGAAGTTGGATGCTTAACCAACTGAGCCACCCAGGCACCACTAAAAACATTATTAAATTAACTAATTCGATTCCTCTTACACAATAAAGTGAGATGTAATAGTGTATAAAGAAATGAACTTTGTGTTCCCATATGTATATTCCATTTATCTTAATATGGATGATGCTCGTATCTAGATCAGTACAGTTGACCCTTGAACAAGGTGGGATGGGAGGTTGGGGAGCAGACCCAAATTCCTCATATAACTTTGGTTCCCCCAAAACTTAACTACTAATAGCCTACTATTGACCCGAAGCCTGAACTGCTAAGGTAAACGGTCAACTAACACATATTTTGTATGTTGTATGCATTATATGCTGTATTCTTACAATAAAGTATGCTAGAGAAAAGGAAATGTTAGGACAATCACAAGAGAAAATACATATAGTACTTTACTGTAAAAAATCAGCCTGTAAGTGGACTCATGCAGTTCAGACCCATATTGTTCTGTGGTCAACTATATTCATCTGGGTGAATTAAGATTAAGTGATAAACACTTGTAGAGTTTATTATGTGAAATTTAGAAATTTATATAGACAAATCTCCTCTTTGATAGGAAGTGTCAACAGCCATGAAAAATGTTTGATGCTACACTTTTCCTAAGAAAATATTCTTTAAGATAAAATTCCTATGTAGTATGCTAGATGAACACTTTGGAAAATTGTGTACACAAAGAAGGTTATTTAAAATAGTGCCACCCCCAAGTAAATGCCTGCAATGCAAAAATATATGTATTTGTAACTATTAAAAATATTAGTTACAAGGACTAGGTAGCACATGGAAAAGTGTTTATTATTTTAGTCTAATTTTATGAAGCAGAAAAAATTGTTTATTGTGAACTATAATTTTGTTTTTTTAAAAAAAGACTGTTTAGTTTCTCCTTTCCCACACATTTTGCTCTCCATCTGTGTATTTCTAGTCCCTAGCCAAGTGCATTATGTATCACAGGTGCACCACTTTGTAGAGTTAATGTACTAGGTAAATCAATTATGTATTTTTGAACGTTAGTAGTCAGTATAGTAAGCCTTTTTGATTGAGGGTGATTCCCTTTATTTTCTCTGTAATGTGGTTATATTACTTTTATAATAGCCTAAAGGAAACAAACAAACAAACAAAAAAGAGAGAACCATTTGATGCCTTGAGCTTTTTATAGAGGGAGAGGAGGATGGGGTGTTGGGAAGAAGGCTCTAGGCCCCATGTGCAATCCAGACAAAACCATGAATCCTTAAGATTCTGCAATTGACTGAGTCTGCCTTTAGCAAACAAGTACTTCCCTAGTCTCTAAGATCAGTGTTTCTCCCAGCGGGGATCCAGATCTAGCACTAGGAAGATCCCCTGGGGGCATTTGGTAAACAGGAGTCTTCAGAATCCAGTCACCCGATTGCTCCTAAAAAAAATTTTTTTAAATGCTTATTTAATTTTGAGCAAGAGAGACAGAGTGTGAACAGGGGAGGAGCAGAGAGAGAGAGAGAGACACGCACACAGAATCCGAAGCTGGCTTCAGGCTCCAAGCTGTCAGCATGGAGCCCGATGTGGGGCTTGAACTCACAAACCACGAGATCATGACCTGAGCTGATGGCAGATGCTTAACTGACTGAGCCACCCAGGCGCCCTGATTGCTCCTTAAAGAGCGGTCATGGGCTGCTGCTGGAATAATGCCTGGGTCCCCACCCCTGTGAAATCCTGTTTCAGATGATGTAGGTTGGAGTCTGGGAATGGGTGCTGTTTTCAGGTGCCCAGATGCCTCTGGTCATCAGCCAGGTGTGGGAGCTACAACAGAATCGTGTGGGTTAGCATAGTGATTGGAGAATGCCATAATGACAAATGGCAGAAACCCACTCAGATGATCCATCCTTTAACTTGAGTTATCCGAAACAAACTGAATATGCTCACCAACTTTTTGACTGGGTTCTTTGTCCAAAATAGACATTTATTATGGCATTGGCACCTGTCATCTGGGCACTTGGTGGTGGTAGTATACACATGAGCACTGGCTACATGAACGCTGAAGCCACTTTCCAGAGAGTTTTGACCCCAATCACACCAGGTAAACTTCAAAAACAAGGGAATACATTGTGCCTTGGGATCCAGATTATTGAACTATATGTCTAAATTCACTCAGTGTGTAAGCTCACCTCAAACTTTGCTTGCTGAGAGTTGACCAGACAATCAGACCTCTGCAGGGCTACACTCCTAAAACATTCCAGAGAGGCACTTCCTACCCCGAAGGAATGCAGAACCTCTTAGAAAGGAGGTAAAGGCGGGGGCAAGCTTGTCTGAAGTCTCTACTTTGTGTGTACTACCTCGATTATTTAATTATTTTTAATGGAGTCTAATTTCTTCACCAAGCTTTGGATCTTTGGTGGGAGTTTTAAAAATAATTTTGACAGTTTTTGTAGTATCTGCTGGCTGACATCCAATAGTTTGCCCTCAGGAACTTCCTTGTGGGGAATTTCACCCAGTTAAAGTTAGAGGTGAAGGGATTCCGGGATGGTTTGTCCTTTGGCCACTTGTTCCAAATTAATAAGTGCTGAGTGACATTTGGACACTCTTCTTTGATCTCCTCTTTGGGGTGCCTGGTGATGTCCCTGCCTGCGTGTGATCATTACCCCCACCCCATATCAACTGGAAGATTGATTTCTTCTTCCTTTCTGGAAGTCTAAATTTATTCCCTGGGTGTTTTGCAGTTGCTGGTGGTCAGGGACAGCTGTTCCACCACGCTTGACTCTGAATAATTCTCTGTGATGAAGTCAGCAAAATACTGTAAGAAGCCAAGAAAACAAAAGCCTTCATGGTCTCTTCTCATTAAGTGCTGAAGAGAGGAAGATCACCCCCTCTCCCTGGTTTAAAAAAAAAACAAACAGGAAAAGATGAGATCCTAAACATATTTGAGGCAACAAGATTGAACAATCTTCTTTTCCCCGTATTATATAATTACTCTTTGGTCATTGTAGAGCAGCTGATCAGCAAAAAATGGAAAAAAAACCCCACTGTAATCTTACCATTCAAAATCACACAACATTTTCTCATGTAGTATTCTTTTTTTTTTTCAATAGAAGTATGAAAAAAAAGGTTGGAAAATCTTTTATGTTTTTTTTTGTAGCCTAATTTTCATTTAACATACGAGCATCTTTCCATTTAAATTAATATTTTTCTACAGTATTTTTTGATTAGCTGTTTTAATTGGAAAAGTAACAGGAAAAATTCAAACAGTTCCAAAGAGTATTCATGAGAAGTAAGTCTCCTTCACACCAGACCCCTAGCCCTTCTCTCCTCTTCATTGAAAACACTGCTACCAGCTTCCTGAGTGTTCTATAAATACTCTACATACATATGTATGCTTGGGTGTGTATGTCTTTTTAAACTTAACATATCCTAGAGAGCTTTCTAAATTCGTACTTACAGATGTATTCTTTCTTTGCCAGGAATATATAATATTCCACTCTATTGATGTACCTAGTTTATTTAAACAGTCCCCTATGCTGGATATTTAGATTCTTTTATGATAGTTCGCTGTTATTAAACAGTGCTGCAGTGCTTAACATAATTCCTTGTGCTTTATGCTGTTTATAAATAAGACAATTTTGCAGAGGTGGACTTCCTGAATCAAAAATTATGTGCATTTGAACTTTTAATAGATGTTCTACTTCCCTCCAAAAAGGTTACACCAATTTACACCCCTACCAACAGAGTATCAAAATGCTCCTTTCCCTCTATTCTGGCCAATAATGTCCATTATCAGACTTTTTAGTATTTATGATTCTGATAGGTACAAACTAGATTCTCATTGTTTAATTCATATCTATCTATATATCTAGATATATATACTCTCTCTATACATAGTATATATATTCTCTCTATATATATATAGTGTGTGTGTGTGTGTTGAGGTGGTGGTGGGGGGTTTGATTGGGGCACTACTTTATTGTGCAATAAATAATTTAAGGTTGTCAATACACAAAAAGTGTTTTTTTTTTCACCAGGCACTTAGCAAGTTTTTCAGCTTGCATATCCATATGTTTTTGACTAAGCCATAAATGGAAGTTTCATTTGAAGTTATTTTGCTTCCCAGTACATGTCATGCATTTCATTCGTATTATTTTAGTCCTTTTCCTTTCCAGTATTCTACTTCTCAGACACCAGTGAAGAGCGAGCTGTGAGTTTTCAGTTTTGCCAAGAGTTACATATTTGCAGAGCTGAAAGAAAAGAAAGTAAAAAATATTTTTTAATGTGGGTGATTTAGTCCTGGCTCACAAGACTTTCATTTAGCTGCTTCAAAGCGTCCACTTTAAATATCAAGAAAAATATTCCATTTCCACCCCTATCAACTGCTGTAATGCCTGAATGAATTAGAATGGAACTCTAATCTCTCCCCAAGTGGAATTGGATCATCCCATCCCAATAAAATGAGCGCTCAGGGCAGCTACAAATAGGAAGGCTCCTGGCCTCCTGGCCTCTTTCACTGATGTTGTTTTTCTACTGCTACTGCCTGAGACCCTGCAACTCAGGGATATTCTGCCGGAGACCCCACTTCTCCAATGTACGACACGTCTCAGTCATTTGTGTGTGTATCATCATCTCCTTTGTCTCTGCCCTGGGTTTAAATACCAAACTTTTCCCCCTGTAATTGGAGGGAGTCCTAAGGCCCAAATCATATTAAAATTGAAGGCTTTGGCCTGACACATTTCTTCCTGAAACTTACTTCCATGTGTTTTCATTCTCTGGGGCCTTCTCCAGACCCAACTCTGGCCTTCCCAGCTTGTCCATTCTTTCTTCTGTCAAGAAGGTCAACGTGGAACAGTGTCTTCAGCTCTGACTCTGGGAAAGGAGGGCCTTTTGCTGAAGGACCTCGAGCTTTACAGTCAGTTAACTCTTGGAGCTCAGATTCTGCTTCAGAAAACTTGTAATTCTTTTGTTCGATGTCTTGTTGTCAGCCACGGTTATCCAGAACTGTTTCTTCTCAAAGACTGTTCCAACCAGTCCCACAGGGCAATTTCCTTCCTGTCTTCCTGGCTCTCTATTTTTTTTGAATATAATTGTCTCCCTTTTTAAAAAAATGGAGATACATTTGACATAAAGTTGAAATAGTTTGTTGTACAACAAAATGATTTGATATATGTACATATCTCAGTGTGTACATACTATAACGTATGTACATGTGTTATGGAAATGATCACCACAATAAATCCAGTTAACGTCTGTCACCACACATAGTTACAAAGTTCTCTTTCTTGTGATGAGAATGTTTAAGATCTACTCTTAGCAACATTCAGTTATACAATACAGTATTGCTAACTATAGTCACCATGCTTTACATTACATCCCATGACTAATTTATTTTATAACCGGAAGTCAGTACCTTCTGACAAACTTCACCCAGAATTATTTCCAAATAACAGTTGGGGTTGGGTGTGGAGGTGGGGAGGGTGGAAGGAACAGTGAGTATGAGGTATCAGAATCCTTAGCACATATTATAACTGGGGTTCTTTACCCTTCAAACCCTGGTCAGTTCTCAAAACCATTGTTTAGTGGGGTTTCCTCAAAGATAAAAATGTTACAATACAATGGTCCATATATGACGCAGTTTCTCTGGCCCTGCCAGACTGAGAATTTGCAGTCTCCAGGGAGTTTAGGGTGTGTATAGAGAATTTTTTTCTTTCTTGTTACTTTTTTTTATGTCACCTTTTATTTTGAAACAATCTTAAACTTACAGAAGAGTTTCTAGTACCAGGAACTCCCATATACCCTTTGCCCAGATTTGCCTTTGTTAATTGTTTATGTTTTGCCACATTTGCTTATCTTACTTCTCTATATGTATATATATTTTTTTCCTTGTTTTCCCTTTGAACCTTTTGAGATTAAGTTGGAGACCTCATGCTCTTTTACCCCTAAATACTTCAAATTGTATAGGTTTCTAAATCAGGAAATTTCACGTGAGTTTACAATATTACTTTCTAATCCATATCTGTATATGAAAATTTCTTCATTTGCCACAACAGTGTCCTTTCTGGCCATTTTGGTTTCCAGTCCAGGATCTGTTAAGGATCATGTATTGCATTTAGTTGTCCTGTGTCTATTTAATCTCTTTTTACCTGGAATAATTCTTGGGCCCTTGTGATTTTGGGTCGTGATATCTTTGAAGAGTACAGGCCAGTTATTTTGTAGATTGTTTTTAAATTTGGGTTTGTCTAGTGTTTCCTCAAGGTTTGGATTTAGGTTACACATTTTTGGCAGGAATGCCACATCATCACAAGAGTGATTATGTGTTCTTCTCATTGCGTTCTATCCAGAGGCACATGATGTCAGTTCGTCCTAGTATGGGTGATGTTGGCTTTGATCCTTTGGCTAAGGTAGTGTCTGTGGAAGATGGGGGGAGGAGCTTCGTCTGCTTGGGGCAACCGACTCCTCTCATGAGTATATTCCATAAAGACAGTGCAATATGATGAGATACTTTTTGGTCCACTAGATCTCTA
Source organism: Cryptoprocta ferox (assembly GCA_028646485.1). NCBI lineage: Eukaryota > Metazoa > Chordata > Mammalia > Carnivora > Eupleridae > Cryptoprocta > Cryptoprocta ferox. The sequence goes on from CM053573.1 coordinate 108,102,473, forward strand.
AGGTGTGCCCTTAGGCCATGTGAACTCCATTCTTTGGGATGATAAGCAAGCACCATTCCCATCATGTTCAGTTAAGCTTCACAGAACATTATGTAATTATCCAATAACAGAGTACATATATATACAGAGATAGAGTTTTAAAATGAAACTGTGATGCTTCCATTCACTTATTCCCCATTCTTGCTTCTTAACAAACGCATAATCAGAAAGGGTACATATAAATAATTGAGTTAAGTTGTGGTAAAGGGAGACTAAGACTGAGGAAATAGTAAAGCCAGAGAGAAAAATGTATCCACAGGCCCTGTGCTAGAGGTGTACGCATATTTAGCTTTGAGACTTTGGGGCTCTTATGTAAAGGAAGATAATGTTCAGTTACAGGAGTCAAAGAATTTATGAGGTAAGGGCTCGCCTGGTGTTGAGGAGAAACATAGCTTTTCTATATATATAGATGCCAAAGAGGGAGTTCTCCCTTCAGTTTCTCATAAATGATCTAGACACTGTGCTCTAGATGACAATCCTCAAAAAAATCTCACAATAGTGAGAGCACCAGGAGTTTCAGAAAGAAGTTTTCTGTAACCTTCCTAAACACTGGGCTGTGGCATGATCTCAGAGCACCAGCCAGGAATGTCTGACCACCAAAACAAGACCACGTACGCTGTTTGATTCAAGGATAAACTTTGGAAAATCCAGAGTTGTAGCTTTATTTGTTGTGTGTATTTTACTTACTTTTGTTTTTAAGAACAAACCCCCCTTGGCACAGCCTCCCAAATAAAACTTAGAGATGTAGGTTTTTGTTTTGTTTTGCTTGGGACCAGAATCTCCTCTGGTTACGTTTTTAAAAGCAGAGCTGCTCTGGTTTCTAGCTCCCCTTCCCCCCACTCCAAAGTGTATTCCTTTCTTCCTCAAAGATGGGCCGGAACACTTCACAGGGCTGAGAGATAATAGTCCAGAGATGCTAACCCCAAGGTGTGTACCCCTAGAACTTTCCCATCTCTGGGTTTCTTCGGAATTTTTAACTTACATAATGCACGAAACACTGTGGTGGTTTCCCATATGGTCTGAGCCATGAGCGGAAAGGAGATTTCTATCACTCTGGAGTAGAGGTCAGCTGCAGTGCTCACCACAGCCATGAGGCCCCAGGGGCGCTGGTACTTGCCCTCCCACTCTGCTCTTTAGCTGTGTGGGCCTCTCTGTTTTGCACAAGTACTCCAAACCGACAGGTTAGGCACCTTCCAACCCTAGGACCTTGCACTTACGGTTCCTCAGCCTAGTATGGCCCCAACCCTGATTTCTGCACTTTATTCAGATTTCTTAGATCACACATCACCTCCTCAGAGAGGCCTTTCTTAACTTCTATGCCTAATATATTTCCACATTTATTTGTGCAAAGCCCTCTTCCCAAGAATTACACTATATATTTGTTCTTGTCTGTCTCCCTACTAGACTATACTCTCTCAAAGGGCCAGGACTCTTGTTCATCAGTCTTTCTAGCACCTGGAAACAGTGCCTTATACCTGACTGGGGTTCAGCAGATATTTGGTGAATGAATAATTAAATGAACTGTAGAACGCTGGAAAGAAAAAGTCAACAATAGTCCTAGCATGCAAACACCACCATGATTAGTACTTTGATACTTTTTCATTTCAAAGGTAATTAACTTTTTGGAATCACTAGAAACCCCATAAGAACTAGGGATATAGTCCTCAAAATACATACATGCACATATTCCCAAAACTTGACATATAATTTCACCAGATTTCCTAATCCTGCTACTCCTGCTAAAATTCTTTTTTATTCCCCCTAAGCAGTCCTACCCTGAGGCAAAGCACCCACCTGCATCACATCATTATCTTTGCTAATCTCATTGCTGAACAGTGGCTCTTGACTTTACATTTCTGTGATTCCTTGTGAGGCTGATGATTTTTCCATGTTTGATTACTAAACGCTTAGTGTCTGTTGTATGAGCTCTTCAAATAATCAAGATGTCTACTAAAATGATACCTTGTAGAAAGAAAACAGATTAAACATTAGCATTTCACACGGAGAACTTTTTCTCCGCCTCTCGCCTCTCATGGGACATAGCTATAGATTCATTTTCTGTTGCCACACTTTGCACCTGGAGTAGTTTTAGAATCATTCAAGAAAGCGAACCAATAAAAAGCTACAATAAACTCTCTCCTGACTAATGAAAATAAATGCATGAATCAGAGTTTCCATTTCCTGCTAGGATAAAAGTGTACCTATTGTCTGAAGATAATAACACAGTGTTGGTTTTGCTATTGCCAGGTCATCGAATTAAATTCAAAGACACAAAGATAACTTTGTGGAGCAGCACGGCAAAGCGCCCAATTTCCTCTTTTTCCAACTTAGGTCATTATTTGCCTAAGTTCACCGGCTTCATAGATGTGCTTCCTGTCACGGGCCACTTTTGATAAACCTTGTGAGGTCCCATAAATCAAATGGAATTTGAGTAGCACATGCTGGTACTGTTTTAGGTGGAAGAAATATGATTTCTTTACAGCAAAACAATGCAGAAGAAATCAGCATGCCAACTTGTTCTGGATATATTACATCTGGCTTGTTCTGGATATATTACAATGATGAAAACTGATGGCTAAATCTTTTAAATGCCAATGAAATATGCATTTTAGGTCATTCCTTTGCTAGGAACACATAAAAACCAGTGTTACAGGCATTTCCATCATGCACATCTAGGAGAGCACAGTTACCCAACACTTGCACACTGGTCTGTCAACTGCACTACTGTGTAGACAGGTAGACTGGAGAGAGAGCAAGTGGGAAAATCACCTTCTGGTATGAATAATTCAGGGCTTCCTGTGAAGCAATGGCAGCTTGTGTTCCAAGTCTGAAGCTAGAAGAGCCAGGGGTATCTGGAAGACCTAAGGTCCACCTGTCAAATGTTGGAGCACCTGGAAGTGGTTTGAAGTCTTGAAACAGTGAGGCCAGGAACGAACACATCCCGGAGCTCTGTGCCTTATCAACCGAGCCGGCTGAGAAACTGCCTTGTGGTTATTCTCACCCAGAATCGAAATAAAGGACTCAGTGTGAAGTTGGGATAGTACAGTGTCTTGGTTTAATACTTTACAGATTTTTGGAACCAAATGCACCCTGAAGTGAAAAGTTGCCTTTTTTTTTTTTTTTTTTTTTTTTTTTTTTTTTTGCTGACCTTGTTGGATGGCTAATACAGTTTCTGGGAAATAAGAGAAACAAGCGGCTCATTGTTGGCAGGAGCAGAGAGAGACACAAGAAGGGCGAGAGACGTGTCTGCAGCCTTTTTTTCCTCTTCATTGTATCGTGACTGAGTCAAGGCTGGACTGTGACTGGATTTTTCTTTCTACCTCTATAGACATGTGTTTTCCATCAGACAGGGCTGCGTGACACCTGACATTGGCCAGTTCACATGAGTTAAGCCATGTACGGCCCATAAACAGAGAGGAAAAGACCCACAGCTGCACTCAGACACTCTTGATGCTGAAATATTTTTGAAGCTTGGTGTGGCTGGGTCTGCACATATGTCAGAAACAATTTACACCTGTACGTTTTGGCTTCTTCCTGTTGCATATCATTACTTTCCAAAATCTGCTGTGGCCGGAAGGTCTACTATTACCTGTTGGCAGCACCTTTTCTTGTTTAAACCTTCCTGAATTATGAAATGTAACTTTTCAACGTTATCCGATATGTCTTTTTTTTTTTTTTCTTTTTTTTAAAGACTGAAGAAGCGGGGTGCCTGGGTGTCTCAGTCGGTTAAGCCTCTGACTTCAGCTCAGGTCATGATCTTGTAGTCTATGGGTTCGAGTCCTGTGCTGGGCTCTGTGCTGACAGCTCAGAGCCTGGATCCCGCTTCAGATGCTGCGTCTCCCTCTTTCTCTGCCCCTCCTCTGTTCATGCTCTCTTTCTCTTTCTCTCAGAAATAAACATTAAGAAAAAAAGACTGAAGAAAAAAGCCCTATATCATTTTCTGTAAAACCAGATCATAAAACAAGTGATTCATATAGATTTCATCATTTTGTAGTAGTAAATAAGTTAATTACTTTAGTCTACATTAGGCTTTTTCATGAAATCGGGGAAAGATAGGGAAAAGGAAACACATCCTTGTCACTGAATTTATTTTTTTTAATGTTTTATTTATTTTTGAGAGAGAGAGAGAGAGAAAATAGGGGGTGGGGCAGAGACACAGGGAGACACAGAATCCAGGCTCTGAGTGGTCAGCACAGAGCCCGACATTGGTCTCGAACTCACAAACTGTGAGATCATGACCTGAGCCGAAGTCAGACGCTTAACCAACTGAGCCACCCAGGCGCCCCTTCTTGTCACTGAATTTAACTCGGTAGATACTTTTTGATTATGGAGGGTGAGCAGCACAGGGCAGCAACTGGTGATCAGTGCAACTGATGCCAGTCATGGCATTCTAGCATATTCCGTGGGCTGCCTAGGTTTGTCACAGTCTATGTCTATGATTTGTGTGGAGTCATTTATCCTTCCAATGATCATCTCTAAATGAGTGAATCGGCCTAATGTCACTGGTTTTAAATTGTGTCCCTGGGTCCCATGCCAGGATTTTAGGGGGATATGAGTGAGCAGAAGCTAAGCTTAGTTAGTGTCTGGACTCCAAAAACTGTGTCTGTTCAACAGATTTTTAAAGTTGGTTTAATATTTTCATACAAGAGCTGAGAAATGCCTGTAGGAAAAACAGTGAAAGCATGACCAAGAGGATTTAGAGAAGACAGTCAAAAGGGCTGCCGTTTAAGTGCTCCCTTACCCACTGGTACCAGCTCAGGATCTAGGCTTGCTTTGAACAGAATCCCCTGCACATGCAGGCTGCCTCTGCTTCAAGTCATACATTGGCTCTGGGGAAGGACCTTACTACTAAAGAAACATTTGAGAACCCTGGTCTACATGGATTCAGGTCCCTTCAGCTTGAACTTCTATGGTGATGATACTAAGTCGGGTGAATACATGGTCCCCCTCCCCCTGTAATGAGCATTGTGGGGAAAGTGAGTTTATAAACCACTAATGATAAAACAGAGCAAAACGAAATGGATGCTGAGCAGAAAACTATGCTCTGGAAGTGAGGAGAAAACAGCCAAAAATCTAGTATTCATTAAATATCCACTTGTAAAATTATGGGAGTTACTACCAATTTCCGACCCATAAACCCTGAAACTTAGTATAGTATTTAGTGTCTATACATCAGTAAGGCAGATTTGAAGTGCACTAAATTATTTCTGTTCTGTTTCTGTAAAGAAAATCCTTATCATTGGTGTTGCTTCCAAGAGGTAGGTGGAGACTTGGCTCCTTCTTCAGGTCTTACTTATAAAGAGCACAAATTCAACTGTCAGGAAGATGAGAATTGGTTCAAATCACAGAAGAGAATAGTTCAGTGTTTCTTAAAGGCGCTTTTCTTCAGCATGCATGGCCCAACCAAGAATCCAACAGGAAAGATTTCCTGACTTTCAGACTTAATTAAGTGCATGCTTCTGAGTGATGCAATGCAGTGTCATAAATAGTGCTTGCTTTCCTTAAAAAGTTACAGACTAAGTGGAGGAGTGGTATTTCCTCTCTGATTATCAGATAATGTGGATACAAAAGGACAGTCAACTAGTTGTAATTCATGGAGGACACAGTGAGAGCTAGTCTGGATGGACTGCCTCGTTGTGGTTCTAAATGTCAAATGGTTAACTTCATACCGGCATTAGTTCTTTGTAAGGAAACACATTCGAATGGAAACTGGAAACTTGGGGGTTCTACTGCCATGAGTTAGCTCTGGGGCTGCAACAGTCACAGCCTAGGGGACCAACCACCCCATCTGTCTGGGCTCTGCCAGATGTAGCCCTGACATCCTGTATTGCAGGAAATCCCTCAGTCTCTTGTCAGATCAGGACAGTTGGTTGCCCTTTGTGACAGACCTCAGTTCCGGCATTTGCAGAGCAGGGACAGAAAATGAAGTGATTCTAATGGTCATGATTTAGGAGTCCCTGTGATACCCTCTTGTAGGGTAGCTTTGTATTTGGGAGGTGCTTCTCCTGTACTTTATATAAACTTATTAGCTCAGACATCAAACTGAGGAAGTTTCCTGGATCCCAGATCAATTGTGTATTTGAATGTTGCATATTCACCTGCTTTGAGGAAACTGCAACCAGGTGTTCAAAGCCTCTAAGTCAGCCTCTCTGAAGTTCTCCCCACTCTCAAGGGAAGATGTTGGAAGGATTCTTTGGAACATTTAATGTTATTTTATCATAGAAGCAAGTAAAAAAAAAACCTCTAAAAAGATGTGTTATTTTTGAATATATGGAAGTAACGTTAATGCAGTAAGGTTTTGTGAAAACTGATACACAAGCTAAACCATCTTTGCAGTTTTCCTGTTAAATCAGCCTTTGCTTATGAAGAACTTAAGCAGACATTCTGGTAGACTTTTCTAATCCTTGTTTTCCCTGTGTTTTGTTTTTCTTTGTTTTTACATTACTTTGTATCTTGAACAGCAGTAGGTCACTCTAGGCAAGTAAAACCACTTTGTTCAACATTCACCAGGCTGCTATGTTCCTTTCTCTGGCTCCATGTCCTACACATCTGCTTAGCTGACTGTGAAGGACTTAGCACATAGTAAGAGCTTAATAAATATTAATTCATCTTCAGTTCAAATTCAACACTGCCAAGACATCTGCTAAGTTGCAGTGGACTAGCATTTCCCAGTATTCCTGCTCAGGAGAACACTGGACTTCCAAGTGTGAGAAGTGCTGCATTTTATATCTCCTTCTTGGAAAGTCTGGCTCTCTGTTAGAGCCTTAAAGGCTTTGAGGAATCCTGCAATAAAATGAATTCTTTTAACTTTATTTAGCCCAACATTTCCCAATCTTATTTGACCATGGAACACCTCTGAAAGCAGCTATTATTACTTTTTTTAGTCTAGCCTAATATCTAGTGTGCTCCCATGGAACACACTATAGACCATGTTTTTTTGGAGTATTTCTCCATTTTTTATATACTCCATAAAAATTGCCCATTTTTATGTACCCTATAAAAATGAATTAATAGTATTGGAGAGACAGTGTCCTGCACAGTTCCTGGTATTTACTGAAGACATGCTTACTACACACACACACACACACACACACACACACACACACAGAGACAGGTTTTTTTTTAGAACAGTTTCAGGTTTACAGAAAAATTGAAAAGATGGAGTTCCCATATACACTCTCATTCAATTTCCCATATTATTAATATCTTACATTAGTATGCTGTTTGTTATAATTGATGAGGCAATATTGATACATTATTATTAACTAAAATCCTTACTTATTGAGATTTCCTTAGTTTTTCCATAATATCTTTTTCTGTTCCAGGGTCCTGTACAGAATGCCACATTACCTTTACTTGTCATGTCTCCTTACATTGTTCTTGACCATGATAGTTTCATAGACTTTCCTTGTTTTGATGACCTTGATAGTTTTGAGGAGTACTGCTTAGGAATTTTGAGGATTCCCCTCTGTTGGAATTTGTCTGATGTTATTTCTCTGATTAGACTTGAGATGATGGGCTTTGGGAGGAAGTGTTGTTTTTGTCACATCTTATCAAGGGCCATGCTATCACTATGACTTATCATTGTTGAGGTTGACCTTGATCATCTGGCTGATAGATAAGAGTTCTCCACTGTAAAGCTACTGTCCCCCTCCACCCATTCAATACTGTACTCTTTGGGAGGAGATCACTATACACAAACCACTGTTAAGGAGCAGGAGTTTTGCTTCCCCTCCTGGAGGACAGTGTATTTACATTAAATTATTTGGAATTCTTCCATTCAGGAGATTTGTCTTTTCTCCCCACATGTATTTATATAGTCAGCCTTGTGTTTATATGAGTGTGAACTCGTGGGTATTACGTTTTTATAAAACTAATGAACCATAGTCAGCAACATATGACACTTTCTCCATTACTGATAGAAGCACAGTTGGGGAGTAGGTGCTCGGGTGCTCCCCAAATCCTAGAGTGCTTGGGGAGGCCTTCTCCCTTACTTCAATGGGATTGTGCCTCTGACATGTTGACAGAACCCTGTGTTTTTAGAAGTTCGACTTAAGGGGTGCTTGGGTGGCTCACTTGGTTGAGCATCCTCCTTCGGCTCAGGCTGTGATCTCATGGTTACTGAGTTCAAGCCCCGCATCTGCTTGCTGCTGTCAGTGGAGAGCCCTCTTCGGATCCTCAGATCCTCTGTCCCCCTCTCTGCCCCTTCCCCACTTGCGCTCTGTTTCTTTCAAAAATAAACATTAGGGGCACTTGGTGGCTTAGTCGGTTAAGCATCCGACTTCGGCTCAGGTTATGATCTCGTGGTTTGTGAGTTCGAGCCCTGCATCGGGCTCTGTGCTGACAGCTCAGAGCCTGGGGCCTTCTTCAGATTCTGTGTTTCCCTCTCTCTGCCCCTTCTCCGCTCTCACTCTGCTTCTCTCTCTCTTTCAAAAATAAATACACATTAAAAAATTGTTTTTAAGTAAACATTAAAAAACATAAAGGTTCAACTTAAAGTGTCAGGTATGGTGACCTGTCAGCAGAGAAGTTTGTCAGAAGGAAAAAGGAGGCTGAGAATGAGATGAAAAATGCATACCTAGCTACAGGCTTTCCTCTTTTCTCTCCCCAGACACACAAGTGAATTGGGGAGGAGGACTTTAATGGGATAAAGTAATTTCTGTGTCTTTCTAGGTCTTTGGCTTTCGGCACACTGTTGTCCTTTCCATAATCTACTCAGAGCCAGCTCTGTCCAGGCCCGTGATGGGTGTTGTAGTTGAACCTAACCCCTTAAAGTTTTGTTTTCTTCGCTTGGCATTGTGCATGCATGTGTGTCTGTGTGTGTGTAACCAAAGCCTATTTTTAAAATGAGGGAAGCAAGCCCAGGACACTGAATGTCTCTGAGGTCAAAAAGACGTTTGTCAAACATTCCAGGAGACTCACTGGGCAGCCTCTGATTCACTGGCCTCCCTCGTTGTCTGCAGCTCCTGGCTTGGAGAAGCTGCCAAAGCATTTTATGGGCTACTACTTTCTATTCTTTTGTGCTGCAAAAGGCAAAAGTTCAGGGGTGAAGGCTTTACCTTTTTTTACGTGTTTGTTTCTTAGGTAGCAAATGATGTGTGGGCTTAGAACTCAGTTCTTTGTAGAACTTCTTTGTAGAAGTGACCAAGTGTTTTTGCTGGAATAGTCCACAGGGCTCATCAGTGTACAATGCCCTCGGCAGCATTAACCAAAGGGTTATATCCAACATGGATACTCACCCCCCACCACACCCCATTCCTATGTGGACTGTTTATTTCACCAAGGACACAGTCATTGATTTAAAAGGGTGTTCAGATCTCAGATGCTGTGGAGTTTGTTTTACTCTGTTTTCCTTTATACTAAATGATAGCATTTAGCATAAAGCATAGCAGAAACTGTGTTTCTGGCCACATAGCTGCTGAGCATGGTTATATTGATTTCCAAAAACAAGAGAAGCCAATTATTGAAGGGGGGGGAGGAAACGGAGATGAAAACAATGAAAAAGATAAATGTGGATTTAAATGTGAATTCTGACTCTGTTGGAAGGAAAAAAAAAGATGTCTCTGCTTTAGTATTCATGCATTCTTGCTTCAATGGAGAAATCTTCTGTTTGGGTTATTCCTTTCTGTGGGGACTGGCAAAAGTCTAGAGCTGATGAGGTCTTTAGCCTTTTTGAGGCATTTTATGGCAGTCTGCCCTTAACTGGTTTGGCCTCAGAAACTGTATTTGGGATCCTTTTTTTTTTTTTTTAAGCTGAACTATTGTTCTCTCCCTAAATCGTTCTGAAATATTATCCCAAGAAGGGTTCTATTCATTGCAGATTTACATTTTTTGCCTTCCCGTGCTTTCCAGAGGACCTCCCCTCTGCTTATCTCTATCTTGGACCTTCTTTGCCCCCATTTTCTCTGAGTAGCTAACACAAGCAGTGGTTTTAAAGAATCTCAACCATCTGCAAGCTCAGAGAAGGTTCAGTAATCATTTGAAATCAATTGACTAGAGGGAGCAGAGTGGCAGGTTGAATCACGGGTGCCTCGGTGGACTCAGGATACCTGGCTTCTAGGCTCTGACCATTTTATGACCTTGACCAAATCCACTCTTCCTTTGGGTGTTGGTTTCTGTCATCTCCAGAAGGAGGAGCTGTACTAAGTGGGCTTTCAGCTTTGATGATCTTGATTATATTCGTAAGCCTTATTTGTTGCTTATCAGATAATTTGGGAGTTATCTCCTTATACTTCATCAAGAAAAAACTGAGTTTGATGCATACATGACCACGTTTTTATTTTATGGTTTTTACTTTTATATTTTTATGTTTTATGTAAGTAATAAATGCACATAGGAAAACTTCAAAATGGTACTGAAAAAGAAAAGGAAGATCTCCTCCCATCCCTGACACTTGTTTTCCTCTCCAGAGGCACCCACCAGTCTCTTGTGTATCCTCCTAGAGAGATTTGCTGTGTAGGTATAATATGCTCTCTAGGAGCACCTGGGTGGCTCAGTAGGTTTAGCATCCAACTTCGGCTCAGGTCATGATCTCGTGGTTCACAAGTTCGAGCCCAGTGCCGGGCTCTGTGCTGACAGCTCAGATTCTTTGTCTCCCTCTCTCTGCCCCTCCCCTATTCACACCCTGTCTCTCTCTCTCTCTCTTTCTCTCTCTCTCAAAAATAAATAAACATTAAAAAATATATGCTCTCCCTTTCTAACCACAAGCAATAGCATGCTCATGCATATAGTTCTGTCCCTTGGATTTTCCCCCTCTCTGAACAAGTTTCCTATATATTGCTCTATTTAAGTACCCACGGAACTCCCTCATTCTCTGGAATAGTTCTTCAGAATTCCTCTGAATAGATGGATCATCATCTCCCTTTGGTGGATAGAATTTTTAGTCTTTCACTATGATAGACAATACTGTGGTGAATCTTATCATACACATTTCTGTTGGTGTGTGTGCTTGACTTTGAAAACAAAACTCTTGTCTAAGTTCCACTCTTGTCTTAGTCACTACAGTTAATGACTGGAGATGTGTAGTCTGGATGACCAACTCTAAATTAAGTGGAAGAAAGCAACATCTCCTCCATTCCTCCCTATTGATGTCTCTGTGAGGGCTGGTGTTTGGAAGACTAGCCAGGGTGTGGTTCTAGAAGAGTTCTTCTCCCAAGTTTTCAACTCCCCCAGATAAGGAGGCAGACACAAATAAAATCTGCCAAACAGCATTTGGTTCTGTGTGGAGTTGAGAAAGAGTCTGTGTGAGGGAACTCGATGCAGTCTTTGTACACGGACAGGGCAGTCTTCCTAAGTCACTGAAGATAGTCTTGCTCCAGTGTATCTGTCACATCATTAACTTACCAGACCTGAGTCACTTTTAAAAATTAATAACCTCTGTACTGCCAACAAACAGCCTTGCTTTTTTAATCTTCTTTTTCCTAATCTGGGGATTTCTGATTGGAAATATTAAATTTACGGATTTCTCTTTTTTGTCTATAGCCATTATGGCAGAAAAAAATGGGAGGATACTTTCTCAGAAGCCCAGAAATGATTGTCCCTGGAAATAATCACTATTCTTCCATTTAAGCTTCCTTCTGGCCTGAAAGAGGTCTTATGAATTAAGCCTTTCTGGATATCTGGACTTTGTCTTAATTTAATCTGTATTTAAGAGCACTTTCCCCCTGTGGTCGTGTGTGCACAATCCCTGACCCCCTACCCAGGCCTTCTAGTAGAGATTTTAAAATGCTCTAACAGTTTCTAGAATTTCATGTGAGAAATGAAACACTCATTTCCATTATTTTGCATCCATTGCGGCTGTGCTTTTTTTTCTCTTCTCAAACTGAGAACAGAAATTGCCCACTGGTTTCATTCATTCGTCCCATTGTTTTACTGAGTTTCCCTGTGTGTCAGGGATGGTGCCAAAAGGTGAGAGTTCTTTGTGGTGAGCTCAGTTCAGAAAGGGAAGCCTGCACCTGGTTAGGCAGAATATTCCACAAGCAGCCTTCCCTCCCCTTCAGGAGCTCCTTACTGAGCCGACAGTTGTCCATCTTTCCAGACCTTCCTTGAACCCTTCCTGTTTGTAACGCGAGCAGCTTTGGGCCCAGGGCCCTGTGTTGATGACCCTGCTGTCTCAGTGGTAACTTCCTTGCTATTGAAGGCAAACCGTGTTTAGCAGGCTGCCCTCAGTTTCCAGCAGCTGTTCCTATTCTTCAGAGTAAGGGGTGGCAGGGGCGGCTGAGGACGGTTGGAAGAGCAGGTAGACGGGATGTCAGGAGGCCTCCTTGACTGGTTCTGCCTGCTGCTAACCAGAGCACACCCCTTTACCTCTGAGGTTTCAATCTCTTCCATAAACTAAAGCGATGGACTAGATAATTTCTAAGCATCCTGACAAAGCCTAACCCTCTAGCATTCCACAGCTCCATATTTAAATTCACCTCATTTCTTCACACATTCCTTCCAACAGTCTGTTAATTCCTGTGAGGGCAGGAGCTATTTTTCCAACTACAAGCCCAGTGCCTGGCACACAGGAAATGCAATAAAGATTTGAGTGGATTATAAATAAGTTTTTAAAAAAAGAATGTTTTTACCTGACCTCTACCCCCATCCGGAGGAAGTTCCTGCTGTGGAATTAATTGTTGCATGAGGAAACCAATTTGTCTACAGAAAATCTGTGTTGGTATCTTTTGAGTGTGTGTGTGTGTGTGTGTGTGTGTGAGGGGTCTGCATATACATTTAATATATAGTTGATTAGGCTGCTTTAAAATTCACTTAAGAAAAGTTAGTTACAAAACATGTTTCTACATGATGTCCATAGCAAGCCAGAGACCTAAAATATTTAACTTTTAGACTTTAAACAAAATATGCCCAGGCACCTGGGTGGCTCAGCTGGTTAAGCATCTGACTCTTGATTTTGGCTCAGGTCATGATCTCAATGGCTCATGAGTTTGAGCCCTGCATTAGGTTCTACACTGACAGTGCGGAGCCTGTTTGGAATTTTCTCTTTCTCCTTATCTCTCTCTCTGCCGCTCCCCTGCTCACTCACACACTCTTTCTCAAAATAAATAAATTAACTTAAAAAATACCAATAATTTTCTTTTCTAGAGATAGTGATACCAACTATAGAAAAATCAAGAGGTTTTCCTCAGAAATGAAGTATATAAAACTATATGTTGTTTTGCATCAGATTGATCTAAGAGCAAATAGAAAAACATGGTTTTCTTTATTACAGGTTATTGCCTAAGCAGAAGTTAAGCACATTTGACTGATTAACTGTTTTAAGAAAAACTAGCACTTTTTAAAAATTTTTTTGTGGGGGGAATGCCAATTATAGAATTCATTAAAGGATTTTAAAATTCTTTTTTAAATTTTTTAATGTTTATTTTTGAGAGAATGAGACACAGGGTGGGAATGGGGGAGGGGCAGAGAGAAAGGGAGACAGAATCTGAAGCAGGCTCCAGCCTCTGAGCTGTCAGCACAGAGCCTGATGCGGGGCTCGAACTCACGAACCTGGAGATCATGACCTGAGCCGAAACATTCAACCCACTGAGCCACCCAGGTGCCCCAGGGGGTGGGTGCCCTTTTTGAACAAAGCATCAGTGGTGTCCTGCTTCTATGTAGGTCCCTAGTGTAGGTGCTTTGTGTTATGTCTTGCTTGTCAGTAACTCATCCATCCTAGATATTATTGTACACCACTGTGTATCTGTAAGCTCATGCTCTTCCTAGCTCTGCTGTAAGCATGCAGGTTGTCTGAGAAAGTGCACACACACCCAGATGTCCTATGGAAAATTACATCATATATTGAGGTAATCTTTTGTGGAATTAACTTTTGACCACTATGTTCTTAAAGGCTTAACATATGCTCTAGACACAGGGAAGGTGTGAAATAATTTTTAACAGGGCACCAATGCTGAGATTAGATGAGTCAGGAGTAGGGTCAGTATCTGATCCTCTGTGAATTGAATTAAGGTAATAATTATTTAAACATTAATGATTAACAAGAAAGTACCTTGGGAGGAATCTCAGGAATCTATACTTCAAAGCACAGAGTATTCTGATGGTCTTTTTCTGATAAGGTATTATAGGCCCTGTTCAATAATCTCCTGTGTGTTCTCTCTCACAGTGATGAATCACCAGCACCAACAGCAAATGGCACCCACTACCCTGAGCCAGCAGAACCACCCTACTCAGAATCCACCCACAGGGCTTATGAGCATGCCCAATGCGCTGACCACTCAACAGCAGCAGCAACAGAAGCTTCGGCTTCAGAGGATCCAGATGGAGAGAGAGAGGATTAGAATGCGCCAAGAGGAGCTCATGAGGCAGGTATGGCCTTCTGTGGTGCCTGCTGGAGGCTCTGTGATCTTTGGTGCCAAGGCTGGAGGGTAGGTGGCTGCTGGCCTTCAGGGTAAATCTTTCTATAGAAGCATTAAAGGCCCAAAGCCTACTCCAAACCACAGGAGTAGAACCCAGTTTTTTTCTCCCAGCATCTATCTGCATTGTCTTCAGAGCCAGAGATAGGAGTACAATGACTAGGTATATTAGCATGGCTGCCTTTGGGGTCTATTGCTAATTGTTAGGAGGAAAGGAAGACTGTGTTCCAGTTATCTTTTGCTATGTAATGTATTATCCCAAAGCATGGAGGCTTAAAACAGTAGCCATGTTGTTATATCCACAGTTCTGTGGGTCAGGAATCTGAGCAGGTCTCAGCAGCCTGTTCTTCTGCTCTAGATGGTGTTGACAAAGGCCACTTAGTAGTATGTAACTGGGGAGTGGGCTGGTCTGGAAGTTCCAAGATGGCTTTACTAAAGTGCATGGCATCATCATGAACATAGCTGGAAGACTGGTCTTGGTTGGGACTAAAACCTGGAGCATCTAAACATGGCATCTCTAGCTAGCACGGCAGTCTCACTAGTAGGACATATTGCATAGCAGTGTGGGTCTCCCAGAGAGAATGTTCCAAGAAACAAGAAATAAAAGCTGCCAGTGTCGTATGGTCTGGTTCTGAAAACTGTCACCAAGTCACTTCTGCCATATGCTCTCGGTTAGCAAAATCACAGATTTGCCCTAGATTAAAGCAGATAGTAAAAGGGGATGTTCCATGGACAAATTGACAAAGAATTTGCCACCATATTTGGTCTACCATGGAGCATGAAAAAGAATTCGGGAAAATTGAGGGAGAATGAGAAAGGAAAATGTTTACATGTAGGCTCTGATAGAGTGGGTATTGATCAGGCACCTTTGTGCCATACTCCATTCATTCATCATTCATTCATTCATTCAGTCACTCAGTGGATTGAATGTTGCTGTGTGTTCTCTGTGGGTCAGGGTCAATGTAGCACCTCAAAAAATGATTAAAAGAATCTTCTGAAGGAACCCACAGTTTTCTGCCTCCTTGGTTGCTTGGTCTGTGTAAGAATAGAATTATTTCTTCTGTGTTGCTAACCTAATGTAGCCTGTGTGTTTAGGTCTCATAAATTTTGCTGGCTACATTTTAGGGAGGAAAGCTTCAGTTTATTTTTCTAATTCTTCAGACTTTGATGTTTGACTCACATGAAGCAAGGTACATGGGTGGCTTCCTTTCACTTGTTAAAGACATAAGTAGTTTTAACTGTTTTAGAGAGCTTTCTTGCAAGTGTTGTGGGGGGTATCATCGTAAACACTACTTTTTCTTCTAGTTACATCTCCTACTTTAAAAAATATACATTGCCTTCTATAAATGAATAATGTATTTTTCATGAAGTAAATTCTAGGGTGAAAGTATCTCTACTATGAAGTTTCAAAGACACGGTGAATTAAAATAATTCTTTAGAATTATTTTGGCCTTTGACAATGAGGGAAGTGAATATAAATTACGCTTTGTTGTTCAGTAGAACTATTCTCTGAATTTGAGGAATACAACTTTATAATGTAACTACAGTTGTGCCTTTTTCCCTGAGGATTTATGTCTGAACTTTCATGGTTATTTCAGGATAACAGTTGTTTATACTGTTTTTAGATATACAGTATCATGTTTCTTAGCAGGAAGTAATTGTATTATTTTTTGTTTTAGGATAATAATCCCATTTGGGATATTTTTTCTATTTTGTAATATAGAGTAAATTAAACAGTATTATAGTAGCATGTATAAGTTTTCTCTTAGTTTTACGTTTAAATGACCTTTAATGAGTTTTCTTTTTTTCTTACACAAAGCTATCACCATTCTGCAAAGAACAGCTTGTTTCTGAGTTTCTGCCCCTTTCTTTGTTTCTCTTTCTCTTGCCCCACCTCTTTCTTTCCCACAGAAAGTATTTCTGCAAAGGGGTGGGAAGAAGTGCCCCAAATTGTTTCCTTTATTCCAACCATAGGTGCCTTTGAACCAGAATGTAGTATTGATGGTTCATATTACAGAAATGCCAACCAAGTTCATTAAATACTGATCCCTCGAGGCCACGGGACTAGGAGCATTTTGCTGCATCGTATTGAACAATTCTGCTGTACAGCCCAGTGAGGAGAAACGTCCAGATTTGCTCATGGAGGCTCACATAGTTCAGCTCTGACTGTGTGTGTGTGTGTGTGTGTGTGTGTTCTAGTTAGCAGGAGGAGAGGAGATGGAATGGGTGGTTCTGATGTCTTTTTATTGTTATTATGGGATACAGGAAAAAAAGGCCTAAAGAAACATTTTAATCATGGAAGATCCCCCCCACTCCCATCCAGAAGCAGCCTACTCCTCAGTGTCAAAGATGCTGTTTAAGGCCATACAATAAAGAGTGTTGATAGTTTTCTGGGGCACTTGCCAAGTTGCCTGATTGTTCAGGTGTGGGTTATGTCTATCTTCTTAGTGGATTTTTTTACTCCTTCTCCTCCTCCTCCTCCTTCTTTTTGGTGATTTTCTGCCTTACTATTTGCACTTAAGCCAATAGGGACAGGGAAATGGACTGTCAACAGAGGTGATATTTGGCTCACCTGTTTAGTTGCCTTTTAGAATTTGGTAGAAAACAGGAATAAGGGTAGAGGAAATGGTGGTCCTAATGAGGTCTGAAGATTATCTGTAGACTTCCAGTTGTTCATCCTGTCCCACTCCCGTGCCCTTGGTAGTCAACAACTGCCTGAATATTCTTTGTTCCCTGGGCACTGTGTAAAAGCATGGCTCTCCTCTTGCTTGCCCGAGGGCCCTAGGAGTCCTCCTAGGAGTCAGAAAAGCTGACTTCTCTGGGGCCTGGCCTTGCAGGCAGCCTTGACCTACCTGCAGTTCTACCAAGAGAGAATTTCCAGGAGAGAGGCTCCTTCCTATTTCTTTTTCTTTTCTTTTTAGTTTTTTTTAACATTTATTTATTTTTGAGAGATAGATAGCATGAGTGGGTGAGGGGCAGAGAGAGAGGGAGACAACAGAATCTGAAGCAGGCTCCACAGCACAGAGCCCAACGTGGGGCTTGAACCCACAAACCGTGATATCATGAACTGAGCCAAAGTTGGATGAGCCACCCAGGCACCCCTGCCCCTTCCTGTTTCTGTCTCTGTAGTGGGAAGGAAGGTTGGTAAAATTTAATGAGTAGATGAATTTATTCTGTAATTCTTGGGAAATTGCTATTCTGAAAATTAAAATAGGTGTGAAAGCTCCTTATAAATTAAATACTATCTAAACATTTGGTTTCATTTCTCCTTCTTTCTCTTCCTTCTTCCATGCCATCATTCCTATAAGTATATGGTCTGACGATGTTGTACTACAGAGAAAACAACTTGTCAGTCTTCACTGCACAATCACGTGCACCTCATAACACCCAGGGCTCAAATGTTAACCATTGTCACTGAAATCATGTAGAATATTAACAAAGGGATTTAAGGAAAGTTTGATTACAGATCTAAGGTGAACCTTCATTATTTCAGGATAGAAAATTATTTTTCATTCTTTCCTTTATCTTCTTATTTATCCAACCAACATTTATGTAGTCAAGAATAACAAAAAGATAAGTGGGACCTGGCTGCCCTCGGATAACTTGTATTTTAACAGACAGGCAAAATGATTGATTAAATGACCTAAGCCAAATTTGTGGCCGGAAGGGTAAATTCGAATTATTTCCTACTTGCCATCTTTGACTTTCATTTCTAGAACAGCGGCCAGACACACCACAGCACAGAGTTGTATGAAAGTGAGCCTAAGATACTTCTTTCTTTCTTTTCGGTGGCCCTTCAGGCCAACAAGTTGTTGAACAGCCACAGAAATTGAATCAAAGGGCTGTGAGGTTTTTGGTATCTCGCTCCATTAGTAATTTTCTTATTTTTTATTATTTAAATGTTTATTATTTTATTATTTAAAGGTTTATTAGTTTTGAGAGAGAGAGAGAGAGAATGGGGGAGGGACAGAGAGAGAGGGAGACATAGAATCCGAGGCAGGCTCCAGGCTCTGAGCTGTCAGCACAGAGTCCAATGTGGGACTCGAACCCATGAACTGTGAGATCGTGACTTGAGCAGAAGTCGAATGTTCAACTGACTGAGCCACCCAGGCGTCCCAGGATTCTTCTGAAGTAGGAGAGTTTCATTAAAAATGGGCCCTACAATTTCGCATTGGCTGCTGTAGCCAGAGTTGACCGTCTTGCATCCGATAACTGATGAGTTATCTTGGAGTGTTGGCAGGTGCTCCAAGCTAAGGGGTGCCTGGAACAGGCGCAGGGGAATCCCAGCCCAGTCTGTGGCACATAGTCACAGTAGGAGGGTGGGTGCTTCCCTGCTTTAACACAGGCATCTGTCACACACATTGTGGAGAGTGAATTTTTGTGAAAGACATTCTCCGTTGTCCATGATCATGAGAATTTTATTTTTTGCGAAGTTTCCCAAACAAAGAGGCAGCTTCAGGTTGAAGAGAGAAATGGCAACTCTAGAAGAGAAAGCAATCTCAGTTGAAGGTGTGCTTCCCCGTATCTTCATATTTTTAAAAAATAAATTTGAATTCAGTTTGTGACATTTGTTTCTTTTTAATTAGAAAAACGTAATGTTTTTAATTTATAAAGATATATATAATTGACGAGGGTGTTTTTCTGATTGAGATGAAACAAAGTGTGCGCTAAGTGAAAGAGGCCAGATCCAAAAAAGGAACATAGTATGATTCCATTTATATGACATTCTGGGAAAAGACAGAACTACAGGGACAGAGAATGGAAGTGGTTGCCAGGGTTGGGGGTAGGAAGGGGCTGCCTGCAAAGGGGCAGCACTAGGGAATTTTGGGGGTGGTGGCACAGTTCTGTAGCTTGATTGGGGTAGCTATTTCACAACCCCATGGATTTGTCAAAACTCAGAAATGTGTACCACAGAGTACCTGAGTGGCTCAATTGTTAAGCATCTGACTTCCGGCTCAGGTTATGATCTCACAGTTCATGCGTTCGAATCCCACATTGGGTGATCTTGAGCCCTGCTTTAGGTGAGCACAAACCCGGCTTCGGGTAAAACATGAGCCCCACTTCGGGTGAACGTCACTTCGGGTGAACCCCGATTCTCTCTCCCTCTCCCTCTCTCTGCCCCTTGTGGGATTCTCTCTCTTTCTCTCTGCCCCTTGCTCACTTGCACCCTCTCTCTCTCCCAAAAAATAAAAATTAAAAATTAAAAAAGTGTACACCGCAAAGAGTGAATTTTACTATATATAAATCAAAATAATAATTAAGTAAAATCATCATACAAGAAAGACAGAACACATTCATTGTAAAACAATGTTTAAAGTACTCAAAAACAAGAACATAATAATCACTCATACTTTTACATTGAGAGAGTGGCTGTGAAGTTGCTGGTAATTTCTCTCCAGTCTTTGTATGTATCTGTGTTATTTTAAAACAAAATTGGTAGCATGTCATACTCCCCATTTTGTTATTTCTTCTTCTTAATATATTGGGAAGCCATTTATTTACTCTGTATCAGCCATGGAAGTTGTGCTGTGACTGGATGTATGTATTGTAAGCTGCCCCGGATCCTTTTCTACAATGGGGCTGGATGTAATTTTCAAAATACCGTGAGCCACACATGCCCACAAGAACTGTAGAATATTTTGTTACAGCTTAAAAATCAACGCAGTATTTGCTCAATATCATAAAGGGCGTGTTTGCAACTTTACCCAATGAAATGGAAAATTTTGAGAAGCAGGCTTCTCAGTCACTATTTACTCATCTAAAAGAACAATTCCCTGACATGAAAACAGAGTCATGACTTTATCTGAGCAGAGTATTTCTTTTCATGTGTATTATTCATTTAAATATGAAACTGGGGGGCCTTCTGCCTTGAAGATTTCAACCTCAAGGGCTTCCTGTCGGCCCCCAGGGCCTGGAAGATTCTTAAGTGGAGAAGCCTTCACTCCCCCTTGTCCCTTCTCAGGGCCTGTCTTGTTGAGAAACCATTATTATTCCTAGACCAATTCAGCACTGCTTTTACCCTTGTCTCTCTCATAATTGGGGCTCTGTGGACGGGAGAATGTAGCTCGTCAAACAAAACTGCTGACTAAGCCTGGCCTCTGGTTGTCAGGACAGCGGGGACGAGGACAGAGGGTTTGGGCGGGAGGCCTCTTTTGGAATTCTTCTGGCAGGTCTCACGGATTTCTGTGAGGCCTGACAGCCACTACGGGGTCCGGCTCGCCAGCTGGCCTGCCTCGAGCAGCCGTTCCTGACCGTGGGCCCAGGAGGGACACACCCGGCTGTGAGCAGCGCTGTTCTGAGAGAACGATCTGAAGTCTGGTTTTTGTCGTGTGAAGAATAGCTATTTAGAGAGGTTAAAAAGTGTCGTATGATGGCAGGTCATGGAGCATAAATGGTGGCTGTTTCATAAAGCGTCTTTCCTTCTGAAGTTATAATTTAACTTTGAGAAAAGCATTTCATAGAATTAGGTTTCAGGGTCAACTGTTGTCCAAGCAATATGTAAATCTATCTAGGATAGTTTAGCTACTTAAGTTCACTCATTCATTTGTTCAACAAACGCTCCAGGTACTAAATGCACAGCAGCGAGCACACAGACGAGCACACAGACGTGGTCCCTACTTTCTAGAGAGCTTCAACTCTAACTTCCGTCAGTGTTTCGTTTGTCTACAAGTCCCAAAAACAACCATTTTCTAAAATGTCCCTGTGCTCCTATGTTGTTGAGGAATAATATCAATTCTTTTTACAAGGACCTTTTTTTTTAAATGGTATAAACTGAACACATGTTTAATATAGAGGGTCACCAAGTTTGCACAAAGGAAAAACACAGCCTCATACTTCTGATCTTAATAAGATCACCAGGGTATGAAGAAATAGACCATTTCAAAATCCATTCAGCCTTTTTTTTTTAAAGGGAAGAGAGAATATCTAAATTGTAATGTTTTCCGCAATGTGATTCTAAGGGGCAACAGAGATTATAGAATAACACAAGATTGTTGTATCCATACCGAATGGAAAGAGCAACAAACAGGCCACGGGTAACCGTTATGGACTCAACAAATGTTTTCCCCAAAGTGTGAGAGTTTCAACTCTTCTTTCATAGCGGCAGTCTGGCAGCTGAGAATGTATGAGGTATTTGAAAAAGGGAGGCTCCAGGAAATGTGACAATGAATTTCTAGAATCTCTTGGCATAGAGTTAAAAAGATATTTACATTGGGATTTTTTTTTTCCTATAAAGAAGGTAAATAATTCAGCATTCTGCCTCTGAACTCCCTTAGGGTTTTGGCAGAGACAGCAACTTTCGTGCACCAGAGTAACTATTTTAATGTTAGGATTTCAAAATATTGTCTTTATTCTATTTTATTTTTTTCATTTGTTTCTACTTACTCCACCCTTTATAATTAAAACAAGCCCATCTTCCAGTTTTGTAGAATCCCTGGCCACACACGCTAGAATCAAACAGGCCGCCCTCAGAAGGGGTTATTGTCATTCGGTTCTCTTTGAAGTACATTCCAGTGAGGGCAGGAGCTGGCTGGCTGCAGTCGCTCCCTCTTCCGAGGATGGACAGGGCTGCTGGATGCTTTCAACTGCTGTTTACTTTCTCACCTCCTCTGTTGATTTATTCCACAGGCAAGTTGCAGGCCAGTGGGGAGCTGGAAGGAAAGGAGCTTTGAGGTTGGCTTCCAGGGACATCTTCAACTTACAAATCAGCATTTGTCTTTCACATCCCTCACCCTATTTTACACCCACCCCTTCCCCAGCTGCTAGGAAAGGAGTTTGTTGTTGTTATTGTTGCTGTGTGTGTGTGTGTGTGTGTGTGTGTGTGTGTGTTTGTGTGTGTGTTACCCACATATAATTATTCATTTCAGGTACCTAGATGGACAACCACAAACTCCAAAAGAGATTCTCAAGCCCTTATTTTGCAACAGTCTCAGCTTGGCTAGAGAAAAAAAATAAAGCTGTGGTAGAGGAGGGTAGGGGTGGGGATACCGGGGGCAGCTTTCCAGATCTCTCTGAAACTGGCCTTTAAAATCTGAACTTACGACTTTACTTGATGTGTTGTGAATTCCCAGGATGCTAGCTCCACCCATATACGTTGAAAAGGACCATAGAATATGTCCAATTCAATCTTTTTCCCAGTTCAGGGAGGGAAACTGTGTTCAGGACAGTTAAACAAGCTGTTTCATCAAGTCCTCCTCTAAATTGCCTGAAGGAAGGGGGTTGGTATTTCCATTTTATAGCTGGGAAAATAGGCTCAGAGAAATGAAATAATTTGCCCACACCCCACAGCCAGTAGGTGAAAGAGCCAAAAAGTTGAGGTCTCCTGACTTTCTCTGCCACATACTGTCAGTGTGGTGGCTACAAAAACAGACTCTGGAGCCACATCTTGGGAAGGTTGCTTAACTTCTCCAAGCCTCAGTTTCCTCATCTGTTAAATGGAGACAGTTGGGTTGTCATGAGGATGAAATGCTAAAGTGCCTAGAACAGTGCTCCCTGCATAGTAAGTGATATGCAAGCATTAGCCGACCTCTCAGCCTCCTCAAACCTGTCACACTATCAGTAACTCATTCTGTTGACTGCCTCACGGGGCCAGGTTCTTTATAAATGTGCTTTTTAAGTCTTTATAACAGCCCTGCAAGATGACTCTTTTATAAGCACTCTTTTTCTCCCCCAGAAGAATAAACTATCAAGAAAGATTAAGAATTTAGCCCAAGATGCTGTAGTTAGGGAGTAGCCAGGCTGGGATTTGAACTCCAATCTTTCTGATTCCAAGGACACTTTTTCTCCTGTGCCAAGCTCTGGACATGTCTGATAGCATTTAACTTTCATCAGTTGCTTGAGAATTTCCAGTGGCCAGTAGCCCAGAGAATTGAGAAGAGCCAATCCCACCACTCGACAAGATTGCTAACTGGAAAGCCCTTTATCAGATCTGCCTCAAATCTGTGGTATAAAGAATCTTCCTTCTTCCATGTGGTAGTCCATTAGTTTGAGAGCCAAGGCGTACCCCTGAGGTCTCTCTTCTGGTTAAACATTTCCTTGCTTCTTCATAAGTCATGAGACCCAGACCCCCTTCCAGCCTGATTTTTTTCCTCCGGTCACTCTTTGCAAAGTGTGGAACAGAGACCTGGATGTAGCCTTGCATGTGGTGGTAGGAGGGCCTTTTGGAATATCTAGAAAAGCAATGCTGATCTGCTATTTAAAATGGAAAGGAGGTTTGGAGTATGGAGATATCAAGGAGATAGAACCCATAAAGCTTGGCCCTTGTCCACATCTTTCTTCCTCTCTAGAATCCTCTGCCAGGTAGGGCAATGTCCTGTATGGTTCATTGCTGTATTCCTGCTGCCAAAAACAGTACCTGGGCACCTGGTAGCTTCTGTAGTCTTTTTAAAAAAATAAATACAGGTACAAAGGAATGAATTTCTAGGGGGGCTGAGGGAGTTGGTGGACTTGGATTTTGAGCTGATAGGTGGTGATAGCTTTAGGAGAAAGCTTAAAGTCAGCTAAGAAGGGCTGCTTTGGGGCCAGATGAGGAGTGTATTGTGAGATGTGGGGTTTCAGATCCCAGCTGGATATGTTTATTTAGGACTCCAGGGCCAGGAGAGGGGAAGCTGGTGACTTGCTGTGGTTCTGGTGGTCAGGGAAGGCATTCTGGAAAAGATGGAACAACAGAACCTCAAAGGGTGGGGGAGGTAGGGCTAGGTGAAGAGGGACCCAAAGTATGAGGAGTCTAGGAAATGGAAGACTTGTTTGAGAGGACAGGGACCCTGGGAAGGCACTTGTGAATATACCTACTGGACTGCAGTGGAAATGGGAGGTGAGAGTCACACCAAGAGGCTCAGATGTGCCTCCAGCCTAGCCTTTGTTCTCCTGCCTGGACTTGGGGGAGCTGGGGCCCCAGCTCAGGCTAGAGCAGCTGCCACACCTTCTGTCTGAATTGGTGGCCTGAGTCTAGTCCTAGACCAACCTTGGCTGACTGAGCCTCTGTTTCCACATCCGTTTGCTTAGTCCAGTGCCACCATCTTCTGTCTGTGGTTTAGCTATTTTACCTTCGTCAGTCTTGACTGCTGCTTTTTGGTCAAACCAAAGGCAGGCGTGTAGGGCAGCAGATGTCCTGTGGCAGGCAAAATCATACTGAGTCTGGGCTTTAATTTTATACCTAAATTTAATTTTTTTTTTTTTTAATAAATCCTCCCTTGTTTGGATATGGACCTCTTAGTGATGTTAGTCCTTTTATTTCCAAACTTTGGGGTTTGTACTGCTTTTTTTTTTCTCCTTTAATTCATGAGCAGAAATAGGAAAATACTTTCATTCAAAAAAAGGTAGACTTTTAAAAATTCTAACTATGGAACTTATAAAATATAATTAGGTGAAGTGAAACTTCTCGCTATTCTCCATGTATATTAAAAACTAATTTTATGTTATACAAAGAAATTTACAGACCTCTCATTTAAAAAAGGAAGGAAGGAAGGAATAAAGAAAATTGTTTTCTTAGTTTTGCTGACTCATCATGATGAATTTCACACTCAGGTTTAATCCTTCCAAGGTGAAAGTTGACCAGGAAGAAATGTCAAACCACTCGTTGTGGATCAGTGCCACACGATAGTGTGGTTTCTAAGATTGTTTTTATTTTTGCTTTTGTTTTCTGGGATTGGATACAGAACATGAGGTAATAATAATATTACTTAGTTAACATTTATTAAATGATCTCATGTGGGTAGAAGCTGTCATTATGCTCACTTTCCAAATGAGGAACAGAGAAGTTTACTGGCTGGGAGACGGCAGAGCCAGGGTTCACATCCAAGCATCTGGCCCCAGAATTCCTGCTTCTGACCGCGCTGCCCTCCTGCTTATCTTCTGTCTAAGGATCAGGAAAAAGAGCAGTGGGGTCATCACACAAGGACGGAGTTTGTGCCTGGCTAGTTGAGAGATGTATACATAGGGCGTTATTTCGCTCATTTGTGGTTGAAGATGAGAATTGAATGTTCTTAGTTTATTTTTTTCTTTTATATCACAATTTAAAATATTCCCATTTGAACTCCAGTAATATTTTTCATTTATTCATTATGAGTACCTACTGTAGGCCTAGACTGTTCTAGGCAGCGAGGATATAGTTGTGAACACGACAAATAAGATTTCTTCTCTCATGGAGTTTTCTAACATTCTAATAGGAAAGACAAAGAAATGTTTAAAGTTGTCAGGCACCTGTGTGGCTTAGTCGGTTGAGCGTCCGACTTTGGCTCAGGGCATGATCTTCATGAGTTCGAGCCCCGCTCTGTGCTGATAGCTCAGAGCCCGGAGCCTGCTTCGAATTTTGTGTTTCCCTCTCTCTCTGTCCCTCCCCCCGCTCACACTCTGTCTCTCAAAAATAAATAAATGTTAAAAAAAAAACTAAAAAAACAAGAAATACTTAAGTTGCTATGAAGAACATTTCATGCAGTCTCTGAAGAGATAGCATTTGTAGGAGGCAGACAGTAGATGAAGTATGAACTTTGGGAAGATCTGAGGAGCACGCTTGGTACAGATGATAGCAGTGGGAAGAGCAATAGGAAGGGAGTGAGTGAGGGGAGCATGTCAGAGACACAGGAGGAGAAGCTGACAGGGCTGTCACATTGGACTTTGTGGGGCACCATCCAGATGGGTGTAGAGCAGGGGCCCAACTGATCTTATTTGGCTGCTGTGTTGAATGACTTGTAATCCAAGTATAATTTTGGAAAGAGCATTGCCCCCTATAATAACTTCCTAACTCGCTGTAGTCTGATTGATATTTCAAAGTTATTATTCAGGTACATTCAACAGGCTTTCTGTATTCTTTCTCATTTGTCAATCATTCGAAGGTGGAAAATGATAATGTGAGCCCCCTACAGTCGAAACATAGATTGCCTCTTTTGATGACGTGGGGTCAGGCCTTCAGAATAGTTGGGGAAATGACGATGCTGAGGAATGGAACTTTGGTTATCTTTAATTTAAAATATGGGGAACAGATGTGAATTGGCAGATGGCACAGTGAAATGTTTTCCCCAATATAGCATAGGTTCTTCCAGCTTTGGTTATTACAGTCTTTTTGAAGTTTCTTTATGTATTTAACCACACACAAGCATTCTTGTAAAAATTTATATTGTGTCTATTTGTAATATCCAGGAATAATTTAAATGAAGAGGAAAGTTTGGTTTATATATTTTATAGCTAGTTTATATTTTTATAGCTAGTTTTTGATATTTTTTCTTTTAATTTAAACATTTTACTTTCATGTCATTATAGAAGACAAATAATTCATATATATTATGTACATATATATATTTTTTTATGCAGTGACATTCCACAAATAATTCTTATTCTATTTAAAGTCAGACCACGTTGGGGGCGCCTGGGTGGCTCAGTTGCTTAAGCTTCCAACTTTGGCTCAGGTCATGATCTTCCAGTTCATGAGTTCGAGCCCCATGTCAAGATCTGTGCTGACAGCTCGTAGCCTGGAGCCTGCTTCTGATTCTGTGTCTCTCTCTCTCTCTGCCCCTCCCCAGCTCATACTGTCTCTCTCTGTCTCTCTCTGTCTCTGTCTCTCTCTCTCTCTCTCAAGAATCAATAAATGTTAAAAAAAATAAAATAAAAAATAAACTCAGACCACGTTGATATTGGAAATTCAACCAGTATTCTTAAGACACATGGTGAGAGGGGCGCCTGGGTGGCTCAGTTGGTTAAACATCTGACTCTTGATTTTGGCTTAGGTCATGATCTCATGGTTTGTGAGTTCGAGCCCCGCATTGGGCTCTGCACTGACAGTGCCCAGCCTGCTTGGGATTCTCCCTCCCTCTCTCTCTCTCTTTCTCTCTGCCCCTCCCTCGAACTCTTTCTTCTCCCCAAATATATAAACCTTAAAAAAAGACATCGGGCTCCTGGGTGGCTCAGTCGGTTAAGCGACTGACTTCAGCTCATGGTATGATCTCGCAGTTCGTGGGTTCAGGCCTGACAGTTCAAGCTGTCAGTGCTGACAGCTCAGAGCCTGGAGCCTGCTTTGGATTCTGTGTCTCCTTCTCTCTGTGCCCCTCCCCGATTTGTGCTCTTGTGTGTGTCTCTCTCTCAAAAATAAATAAACATTAAAAAATTTTTTTTAATTTCCTTTTTTTTTATTGGTTTGCTTTTTATGAATTACTGGAGAAAATTTGTTACTTAAGTATTCTAATGTTTGCAACCTGGATGAACAGAAGTGAGCCAGAAGCCTTTCTAGCCAGGTTGTTTATTTCAATACAAATGAACAATGCAGTTTCTTATCAATCAGGTGTCTCATGTTTTATAAGAGTCATGCTACCATAACTCCTCATAACACTACAATGAACTCTAGTAACCGAAAGTTTTTATTGCCGATGACTTCACTAGACTTGTCTAGACAGCAGTTACTCTTTAAAATCATAGCATGTTAGGGCTGGAAGAGATCTAACAAAGATACCGTAATTTAGATGGCCTAAATATTCTGTTTGCCATTGTAGCCATGGTTTGGGGTTTGAGGGATGGTAAGACCAATGACTTCAGGCTGGAAAGTGGGAAACTGATAGGCATAAATGTAGGAAGGGCCAAACTTTGGTTTTGGATGTGAGTGTAAACATTTAAAAGTATTCTTCTCTGGAAAGAGCAGCAAATTTGAAAGGAATTTGATGTCTGTTCATGGTTGTCAAAATGAGAGAGACTCCCTGGAGGTTTTACCCAGAGAAAGCAATTGCACTCAAATTCATAACCTTTTGGATTGACTTTTTTTGGCAAAGTAATGCCAGCTTAAAAAAAATAATTCTAGCATTCTAATTTTTGCTAATGCAACCCATATGCTATCAAACAGTTTGTTGTTAGTGGGATTTGGATTGCCTCTGCTTGGTTCCCCAGCCTTCAGTCATTTTAATCAGGTCAACGGAATGATTAGTCAGATAGAAAAACTGATTGACTAACAAACTTTTTAACTGGTTGTTTTGCTCTCCTGGTTGATGCAGAACTGCCAGATACGGTTTGTTGTAGAGCCTGACATCTGGTCCATGGCAAAGACCAGAATGTACCTGCTGGATCAAAGGAGTTCAGCTACTTTGATTGACTTCGATTTGGTCTGAGCACCTGGCATAGAAACAGCCTTGTCTCTGAGAAAGTGTCTTGACGCCGCCTTTATATGATTTGGGTATTTAAACAATTGGATGGGTGGGACAGTTGTTACAGAAGTGTCCTGAGGTAGATAGTAGCGGACCTTCTCGTTAACTTTGTAGATGTCAGAAAGTGACTTATGCCTGCAGGACTTTCTCCAGAGAAGGAACGGTAATGATTTCCTGATGATTTTGACTGATTGGGAACGAACATTAAGTGCTTTGTATTTGGTGAAAAGTTTTCAGGGGAAACATACTTTGCTGCAATTCTTGTGACAGTGAGTGAATAACTTGCCTCTCCCTCTGACTGTTCTATTTCTGTAGGAAGCCGCCCTCTGTAGACAGCTCCCGATGGAAGCCGAAACTCTGGTCACGGTTCAGGCTGCCGTCAGCCCGCCAGCCATGACCCCCGACATGAGATCCATCACTAATAATAGCTCAGATCCTTTCCTTAATGGGTAAGTTAACATTATGGAGTGACTTATTTTTGCTTTCTTTACTTTGTGGTCTTAGAGTATAATGGGTCGTTGTTTATGTTGGGGGAAGGTGAGGAGCTTGAAGTTTGGGGTGGGGGGTAGGGGGAAGCTGTCCATTCCCTGATGTTGGCAATTGGACTACGGTTATGTAAGTTGTCCTTGGGGAAGCTGGGTGAATGGTGCACAGGAGCTCTGTACTCTGTTTACATCTTCTATGTGGGTCTAAAACTATTTTTTCAATAAAAAATTGAATTAAAACAAAGAGATGGATATTTTTAAAATATGAAGCAGATGAGCAGAAAGAAAAGATAATTGAGCCAGAAATATGTTCATGAGTAGAAGTAGTCAAACCTTAATTGTAGCTTTTTAAACCCAAGTAAAGGGCAGGTCTCTATGTCCTGTGTCTTTTCTGCCCTGGCAGAGGCTTGCAGCAAACAAACAAATACAATTTTGAAAGATTTTAAAAACAGAGAGGTGAAAACAAACAGTAACTGAAATCATGAAGAAAAGGAATTTTTAAATTCATGATAATGAAGAAAAGGAATTTTTAAATTGTGGACTTAGAAGTATTGCAAATGTACAGAATAATAATAATATAAATAACAGGATTTACCCATGTATCCAACACCCATAGTTGCCATACTTCCATAGATCTTTTTTTTTTAAGTATTATAGTTACTATTTAAGCCCATCCTCCTCTACCACTGAAACCTCTTTCTCTTGTAGCCACTATTCAGAAATTGGTGTGTATCCACCACACATATTTTTATATTTCCTTTTGCTTATTAATGTATGCATTCATAAGCAACATTGAACATTGTTTTCTTTTTAAAAAAATTTACATAAATGGCATCATACTCTCTTTGCAGAACATTGTTCAACTTATTTTGGGATAGAAAGGAAATCCGTGTCAATTTACTATGAAAGGCCAGTTTTATTTGCCTACAGTCTTTTAATTTCATTGACATTGGCGTGCATGCTTTAAAATTAAAGGGAGGTGCAAAATCTGTCTCCCTTCATTACCTGGAAAGCTGGGCAGAATGAGAGAACTACACCTCTTTAGGGTTTTTGTGACCTGTGTCTTAATTTTGGGATTTCTTGGCATGGGCTTGCATTAAAGTTCCTCCCATATTTTGCTCCCCAGGGGGCCGTATCATTCAAGGGAGCAGAGCACTGACAGCGGCCTGGGGTTGGGGTGCTACAGTGTCCCGACGACCCCGGAGGACTTCCTCAGCAACGTGGACGAGATGGACACAGGTGGGAGCAAAGCCTGCGGGTACTTGCAGTGTGTTTGCATGTTTACATCGTCCCCTCGGTCATCTCTGTTCTGCATCCAACCAGAAACACTGCACCTCAACAATAACATAAAGCGACAACTGAAAAGCCACCCAAACCCCAGGCACTATTAATAAATTCTAGTCCCTTCTTCCAGTTTATACAAATGCAGTTTTATATATGGCACAGGATTTTAAATTCTTCTTTCTTCCTTGCCTTCCCTCCCTTCTTCCTTCTCTCCCTTCCCTCCCTTCCTTTCTTTTTTTTTTTTAAATGTTTATTTATTTTTGAGAGAGAGAGAGAGCACAAGCTGACAGCAGCGAGCCAGATGAGGGGCTCTCAAACTCATGAACCAGGAGATCATGACTTAAGCCGAAGTTGGACACTCAACCAACTGAGCCACCCAGGCGCTCCTTTTCTTCCTTCCTTCCTCCCTCCCTCCTTTTTTCCCTCCCTCCCTCTCTTGTTCTTCCTCTCCTCCTCTCTTTCTTTCCTCCCTCCCTCCCTCCCCACTCCCTTCCTTCCTCCCAACTCAGTCACCCAAACACCCCTTTTAGTTTTTTTTTTCCTTGCTTCCTTCATATAGCCTCTTCTCACAATTGCATTAATGCCACTACCTGATCTGCCATTCTTCCACAGTGGAATATTTATGCCCTTCTAGCTTGCAGTTGTAATATACAGGCCACTTTTCCTCTTGTGAAGTGGACTGCATATCTTTTCATATCATTTGCTACATTGGGGAAGCAATTGGTAGTGAGCATTTGGAAAGTTGAGCAACTCAGAAGATTCTAAATTGTCAGCTCCAGGTCCCAACATGGTAACGTCCCTCAGCAATTAAAAAGAAGAGTCAGGGGCACCTGGGTGGCTCAGTTGTTATATGTCCGACCTTGGCTCAGGTCATGATCTCTCAGTTCATGAGTTCAAGCCCCACATCAGGCTCTGTGCTGACAGCTCAGAGCTTGGAGCCTGCTTCGGATTCTGTCTCCCTCTCTCTCTGCCCCTACCCCACTCACACTTTTTCTCTCTCTCTCAAAAATAAACATTTAAAAAAATAATTAAAAAAAGAAGAGTTAGTCTCTCTAAAATTTTAAAAATAAAATAAAGGGGGTGCTTGGGTGACTGAGTTGGTTGAGCATTTGATGTTCAACTCTTTTTTTTTTTCTTTTCTCTTTTTTTGAGCCTCCTACTCTTGATTTCTGCTCAGGTCATGATTCCAAGGTCGTGAGATTGAGCCCCATGTTGGGCTCTGTGGCTAAGCAAAGAGCCCACTTAGGACTCTCTCTCTCTCTCTCTCTCTCTCTCTCTCTCTCTCTCTCTCTCTCTCCCCCTCCCTCCCCTCCCCACCCCGTCCTTCTCCCCTGCTTGCACTCTCTCTCTCTTTCTCTAAAATTAAAAAAAAAAAGAAGAAGAAGAAGAAGAGTCAGGGTACTTTGACCTCGTGACCTAGTTCCTGGCTTGCCCCACCTGTAGCCAGGCCCCAGCTGGCTTCTGGTCATGTCTCCTCTTCTCAAGGAGTGAGGCCTCCATTTGCAAAAGCCAAATTTGGTGTTATTAACTAAATCTAGATTAAATTATAAAGTGCTAAACTCCTGGAAGATAGTCTAGAACCAAAAATAAACGATGGCTGAGGGGTCCACTATTTGGAATTGTTCATGCAAATTTCTCCTCCATCATCACTGATGATAGAAAATGAATTGTCCTGTGATGACAAGTCCTCTCCCCAATGCCATGTCACAGTGCATGTGTCTGTTACACTGTGCTCTTAGATGACTGCTGTCTGCACTCTGAAGCTAAACTACCTGTCAGACAAGAGTCAGACTCAGCCAGGTACCTTCTGAGTGCAGTGGGTTGGATGGGTCAGCTGCTTTGGGGTCTCCCTGCAGGTCATCATTGACGTGTTTGGACGATTGCACAGACCGTCCTGTGAGGAGTCACACAGGAATAGTTGGAAGTATTTGTTTTGTTGCTCTTTCATTTATTACTTAGGTTTTCTCCCTCCTTTCTCTTCCTTCCCTTGCTTTCTTCATCTCTCTTTTTATTTTTTAGTGTGAGATTTATTGTGTCCTCTTTGGAACAGCCTTATGAAGTAGCTCCTTCCTACATTTAAAAATTGTTTGCTTTCATCTTTTAAACACTGGGAAGCCAGTAAAGATAACAAGCAAAAGTTAAATAAGAAAAGACTCAGGAGATCTAAATCTAAACCTGACATTAAAAAAAAGAAAGAAAGAGAAAGAAAGATGGGTTCTATTCTATGGCTTTTAAAAATGACCTCAAGTAGGTAAGTAGGGAATGTTTTGAAGCCAAAGTATGGAACTGAGTGGTATCCTGGAAAGAATATAGTCTTTGAAGGTAGGCAACCCAAAGTGAATCTTTGTTTCTCTACTTCTCGGTGGTGACTTTAGGAAAGTGTTAGAACCTGCCAGGGTCTTGGATTTCTCACCTGTAAGTGGGAGTAATGTGCTTACTTCATAGAGTTGTGGGGAGCCATGAGATCCCAGGGCTTGGCCCAAAGTTCTCTTCTACCCTTCTGAGAAGCTGAA
The DNA here is from genome assembly GCA_028646485.1 of Cryptoprocta ferox. Taxonomy (NCBI): domain Eukaryota; kingdom Metazoa; phylum Chordata; class Mammalia; order Carnivora; family Eupleridae; genus Cryptoprocta; species Cryptoprocta ferox. The sequence continues at coordinate 108,135,265 of CM053573.1, forward strand.
GTCATGGACAAATTGAACTTGATAAAGCTAAGCTTCCAAGTTAACCTGGTTAAGTGAGCGTCAGCCCTTGGAATTTAGGGGCATGTCTGTGAAGTCCTTCAGTGAAGTAGGCTTAAACCTGGAGGAAAAGATGGGAGTGGGCACAGCTCAGATGTGGCTAGAAAAGGTCTATTAGATTCACTGACCACATGATGAATGGAAACAAGCCAGCTGAGCACTCCCTTTGCAAATCACACATGCAAACAATAGCCGGATGTGGTGGGGAATGGAGTAAAGGGAATAGCGACAGCAAAGGCTGGGAAGTCATTCACTCTTCCAGAATATTCATACGTGTTTTTTTAAACATGTAGTCATGGTTCATATTTAATTCTGGAAAAAATATTTTTTATTTTCATTAATAAATGTTCCAACTAATTTCACTAAAAAAATTTTTTCTAGTATTTTCTAATGCCACAAGCTTACTAGGAAATTGCTTCTAAAAATTGATAATACAAATCATTGATGTTTTAACGACTTTAAAAAAGAGGGGCATCTGTTTCTTTTACACTTAATAACCTGAAAATGAGTCTATAAAAATATTTTTAAAAAATACAGTAACACTGCTCAGTTTCATTAGGTCCCTTGTTTTTTGTTTTTTCTTAGAAAGAATGTACAACTCATATTGCTCACAAAAGAGAAAAAGAAATAGTGCTCCCTTCAATTTAGTGGCAACATAAACATCTACCCCCATCTCTCTCAGAGCACTTAAGAGAGAGAAGGAATCAGAAGAACATATCTTTTTAAGAATTGCCTGGGTTTGTTTTTTGTTTTTTGTTTTTTGTTTTTGTTTTTTGTCTCTCCTTTCCTCTTTTTAAATGGATAAAACTGCAAGGACCAAAAATATCCCTCAGAGATTACAAGGTTGGTCCAAAGAGAGCGATTTTAAAATTGTTAACCTTAGTGAAGGATCTTATAACTAGTCTCCTTATGCTTTCCATGTCTGAGAAGAAAGGATAACAGAAATTCTTTATTTAAAAAAAATTTTTTTAATGTTTGTTTATTTTTGATAGGAGACACAGAATTCGAAGTCAGGCCCCAGGCTCTGACCTGTCAGCACAGAGCCCAACACAGGGCTCAAACCCACGAACCATGAGATCATGACCAAAGCCGAAGTCGGACGCTTAACCGACTGAGCACCCAGGCACCCCAGAAATTCTTTAAATTATTAGATTGTGTTTGGCTAAAAATAAAATGTATTATAATGACAAAATGTCCATGGGAAATCAATAGAGATGAATGGTTTTAACTGGAGATGAGGGAAAAAGACACCGAGCATTTTAGATCAGATAGTTTTTCAGGGTAGATCATTTCTGTAAGCCTCATTTCCATCTGTTACATTCTAGTGGGAAGTAAAAGTTATTTTGGATTTTCTGTTCTATTTTGATACTGTTTTTCAACATCAGTAAGACTATATTGAGGACATGTCGAACTTGATTCAATTTTTCAAACTACTGCCTTTTGCAAGGAAAATCCTCTAAAATATTTCAAGAGTCATTGATACCGTATGAGTTATAGAAGAGAGTTACAGAAGAGCCATGAAGCTTTACTGTCACCAAAATCCAAGTTTGATGATGTTTCCCTCATCACTCAGAAAGATGTAATTTTTCTCCTTGTTAAATGCATGTGGTTAAAATGAATTTTCTCTGGTTTGGCTCAGAATAATGAAATTTCTACGAACACATCTCAGGAAGGCTACTGGACTTGTTAAGACACACAAGCTAATTTAACAAGTTTCTTACAAGTGCTTCTGAGGCGGAAGCTGGCCTTAGCGACTCCCTTCTGTCTCTAGGGTGTGTTTTATCCCATCGGAATTGACCAGGGCATTTTGAATTAACCAGTTGTTCTGATACAGTGACTGAGGTCCTAGGTTTTTCTTTCTCATCATAATCACTATTTATTGTATATGAGTTTGTATATTTGAGGGATGCCTGGAACCCAGGATGTGTGGCAGACGTTATATGGTGCTTTATTCCAGTGTGGGAAGAAGGTACTTAACAGTCCCAATTTCAGATGGATACACTGAGATTCAGACAAATTAAGTGCATCTAAAGTCACACAGCTACAAAGCTCAGTCTACTGGCACCAAGGTCAGTGGACATTTTCTCCTACAGTATTATTCATAAAGAACATGTATTCTTCTTCATGTCACACCCCAGGCATCTCATTTTTCCAGAAAAGCATTTTCTCAGTTGTGTGCTGTGGCTTCCAGTTCCATTAGGATATAATTTCTGCCAAAATAGGATTGGATGATTAAATGGATTTAGGTAATAGTGGCCTAAACAAAATAAAACCAGTTTCTTTACAACAAGACTTCTCAGAACCTTAATATGCTCACGCGCATTGTGACTCGTATGCATTGTGAGAAAAGTAGACAGTTGTGGGGTGCCAGGTGTGTGTATGTATGTGGAGAGGGGTGAGGAACTCACTTTATTATTTTTTTTATACAACGTATTTTAATAGACAATGGTAAGATATGCAATAGAATGAAAAAATACAATTCATACGTGCACATCATGTCAATCAGACATAAATTCTTGAGAATATAGTTATCAACCTTGTGCTTACTTATATCATAGAACATAGATCTTCTTGGCAAATGTTTTTTAAATATGCGAAGAGAATTGTAAGCTGTTACATAACTACCAGGAGACAGAGAGAAAGGGTAAGAGAGAATTTATGAAGACAAGAAAACTCAGGACACATAATAATACAAGACAAAATCTAAATCGATATTAGACAGTGATGAAAGATACTATTATCGGGGCACCTGGGTGGCTCAGTCAGTCAAGCATCTGAGTTCGGCTCAGGTCATGACATGGTGGGTCACGAATTTGAGCTCTGTGGCAGGCTCCATGCTGTCAGCTGAGAGCCCGGAGCCTGCTTTGGACTCTGTGTCTCCCTTTCTCTCTGCTCCTACCCCTGCCCACACTCTGTCTCTTTCTCTCTCTCAAAAATAAATAAAACATTTACAAAAAGAGATAGTATTGTTAGATAAACTTGTTTTTCCTATTTTAGAAAAAATAATGGTGCCTGGGTGGCTCAGTGGGTTAAGCATCTGATTTTTGGCTCGGATCATGATCTCACGGTTCGTTAGCCTGAGCACCTTGTCGGGCTCTGCACTGGCAGCACAGAGCTTGCTTGGGATCCTCCCTCTCCCTCTCGCTTGCAGAACTCACTTTATAAAATACTTTGAAATTGATCCCTAGAGCCATCAATAAAAACAGCTTTTTAATAACATGGTCAAAGGATACTCCTCACTACTATCTAAGCATAAAGAAGGATGACATGGGTAAATATAAGCTTACAATTAAATCCTTAGAATATAGCTCTGTAATAAGGTATTTATTACAGAGAGGGCCTCTCTATCCTTTCACAAAACAGCTCTTCATGCAGCTGTCATGTGAAGGTGTAGATCACTGGTCGAATCCACAGTGCCTTCCTATCTGCTGGGTTTATCCAGTCTTCACATGTCTACCCAGGATGGATAGATTTGCCCAGCATCTGCATCTCTCTCTCTGTCTCTTTTTTTAATATTTTTAAATTTATTTTTGGGAAAGAGAGAGAGAGAGACAGAGTACGAGCAGGGGAGGGGCAGAGAGACAGAGGGAGATACAGAATCCAAAGCCGGCTCCAGGCTCTGAGCTGTCAGCACAGAGCCCGATGCAGGGCTCAAACCTACAAACCTCGAGATCATGACCTGAGCCTAAGTCGGACACTTAACCAACTGAGCCACCGAGGCACCCCACATCTGCATCTCTTCTGAGTGAGCACCCACAACTCAGTTTCAGTAACGTGGTAGCTGAAATGTTTCACAGAAATGAACTGTTTATGACCTGTAGCAGTATGATCTTCTGTTTAAATGTAAGGACTGTGTTAATGAAGATGAGAGCTGTTAGCTCTTCAAGAACTTAAAAAAGGAATTAAAATGGTCATCTTTTATTCTGTTATAGGAGAAAACGCAGGACAGACACCCATGAACATCAATCCTCAGCAGACCCGTTTCCCCGATTTTCTTGATTGTCTTCCGGGCACAAACGTTGACCTAGGAACTTTGGAATCTGAAGATCTGATCCCCCTCTTTAATGATGTAGAGTCTGCTCTCAACAAAAGCGAGCCCTTTCTAACCTGGCTGTAATCAATGCCCTTGTAACTTGGATGCAGCCGTGACCTGACATTTCCTGGGCCTCTTGGAAAAAGCAATGGAGCAGAGCAAGTCTGCAGGTGTACCACTTTCTGCCTCCATGACTCAATGCTCCCTCCTTTCCATGTGGCCAGTTTAATCATTGCCTGGATTTGATTGACAGTAACTTAAAGTGCAACAAACAAATAAATACTCTATTTTCATTTTCTGCAGGCCCGAACTCCTGTGAATTCGGGGCTATGCAGAATTGTTTCTGCAGAATCGATTATGCAGAATTGCTTCTCTGTTTTTCTATCTGCTGCCCCACGTCTAAGCTTTAGGGGTGTTAGTTGAAATTTATATGTCAATTGATTATAAGCCACAAAAAGCTGACCACAGGCAGTGACTTGTGACAGGCGTCTCGGTCCAGGAAATGCACACGAAATTAAACCTGATTTATAGTTTCAAAAACTGTACTGATGACAGTAGTACCAAATGCTTTAAAAAAATATTTAACTTGAGCTTTAAAAATCATTGTATGGATAGTAGATCTCTGCTGTATGGAATACAATGTAGTTTTGAATCCGTGCTGGTTCTGATGGTTCTTTTTTACTCTGTATTTGCAAAGGCACACATGGTCTTTTGTACTTTGTCCTTTATCATTACTCTAGTGCGTAGCGTCTAGACAACTCGTCCTTCTAGCCGGAGAGGAGCAGGAACGTGAGTCACCGCTCCTTACTCGGCAGATCTCATGAAAGAGACCAGTTTGGTACTAATGATGAGCATTTATTAAACAAAACTTTTTTAAATTACAAGTTGATTTTTTTTAATTGCAGCTTAGAATTTGATGTTTATTTTATACAGCACAATCATTTTATAGCTGACGACAAAGGGCAGCCAAACGTTTTTGATACATCAGTGGCGACTATTTTTGTCTTTTGAAAAAGTGTTCTGAAGACATCAGGACAACATAGCTTTCAACCTGATGGCACACATAGTAAACTGTTGCTTTTTAAGTTCTGAAGGCTTATCAGTTTTGCTTTCAAGATTTCAAGTGTTTAAAATAATCTTATCTATGAAACTGTTTGAAGGATGAAGCAGATCTCTGACTGACGTGTAAAAACAATGCCCTCTGAGGGTATATGGTGGGGATATATGTTTCTGAATTCAGTAAAATTGATTCCTAAGTATGTTATCCTAACCCTGTTTGCTACAGTTGGTATAAAAAGGCATGAAATATGTACTCAATACCTCTTATGTAACCAAAAACATTTTTTATTAGCTTTTAAGGACTGAGAGAGAGCATCAGGTTCACCCGGCACGTACCTCTGCCTGCATTGCTGATGAAGTCCTCGATTGTTTAATATTTTGAACTGACATTATTTATAATCTATGAATTTAATATCTTTTTGAAAGACATTAATAATTCAGGTCTCTGAGAGGAACCTTCAATTCCCAAGGGGGCTCATCTATTGGGGATCTTAAATAAGATCCTTTCCAATCTACCAGAATATAGACAGGCAGAATACATTTTATCTTGTTGGAAAGAAGGCAAGTGAAAAGGTCAGAGATGAAGTAGTAAAGTCACGGTATATAGTGGAAAGGACTAGTTGTGAAATGGAAGTCGACAAATGATCATACCCCAGAAGCAAGACAAGCACGAGGTCAGAGAGGTGCCCCAAATGAACAAAGCAACACTTTTCTACTACAACTTTTCTACCAGTAGACTCTTGTAGAAGAAAAGGCTTTGGTGCACTTTACGTGGAAGAAGGAGGGGAAGGGCCAGTGTTGCCCTGTCCGCAATGCTGAGCGTATCTGTGGACAAGAGTGTACGCCCGCGGTTGCTTCCAACACAATGAAGTGATTTCTTTTTCCTGAAGGACGCATGGTTTATGTTCTTCTGATTCCTTCTCTCTCTAAGCACTCTGAGAGAGATGGGGGTAGATGTTTATGTTGCTACTAAATTGAAGGGAGCACTATTTCTTTTTCTCTTTTGTGAACAATATGAGTTGTACATTCTTTCTAAGAAAAAACAAAAAACAAGGGACCTAATGAAACTGAGCAGTGTTACTGTATTTTTTAAAAATATTTTTATAGACTCATTTTCAGGTTATTAAGTGTAAAAGAAACAGATACCCCTCTTTTTTAAAGTAGTTAAAACATTGATGATTTGTGTTATCAATTTTTAGAAGTAATTTCCTAGTAAGCTTGTGGCATTAGAAAATACTAGAAGAATTTTTTTTTGTGAAATTAGTTGGAACATTTATTAATGAAAATAACAAATATTTTTCCAGAATTAAATATGAACCATGACTATGTGTTTACTTGATAGACAAAGCCAGATGTCATTTTTTTGTTTTGTTTTTAAGGCCATAGAATATGGCCTTTGTTAAAGAACACTAAAGCTAGAAATCTAAATGTAAGAACAACTTTTTAAAGGGTATTTCCTATTATTGTAAGTGTTAAAACCCCTGCAGAATTCATGACAAGGTGCTATTTATATTTCTTATTATAAAAGAACTGCTAGAATATCTAGTCTTTTTATTCCTAAATCAGCAAATTTCAACATTTCATCCAATACCTATGCCATGGAAAAGGCATATGAACAATTGAAATTGAAACATAATTTCAGAGATCTTTCTTTCCAGGTATTTTTTTTTTCTTGATAAAACACATTTTCTTGAGGTAAATACATTGTCAAAACCTATTTGCAATTCTACTAAATCTAAGTAATTGCTAGTGTTTCCCCATAGTATTCAGGATGTGAAATGCTGTTTCTTTCGCTGATTGCAACATCAGGGAGGCAGGTTAAACCGAGTGGAACATTCAGAGGTGGGGTGGGTGCTGTTGACCCCAGCATGGTAGAAAAGTTCTCTGTAGAAGGTGAGAGAAGTGTTGCTAATTAGAAGTGTTCTCATGACATAGTTAGACAGTAACTTCTGAAAGTACAACTTTTCTGAAAAAGAATAAGCTGTTAAAAAAGGAAATTGTAGATTAATTTCACTGGGAAAATAGGCGATTGACAGAGACCGTTTCCCTAACACACTACATCATTTATGTGCTAGTACTTTAACTTTTTTAAAAAAAATTTTTACTTCTACATTTTGTAATATGACATACGTGTGTTTATTTTTAATTTAGAATGCTGTGCGTACAGAAGGTATGCAGCCAAATCCATCATATCAAACCATTTTACCTGGAGTTTGGTACTGGTTTTTACTTCTCTGATTCTGTATAAGAAAAATAAATACAGTTCAATTTCCACTTGGAGCCTTTGTCTTTTCATTATTCGTGTGTGTTCCTTTTACTCAAGGCTTTGCGTGGTACTGAAGAAAAGCTTATGTAACCCTCCTGGCAGACAATGAAAGAAAATTTTGTAGGCCAACGTTGTTTTGCTCAGATGTGTGGTCTTCAATATTCTAAATATCCACAGAATTCTGGTTTCCACTTTATGTGAAGCAATCCACTGAGATTTCTTAAGTGTGTATGAAATTTATATGTATAATTTATATATATAAATATATATATATTTATATATATGTAATTTTTTAAAAAATCACACTGTCCTAAAACCCTTACTGATTTGATTGAGATGTCAGAACTATAAGATTCTCAGGGAACCTGAGTGGCTCAGTCAGTTAAGCGTCTGACTTGGTTTTGGCTCGAGTCACGATCTCCCTGTTTGGGAGACTGAGCCCTGCATTGAGCTCTGCCCAGGCAGCACCGAGTCTGCTTGGGATTCGTTCCCTCTCCCTTTCTCTTTGCCCCTCCCCTGCTTGCGCACATGGGTGTGCTCTCTTCTCAAACTAAATAAACATAAAACAAAAAGTTGTCCAGGAAGAGAAAAAGAAAACAAAAAGAACTATAAGATTCTCAGTCCTTCCTGTGATGTTAACAATAGAGTGTGGTTCTGTTTGAAAACTGAAAACAGCTTATCTGAATGTGGGCTTGTGATAGTATATTTAATTCCAGGACAATTAATATACAGTGCTATGTTAGTTCCAGGTGTACAACATAGTGATTCAACATTTCTATACGTTACTCAGTGCTCATCACGGTAAGCACAGAACCTGCTTGGGATGCTCTCTCTCTCTCTCTCTCTCTCTCTCTCTCTCTTTCTCTGCCCCTCCTGCTCATGCTGTCTGTCTCTCTCTCTCTCGCTCTCAAAATAAATAAATTTTGAAATAAAAAATAAAATTTAAAAAATAATCAAATTTTATTTGTATAAGTAATAACATTTTTTGGTTTCTTTCCCACTATACATTCCACAAAATATTTGGGAAGATGTGTCGACTATATAGAGTTCAAACATTGAAAAATGTATTTTCTATTTTTATCAATAAATATAATACAAATTAGTCTCTTCTTGCTGTTTTTCTTCCAACTTTATTGAGATATAATTGACATATTATGTAAGTTTAAGCTGGACAATGTAGTGATTTTATGTATATATTGGAAAATGATTACCACGAGAAGGTTAGTTAATACATGTATCATTTCACATACAGTTTCTTTTTTTTGTGGTGAGAACTTTTGACTAACTCTTAAGTCTGCAAATACCATAGGTAGAAAATATCTTATTGTTACAATTAATATCTCCTTTTTTTCCAGTTTCTATTTCTTGAATTAATAGTGCAATTGAATGATATTTTCATAATGCTATAGTGAATGATGTCAGCTCTCCACCCAGATCACCTTAGACTCCTTTTTTACTGTTTTATGCATCCCACCTCCCACTCTGATGTGTTTTTGCTTCCAACAGCTAACATCTGTGGCTCTTTTTAAAAGGATTGCCGTCACTTTGCCCCCACACATGCAGAGAGCTAGATGCATAGTAATTTATATTCTACAACAAGACCTTTAGCCAATGACAGGTAGCTATGTAACTTCTATTTCAAAGTGCCCTGTGAGATCAGGCAGAGACTGCCTTCTCTAGGACTTGGCCTGAGAACACACTCTTTGTCTCCTTCCCTTTCCTGTCCTGTTTCCCCCACTCTCTTACCAGTTTCCCCTGAAAATACCCACTTCCTTGAAAAGTCCTTTCTTAAATAATGCTTCTATAGTAAGTCACTTGTATCAGGGCCTGTTTCAGAGAACCTGACCTAGGATAGTATCTGGAATATACAACAAACTCTTGCATGTCAAATGAGAAAAACAGTCTAATAGAAACATAGGCCAAAGATATGAATTGGAAATGTATAGGATGGGAAACTGGGTGCCAAATAACGTGCCAACTTCATGACTAATCAGGAAAATGGAAATTAGATAGTAATGATGTACTATTTTGTTTCTATCAAATTGCAAAATTAAAGACTGGTAACACCAAGTGTCAGCTAGGACTTGGGGAAATGGGGACACTTAGGGCACTGTTGGTGGCAGTGTAAATTGATAAAGGCATGAAGCTGGTCACCTGGTCTGTTTTACTGACCAACCACTCTATCCCCAGTCCCTAGGGCGATGTCCAGATCCTAATGGATGCCCAGTAAATTTGTTGGGGGAATTAATTTTTTGGCACATTATATTCCCCAAGTGAGTGAGTAGTTTCAGAGATGACACATGGGGAAGAGGGGTTGCAAAATAGGAGGGAAGGAACTTTCTAGATGATTTAGTTGAGTAAACAAATCTGTCACCAGTTGATGGGGTGACAGGCATTGCAGCCACACTGGCTCAGAACTGGGACTTGTACGTTTATAGTGTATCCAACTTTCTTTTTTTTTTTTTTCTTCTGTTAGGATTGCAGTGTTGAAAATTCATGTATTTGTATTTTCAATTTAAAAAATTGTACCTGCCATATTTAAGATTTTTTCCCCTTGGGACACTGATTTTTAAAAATTATGATTAATATTGTGTGGATATCAAAGCTCCTAGGTATATAATTTACTTATTTTCCATTGAGAGCACATATGAAGGTATTGTACGGGTGTAAGGTTGAAATCTAGAGAATTTATGATATCTGTCTTGCTGCCCAGAATAGTTAAATATATATAATGGATTAAAATGAATTTAGAATTAAGATCAGACACATTATGTCATGTTAGACTTTTTGGATGAGTTTCTAGTCACTGGAGTGAGATGGGTCTGTGAATTCTGGCCCTCAAACAGAATAAATTTATTCCAGGCATGCCTCAGAAGGTACATTCAGATCCTCACAGCAGAACTCCTTAGAACTTTCTCTGGAATGCGCCCAAATTTCAAGATTCACCAAAACAATTAGCCAATGCATTTTATTTTTTCACTGTCTCTGAAGGCTCTAAGAAACTGATCAAAGCTTTAGGTGTTCACAGTAAGATGCTCACACACACATTTTGCACTTAGTTTCAGGTGGCTCATAGACCCACGGAAACCCTTCCACTGACCTTAGATTTTGCAATTCTTTCCTGTAGGCTGTCTGTTGAAATAGATTCCTTGTAGTAACTTAAAAGTGTGAGATGATAAAGCCTTAACTGTAGTTCACAGAGATATATAAGCTGTGTTTAGAAATAATAATTTGCAGGTGTCACAGAGTTTACCATAAGTTTTGTATGTCCTAAATGGATCCTTCTGATTGTAAGTCATTAGGTCCTTTTAGTAATTGAACAAAGTGACACATGCCTCACAGGTTTGCAGTTTGAGGACCAGAAGTAGGGTGACCAAGTGTCCTGGTTTCCGTGGGATGGAAGGGTTTCCCAAGACTCAGGACTCTCAGTATTAAAATTGGGAAAGTCCCAGCAAATAGAGAGAGTTGGGAAGGATGCATCATGTAGTCATTGGCAGGACTGGCTACATAATTTGTGGGACCCGGTGTGGAATGAAAATATGGAGCCTTTGCTCAAATGTATTAAGAATTGACATCAGAGCATTAAACTGTGGGCCTCAGGTGAGGGTGGGGCCCTCTGTAATAGCATAGTAAACATCCTGAAGCCAGCCCTGTTCACTGTAATCCTGCAAATCAAAGGATTTCCTGTGCTAGTATATCTCTGTGTAAGAATAAGAGAAGAAGCTAGCATTAAAAAAAAAAGAAAGAATTACAAGAATTAAGGTGGGGAATTCTCAACATTTTCTTCTAGAAATAACCTTTCACCAAATATTACACATAGTCAGTTGTGTGTAGTAGGAGAGAGTTAAGGTGGGTCTGAGGCCCCTGGTCCTAAGCCACATTTGCTTTCTCCTAAGGATGCCAAAGAATGCAAGACTCTTAGAATCTTCTTTGATATCTTCCAATATTCTGAGGGCCACTAATATCAGACAACCAGCAAATATATATTGAACGCACTCTGTACTTGCTAATCTTGAAGGCACTAAATAAGCATTGGAAATATACGAGGATTAAGAAAACTCAACCCTTTCTCTAGAGGACCCACATGTTTAATTAGGGCCATATATTATGGGACAAAGAGTAATGGGAGCTCAGAGTAGGGAAGTAAGAAGAGGAGTGAACAACCTCAAATAGGACATGGAGTGTGAACCTTCGCTTTTAGAAGATTCTCAGGCATTTCAGTGAAAGGAAAGAGCACATATGAAAGCCCAGAATTTTGAAAGCAGGATGGTGAGAAGGCCCATGGACCTGGAGGAACAGTACAGGAAGGCAGTGAGGCAGGAGGTAAGTAAATAAATAAAATAGATGGACTTGATCCTTGAAGGGGCTCCAATGCTTTGTTCCAGAGCTGGAGTGTAGCCTGAACAATGGAAGCCACAGGAAGGTTTCCAATAGTAGAGTGATTTAAGGGAAACACGCAGAAAAGTGAAGATGAACTGGAATAGAGAGAAGTTGGTGGCCCTCTCTGAGGACAAAGGCCTATTTGGCACTGTGAGGATAGAAAGAAATTGAAATCATGGCCTCTGCCTCCAAGAAGATAGTATACTGCCATGTATTTAGCACCAAGTGTATGCCAACATAGTTCAGGAGAGACAGAGATCACTTGGGGCTTGCTGGTGAGGTACGATGAGGGGGCAGGCAGAGCATTCTGGGGCTATGAAACAGGTAAACAAAGGCATGGAAGCACAAATGGAAGGGGAACAATATATATTTTGACAACCTATTGTGTTCCAGGAACTAGGCATCATTCGTTCCTCTGTGTGGGTGTGCATGTGTTTATTGTAGTACCATTACACTTTTAGAGTCATTTAGGCTGAATTGACATCTTTACAATATTACGTCTTTCTAGTCAATTCAATCTGTTTTCTTAACATCCTCAAAGAATCAGAGTTGAAGATGGGTAGACAAAAACCAAAGAAATAAACTCCCCTAAAACCCTTGTCTTGGAAGTCAGGCACTAGGGCCTGCTCTATCAGAAATGACAGATATACGGTTGACCCTTGAACAACACATGGGATTAGGGGTGGCCCCCAGTGCAGTTAAAAATCTGCATAAAACTTTTGCCTCCCCAAAATTTAACTACTAATAGCCTACTGTTGACCGGCAGCCTTACCGAAGCAAAACAGTCAAGTAACACATATTCTGTATGTTATATGTATTATATGCTGCATTCTTACAATAAAGTAAGCTGGAGAAAAAGAAAATCATAAGGGAGAGAGAATACATTTAAAATACTGAACTGCATCTATCGACCCATAAAGTGGACCCGTGTAGTTTGAACTTGTACTGTTCTAGGATCAACTGTAATTTTAATCTCTGGAAATCCACTTAACCTTCCTGGGTATCATTTCTTATTCTCCTTATCCATAAAATGCTCACTTTCTCATGGCACTAAAATCCTCCCATTCTAGAATCTTCGTTAGTGTGTGAACAGATATTCTACATTGAGATGGAGATGGATTTGTCATATACACAAACATACACTCTTTTTTTTTTACAGCATTTTTTTAAGAGTCCAATAGTTATAACAGACTGGAGGATGAGAAACTGATATTTTAACTATGACTGTAATATCCAAAATTGACACAATTTCAGCTAGCGCTCATCACTGCCAACTGAGGGCCTGACATTTCCACCATTGAGATTTAGGACTGTTTCAGAAAAAGTTCCCAACACAACTGTCTTACTTGGGTATTGATGATGTGACTAACTGGGCTGTAAGTGGAGAAAACTAATTTACAGGATTAGAAAATGATTAACAGTCAGTAATCATTTATACTCTGAGAATCCATTTATGGAATTAGCATAGAGTAAAATAAGAGTTTCAGAGAATGAGAAAAGGGAAACACTAATAAGGAAAAGTGAGGTCTAGCACATTCCATGCAGCATTGCAAGTCCTGGAGAAGGTGGGTGTGTGAGCATTAAGAAAGGGCATGTGTGAGCAGTCCCCTTTACAAATTTGCCGTGGGCTTCATTCCTACAACCAGCTAAGTTCAATGCCATGCAGCTATTAATTAACACCACAGCCTTAGCCAAGTCTCTTATAGTTTTGAAACTTCAGTTTCTTTACATATAAAATTGGCTATTATAATAAAAAGGGGGGTACAGTGAGAGGTAAAGATTAAGAAAAGTGGCTTCGGTAGAACACCCAGTAATTCACAGGTGGTCATCAAATGTTTGTTTCCTTCTTTTTTGTGAGCTTTTCCCTCTCTTCCTCCCAGGTCGTATTTTTCTCCAGAGCACTTATTACCATATAACAGTAAGAGATAATTCACTTCTCCATTGTCTCCTCCCATTAGCCTATCGGTGCCGTGAGAACAGGAATTTTTGTTTGTTTTATGTCTAGCACCTTGAGCAATGAATGCCTGGTGGACGGTTCAAAAATATTTTCAAAATATTTGTTGAATGGATGAATTTGTGAGAATATTGTTTTTCACATTGCAACCCTTCCTTTGGACAGTACTATCTTTAATTGACTTGTTTGCTCACACTTCCAGATCTTGAATTGATGAGGCTTTGGGAAAATATTTCTTTGTAGGGAGATATTTAGAAAGATGGCCAAACCTGTCTGCTGATAAACTACCTGCTAAGTGAGCCAGGAGGCTGAGCCTCCACTAGAGGGCAGCAGCTGGCTCTGGCCGGGTGTGGTGACCAGCCCCCACTCTGCCCCCCACCTTGCAGACTGGGTAAGTGGTGGGGTATCAGGGTGGGGGAAGCAGAAAGTTCCGGCAGGAGGCTGATGCTTTTGTTTCCTTCTTTGCACTCACCTATATATCCGTTTGCGAGGAAGGTTTGTGGCTTTTGGGTGAGAAAAGTTTTTTGTTTTTTTGTTTTTAAGTACATAGCAAAAAAAAAAAAAAAAAAGAAAAAGAAAGAAAAGAAAAAAGAAAGAAAGAAAGAGAAAAAAAGAAAAGAAAAAAAGGAAAAAATTTAAGGCAGTTTCAGAACAAGATTTATAGTGGAGTCAGTGGATCACCTGCCTCAGAATATCCTAAGATGTTAGTGTTAAATGTGAATTTCTTGACTTCCTGAATCTGAAGGAGGGTGACGGCTGGGAATCTGTATTTATTTAGCAAGCTTCCAGGTGATTCTGGCTCACTCTCAAGTTTGAGGACCGCCACACCTGGTGAGTAGTCTCCAGACTTTTTATCATGAAGCCCCAGTGTATGCATTTTCCATGTTCATTTTTTTGCTTCTAAGTTATATGCATAGATGACTGTTTTAATGTATTGTGTATAATATAAAGCATTCACAAAAATAGAAAATTTGAAAGGATGAGAAATCATGCACATTAAAGTTTATATATGAACTTCCCATGCCACAGTTCGGATGAGAGAGTGAGGATAATTCATGCAGATGAAATGTTATTTAACTGATCTGCAGGGTGATTGTTTTGGCACAGCACTCATTTTCTAACGTTTATGGCTCCAACGTCAGTGGGCGTGAGACAGCATGATTATCTGTAGAGGTTTTATTTCTGTTTCAGTAGTATCACTGGGCATTCTCCCTGTGCTTCCCCACAGAATTCACATTTGGTGCTCAGGAAAGTTGTCATGTTTACCCTCTTCCCCAGACTGATATCCCGAGTGCAAATTCTAGGTGGGAAACCAAGTGTAGACTGGTCAGTGTGTTGGTATCCAGCCAGCAATGCCCAGGTAATTCATAAACACACACACACTCCTGAGACTGCAAAAATTGCAAAATCATCTCCGAGGAAACCCTGCCCACAAAAGCTTTAAATTTAATGACTTGACTCTCAGTCTGGCTCTTAACCTCTCTGGGGTCATGGATCTCTTTGAGAATCTGATGAAATCTATGAGCTTTCTCTCCAGGGCAAGGGTAAAAAAAAGTACTATACCCACTACATGTACCATTTCAGAGGGCGTGAAAACTTTTGGAGTTCTCTGAGCCAGCAACATCAACATTTCCTGGGAACTTACTTGAGAAGCCCCACGCCCAAACCTACTGAATCAGAAACTTTGGGGTGGGAATAAGCCCTCCAGGTATTCTTGATGAATACTCAAGTTTGAGAACACTCCAGAGCAAAGGTTCTCAAACCAGCCTCCTTAATAGAATCACCTGGTGTGCTTTTTTTTTTTTTTTTAAAGCACTGATGCCTGGGCTCCGATCTCCTTTAATTAAATCAGCATCTCTGGAGGTGGGACCTGAACCTGGGGATTTTTAAAAGCTCTCCAAAGGAGCTAAACTCTGTGGACCAAGGTATTAATAACCCAGGCTACTTCTGAGGATCCCCAAACCAGAGCACGATAGCACTAGAGAAGAACTTTGCCACAGCCTGACTCATCACTTTCATTTACACACTGAGAAGCTTTTCCAAGGTTGCTCAGTTACTGAATGTGTAGGGACCCAGTTCTCCTTCTTCCCCTGTTCCAGGAAGTGCCACACACTGAAATAGTGAGCCCCAAACATTTCTGAAGAAGCCCGGCCAGCAAAGACACGCGTATTTAAAAGTAGCCTAGATCAGGGCGTTTTTTTCGGCTACAGATCATTGACATCAGCTTCCAGCAGTTTTTCTTCTTTGGCTTAACTCTGCTGTTCATTTTCACTGAACTCAGTTCATTAAGCTTTCTTAAGAAGAAGCTTAACCTCGGTTTGGTCAGTGGAAAGCAGCAGAGCTGAAGTGGGGCCGTAGGACAGCGTTTCTGATGAGACCTGGACCTAGGAGAAGAGATGTGGGGGGTAGGGCAGGAGGGGGAAGCTCAGGCCCTGGAGCCAGGAGTCCTGGGTCCCATGCCAGCTCTGTCACTGACTCACTCTATGACCTTGGGCTTCTCACTCAAGCTCTTCATGCTTTGGTTTCTTCACTTCTTAATAAGGGTGATAATAATAGCACAACTACTCCCATGGGTTGTGACTGCTGAAGGGGTCTGACGCATGTCAAGACTGATTTCCACATCAGATCGCATGCTCTGCAAGTGTAAGCTTGCCATGGGCGGCAGCAAAGTGACAGGGTGAGCCTCCTGGCTGCTGCGTGGGAGGCGGGGAGCTTAGGAACCTGCCTTTTTTTTCCTCTCCGTTTTTGAACCTGCCTCTGCATTCCTGATTCTTCCACACAGAGGGGATAACACCATGGAGTAGAAATAAACTGAAATAAAAAGCATAGGAGTGAGCAACGGGCTAGGGGAGGGGGGTGACTGTGTGTGGTTGCCTTTTATATAGGTTCTTTGAAAGATTATATAAAAATGCTGATTTTGATTCTGATATTTTAATTGATTGCACTAATTCAGGTGAGCATGAATTATATTTCATACTATTTCATTGATTGCACTCTACAGGCTAGCATGAACAGTGTAAGTGATGGCATTTATAAAAATGACAAAATGTTAACACTTTCAGTTCTATATAGGAACTTTAAATTAGTATAACAAACCATCCCTTTTCCTGGATGCTGTGAGGAGAATTAGTGAGGTTTGCAGCACAGTGCCTGAGAGTGGGACTCTTACCCTCCAACAGTTTAGACTCTCTGGGTTTAGATCCTGGATTTTTTATTTGCTGTTTATGGGGCCCTGGGAAAGTTTAGTTTTTCTAAGCCTTGTTTTCCTCTTCTGCGCACTGAGCTAATCATAGTTCCTATATCACAGGGTTGTGTCTGATGGAAAAAAAAACAGACTTAGAGAAGGAAAAACTTTATTCAGAAGGACTGTTGCAACACAAAAATCTCCAATCTCAGGAATCTGCAGGCGTCTCAAAAACAAACAGAAAAGCCTTTTTTTTTTTTTTTTTTTTTTTTTTTTTACAGGCTGGGGTAAGCAGACCTTGGCAGCGATGGGAAGTTGGGCAAGCTCATGGCATGCTCACTGGGGTCTGACAGGAAATGTGTCTCCCTGTGGTCAGCCGATTGCCTGGATAAGCTAATAAAGGGACAATTTCGTGCTTGCTCAGGCGTGGGGGCAAGCAGAGTTCAGGGGCCTGAGGGGAAGAGAGGAGCCTTTCTAAAGTTTGGGGAAGACAAAGCAGCCCATGAGGCTGGCACCGTTGTGAGCACTTGGTCGGTTGTTCTGACAACTAAGTGAAATTAGGCACGTATAGTACTCTGGGTGTTACCAAGAAATGCTGGGGTTATTTTTATTATTATTATTATTATTACAGATGCTTGATTCTCAAATGCTTGAGAGGAGTTTTTTCTTTGTCCTGAGCAGAATAATTCCGTCACACCATCACGGCAATGATAGCATCCAGTGCATATTTACTAGGTTCCGAGCCCAGGGCTGGGGAGAGGTCCGAACATGGATGAGATGGGGTTTCTGAGCTCAAGGGATTCTCAGTCCAGAGGGAAAGAAGGAAGAGTTATGTGATATACAGGGAAGGACAACCATTCTGGTGTATAGAGGATGCCGTGGGAGAGTGGGAGGGGGCTGTCAATTAACTGGGGGAACTATTAGGAATGAAGACCTGAACAACATGAGCCCTGAATGGAGTCTGGAAGAAGAAGCATTTACCCTGATGAACAGGAGGGAAAGAGGGTTCCCATGCACATGGGACAGCATACTCGAGAACAGGGTTTGAAAGAGTGTGTGGGGCCAAGGACAAGGATTCCCAGATTCCAGGCACAGTGATGCTGGGTCTGCAGAGGACAGTAGGGGCTGTGTGATGAAAGCCACTGAAAGGGTAGGGCCATAGTAGGGGCTGCAGTTAGGACAGTCCTCTAGCATCCTTCCTGTAGTTCTGTGTCTGCTTGATGCAGATGATGGAACTCTCTGACCCCAGGGTTTCAAGAGAGCCATGCATGGAGGACTGGAAGCGTTCAGCCCAGAACTGTTGCTTTGAGATGCCAGTGAAATGTTTAAAAACAGATATATTTAGCAGACAGGACAGTGGTCTGGGCTGGAGATAAAGATATGGGAGACATGAATGTAGTCATTAAAACCACAGCAGTGAGGGCGCGCCTGGGTGCCTCAGTTGGTTAAGCAGCTGACTCGGCTCAGGTCAGGTTCTCACAAACCATGAGATCTTCATGAGATCGAACCCTGCATTGGTCTCTGTGCTGACAGCTCAGAGCCTGGAGCCTGTTTGGGATTCTGTGTCTCCCTCTCTCTCTGCCCCTCCCCTGCTCACATTCTGTCTCTCAAAAATAAATAACATAAAAAAAAAAAAACCCACAGCAGTGAAGATCATCTGGGAGAGTATTTAGACCAAGAAAAGCAGTCCTCTGAAGTCAGAATCAAACATTTAAGGAGCAGAGCACCTTCTTTTAAATGTATGCGTGTCACTTCGGTGACAGGCAAATATTTCTGTATGCACATATGTGTGCAGTCAGCTACTAATTACTGAGCACTTTCTATATGTAAAACACTATGTTGGTTTCCAGGAAAAAGAACTAATGGTTCTTCTTCTCAAGCAGCACATGATCTAGACCAGTGATCCTCACCTGTGGGTAAGTGTGTCTCCCAAAGCGATATCTGGCGATATCTGCAGATGTTTTTGCTTGTCAAAACTGCGGAGGAGAGGTTGCTCCTAGATCCCCCAGGTAGGGGTCAAGGAAGCTGCTAAACACCGTATGGTGCTCAGGACTGCTCTCCCCACCTTGATAATCCTCTGGGGCCAAATGTCAATTGTGTAGAGCTTGAGAAACCTTGATCTGTGCTAAGAGATAGTATATGTACACGCACAAGAAAACGAAAGAACCATTCCTCTCTCTAGACTGGTGACGGTGGCTTTGTAACGTGTCAACTTGGCTAAGCCAAACTACATTTCCCAAACTGCCTTTTTGTTTCCTGTTAGAGGACCCCACAAGAACAGCTCTTGCAACAGAGGGGAGGCAGCACTGATTTGTAGCCCATACACACTGTTGCCAGTCCGCTGCCTCCTCTCACTGATGCAGAACAGCAGTTGGGCCCTCCTCCACCCTACAGCAATTTCCAGTATCTCCTTCAGCTTTGCTGAGCCCTGGGCCAGGGAGGGTGTATTGAGCTCCATGACAAAGGGCCCTGGCTTCTGCAGGACACCCCTACCACGAAAGCCAGAGGCAACACGAACTGACCTGCATTCTGTCCATCCTTCTGGGCTTTAGCTCATGAGGGTTATAGCTTGTTCTCACTGTCTCACACTCTATATCCATCTCCTCTTCCTGCTGGCCTGCCCTGTGGGCCTCATCGTCAGCCTCAGACATGAAGGCAACATGTTTTCAGAGACTGCTAGCTCCCACAATTGCTAAAGGCAAATTCTTGTGCATATATATATATATATATATATGACTGCGTATATATATATCGCTCCACTGACACAACAAATTTATTGATGGCCAGTAGGCACTGGAAGTACAGACTTGGATTAGATACTGCCTTGCCTCAAAGAATTTGTAGTCCAAAGTATAAAGAAATAAGTCATGTATTTGTGAAATCAACACAAAGTTGGTAACTCCCTGCAGAGAAGCTTCTCGACAGTCTTATGACCAAACGTGTGTGTGTGGGTGTGTGTGTATGTAGGAGGATCAACCAAGGGAGGGGCCCATACATCTTTACCCTCTGTTTCCTGTCTCTTCCTATAAGCCCTCTAATCCATATAAGCTATTTTTTTAAATTTTATGGTAATTGGAATTGAAAAATGGCCTTTTGTGTGAAAACTTGTCAAACTGTTTTAGTTCTTTATATAATAATGAGATCAGATTTGATGATGACTACAATTTCTTCATTTTTAAAGTTGTGAATCAATGAAAACCCCTAATAAGGAATTGATTGCTTTTATCTACATTAAAAAATTTTTTAAAATGTTCTTTGTAGTTTTGAGAGAGAGGGGAGAGGGCAAAGGGGCAGAGAGAGAGAGGGAGACACAGAATCTGAAGCTCCAGGCTCTGAGCTGTCAGCACAGAGCCCGATGTGGAGCTTGAACTCAAAAACTGTGAGATCACGACCTCAGCTGAAGTCAGACACTTAATCGACTGAGTCACCCAGGCGCCCCTACATGTTTTTTTGAGAGAGAGCGTGCACGTGCATGCTCCCACTCAAGCAAGCTTGAGCAGGGGAGGGGCAGAGGGAGAGGGAGAGAGAATCTCAGGCAGGCTCCCCACTTAGCACAGAGCCCAACAACACAAGAGGGGCTGGATCCCAGGACCATGATAATCATGATATGAGCCAAAATCAGGAGTCAGATGCTTAAGTGACTGAACCCCTAAGGTGCCCCTTTACATTCTTATTTCCTCATCAAATAACTTAGGTCGGGGAATCAGTCCTAATGGCCTGATGTCTCTGAATCTCTGGACCATAATTACCTCTGTCACCCTTTAGGATTTAGTGTGTACTATATTGTATTAATATTAATCAGTAGAGGGTGAATTTCCGATGGGCTGTAATAGGGTCTGACTCATTTTCATCCTTGGTGCCTGTCACTCTATAGTCTGTCTAAGTCAATGGTTGCTCAAACTGGCTGGTTTTTAACATCACCTGAAAGGCTTTTTAAAACTCAGTAATAGACAAAAGATAGGCTTTTATGCCTTATGCTTAGATTTTCAGATGCAGTAGGTATAGGCTGGGGCTTGGGTATTGTAATTTCAGGACATTTTTTAGGTGATATGATGATCATACTTGAGAACCAATGTTCTACACTGACTTGAAACTCTGTGTGTGTGTGTGTGTGTGTGTGTGTGTGTGTGTGTGTGAGAGAGAGAGAGAGAGATCTTAAAGTTTATTTATTTTAAGAGAGAGAGCACATATGGCAGGGGCAGAAAGAGAAGGAGAGAGAGAGAAACCCAAGCAGGCTCCACACTGTCAGCGTAGAGCCCATTGTGGGGCTCGAACTCACAAACCGTGAGTTCATGACCCGAGCCAAAATCAAGAGTCAGACGCTTACCCAACTGAGCCATCCAGGTGCCCTGGGTGTGTAACCTTAAGTGCCTATCTGCTTGCCTTTCTTTCTTCTGCCTATCAAATAGTACAAGAAATGGTCTCAGATCTCAGAGGTCTCACTGTAGTGAGGGCAAAATCAGAGTGTATAAACTTCATGTCTTCAGTACCCCATGGCCAGCACTCAGTAGGCGGTTGTTAATTGCTTTACTGATGACTGTGACAAACATAGTTTCAGTGTTCCTAACCTACATAGTGTAGCCTAACAGCTTGACAGGTACTGAAGTGAGACTCTTTGGCTTGTACCTCTTCTGAGACGCTTTTAGTTGTACATCAGTCATGTTGACAGTCCCACAGGCCTCTTTGTTTCACCCTTGGTGAAATTCAAAATTTCTCAGATGATTGGTTGCCTTTCAGCAGTGCTTTTACAGGTAGGGAAACTGAGACTTAAGAAGTAACTTTCCCAGGTTTGTGGTGGAGCTGGTGTTTGAACTCAAATCAACAGAATGGATTTGACTGATAGTGTCTGATTCATAAAACCAAAGTCATTGTCTTAATATAACATATAGAATTATAATACCTGTTACCTTAATCCTGGTCATATGCTGACAAAATTATTACCCAAGTCGACTTTTCTAAAACATTGTTTTTTATCTGATCAAAAGAAGCCATTTTCAGAAAAGATGAAGAAAATGTGGTATTCGTTCAGTCTTTTCCCCTCCCTCCCACACACGATCTTTATTATATTACCTCTGAATTATGATTTAATTTAATATACATAAGAAAATCTTGCAAATATTAGCAGGCTCAAAAGACTAGTCACAAGTAATTCAAACATGTTAGTCAAAAAGACACCAAATAAAATTATTTATAATACATCAGTCATTCTGTTTTCTGCATAAATCTTGAAAACAAAAACTGGTCTTAGTTTCTTATTTTTAATGTGCTCTTCTCCCTTGAATTATGTAAAACTCCCAGAGATATAAACAGCTCTATATACAAAGAAGCAGTGTGGCAGTACATGTGATTTTATATGTTTTTCACTCAAAAAAAATCATGAAAAATTTACTTTGAACCTGTTCTTCAATTCTAAAAGGAAGCTAATGGGAAAGATTTGGAAACCTCACTGAAGTGGCCAAACTATTTTGTATTTGAAAATTGCATAAACATCTAAGTGGAGCTCAGTCGTGAGCTAAGCTGTCTTGGAAAGTGGAAAGGAAAGTTCTGTTGTCCCTAAGCTTTGTCAGTTAGGGACGCAGACGGAAAGTGCCAAGCCCAGAAAGAAGAAGTCGAATGTAACATCCCAACTGCCATGGAGTTAGAGCAGCTCATCAAGGAGATTTAAACTGGTCCGTCTCCCTGGAAGGTAGAAAAGTTAATTATGACATCATTCTTTCTTTGTTTTGTTTTTGCCTTCTTCTCCTCCCCCCTGCCCCCGCACCCCCCCCCCCGCCCCCGCTGCCTCCCACCAACCTTCTTTCTGATTACTGCTACTCAGTATTAGTTACCTATTGAATATTTTCAACACTTTTCTGTTTCACAGCTTTAATCTGTCACTTACCTGGTTTTAGGTTATAACAGTTGAGGCTTCCGTTTATTTTGCTCCATTTATTATTATTATTTTTTAAAATGTTTATTTATTTTTGAGACAGAAAGAGACAGAATGTGAGTGGGGGAGGGGCAGACAGAGAGGGAGACACAGAATCCAAAGCAGGACTCAGGCTCTGAGCTGTCAGCACAGATCCCGACATGGGGCTCGAACCCATAAACTGTGAGATCATGACCTGAGCCGAAGTTGGATGCTCAACCAACTGAGCCACTCAGGCACTGCTGCATTGTTTATTATTAAAAATTTTTTTTGATAAGAGGTACAGAGAGCTTAAGGGACATATCCAAAGCTACAACGAGTAAGTAGAGGAGCCAGGATTTGAACCCAGGGAGGTTGATCCCAGAGACTGTGCTCTTTTCCTCGAAGCTGCACTGCCTCACCAATTTTCATATCTTAGTAAAGAGCAATCAGTACAATGCGCTGAGCCTTCTGACCATTGTAGATGCATATTTATCCCCCCGTGTTAGACTCAGCAACCAAAGGAAGTAGGTTTAATAACCACATTTTGCAGACAAAGAAACAGTTGCGTGCAACTGACTTTGCCAAGACTGCACAGCTGGCACTCAACCCCGCTCTCATAGCTTGTACTGCAGGCACGTGTCCATCTATTACTTCATTTAAGGACCTGTGCCAGGCTCAGGAATCTCTCAATAAATACTTTTTGCTTGAACGGATGGATCTGCACCCTTGCTGTAAGAGCTCGGCAAGAGGCAGTTGGGGTAACTAAGACTTGAGAAGTTAGGAAGCTTGCTGGGGTCACTCAGCTAGGAGGTTGTGGAACTAGGCCGCGAGCCCAAGTCCCCCCACGGTGGGACCCTGCGGAGGATGCCGACCAGCTGTATGAGAGGCAAGCTGCCAGCAAGAAAGGAATCCTCAGCACACTGATTGTTTAAAAAATGCAGCTCTCGTGTGCACTGAAATATCGGGTAGTGAAGTTTCATGATGTCTGTAAATGACTTTCCGGTGGTTCAGAAAGAGAGCAAGCAAAAATGAACAGTGTGTGGCTCTAGGCGAAAGTATACAGGTGTTCATCCTACTGTTCCTTTCAATTTGATGTACAATCGAAGTTTTTCAAATAAAAAGTTGGAGAAGAAGGAAGGGAAGGAAGGAAGGGAAGGGGAGGGAGGGAGGAAGGGAGGGCTATTCAGGGGGCGTATATTCACCTTCTGATTCTCCGGTTTGAACGCACTGACAGCTGTGGAGTTCATCTACTGTCTTTTGACTATCAAGTGATTTGTTCATTAAAATTGTTAAAATACGGTGTTTGTATAGATGACACTCACTGAAAAGAGTCAGTGTACTGGCGCCTATGGGCATGTTTTTAACTTTATAGATAATCCTCAAATTTAATAAACTATCTTCTATTTAAAGGGCACCTATATTTCTAATAAATCTTGCAATGAAAATTTGCTTCCTAATCAAATATAGGATTCTCTTCTGTGTAAGCAGAAAAGGAAATAATGAAAATGTTTGAAATGAGCTGATTTAGCAAGTATGAATTCATTTTGGATGACCTGCAAGATTTAGCTGCTCAATATTCTTTTTTTTTTTAACTTTTTAAAAAATGTTTTATTTATTTTTGAGAGAGAGAGAGAGAGAGAGAGAGAGAGAGAGAGAGAGACAGCGTGAGCAGGGGAGGGGCAGAGAGAGAGGGAGACACAGAATCCGAAGACAGGCTCCAGGCTCTGAGCTACCTGTCAGCACAGAGCCTGACGCGGGGCTCGAACCCACGAACTGTGAGATCATGACCTGAGCCGAAGTCAGCCACGTAACTGCCTGAGCCACCCAGGCGCCCCTAGCTGCTCAATATTCTTAACTTCCATCGTAAAAATAATATTGATGGATTACTAAGAGGTGGTTTTCTTTTCTTCTCATTTGTGTTTAAAGACCAAATAATTTAAATACAACACGATAGAACTGAAAATTTACAGAACAAAAGACTCAATACTGAGTGAAATTTATTTATAATACATGAATTTTACAGTTAATTTTGGGGATCTTTTTTATTTATAATTTGTATATTTTAAAATTTGTGATTGTTAAACCTTTCTTTTTTGAATAATATAAGCCAGAAGGAAGGAAATAAGTCAAAGTCTTCTTATCTACCATTTAATATTTGAATTGGATTTTCTCTAGGTTTCTTTTCAATTCATAGTGTTTTTTATTTACATGGTTGTTTATTTGTATACTTTTTTAAATCTGGCTTTCTTTGTTTTTATTTTTTTTAAAGATTTTA
Source organism: Cryptoprocta ferox (assembly GCA_028646485.1). Taxonomy (NCBI): domain Eukaryota; kingdom Metazoa; phylum Chordata; class Mammalia; order Carnivora; family Eupleridae; genus Cryptoprocta; species Cryptoprocta ferox. The sequence continues at coordinate 108,160,363 of CM053573.1, forward strand.
GTTTTGAGTAATCTCTATACCCAATGTGGGGCTTGCACCCACAATTCTCTAAGATCAAGAGTCACATGCTCTTCCAAGCCGGCCAGGCACCCCTCTATCTTGCTCTTTTTAAATAACACTATCTCATAAGCATTTTCAGTATTATTGCAGTTTTAAAAATCTTTAATGGAGGGGGAATAAAAGGAATAACAAAGAAACTCTGAGAGAATATAGAAGAAATCAGGTGGAGACCCAGAGGACCTGGGCAGATAGAAGACAGGGCAGGCTTTCCAACTGAATACCTCTGTATGTTTCAACACACAGACATAATTTTTGACCTATGTACATGTAACGCTTGTTAGAAATTTAAAGAAAATTATTTAAATCATTAAAATTTGGGCATAATTGGGGCACTTGGCTGGCTTAGTCAGTTAAGCATCCGACACTTGGTTTCGGCTCAGGTCATGATCTCACAGTTTGTGAGTTCGAGCCCCGTGTCGCACTCTGTGCTGACAATGAGGAGCCTGCTTGGGTGGGATTCTCTCTCCCCTTCTCTCTTTGCCCCTCCCCCACATGCATCTTCTGTCTCTTGAAATAAATAAATAAACTTAAAAAAGAATAAAATAAAGTTTGAACATAATATTGTATTAAGTAGATAGATCACAATTCATATTTATTTACATAGTTCCTCAATTATGGGACTCTCAAGTTCTGTTTAATTTTTCCTGATATGTCAGTTTATGTTTTTAAATAATTCTTGTGTGTTTGAACAATTGCCTGATCTGGTTTGGTCACTAGTTGAAATAATCACAGTCTTACTGTCCATATGTTTATTTTTATTTTTTACATTGTTGATAATTTATAATCATATTTGGAGACGAAATCCTCAGTGATTTCCTGTTTCCCCCCCTGCCTGAGAACGATGTCTCTCTTCTATATTAGAAATCTCATCAAATTTTAGATTTTGCACCGGTATGTTCTGTTCTTTTCCAGGGAAAAGAAAATGCCCTGACATGTGTTTCATGTATTTCTTGGCAACTTCAACCCACTGTCTAGATCTATTTAGGGAATAGTGAGAACATTTTGGGCCAGACCATGACATGTTATTGACAATACATGCATGTGACAAATACCCAATTCCTGGGGATCTTCGTATAAATAATAATAAACATTATTGTAACCTTCTACTGTATTTGGAGTCCTCTGCCTCCAGGTGGCCAACTGGGTGTGAGACTGAGAATTTTGGTCAACGTCAGCCTGGGTACGTTAACATGCACAGAGAGCAGAACTGGGTTCTAGCCACATAGTGTCACCATTCCCCTGAGCTGATAGAGAGGGCTGCCTGGCCTTTTCAGCCTGGTTTTCTGCAGCTACTGCCCTCTCCACCCTCTCCCATTAGTGCTGGTGGCCTGTCCTGGCCTTCTGCATGCCAAAAAGCAAAGACCAGGACCTCAACTCACCCCACAACAGCTGCAACACTGGCAGTCTCCGCACAGGGTCCCCAGGAGGCCGTTGACCACCTGGATGGCACAGAGAAGCATCTGGATTCCGCCTATGACCAGCAGGATGGAGAAGAGGGTCAGATTCCAGGGAACCACATCAGCAGGCTGCTGGCACTTGCTCCATAAGGCCTCATCATTGAGGTAATCCCTGTCCGAAATATGGAGGAGAAAGGAGATGTTTGTAAAACGTGTAGCAATACACTGGGCTACAAAGACACCATAATGATTTTTCTTTTGCGATACTTTCCATCCCATACATAAGCTCCATGAGAGGAATAGCCCATAACAGGGCATCTGGGTGGTTCAGTTGGTTGAGCATCTGACTCTTGATTTGGCTCAAGTCATGATCCCAGGGTCGTTGGATCAAGCCCCACATTGGGCTCCAAGCTGAGCATGGAGCCTGCTTAAGATTCTCTGTCTCCCTCTGCCCCTCTCCCCCATTCACACACACACTCTCTCTCTATTAAATTTAGAAAAAGAAAAAAGAAAAAAAAAGAGGAAGCATATCCCATAATAACAATTTTAAAAACAACACCTCACATTTTTATTAAGTATATACTATGTGTCAGACCCTGTTCTAAACATTGTGCACATATCCACTCATTTTTTTCCTCATAGAAACCTCATGAGAAACGTTCCATTTCACAAATAAGGACAGTGAAGCACAGAGAGGTTAAGTGACTTACCCCTAGGCTGCATAGCTACTGAGTGAGAGAGTGATCTTTGTGAGCTGACCAAAAGGATGGGTAAATCCAGTATCTCTGATGGGACCAGGAAAATGAAGATACCCTGGGAGTAGACTCTCACTAATGTTCCTGGCCATGATCCTGCCACTTGTTGTTGGGAACCACTTGGGCTTTTGACAAATTATCTGTCAAGTCTAGTGGCCATCTGAAGCCTTGTAAAGTACAGTCGTGTCAGAGGGATAGTTAAAGGGAAGGGCTTAATGGTTTAAGGCCTAATTCTAGCCAAATTGGGAATTTTGCTCAACTGTATTTTCGCTAACATGTAGGGATTCCACATGTAAAAAGATTTAATTAGTTAAAAGGAAGAAGTGATCTGCTGCCTTAATACATGTTTATAAAACTTTGAAACAGGAGAAACTGCAATATTTTATAACATGTATATATATATATATGGAGTTCTCTACAATATAAAGGGCATTGTGTCTTGAAGGAGAAATGGGAAATCTATTATCTTTAAGACAAAAACAAGAGTAAAAGTAGATAAGTGCTGTGCATTATTATAATTTCTTCTCACATTCTTAGAGCCACAAATTCGTCTCTACCTCTTCCTTTATGTATCCTCTGTTCTTTCAAGGGCTCAGTGGGAAACTCAGTCTGGCTACTAAATTAACATCTACCTTACTGTTTCCAGATCTTTTTGATGACTCCGGTTTCTGACGAATTCTCCAGTGTATCAGTACTCATTTTAAATACATTCCATATTAAGATTTTCAAAAATCTTTGGAACGATGGCAGATACCCTGGAGTTTAATAGAGCAGAAGGGATAAAGGAATGAAGGAGTATTTTGCTCTTGATTTAAAAGTAAAACACTACATTGTTTGGAGCATTGATTCGCCTTTCCATAGTAGCAGTTTCTAGCTGCTCATTAGCTGTGTGACTTGTGTACTTATCTGTAAAGTGGGAATAATATTATCAAATTGTAGAGTTGTGACAATTACCTGAATTAACACTAGTGAAGTGCTTAGAACAGTGCCTAGTATATAGTAAGTGCTCACTAAACTCTAGTATTTTGATTATTTTACTTGATCTGAACAGTGTGGTCTAAAGGAAAGAGCCTGGTATTTTGGATTGAGTTGGGCCTGGGTTTGAATCCAAGCATTCATCTTACTAGCTGTGTATTCCTTATACAAGTTACTTCCCCCTACCCCCATAGCATCAGTTCTTTATCCATAAAATGGGCTGAGAGCAACCTCACAATTGTGAAGATTCATGAAGATAATAATACATCTTATGTACTGTTGTAGAAAACTTCCTTTTATTAATTACTTGTAAACACTCAACTTTCTGTTTCTGCATTTTTCAATGTAGTCCTATCTATCTTTACAACTTTCAAACTTGACTTTAGAAAGTCATGAAGACATAATATTTTCCAGGCGCACTTTATAAAGAAAAGATTCTAAGATGAAGTAATTGGCAATCCTGAGTTTATTCCCTCTGCAAGAGTTTATGCAGACATAGGATGACAGCACCTCCTCATGGTGAGATTGGTGAAACGCTCACAGGGGAACTTGGAAGTAAGGGTTGAATTTGGGCACCTGGAGAAATCCTCTCAGTCCCACCCACCTCACCCCTCACAAACCACCACGAATACACATTCCAGACCCTTCTTCACTCCTTGCAGACTCTCAGGCTCCAACACTCCCTGAGATCTGGCAATGATTGTTATGGCCAACTCTCCAACCCCCCACAAGACAGTGGTCCCTAACTTCTCATGGACCCAGTAGCTAATCATGTTTCCACATTCTGTGAAACAAGGAGAGTTGAGGCAGTTTAAATCCGCCTGACTGGAGTTTTAAAGCATCCCATTATTGTGAAGGGCATTTCCACCTCAGCTGTAGTAATTCTACCACATCTGTATAGAAAGCCATGGATTTTGTGAGACTCCCCTCTTGAAAGCAACAGAGCCAGCTGACAGAAGGAACAGAGGGGTTCCAGAATGCTTTGCCTGGCTCACTCTGCCTAGCTTGTTCTGGGGTCACATTCCCCGGGACAGGCTCCCCGATGCTCTTCCTGCCCTTCTGTGCTTCCCAGCATCCTGTGTTCCCTCTGGAAGAACACCTAGGACCCAGTGCTATCACCGTCTGTCCTTTTGCCTGTTTTTATTTTAAGGACCATACGCCCATGTGGGCAGAGACCATGTCTCCTAACTCTGTCCCCAGTTCTAGCACAGGAAGTGATCAATAAAGAACAGCTGCTAAAATGTACTGGTCCTGCCCATGTGCTTTACAGCATCTTTCCAAATCCCACAAGGTGTTACTTTACTTGAACGATGCCCTGCATAGAGTAGCCTCCACAAAACATTCACTGAATGAGCAAACATATACTCATACACAGATTAAGAGGTTGGGGCAAGTGAATGGAAGTACCTGGATTTGGTCTTCGGTCTGTCTGACTCCACAGCTAATGTTCTTAATCATTACACAAACCCCCTATGTTTGAGTGATTATATCCCTTCAGTATATTTGAAATATGATTTATTTATTACATTTGATTTATACAATGTATTTATAACAGCTTGTCAGTTAAGGTTCACCATGATAAGGAGAATAGTCTCTTTGAACCTTCATGTGACTGGTCGAAAAGATAGAAATCAAATCACAAAGTCATAAAAGCATAACATTTCAGAAAGCCCTAATGCATAATAATGAATTCTGTTCATAGTAATGAGTTATATTCATAAAAATGAATAATAAGGCTGAATGTTTAGCAAACAGCATGTGGCAGTCATTGTGTCGAAGGCTCTCTGTACATCGTGTTCTTTCATTCTTGCTTGAATCTGGGAAGTAGAGCTTGCTGTTACCCCATTTGATGGAGGAAGAGCTGAGAGATTACTGCATTGCCCAAGATCACACCACTGGTATGTGGCAGAGGTGTGACTGGTCCCTAAGTCCAGTCAGGCCAAGAGCAAGGCTGTTTGACATCCATGAGTGTTTCCTGCTTCATGAAAGCTGGAAACCCCGGGTGCAAGCCCGTATCCTTCTGTCAGGGTGGCTTTTGGCTCTAGGGAATGTGTTCAAGAGCAGGTTACGGGGTTCCTTGCTGATGAGTGATCTTTGAAGTATAAATGCAGATGGTCTACACTGAAGGTCCAGGCAAAACATTTATTGTACTCACTTCTGTGTTTTGGTGTGAGAGAGCTCGCTGCACCTCACCCTCCCCAGGGAGCAGGGAGGATTAGAGCCAGATTGAGGAGTGCTGTGCTTGGCTGTGTCCCTTGTCCCTCCTCCACTGCTAACGCCCTTGGCCTTTTTTTCTGGCTCTCCCTCCTGTGGCTGCCCCCATGCCCTGTGCCAGCTGCTTCCCTTTCAACAGCTCAGGGTCAAGGTGGAGGTAGCCAATTGTCTCAGAAAGGAAGACCTTGGATGGGAAGAGGTCCTACTTCAAAGGAAGCCAAGAGGGTGTATCTAAAAATGTCCTAGGTTTCTTTTTCCTTCTAGGATGCCTCTTTAGTATGGTTCTCATGACAGAAAAATTTAACTGTCTTTGCTCTTTTAACAGGATTGCCAACAAATATTTCTGAGGGAAATGTTTCCTCGTTTCTTCACACCTAATCCTGATGATTCCATTTCAGATCTTCTCTGAAATCTGTGTCCTTTTGAGCCCCAATTCCATTGCCTCGCAGGTGTTTATAACCTTATCAGGATTATCACCCCAACCTTCTACTTTTGTCTCTTCTTACTGAGCACATGTTCAACCTCCACATCACTGACATCACAGTCATCCTAGAAATCCCAAGCGGCGGTGGCATGTCCTGCTTGAAGTCCTCTGCTGGTCCCTGAGGTCCCAAAGTTCTGGCCTACCTGTCAATCACGTCCCCAGGTGGTGTCCCCTTCTGTTCCTCTCCACCACATTCACCCGAGCTTCTGGCTCACAGTGAACAGACATTCTCTGAGCATGTTGGGCCTTTTCATGGTTGTCTTAAGTCCTGCTCTTCTCTCTGCCTGTGCTTCTCCTCCCTATCTGAAAGGCACACCTTTGCTCATGTTCCCAAATCAGCCCATGTCACCTCCTCAGAGAAGTTTCCCTTGCATTTCTCCATTTCGTTCCTTTCGGCATTGTGAGGGTCTGTCCTGTGTTGTCACTCTAACTAGCCCTGCACTCGCTGGGGCAGGGGTGACGTCCATCCTTTTCGGCTCCACGTTTGGGACAGGCTTCAACACAAAGGGTACCAGCCAAGGGTTTGTTTGCTTTTTTAAATGCTCCTTCTACTAATTACTCGCTGTGGAATCCTGGGCAAATTAAGCTTTTTGAGTTTCATTTTTCTACTGCAGTGATAAGAATTTTTCTCAGTTTTAGTAGGAAGATGAAGTGAGATAATGTGTGCAAAAACATTTAGCCCCTGAACATTAAGAGGGAGAAGGAGGAGGAAGAATAGTAGGAGGAGGGAAGGGAAAAGGAAGAGAAAGAAAGAGAGAGAGAGAGACAGAGAGAGAGAGAGAGAGAGAGAGAGAGAGAAAGGGAAAGGAAAGGAAAGGAAGGAAGGAAGAAAGAAAGAAACAAGAAAGAAAGAAAAAGAAAGAAAGAAAGAAGCAGTGGTAGTGGCTGCCACTGCCATTTGGTAACAAGGAAAGAGTGACAACTGTCCTAGGTCCTTTTGTTCAGGCTCATAAAGTGATTCATCCTTGCTCCTCACTAGCAAATGTGCATGTGTTAGATTTGCAGCTACGACAACTACCACTGCAGTGTTTATGCACTGGGATCCCGTGAGTAAGAAGAGCCCATGGAAGCAAAGCCCCCTAAGCTATGCTCAACAGAATCTATAATTGACACAAAAAGTGGAGAGTGCAAATCACTACCACCTGTGTTCTAGAAAAGACACTGTGACTTGAACTCAGAAAAATTGGATCTGAGCTTCAGTCATTAGGAAACAGCATTTCTGGGGCACCTGAGTGGCTCAGTCGGTTGAATGTCCAACTTTGCCCCAGGTCATGATCTCTCCATTCATGAGTTTGAGCCCCTCAGTGGGTTCTCTGCTGTCAGCACAGAGCCAACTTCGGATCCTCAGTACCCCCCTCTCTCTGCCCCTCCCCTACTGGTTCTCTCTCTCTCTCTCTCTCTAAATAAATAAAAAGAAAGAAAGAAAGAAAGAAAGAAAGAAAGAAAGAAAGAAAGAAAGAAAGAAGAGAGAGAGAAAGAAAGAGAGAGAGAAAGAAAGAAAGAAAGGAATAAGGAAATAAGAAAGATCTTTTCTTTGGGCAAGCCACTTGTCCTCTCTGGGCCTCAGCTATCTTCCCTCTGAAGAACAGTTAATAATTCCACAAGCTTTCTGTCAGGATCAAATGAAACATGTGGGTGAAAGCACTTTGTTAATGGAAAAACACCAAGCAACAGAGGTTCAATTACTGTTATAAAAATTCAAGATGAGTCCCTGCAGTCCGAGGGAAGGTTTGGAGCTGCTGTGGGAGATAAGGTCATAAAGGTATGTGAGTTCTTGCCTGAGTAGATGGGACACAGGATGTAGGAGACAATGGAATGCTGAGCGGAGCCTGCCAGGTGGCAAAGAGGATGCCACATGACACGCTCTGCCTAGATCGCCCCTCCTGAGAGCCCTTCCTGTGCCAATCTTGGCATATTTCACGCCTTGTACAGAGAGAGGACTTGTACCTTCCGTGACATTAAATTCCAAAGTCAGAGCATGAAGGGAACAAAACAAAACAAAACACGAATAGTCAAAATCACGGTTAAAGAGCCTATCAATCACCTGGAAAGCGTAGTCTCTATGGTTTTGTAATAAACCCTACACAGCGATATTTGATCACATTATAGTTTGAAGCCACTATGCAGACACGGGGGCATTCAAACCTCTCTCCTCTCAGATAATTATCAAAGCCCTACCACGAACAGAGGAGGGTGGAGAATTCTGAAATGCTCCTGCTTGCGTGCAAAGTTTATTCTCTGGTCTGATACGAGTTAACGAATGGGTTAGTTGTTGTAAGAAGATCCGATAACCTGTATGTACCATCTATCACAGAGTAATGTGCAATAAAGGGCTGTCATGTCCATGAAACCTTGCTTCACCAGAAGGACAAACAGAGGACTTTGAGAAGTAGTTTCCTGTCCTTCCCCCACACTGGCATTTCCTGTAGTGCCCCACAGACCAGCTGTCACTCTCCTGACCTTGGGCATAGGTCCCATTCCATCCCAAGCAGGGAGTGGGTGTGCCAGGGGAGGGTGTTGGGGTCTAACGCCATTGTACTGCCTTGGAGTGTTATTTGGCAAGTGTTGTATTTCCTTTCTCCGTCCTTTGTTTTGAACATAGATTTATTCTAATTGATTTTGAGTTCGTCGAGGGTAGTATCATTCACGTAACAATAAATACAAAAGCATGTTTAATACTGCACTTCTGCTGTTGATGGAAATAATAGGAGAAGGGTCCTTGGAAGGAGACATAATCTGTACTTTCATAAACTCTCAGGGGAGGAACCTCAGGAAATGGATCTGGGGTCTGATTTCTTTGCTCATGTAGGCTAACCCCACGGCGGCGGGGCCCCAGCAGTCCCCTGCAAGGTAAAGGGGCTTTCCACAGTACAGCCATTGCCTTTGGGAATCCCTGCATGTCATGGGGATACTAGAGGCCTGTACTCCTGTTTAACTCTAGAGGTAGAGAGGATATTTTACATGAATATCTAAAATATTCCTCCATCTCCCCATCTAAAGCCTGCTCTTGAAGTTCTTTAGACTCTCATTGTAAATTAATATTAGAGTTAATAAATTGGTGTTCTACAGATTTCTTTAGGCACGGACCCATCCTCCAGTGTAGGGGACCCCCACAACCACATTTCCTGACCACCTAGATGTGTCGATCACTGTGCTAGGCAGTAATGAACAAAGCGGAAATGGTCCAAGCCCTCCTGGAGGTCAGAGGCTGGTGCAGCACTGTCTCATAGACTGTGACAATGGAAATGTCCCCTATCTGTGAGGGTCAATGCAGTTGCTACTAGACACATGTAGCTGCTGATACTTGAAATATGACTAGTGTGAGGAATTTTAACTTTATTTCATTTGAATGAATTTAAATTTGGACAGCTACATATGGCTACTGGCTACTGTGGTGACAGTGCAGTCTATGGGCAGAAGGCTGTGTAATCTAGACACTAGAACTTGAAAGTTGGAAGATAGGAGTTTGAGCCCTGCCTCTGCCCTTAGCTGCGTAACTTTGAGCAAGCCAAACTTATCAAGCCTGCCTCGCAGGAAGTAACTACCTCTTGGAGTTGCTGTGGGGACTAAATTATAAATTTGTGGAGGGAAAAGTTCTTTATCAGCTACAGAGTTCCACGACAATGCCCAGTGTTATTTAAATGAGTTCTATTAATAGTAACTCATGAAGAATCTACAATATTTTCAATGGCATTTCTCATAAATGTGCACTTAAAAGATTGTTCAGTCATTGACAATTTGGGATATTAGTGAAATCCTTCGAGCCCTGTTAGTGAGTAATCATTCCCATTTTTTATTACAAGATTTTCAGTGGAAGCCACCACTTTCTGTTAATTAATATTATTAGTTAGTTGCCTCATGTTGCTGCTCGTAAATGTTGGGGTGTCAGCAATGACACTGCAAATCTTCTCTCAGGCCAGCTGAAGCACCCTCTCTTGCTTATTTCTCCTGATGTCTGTCAAAAGTGCAGTTACAGGGGCGCCTGGGTGGCTCAGTAGCTTAAGTATCCAATTACGGCTCAGGTCATGATCTCACGGTTCGTGGGTTCGAGCCCTGCATCGGGCTCTGTGCTGACAGCTGGGAGACTGGAGCCTGCTTCGGATTCTGTGTCTCTTTCTCTGCCTCTCCCCTGCTTGCACTCTGTCCCTCTTTGTCTCTCTCTCTCTCTGTCTCTCTCTCAAAAATAAATAAACAAACAAAAAAGGAGCAATTAGAGTGAGCTTTTGGGCAACTTCACTCCACCCCCTCTCCATCTCTGCCTCAGAGGAGCAATATGCCTGAGGCTAATGAAATGAAGGTGACAGGACCTGTGCAGGGTCTCCCTTGGGCCATTCATTAACCTGCCTTCTGGTGGGGACACATGGGCATCACAGGGTGTATCTTACCCGTTGTGGAAGGGGTAGCCCCACGTGCTATTGTCCATGAGACATTTAGGACCCCTGTTGATTGAGATGGCTGAGATGACAAATGAGTATCCAGCACCCAAGAATCCAATCACAGCAAATATTGTGGAGGTGAACATCTGAAAGAGAAGGAGAGAGATCGGTTCTCAAGGTGTTCCAGAGGTTACCCTCAGCACACCTAACCAACCAGTCTGTCGTTGAGCATGGTGTCTCCAGGGAAGTTTCAGGGTAAGAGTCAGTCTTCACAGTAGGTGGGACCTGTGGTGTCTCCTAGAATGAATTTTGGTATCTTTCATCCCTTCTTCTCCCCCATTCCCATATCTTTCTTTACCTATTCATTGATGACTGAAGTGCTAGTTATGGTTGATACCTTTGACCCATGGTTTTTAACCTTGTCGAGAATAGAATCTCCTCCTAATCTCTTTCTTTCTCAGGGCTAATATGAAAGGCTGTCTATTACAAAATCCAAGAATCTTAGAATTGGAAGTGATCTTAAATTTTAATGGTCTGGGGTGCCCAGTTGGCATGAAATGGGCATGATAAGGCCTGCCTACCAGGTCTGTTGTGAAAGGTAGACATGACAACCTAAGTTAAGTGTCAGGTACTCCCCCTCCCCCTTCTGTGTATTACTAACAATCTTATCACAGAATATATTTAGGCAGCGGGCGGGACAGGGGTGTGTTTAAGGGTGGAGAGGACCTGATACTGCCTGGACAATTGGAATCTATGTAATAATGGAGTTCCACTTTAGCTGGTATTTGTTTTCATATCGTATGTAAACATATTTCTGGTTCAACTTTCCAAGACTGACCTCTGCCCCATGTCCCTTATAAAGTCTTATCTGACTTCCTATGTCAAACTAACCATCCTCTCGGACTAAATAAACTTCGATCAAAGCACAGTGCCCACAAGGCATTCATGCATAGCTTTTTATGTCTGTCTTCCCCAACCAGAGCCTAAGATTCTTGCAGTCATGGACAATGAGTTATTCGAAGATAGTTATGACATTGCTCTACCCTGACCACCATGTATATGGTTTTTCTTCTTACAACCTTTTCAAAGGCACCAAATAACTAACTACTTGTTGGATGTTTTCGAAGACTGTGGTTTCATGTTACTTATTTAAAAAAAATTTTTTTTAACATTTATTTATTTATTTATTTATTTTTTATTAAACTTTATAGTTTATTGTCAGGTTGGTTTCCATATAACACCCAGTGCTCTTCCCCACAAGTGACCTCCACCAAGACCACC